>BMAU01018373.1:1412500-2112632 GCA_019973935.1 Trichonephila clavipes | reverse complement strand
AAACAGAAGATATCTCAATTCCTAATGCGAGGGGCTGACTGATAGTCCGAACACCCCTGCATCCCCTGACATTGTATCTAACGTTCTGATATTGTAACCGGGGCACGCCAGCAGACTTTCCAAAAGCGAGTGTAATATGTACATACAGTGAACACAGTGGAATTACTGATGCGCAGCCATTGCGCAGAATGTTTCTCAGCAGTTATACACATTCCCAACTTCTTGTTTGCGATGGTGCCAATGGCAGTGAACCCGGCAACAGCCAAAGTCAAAAGCAGAATTTTTTTCAGCAATCAATCCCATTTTAGAAATGTGAGCCCGAACGATCAGTGAAAACAAGTCTCAAAACGACTCAGGACAGCTCATATAACTTTCGTTTATCATATAACCTGCAAACCAAGTAAGTTCAGGTATCAGATTTACGTTTCAATTGATAGGTGGATTTAGGATACATAGCATACGCTCAGCGGTACATTGACATTTCTATTGTACATTTAGCAAGTTGTTTTTTCAACTCCAGTCTTATTTCAACAGGACAATGCTTCATCACATCCTTGCTTCTTTGCATTGCTTGTCTTCAAGCTCCACTATTTCCTTCTTTCTCAACATTTCTTCCAAGAAAGTCACAAGATAAGCCTCTTCCTAATAAACACGAGATTGCACCATATTGATGTCTTTACTATTACCAGGATGCTAGGCTCAAAATACATTAATATTATTTATTTGAAAAAATATGTCCAAAGTATTAAAATTAACAACAAATCATTAAGTAAATTGACTCGCCACCTGAACAACAAATTTCATGATTGGAATATGCTGAGTTATTGCAGTATAATATACTGCAATAATAGAAAATATTTTAAAAAAAGTTTTATTAACTGACTTTACTCACTGTATTAGTAAAGAAATCCTTATATTGCAATATAGTTACAGCATAATAAAGAACATCCTATGTGAAGCATGGCGATAATTTGTAACAAAATTATAAATTTATTATTTTAAGGAGTGCATTCAATACTTCTTGTTGCTCAGGAATACTTCTTTACATTATTCGTAGTTATTGATTGTATTAGAAATAATTTTAAGTTATGAAGTAGCTATTTGTAGAGCAAGATATGATTTATAGGAAAAAATGAACTTTTAGCTACTAAATTAGAACTTAAGACCATCATTTCTTGAGTATATTTATCTTTCTTGTTTGTTTTTCTTTATTTGCCATTTTTCCTCGAACAAGATTTTCTTTTAGAAAAAAAATGAAAATAACAGGAAAATAAATACACATCTTACCCTCGTGGGTCTTCATTACTTAGCGAAAAAAGTTTTATTTTCCTTATATAGTCATTACTTCAGGTTATTAAATTTTATCTCTATTTCTCTTTGTTTTCATTTGCTCATAAAGCTCATTTATCAAAGTATTTCTTTAACGTTTGTGTTAAAATGACGTTACGTATGTTTCCTCGTATTTTAGTCCTTATTCTCCACTTTTATTTGTTGAACAAATATTAAGTTGTATTAACATTTGTTCATATTATCTAAAAATACATTATTGGTCTTTTAATAAAAAATATAATAAAATAGCAGTAGCAATTTTAAGTAGCCTAAAACCAAATACTTTGCAAAACTCTTCAAAAATTTATATATATGATAATTATTTCTTGTATACCTTACTATCTGAAATTAAAATTGAGTTAAATGATAATCGTAAGGGTAAATGTATATTTTTATGTGCTGTACGATGCAAGCTGATTAAAAGTATTCTGTATATGCTTTTGTAACGCTTCAAATCTTACAGTTAAAATTACAGAGAAAACTATTATATAAGCAAGCTGGATATAGTTCTCTACTTATGATTGTTTAATTGAAATATGTATAAAAAATTACCCATCATAAGTTTTCATTTAATGTTAGAAGTTACTCCTCCCTCCTTTAAACACATTTCAAGATTTTGAATTTAGATGTAAAAAGGCAAGTTTAATTCTTTCATAACTATGGTATTATAACAGTGAATATTCCTGATGAACGTAGTATTAAAATACATCAATTTTGGGAAATTTACCTTTACTAAATTTTTCCAATGAAATAATAATGCAAACCTCTTGTGCATAATTTCCATTAAGAATACAGTTAAGAAATTAAACAATAAGTAGTGATTTAAGCTAATAGAAAACTCTGACCCTTTTCACTTATTTCTGCAAAAATTAAGAAAAAAATACGGATTTAAGTAATAAAATAAGCACAGGAAGCTTATCGTGCATCATAATTAAAAAAACTTTTTTTCAAAATAAAAAATGTTCATATTTCTATATTTGATATTTTTTTTAAATATGAAATCATCTAGATTATATTTTCAAATAACTCCAGGTGTATCTATAACAATATGCCCTGATTATGTTTGAAATAACTACTGCCATCAAAAATATATTATGGTATCTTATTTGGACTTCAAAAGCCCGATCATGCACACTGCTCAAATATTTTAATTTTGCATGAAAAAAAAAATTATTCCCACATTACATAAATCAGTCAAATCCGATTCTGTGTCGGTTTACATGGAATTATTTACTTTCTAGCAAGTGCTTGAGTTCGCGACAGGGAGATTGCTTTACTTTTATTTCACCAAGCTGAACCATAATGTGGTTGCAACCAGTAAATTGGAGCTAATTGCGCCACTTTTTACTAAAGAATAGCAAAATAACTAGTATGGTTGTTCAAATTAAAGTTAGACAGATGCATTGAATCCAAAACCGTGAGACTCTTTCTGATAATGATAATACTACAAGTATTCTGTAAGTCTAATGGAGCAACGTTGATATTCCGCGCGTAGTAGAATTTAAAATATAACCCCAAATTTTATCTCGAGATTGCACTACCACTATCACTATCTTCTCAGATTTCACTATTCACATCCTCTGAGCTCACTTTCACTTGACTTTAAATGGTAATATTCATTTGCATATGTCAGTGTTCCTTCCAGAAGAGGTTCTCAAATATCAATCAAGTAACTTCTCAAAAAGATTTTTCCCTGAGGTTAGTGGAAGGGTTCAAACCGTTACAACTTGATCTAGTGGGGAATTCTGTAATAAGTGGAATTCATCACTATCTTTCTTCATAAATTTGCATTTCTAATTAGGATTGAAAAAGATGCTTTTCAGAAAACCGATTCTGGATCTGAATTAGAAGAAATAAATATTTGTGTATTTGTTCAATATTATTAAAAGGATTTGGAAATCATCAAATTGGGGTTTACGACACGATGCCACAATTTAAATATAGCATGCAAATCCTTTGTAGCCAAAGGGCAACAGATTTTCGAATAACACTATATAAGCAAGTATGAATTGCATTGTTGTTTGAATCAGTATTGTTTTTCTTAAAAAAAGACTTCTTACTTATTTCATCCATTACGCATTGACGTAATATTTTCTAAAAGAAAATAAAGATTACCGAATGCTCCTAAGCTGTGTAATTTAGTCACGTCATGTTATTATTAAATTTTGATCAATTTTTATTAACATGTAAGCATTACTTTATTCAGCCAATTGATTTTTTATACTTCACGTAATGCATCATTTTTTATTATATATTTTTAGCAGTCGATTAGAAATGAAAGTATTTTTTTTTTAGTTCATACAGCAGAAAGGAAAATTATATGAAATTTTAAGACATATATATATATAAGTAATATATAGATATGTATTAAAATATATATAGCATAAATTCTCAACTAATGAGAGAGGAACATTAATCAAACAAAACTAAAAAAATGAGACTGTAAGAAACCAGCCATAAAAAGAATATATAATAAATTAAAATTATAATAGGATTAAAAAATATAAAAAATGGATGCTACAGTATTATAAACACACACACACACACACATTACTGACTTAGAACAGCTTATATATAAAATAATTTATATAAAAGTGAAGTTGAACATGTTTTGTAGCCAGCAAACCTTCACTCTTTATGTTAATAACACAGAGCAAAACCCTTTTGAAAATAATGGATAGAATATCTAAAATCCATTACAAAATAAAGATATATATATATATATATATATATATATATATATATATGTGTGTGTGTGTGTGTTTGTGTTTGTGTTTGTGTGTGTGTGTTTGTGTGTTTGCGTGCGTGTGTGCGTGCGTGCGTGTGTGCGTGCGTGTGCGTGTGTGCGTGTGTGTAAAAATAAAAAAAAGAGAGAGAGAAAAATTTATGTAAATATAATAAAATGAACACATATAAAATATAATAAAACTCTCTCTAAAATGTGCAAATATAATAAAACTAAAAATGTAAATATAATAAAAACTAAAAATGTGTAAATATAATATAAACTAAAAATATGTACATATATAATAACTAAAAATATATAAATATAATAAAAAATTACCGGTTGTTTCTAAATTAATATCAGAGTTTTAATGCTTTGTAGTATTTCTTGCATATAACGTGAAAGTATAATTAATACACATAATGAAAGAGTAACTGAAATAGGTTTATCTACACGTTTACAAATATTCAATATGAGCTCCATTCATCAGTGTGTCTGAAGTAATTCTAAAAACAGTTGCTTCAATTTTGTGTCTTACGTCTGGAAAGTTGATGAAAGTACGCACAATCCTTAATGAACGCCTACAGAAACAAATCACATCTCGTCAGATTTGCTGAATTTGGAGGCCATGTGAAACATGCTTTATCGTGAGGCCCTTTGTGACCAATTCACTGGTTGGGTACAGTGATGTTCAAACAATCGCGTACTGAGATATGACAGTGAGGCGGTGCACCATCTTCATGCCAAATGAAGTTATATGTTTTACTTTCTTCCGATTGAGGAAAAACCATAGTTGCATATCATCAAGATTTGCAGAACCTGTTATAGTTGGCTCTCCAAAAACGAAAGACCCATATACTTTCCTCCGAGATATGGCACTAAAAACATTCAATTTAGGTGAGTCTTGTTGAAGCTCTAGCACTTCGTGCGGATTTTCTAAGCTCCAGATTCGCGCATTATGAGTGTCCACATGTCCACTGAGGTCAAACGTTGATCCATCCCTAAATACGACGTAATCCATAAAAGTTTCATCAGCATGCATCTTTGGCGCGTAATATGTAATATTTCGGTTTTGGAGCTTATAGCAACTGCCGACGATAAAAGACGTAGTTTAAAGCATTTGCGTAAAACTTTCAAAACAATCGCCGATGGCATTGCTTATTCACGACTAGCGCGATAAACTGATTACTTTGGGCTACGCAGGAGTCTCTCATTTGAGCAACACTTTATTCGTTAAGCCTTGGTCATCCCATGCGTTTCTCTTTAGAAACACAGCCAGTTGTTTCTATATATATAACTGATGATACTATCTACGAATTTAATATCGTTTGGAAGTTGACAACCGAACTGAACATGGAACACTCATTGCACAGTAGCAGCAGATTCTGTCTTTGCAAACTGATGAACACAAAACGATTTCTGTTCACTAGTCGCTATATTTCTACTAGCGCGCTGATCGGCTTTAAAGGGGTAAAAAATTAGCAAACGCTTCGCTTGCATGCACACGCATGCATCAAACAAAACTGATTCAGTTGCTCTTTCACTTGTATAAATTTTAGAAGAAGAAAATACATATAAATATAATAAAGGAAAATATATACATATAATAAAGAAAAATATATAACTATAATAAAGGAAAATATATTAATATAAAAAGTAAAATATATAAATATATTAAAAATATGGAAATCATTGTAAATGATCCATTTACTCTAATAAACATTTGAGATAAAATTCTAATCCTTTCATTTTTTTCCTTCCATTTCGCCAAATTACTTAGCAAATCGATTATTTTGCATCATATTATGCACAAGGAGAAATTATTCTAAACAAATATAGGTATGTAGTTAAGCTTAATTCAGGCAAATTTGTTTTATGTTATAAATTGGCTATCACGTTGCGTTATATATGCTGTAATTTAACGTAAACTTCAACTTAACAATTATGTTTATTTTCCTTCTCTCTATACATATGAATTCTTTGTGACTGCGTGTGCAATCCATTATTGTATTCCAATCAAAATAACTGTTTAGATTCTGAAGAAATAATTTCAATAATGTTTTCTTAAAATTTTAAGAAAACCATAATGTCCAAATATTATTGAGCCAAATTCACTCGAAATAACAGAGTAATGTTTAACTTTCTATCGGATAATTCTATAAATAATTCATTCAAAGTACTTTTCTCCGTTCTTAATATTTAAACAACAAAAACACATATTTCCTTGATGTGGCTTGCAATTAAAGTAGATTTGGGATTTTTTTGTGCCAAATTACGAAAACTTAATGGCTTGAATTTATTCTAAAAATATTTAAGTCTTGATAAAGCACGCAGGTTTTATATTTATTTATTTACATTTACGCATTTTATAAAAATGTATTTTTTTAACCGACTTTCTAAAAGTTAAATCTTATTGTCTTTAAAGATTTTTTTTCAATTACGTTTTATTCAACCACGTGAACATATTTAACGAATGCATTTCTCTATTTTCAAGGAAGATTTACGAACTTAATTAGTCTTTTTCAGTAATTAGAAACTTTCTCTTTGATTTGGATGTATGGCTACTTGTTTATTCCTTTCAATTTCTAATTATGCTGCTTTCTTTACTTCATTAAAAAAATAAATTCTCGAATTTTTCAAAGATTAGATTAACAATGTTTTGCAATTATACATTTCCCAAAGTACTTATTTCTTCTTTCACCTCCTGTAAATAAGGCTCTATTTTTTTTACAAAAAGTAATATACTTTTAATTATCTTCAAAAATGAAGGAAAGCGCTTAAAAGTTGGTTTTTACGTACAGTAAGATGAAATGAAATAAAATACCTAGATTTTAATCCTTATTTTCAAATGGATTTACATAAAATTTCTTTCAAATAAAGACGCACAAATATTTCAAATTAACGTTTCAAAATATATTTTTTTTAGGATTAAATACTTTTTTACATTCGATTTCAAATTCATAATTGTTTATTACAAGAAAGAAAAATTTTATTTTGAAATACAAACGATATGTTTTCTTTATGCTAATAGTAAATTAAATACTTTTCGCAGCGTCGCTTGGATTTATTTTTGATTCTTTAAAATCACTATAAGAATGTGAGTACCTTCAAATAAATGACAATAAAAGCAATGTTATAAAAATAATTTCAGATCAGAATATAACTTATGTTTGAAACATTTTAAAATAGATTTCCAGACTTCATTTATATAGAAATATTAAAAATAAAATCTGCTAAAAATTATTTAATACTTTAAATGCAAATGTACTTCATTGAGCTGTGTTCATTCAATGCATTCATTTTACACGGTAGATACCTTCCTTAGAAAAACATGCAAAAAAATACATGCAACTTATAGTAAATTTGGAAATATGTTCCCCAATTTTTAAAAAAAAATCGTGTAGGCTGAAAAATCTTTAAGAAAAAATAAACTGAAGGAAGAAGTAATAAAATGTATATGTGTTAGATATTTATAAAACAAAAACAATTCATTTTTATTACAAAATAAAAAAAATAACAGAGTTTATGCTAAGTGAAAATTTAGTCAAGAAGTACATACAACACACACAAATTCAGATTGAAACTACTAACTACTATTCATCGCTACTTGATAAACAGTATGCAGGTTCATTACGAACTGGATCAAAATTTCTATTTTCAGTAGTTAAGTCAGATCGGTTTTAATTCAAATGAAGAATTTCGTTCTTTATTAACGGCCTTGGTTGGTTCTTTTTTGTTGATAAAAAATGTATTTTTAGCGGCAAATTTTTGGTTTCTCAAGTTGCTTTTATAATGCTTGATATCTTGCGACACATAACTTATACTAATGCGTGTATAAATTTTAATGCACATCTTATGTCAGGATCATTAGTAATAAAAAGTTGTGTTCCATATCTGTAGCACATTTCAAGCCCTCGCGAGTTAAACCAGCTGTTAATAGTTGAACTTCACCTTCGATCGCATCATTATCGATTGCTTTATTATCCTAAACTGTCATAAATTCGACCAAATCGTCTTCATCCAAAGGATACGAATCTTCAATTTTTTTGAAAATCGTTTTAAAATAAAACAAAAACATGTACTAAATAACTGTTAAGTACCTTGTTATTTTAAAATCGTGTAAAAAAGCCTTGTTAAATAAAGAGTAGGGTGTATTATACTTTTAATATAAGTATAGGATTTCTAACGATTTTTTTTTAAATCTTACACTTAATTGCCTACAATTATTATTAAAACATTGCATGAAATGTACGTATATATTTTATTACTTACTTAAATCATGTAGATTTTATAAACACGAAGTAGCGCAAGAAAGTTTTGAAAGAAGCTAAAGTTTTAAACCTAGTAATTTATTTTTTACTGACATAACTATGTATTTTGTAAAAATATTAATCAATTTCTTAGAAAATTATTCATTTTTCCTCATTTTTAAAGGTGCAAAAATGTTTGTTCTATATTTTGATTTTAATACGTAAGATCACGTTATATAATTTTAGCTTCTACACAATTTTCATTCAATGTATATTAAAGCGTGGAATATTTAAATTGCCTGTCATTTGAGGTTTATTTAATGTTGTAGTTGTAGTATATGTTAAGCATTGGAATATGCATTCAATAAAAATAAATCATCTTCAAAAATGCGTTATATTTTTATATCAATAATGCTGAGTTAAAGAAATGAGGCATAGCCATCCGTTGATACGTATGTATTTTAAAGTACAACAATATATATATATATATATATATATATATATATATATATATATATATATAATAATAATAATTCTTCTTAACATTAATCGTGATTCCGTATAGTTTTCATGAATATATTTCTCAGAATTATTATTGCAAAATAACTCTAATTTCTCTTTCAAATATTAATGCATTTTCCTTTTTCTTAATAAATAATTAAATGTAAAAAAATCTTTCAACAATACAATTTTGCACAATAAACAAAACGCTGAAGATTCCGATAACAAGTGTTGAAAATATACGTAATACAATGTATAACTCCGATGCAAAAATATATATATAAAAAAAGAATCTGCACTTATTTCTTAAATTTACTCATATATTTGAATATTCTAAATTCTAAAATTTCTACCTCAGGAGCATTTTTGGTAATATATTGTGTGATTTGTAATATTTTTTTTAATGTTCAGCCCGATCAGCACTTATAAGGTTTAACAATTTAATTTATATTCTCTTCCTGTTTAGAAATTGAAAATCATAATGGAAGTCAATATTCAATTATAATATTTCTTTTCATCATTTTCTAAAATATTATTTCCATAAAAAGTTTCAAAACAGTTTATCTCCATAGGTTTCTATCTTAGAACTAACTGGGAATTGTTTTGTTTAAAGTTTTATTGAAATTTTACTGCCATACACACATCTATTTACAGAGAAAACGGGATTCTCGTGGATGATTTAATAGTATAAAGTGAGTGCACTCGCGTCTAAAGAGAGTTAACTCTAATTTACACTGCCAGAGTGAGAAAATAGTTATTCTCTCAGATATATGTGTATATTCTTAGTCTAGACCTAAGCGTTTATCTACTGTTAAAGTAACTTGTATAGTAGGATTATCCAATCTGGTTTCAATACGATTCGAATTCAATATGTCTTATTGTGAGACCCATCATCAGTTTACTGGAAACTCAGTGTCAGAGTGTTGCAATTCCTTAGGAGCTTATAGATAACATATGTTTATTATTTAGAATTGGACAGTTACTAACCCTGATAAAGTTAACTGAATAATTAACAAGCGATCAAGTGATTATATGCATATGGAATTATTTTTGATATTTTCTATCTGTTTTCCGTTTCTTCGAATTTCATTGTAGGGGTTAAGCCACAACCTAACGAATACGAAACTCTTGTAGATAGCTCTCAGACTTGCCCCTTCGACTGATTTAAATATGAGAGTTACTGGTCTCTAAGTGCCATCAGTTTAATTTAAGCCTCTTTGTATGTAAATATATGTAAATAGTAGACGTTACCCACCCGCTTCACTGGATATTTCACGATTCTGTATAAATATATACTGTTTACATATGTATAAATTATTGATATCTAGAATTAATAATTCGATTGCATTGAAAAATATATTTATACCTGTAGCTCTCGCCTCTTGATATAAAAATGACATACATTTTAATTTCTAATTTTTATTAATATCTAAAATATAAGTTGGAAGATTTTTGGGCTCTCTTAAACCATTAATCAAGTGAATTTCCGCCAAAGCAAACTTCAATCAATCTCTACTCCATAAAATAAACATGAATGCTAAATTTCAAGTCTAAATCTAACAGAGAAAAAACGGAATTTTTATCATCAATACCTCATTGACAGTATTATTAGTGAATTCCAATTCAACAAAAGAAACATGCTAACCAAATTTTATTATTATAATCCTAGCAGTTCGAAAACGGGAATTTTATCAATCAATACGCCCCAATAACTCTCCCCGCTCCCCCCTGGATTTGATTTCCATAAAATCCATTCTTAGTGGAACTATATTCAGCTAAAGAAACTTGCTGAAAAAATTTCAAGTAAATGGGGTAAATTCAAAAACAGGAATTTTTCTATAACTCTCCTTAACTCCTCGCAACCCCACCCCTTTGAGGGTCCGTTTTCGCAAAACCCATTGTAAGAGGAACTGTACTACATGAACGGAACATACCTTCTAATTTTCAAGCAGGTGGGTCTAGTAGTTGAGATTCGGAAATATTTATCTATTACGCCACTTAATTCCTCTCAGCGACCCTTTAGATCAGTTTTTCCCAAACTTATTTTGTAGCGGATCTTTACACCTTGTAAGGAGTTCGCTTACCAAATTTAAAGTCTGTAGTCTAACAGTTTAAAAATAGAAATAATGATCTATAACATCACTTAAACCCACGCAACGCCACTTTGGGGAAGCGATTTTAACAAAATCTATCTTATAGCGGATCTGTACTCAATGAATGAAATCTACTTATTCAATTTCAATATCTTACGTCTAATAGTTTTAAAAAGGTGTTAATTGCCTATAACGCTCCTTAATTCTCCCCAACGCCACTTGGGCATCAAATTTCACAAAAACCATTTTGTAGCGGATCTCTACTCTATGAAAGGAATCCGCTTACCAAGTTTCAAGACTGTACATCGAATAGTTTAATAATGGAAATAATTATCTGCAACGCCCCTGAAACCCACGTAACGCCCCTTGGATTTCGATCTTTTCAAAATAAGTTCTTAGCTTATGTCTACTTAATGAAGAAAACCTGCCTCTCAAATTTTAAATCTGTAGGTTTGATAGATATAGAGATATCGTGATTAGTGAGTGAGAGAGTCGTTTTTCTCCTTTTATATATATATATATATATATATATATATATATATATATATATATATATATATATACACAATTGTGTGTCGGATGGTTGTCATAATAAATTGTTCGCGTGTCACAAAACTATCATCTTGCTTGGATTATGCATTCAATTTTCTACGATCTTTTCAATAAATATCCAAATAATAGGAATAATAATAATTTTTAAAATTTTGGGGGTAAGCATTAAATAAACAGATTTTGGTTCTGCGAGTATATTGATTGTAAAATGTTTTGGCAATTATTTTCAGTTTATATCTCAATACATCGCAAAAGATGATATGTTACTGAGGCGTTTCTCAAACTGTGGGGCGTGCTCCCCTAGAAGGTCATGATAACTCGACTAGGGGGGCGCGAGACTATTGAAAAGTCGAAAACAAAACATTATTAAAAATATTAGTTTAACAAAAGTAAACAAACAAAATATATTCTGACATAATAAGAAATATAAAATGCACACATATCCTGATATAATACACTTACAAATGTATCAGTATTGCACAATGTAATTTATAATTTATTCAATAATACTAAGTTAGGAACAAAAGTTTAATAACTACCAGTGTCACCATAGCCTTGCAATATATAAAATTTAAAAAAAAATAAATTAAAAACGTTTAATCTTGATAATTTGTACGGTTTATAGTTAACTTCTTAAGTACCGATTAAAAGTTACTTGATTATCTCCCCAATTGCCACTTTTTTTTCACGTAGGCGCAGGTGTGTGATGTATTGGGGGAGGGGGTAAGAAATAAATTAGCAAATTCTCTGAAATAAGTAAATCCCACGTAAACACTGTCAATGCCCTATTATTACATCCCAAAGCCTTCGGAGTAATTTTATGGATAACAGAGCTTAGAAAAAGATCGTTCATCGGAAAAATGTATATATACGTCAAGAGCAATTAACGCTTTGGATGAGCTAGACATTTATATACGCTGGTAGCACTTAAGAGGTTAAAGTCGTATTGTAGCTTTTGCGGCAAAGTATAGTATTATTGAATTCAATACATTGTTATTGTATGGAAGGGGGGGATGAAAATTATAAGTGAATATTGGGTCGCGAATATTGAAACTTTGAGAAGCACTGTGTTACTCCAAATGATGACGTATTTCGGGGGCCATTCGTTTTCTAATAATCAACCAGATGTGTTCGATAAATGACAAATAAGAAAAAAAGATTGGCTAGATGCCCTTTTCTAGATATTCCCTCCCGCATTCATCGATTACAGCTCCTCTGTGTTTTTGGTTACGTCCAACATGATCATTCATAATTGGAAGAATATTTTTTAACCTTATATATATATACAGTATTTCTTCTAAAGTGGAACTCTGAAACATGCCCAAATGAATAGCTTTTTTCTTCTATGCATAGCTGCTATCACAAAAAGCAATGAGCAAGTCTTTTAAAGCGGTATTCTGTTCTCAAATTCTATAGAACTTGCTTTTAGTTCCTCAGACGACTCGATGTGTGTCTAGGCTGAAATTCTAATCATTTTGAAATCACATAAAAGTGATAAATTACTTGGTTTAGATTCTTCCTTCAGAAGGAAACTTTTAGATAGTCACTTGTTAAAAGTGCAGATGTGGAGATGTTTTAACATACTTAATTGAACATTGTTTCACAAATATTCGTTAATGCAGATTATCAAATGCTTTCTTCAAAGATAGAAGTACTGAAGATATGTTAGAAAAAAGTAATTGATGCGTATTACGCGTCTATCGAAATAACTTAGAATTTGCATTGCTAATCAATTACTTTGTTGAACAACGTATTTTCTCATTGTATATGATGTAAAATAATTTTGAATTAGAAGTGGTTTTATTGATTTTCTAAAGCAAATATTACACAATATTTAATGTAAATTTTAAGAATTTTTTGCAAATTGGAAATTTTTATGAAAACTATATGGTTGACAAAACTTTTTTTTAGATAATTAATGCAGCTACAAAAAATCGAGTTTCTTTTTCTTAATAATAAATTTTTGACTTCAGCCAGTAAACTACAAACACACTATATCACATTTTGAAACTTACAATTTAAGTGCAATGACTATTATTATATTTAGTGTTTCTCTTTTAAGTTCTAAATGTATTTTCGAAAATATGTTCCCCAAAAGTAACATTAGTATAATTTATGGATGTTGTTTAAGAATACGACTAGAATGAAATTCCATTAGAAATATTTCACAAAGCCAACTATAGATTTCATGTTTCGTTAATGGGGAAAGACATGCAAATTTTGTCAATATTTAATTCGTCAAGACTTTTATACAGGTTAGTGATCAATTATTAACACAATTTACTTTGTAATAATGAGATAGAAATTAATACTTGATGCTGGGTGCGGAGGGCTTAGCATGACTGTGTTTAGTCAGGCAACCAAATTTATATATCTTTGCATATTTAAAGCTGTGTTTGATTTATTTTTTTATTTATACTGGAATAACTGTTTATGAATTATACAATAATAAGTTAATAAATATTTTTAAGATACATATATATGTGTACATATAAATGCCAATATAATATTACAGAAGTATATGTAAATTGTTTTTTTTTTATGTTTAACATAAGAAAAGATATGCCAGAAAAATTAAGTTAATCAGAATAGTTATAAATTGCATTCAGTGCATTTATTTGAGGTAAACTTTACAGCAAATGTAAAGTTATTTTTCATAAAAAGAAATAGTAATTGCTATTATACAAAATTTACTTGTCTTATCCTTTTTTGATTTAAAAGCCTTTAAAAATGAGTTTCACATCATACATGACTTATGAAAATATAGTAAATTAACAGAAAATTTGTAAATAAAATGAATGCTAAATTTGAAGGTAAAATATTTAGTAGTAACGTTGGCTTAAGAACAATATTAACCATGTAGGATGCCAAAAGTATTACGGGGTTCTTTCAGGTGGTCATATTATATATATATAATATATATATATATAGAGATAGAGAGAGAGAGAGAGAGAGAGAGAGAAAGAGAGAGTAACATTATCCGTCCTTAACTTCAAGTATTGCACATTTAACTCCATTTATTTGGTAATACCCTGAGTTATCTTCATTTCAAGTAATTCAGAACATGGATGTTAAATTCCATACCCTAAAAGAACTAATTGAAAGGGCGGAATATATAAATTACAAGGAAAGTGTAGTTGTCAAATGTAATCTAATATTTTATTAAATTTCTACTTAGTCCCTACTGTACGAAAACATTGTTAATAATAATTGAACTTAGTCTCTACTGTACAAATATATTCTTAATATTAATTGTTTAAAGAGAAGTAAAATATGTCAAGCGATTAAGCAGTTTTATTAACATAGCGATTTAAAAGATATTTTTTTTTTATTATGCTAACTAATATTTTTACACAAGTTTTATTTATTATCTCAAACATAATATAAAATTTGTTTGCAAAATATTATCTTAGAAAGTTTGTGAATGATGGGTAGTTAAAGGAATGAGTTATTTAACGAGTCTTTTACATTTTTTTAACAAAATTTTATCAAGCAATTTTTAATGCTTTACTAACAAAAGAAACCTACAGACGCACGTATAAGTTAATGAAAAACATAATATACATCTAAAAGCATGAAATTCTACATAATAAAAAATACAAAAATCACAAAACACCATATTAGATATTAAAAGGGGAAAAAAGTAAGACAATTAAACAATAATATTGGAAAAGGAGCTTAGAGAATTTAAAGGCAGTTTTGGAATTAGGACCAAATAATTGAAGACTAGACTAGTTTAATAGTACCAAACTTTGCTATGTATGACTCAGAAGATCAATAAGGAAAAGTCCAAGTGAGATACAAACCAGAATAAATCCAAATAGAAGCAGATATTGAACAAACCCCTCCCCCAATCAAATGAATTCAAAGTTAAAAATTTTAAACTTTGCAGTACATCATTACAATTTAAAAGTTGTACTCACATCATTTTCAAAGAAGTGAAATTCATGAAATTATTGTTTAGTCGCTGTTATCTGGGTAACTCTCCAAAGTATACAAGAGCACGCTAGCAATTGCAGCATTTCGAAAGAGATGCCTGCATATTAAAATTTGTAGGTTATATTTTGGTTGGATTTTGCAATACATATATACATGCATATATGTATATTGCAATTTCAAAATACGTTTAAAAAAACTAAGCATCAGTACTATAATGAAAAAAATGAATATTGTAATACAGTAATAAAGAAAAATTCAGTGGTAACAATGTAGTTTTACATATTCGGATTTATTGAGACGTGTAATATGTATTTCTGAATTGTATGCAATTCTATAAAAGTTTCAGAAAGTTATAAATTTTAAAAGTTTAATCAGAAACCGAAGACTCAAAAGTACCCTTGTAGGGGTTTGCAAACATTAATTATTCATTTTTATCAAGCTTTGTTAGATAATGGAGAGAAAGATGATTTACTAACGTAGGAAAAATGTCCTATTCTTCAAATATCATAGAACTAATACTCGGATTGAAATTAAATTTCTAACATTAACTATATAGACTATTCAAAATCTATTTTTGCAAAATCAATTGACTTCACTTTGGAAATACATTTTTAGAAGATAATTATCATGATAAATTAAATTAGCTAATTAATCCCTTCTTTTAATTCGTATCCTTACTTCATCCAAATATAATGAAATATCGCGGAAGTTATTTAGGATACTTTTTTTTTACTCTGACACCCTAAAATTAATGAAAAATCTTTAAAAAAATAATTACACTGTTAAGAATTTATTTATTTTTATATAAATTCCGCAGCTTACTTAAAATAACTTAAGCATCGGGATTTTGTATGAAAATCATTGGAACATATGTGTAACCTGAAAACTGGATTTAAAATATCAATGCAAGCAGGAAACTTGCGTTGACGTTTCCAAGCATCCGCTTTTTTATGTAATGCATTTTTAAGGGGACTTGGCACCTTTCAAAAACCTAAAATCGATGAAAATATCGATTTTTCAATTTTTAGTTTAAAATGTAGTTTGATACCTTTGGTACAATTGAGGGAAGTTTTGAAACGATCTGATTATTTTAAACGCAGTAAAATGCATTTTAAATATTTTGACAGCTCTGTCAGCAGTTTAAATGCCACGCCCACCTCAATGTTTACATTTTTTTACTTGAGAATAAATCCATTATTTTACATTAAAAACTACAGAGAAGCAGAGGAATCCGTTAAGCTGTGACTGTAACTATCAGCAAAGTAGTTTATTTACATTAGCTTTGCCATTTTCGCTTGCTGTGTGATTTTTAGTTTCATTAGTTTTTAACTTCATAGAAACCTAAAACAGCATTTTTTAATGCTACTTCAATCATAATTTTTAATGCTACATCAATCATACATTCATTCATTTTATTAGTTGTTGTTATCGCTTATCTTAGAAAACGTTCAGTACGTGCTTTGCAAATGAATGAAAAGCGATGGTGTAAAGCGAAAGTTGATTGTGAAGTGAACAAAAATTCAGTTTTTTCAAATGTACGCCTGGAAAAATTGAACACTGTGGTAAAAAAGGATACCTCTGCTATTGGAAATTATATATTGGTGGACTTTAACCAAGTTAACAATCTTCTTCGAAGTGCAAAGTGCCAATATTGTGAAAAACAAACTTTGAAACTGGAGCTTGGAGCCAAGTTGGGATTTTCATACAATTTAAAACTATTGTGTAGCAATTGTGATGAAAACAAAACTGTTGTAAACACATCTCTAAAGTATGTTCAGACCAGCCATGATGTGAATTTGAGAATAACTCAAGCTTTTTCACATATTGGGAAAGGTTATTCAGCTATAGAAAAATTTTGTATGGTGATGAATATAGATCCTTTTTCATCAACTACATATGGGAAGTGTGCGAGACGGCTGGATAATGCATATACTCTGGCATCTGAAAACATATTTGCGGAAATCCACCGAGAAATTAAAAATGTGTACGAGAATGGAGCTGAAATCACAGACTTAAGTGTTAGTTTTGATGGAACGTGGCTAACTCGTGGTCACACCTCACTTATCGGTGTAGGATGTGTTATAGATATGCTCACCGGATATGTTGTTGACTTTGAAGTGATGAGTAAGGTGTGTCGTCACTGCTCTGTGGCAAAAAAATAAGCTAGGCCAGTCAAGTGCTGAATTCAGCATATGGTATGAAGGACATAAAAGCGAATGTGATATAAATCACTTGGGCTCATCTACATCAATGGAAATGGAAGCTGCATTAACCTTGTGGAAAAGATCCACATCACTTGGATTCCGTTATATTACAGTATTATCCGATGGTGATTGTAAAACGTTTAACTACTTGTGCGAGAAAAAGTGTATGGACCTGGCATTGTGATAAAAAAGGAAGAATGTATTAATCATGTTAGTAAGCGGTTAGGAACAGCTTTGAGATCTACTGTAAAAGACTGTCGTGCTCAAGGTATTTCTTTAGGTGGTAAAGCTCATGGTAGTTTGAAAGAAGCCACGATTAAAAAATTAACTACTTACTACCAAAATGCTATTTTGAGAAACAAAGGGGATGTGAATGCTATGAAAACAGCAATATATGCTACATTGTTGCATAGCATTTCTACAGATGCTAAACCTCAACATTCGAAGTGTCCTGCAGGAGAAAACTCATGGTGTTTCTACCAATCTGCGATTGCTAATGGGGAAAAACCTAACAATCATAAATTAAATGTAGGAACACCAATAAATGAAAAGTTTCTTCCAAAAATTCTACCGATTTATCAAAGACTTGCATCTAATGAATTGTTAGAAAGATGCATTCGATGTGGAACACAAAATGCAAACGAAAGTTTGCATAGCATGATTTGGGCAAAGTGTCCGAAAGAAATTTTCGTAAACAAAGGACGTGTTAAGCGGGCAGTAACAGAAGCTCTCTGCGAATAAAATAAGGGTACAGTACGCACCATTGTAGAAACACAGAAAGCATTAGGTGTAGCTACTGGAGGTTCAACGAAACAACTTGCTACTATCTTAGATTGTCGAAAACAAACATTTAGAAAACGTCGTCAAAATGCCAGTAATAAGCTGGCTCTTAAACTTATTAAAAAAGCAATACATAAAAAAGAGTTATTAGCTAGGAGAGGAGAGAAGGAATGACTTATGGCGCAGGCCAACTTTAAAACAAACCTGTTTTGAAAAATAATACATTTTAGCATAAATTTGTTTTACTTTATTTTATTTTAGATATTGATTTAAGTAGCAAATTATTTTTATAAAAGCTTTTAAATTTTCTATTGTACATTTCATGTATTTTTATTACATTTATTTCATGTATTTCATTTATTTTTAATATATTTCATAGATGTTTCTTGTAAAAATAAGTCACAATGATATTTCCTATTTTTCGTAATTTTGGGCTCACAGACAGGCACTTTAAAAAAGCTTATATTTTTGTTTAATATTTTGAAATTGAATTGTATTATGTTTTATTTTAAAGGTATATATTTATACAACATATTGAAAAATTATTACAAAATTTAGACATTGTTTTGATATATATTTGCTGATTGGTATTCTTAAAAATGCATTTTCTCAGTTCGAGTTTTTCATGAAATCATGGTCTTTAAAAGTACAAAACTTCTACAGATATTTATCAAACAACTTGAATGTTGGTGTGTATCTTTATTACAATGTGCTTAATTAAATTATGGATCCATTTTTCAATATTTTGAATAAAAAAAATTTTATAAAAGAAAATGTAGCAGAAGTCATGTTTTTAGCTTTTTTTCCATTAATGTTTACATTTTTATTTTTTTTTTTCCAAAACTAATTTGTTTGTTGCAAAATCGATCCCTAAAGTTATTACTCATAGTCTAATAAATCCAAAAAAATTTTGGTGTCAAAATAATGATAATTGTAAAAGAAGAAGAATTTTGAAAATCGGTAAAAATTTTTTAAAAACTTTAAATTTTAAATTTTTTTTTAAATTTAGGAATTTTTCATGGTGAAATTTCTTAGTTTAGTAGTAACTGTTAATAATATACAAAAAATATTTTAAAACCCTTAAATAAAAAAAAAAATTGAAAAAAGGTGCCGAGTCGCCTTAATAAACTTCAACCTTTCCTTGAGAAATAATTTAAAATTGCCTGTGAGTGAGTTGAAACCCATCACTGGCATGCCGTAAGATAGTCAAATATGAACCTTTCGGTAATACTGAAAGATGCAATCATGGAAATCCTAATGCTAAAAGTGAAGTTAGGATACCATTATTTGTCCCTCATTGCAAGCATAGAAAAATGCTTCAACACTTCTAAAATCTTTTTCAGCAGCCATTTAACTTCTGGTACGAGATCCACTGTTAAAACAGATTCATCTTGAATGAGGATTATATGTAAGACGTTCAATATTGTATTTCTGTTTCCTATCACATAAGAGATATAAAGTAAGGCACCAACAGGTATGTCAGTAGGTATATTAGTTAGTTGATGTGTATAATTTTTAGAACTTAACATCTTTTTAGAAAGGATTTTGTTGACAAAGTTACTTACGAAGAATATTAGTCCTGTGGGAAACGGGATACCGTTATAATCCAAGGCATAACTTTAGATGAGAAATATTTGGAAGTTTGGGGATTCTGGAAGATTTCACTTTGGATGAAAGCACTCACTTTCATATATATTCTATCTGTTGTAAAAATTCAGTTATGTAAGCATGCATTTCTTCATTGCATCCTTTGCCTGCATTAGAGCGTTGCGGCTGACTACTTCATTCTATAAAACTATAATATTGAATCCTGTAGAGCTAGACCAAAAATTGTTTTGTTTTCAAACTTAATTAGAGAACATTGTTAGACCGTCATTTAGATAATTTTTAAATAAATTTTATTAAATTATAACGAAAAAAACTCACTAAATACGTATATTATTTATTGTTTCAAGAAATTAATTTAATTTAAGAGTTACAATTGCTACAAAGGAAGATTCAGAGCATAATGAATTTAAAGATATGTAAAGCAGATTAAAAAAGAAAAAAAAAGCTGGGTTCCGTTTTTATAATTAAGAAAAAGATATTTTTACTCTATATTCAGTTAACTGTTCCTTTTTTTACAAAAGAAAAAATAAGGATTATTATTCTTGATTATAGAAAGTGTAAGTATACAAATGCGTGGTAAGAGTGTCCACATTTTTATTGAAGGCATAATTTGCATTAAAAGTGTTTCTTCATTTTTAACTACATATCGAAATAACACATTATTATGTAATACTGGAATAAAAACGTAAATTTAAAATAATTTAACAGTCGAAAAAAGATTAAAAATCCTGCCTTGGAACCTAAGCTTTTTGAATTAGTTTTAACCAATTTTATTTCAAGATAGTAACCAAATCACCCACCAATAAACTAATTAAAAATTCAACAATGAGCGCTCTAATTGCATTTACTTAAAGAATTTGCATATGCGTAAAATTATTAAATTAACGACAGAAAGGCCATATTTCATAATTATTCTAAAATTAAATATTTAAAAGATTGAAAGCAATAACTTCCATGAAGAGAAACGTTGGAGATTTAAGAAATAATGTTCCTTTTTTCAGCACACATTTAAGTTGTTCTTTTTTTTCCTTTCCAAGTTCATAAATTAAAATTTATAGTTAGCAATCTTGACACAATGTCAAAAAATAAGAGACATTAAGCGAATATATTTTTAAAAAATATAGGTATCGAAAAAAATCGCCATTGACTGCACCACCATAGGATTATTTTAGCAAACAATAAATCTCCTTTTTAGGAACAGTCATTTTTGTTTCTTGCTAAGGCTTCGGAAAGTTAATTTTACCTTTGGAAGTCACTTCTCCATTTTATACTTTTGACAGGTGATCATTAGTTTCAGCCTTTTAATAATCATCTGCAATTTACATACTAAGCTCTTTTTTCAGCCACCTTTCAGATATGAATGTGTGAAAGCAGTTGAATAAATATAATTTCTTTAAAATATGTATTAGTGCTTAGAGATTATTTTATGCATGGAATATAATGTGATGATTTTAAAGATTTGAATTTTATTTTTTAAATAACCTACAGTGAGTGAGAGAGAGTGAGTGAATATTAACTTCACACTGTTCAGCTACACGAGGGCCTTTGGCGACGGACCACGTAGTTTTGAACCATGGTCAAGTTACGTGGACGATACCTGAGCTGGTACATCCTCTCTCCTAACTACGACACCTACGAATGAAGGATGTTTCACCTCAGATTTAACGTGCATCGCTGCCCTACACGGCGGGTGTTTGGTGGTACTGGGCTCGAACTCCTGACACGCCTGACATGATCCGATACCTTGACCACTGGGCTACCGCAACCCCCAAATAGCCTACATGTGAACAATAATTAAAATGAGATTTACATATATATGATACATGGGTCTGGAGTTAAAGTTAAGGGAATTTTTAGATTTAAAGGATTATCTCTAGAAATACCGGTCAGATTTTAATAAAATATCGTATGTACATAGGGTGGATCTAATCCTAAAAAAAGCCTTTCGAAACTTATAACAGACTCATGATCGTGCATAATACTCATTGGAAAAAATTGGTTAAGGTATCCGTACACCTTCAAAACGTCATTTTCGTCAAATTTTTCGATTTTTAATTTAAATGTTATTTGAAAATATGAACTTTTTTCTTTAAAATGGTGTTTAAATTTTGTTTCTATCTTATTTAGAACTTAAGTTATGGGGATTTGAGTTTCATTCGATAGCACCTTTTTGAACCCGGAAGTACAAGTCTGCATTGCGAAGTAGAAAAAATGTTTGTTGACATTTTTATTTTTTCAAAGTATCGTTTAAATATGCGGTAGTAAGAAATTTAAACTTTTTAAAATATGAATTTGAGTTTTCAGAATTATCAAGAATATAATTGGCAACAGGTTTTTATTTATATTTTTATCTAGAATCTGGCAAGAAAATAGAGTGCTTTACTGTTTGTTTACATTTGCTTATATGATTGCGTAGCTCTTTATAAGCTTTTGTTTAATCCTTTTTATAGCAGAAAATTTTAATTTTTGTCATTTAAAATGGGTAATGCTAAACGTAGAGTTAGTGCAAAGAGAAAACGCCAATTTCTAGTAAATGGATCTACCATTAAACATTCAAAAAATAGCAGCGCAACATCTACCAACGCCAGTTCTTCAAAAATTAAATACCTGCTGCCTTTGATGAAGAAATAGCAGAATATCAACGTAAACCACTTACTGGTAACAGAATAATTGATATGGAAGTCCTTTTAAATTTGTTTTTACAACTTTGCTGCCCAAGATGTTTCGAAGAAGGTATCCTGCTTTCTGAGGATTCCACATATGGTTTGTGCTCAAATTTTGTTATCAGGTGTAAACATTGTGACTTTTACTCAGGGTTTTCTAGTTCAAAGAAAACTTTAAACTGTCCTGAAGTAAATACAAGATTTGTGTATAGTATGAGACAAATTGGGAAATGTTTTTCTGCTGGGTTTAAATTATGTGGTACGTTAAATTTACCCAGGCTCAGTAAAACTGCGTACACTAATCATGAGAATAAACTCATGTTAGTGAACTGTCAATGCAAAAAGCAGCTTCTGAACTGTTTGTGCTACAACCTACTAAAAATAAAATTGTTGAATGTGGCATTTCAGTTGATGGAACGTGGCAGCGTAGAGGTTACTCTTCCAAGAATGGGTGTGTCGCAGCTTTGTCAGTTGACACTGGTAAAGTAGTAGACATTGAAATAATGTCGTCATATTGTCCCACCTGCAGAAAGATTTCTAAAATGCCTAGAAGCATTGAGTCGGAAACTTTTGCAGCAGATCACGTGTGCCATAGCAATTTTCAAGGTTCTGCGTTAAAAATGGAAGCTGTTGGTTCTACGAGAATCTTCCAATGTTCTATTGTCAAACGAGGCCTTAAATATGCACATTATTATGGTGACGGGGACTCTAAGGGCTTTATCAGTGTCAAAGATACTTATGGGAAGGATAGCGTCACAAAATATGAATGCATTGGTCATGTTCAAAAGAGAGTAGGTGCGAGATTGCGCAAACTAAAGTCTAAAAATAAAAATCTGTCTGGTAAAGGCAAACTCACCAACTCTTTTATTGACCGATTGCAAAACTATTATGGGATTGCTGTTCGTAGCAATGTTGGAAACCTATCCGGTCTTCAGCAAAATGTTATTGCGGCTTTGTTTCATTGCTAATCAAGTGTCCAGAAACTGATGCATGGGCAGTGTCCCATCGGAAAAGATTGTTGGTGCTACTACCAGCGAGCACTGTCTTGTGGCAAAAAGCCAAACGAAAAATATAAAGGCTTATCAAATGAAGTACTAAAGACGATTAAGCCTACATATTTAGAGTTGTGTACCAAAGAACTGCTTACTAAATGCCTGCATGGCAAAACACAAAATTCAAACCAGTGTTTAAATGGCGTTATATGGCAGAGAGTACCCGAGGAAGTTTTCGTGTGCCTCAAAACTTTAAAATCTAGTGCATTGGATGCTGTGATCCAAATTAATGATGGATACAAGGGTTGTGTTGAAATTTTTAAAAAAACTTAATATAACTCCTGGTTAATTTTACTTTAAAAGAATACAAACATCTTGACATCAATAGAATTAACGACGCAGAACGACATTCAACACCAAATGTAAAGCAGCGTAGAAAAATTTTAAGAGCTACAAGGAAAAAAAAATCAATGTTTTAGAGAGTAAAGAAGGTGTTATTTATAAATCAGGAGCATTTTAAGTATATCAAATTGTGTTTAATATTAAAATTTGCAGTTCAAAGCTTATTTCTGATTTATCTCAAAATGAATTTGTTTAACGTATTGACATCTGACAACGTAAATATCAGAAAAAGTTGTGAACCAAATTAGTTCAAATTTTATAAATGTATTTGTTTTATAGATTTAAAGAACCCCTACTACTTTCATAATTATATAGTTGATATGTTTTTAGTAACTAAGGTATATATCATGCTCGTAATATTTTTTAAGGATTTTTCAATGTTCTTTTACTCGAAACTTGATAAAAATTGTAATAAATTGATTATCATCAGGAAAATAGTACCAGCCCTAAAAATGTTATAATGATCATCATCAAATTTACAGAAAAGGGATATTTTTGTTTACATTTGAGTTATGTGCGTTATTCTAATAATCAATTTAATTACTATTTACACTATGCTTTACTCCCTAAAATTTTTTTATGTACTACAAGTAACATATTAAATGTATTTTTCATAGTTTTAAGTTATATTTCATCAGTAAAAAATATTTTAATAGCAAATATTACAGTTTTTAAAAAAAATTTCTTCGAAGGTGTACGGATACCTTAATAGGGGATACGATTTCCTTTTACCAATATACAGGCTTCACACTGTAATATTATACTGGAGAAAAAGGAATTAGTGAGTTCAATTAATCCTTACCTTCCGGTAACTCTGTTTTCAGGCCATGAAGGGTTCACCATGGGAGGGGAGGGACGAGTTGCAGTTGCCCTCCCCAAGAACTTCCCTGACATGCTTTGTAGCAAGGGTACTCAACCTTTTTTCTGCCTGGCCGCATACATATACTAGTTTCTTCACGTGGACCGCATACATATATGTGCTACTTCGCAGAGCTGCAACAGGATGATTAATTGAGGGGTGAGGAGAAATGTTTTAAGACCAAGATAACATAGAAACTTTAAAATGTGGAAAATTGATCAAAATATTAAAACTCCTATTTAGCGTATTTAATTTTTATTATTTTTTTATTTTTTTCACTAAATTTTTCTTAATTGGAAGTATTTAATAATCCCTCTTTCACAATTCCCGCATCACTATACGGTATCCATATATTTAACAATAATATAAAAAAATTTCATAGGGTACCTTTGTTGCCATTGTGTCATTACCACATGCAAAACACTTTATTGCTGTCTAAAGGATTATTCAACAAAGCCCATTTATCATCTCTTGAAAGAGATCTTCGACGAAAAGCGTCATTGGACGAAGCGACTGTTTATTGGTATTTTTTAAAAAAGAACACTTGAGACAAATCAAACAATTACTGATTCATGCTTGTTTTTCACTACAAAATAGTCAACTTTCCACTCGTGTTGAAACATCCTATTTTCTTCGAATATTTTTCGCTTTTAAGATATGAAAGATAGTTAAAAGTTACTTAAACTCAAAAAATGGTCGCTACTCTCTCATTTTTTATTATAACTTACCAGAAAAAAGTATCAATTCGACCATATGACATCGATAGCAAAAAGCAAAACTGATATATTTGATTTCATAACAAAGAATTCCCTGCCAAATTTTCATAAATAAACGAATTTCTCATAACAATGAACCATGACCGGGCCACTTAAAAAGGTCCGGTGGGCCGCAGGTTGACTATCGCTGCTTTATAGGATCTGAAGATCTGACTGGCAAATACTTTTGCCGAATGTTCTCATACTCCCAAAAATCGCCATCTAGATGAACTCTATGTGGCCTTGTGCGACTTCGGTCGTTAACATGAATTATCTATGAAATCTCGACTTCAGAATGCTCTGCTTTTTGCCTACCACCAATTCGCCTCCAATTTCCATCATCTAAGCAATGGTGGTTACTCAGTTTTACTGTTTGTGTGTGCGAATTTTAACTTACCTGATTTATGCAAAAAAAGAGAAAAAACCAAAAAATTCATCGCGGTGTACTGGTGAACGCGCGTGTGTAATGCGGAATTTTGCGCGTACACGCTTATAAATCTCTATTACCTGACTGACTTTGCCTACACACATATATATATATATTGGACGCACAAAATATGCACCTTTGTTTCGAAGCTGTATTTTTACATTTCATCGAAATATTTTCGTGAGAAATTCGATAAATTTTCTTAATTTTTCATATCGCTGCATATATGTATATGCTGTAGCATTTAAACAATCTTACGCACTTTGATGCGACGCATGAAACAATAAATTTTTTTGAGTAATCTTTTTTTCATAATAATTTATCCTAATCTAAAGATTTAATCAAATTAATTAAACATGATTATAATTCTTTTTTTCATTTTCTATCCATTATTTCCTATTAATATAAAACAAATACTAATACATAAAAAATGTAATAATACGTTAGAAAAGAGATTGAGCATTCCTTACCGTATGCTACTAATAATTGAGTGTATGTTTTACATATAATGCGTTTAACATTGATCACAAGTAATTAAAATTTCTTGTTAGTTATTAATAATTTAATATATCATTATAAGAAATGTAGATTAAATTAACGGACATTTTTAACGCAAATATTTAATTAAATATAAGCATCTAGTTAATCCTAAAATTTATCCTCTACTTTTCTCCCTTTGAAAAATAATGAAAAAGCAAATTTCAGTAACTTTATTGAATTTTTGAACTTAATCAGCAATAAATAAATTAATTTCATCAAAATTGGGCTTTATTATACGATTAAGCAATTATTTGAAATGCTTTTGTTCGTTTTGTAAATATTTAATTATTAGAGATAATGAATTTAAGAATAATTAATATGATTCTTTGCCTTCTGAAAAAAAATGATAATTAATAAAAATATGTTTAATAAAACAGTGACATTTATGTAACTGGTAAAATGGTACAGTGCATGGCTATTCGTTGGAATACAATCATCTGTAATTTGAGAAAATCAAATTTGATTGATGAAAAATAAAAATTTATTTGATTAATAAAATATAATGAGAATATAGTCATTAACAATACCTTTTCTGCACAGTAAATATTAGATTATATTTGCGAAACAGAAATGAATGCTCACATATTTTCGTCTTTTGTTTTAAATGCATTGTTGATGTAGAATGTAAATTAATAAAAATAATAATAAATTTCTAAAGTGAACGAAAGCTTATTACGATTAATATATAAGAATGAAATAATATTATTCGAGAACATTTCAAAAACATTTCAGTAATTTATCTAATGGAATTCGAAAATTTCTTTGGAGAAGATTACAATTTACAAGTAGGATATGAAAAATATAGAAATATTTGAAAATGCGCTTAAAAAAATTATTCTTATTTATTATGGGTTTGTATAACACTAAATACAACACAATTTTAACTTTCATTTTCTTCGTAAACTTTCATTTAAATATTTATTTTCCTGTTCTGATTTTGTTTAATATTCCATTAAGGTTGGATTTCTAATGCAAGGTTAATATATTGACACTCTGGCGAAGAAGTAAATGTAGTTTATAATTTTTTACATGTAATGGAAGGATGGTTAGTAAAATAAAATGCATACAGAGTATTGCTAAATCATACACACCCATGTTTCAATATTAAAATGGTTTGGTCTCAAAATAGGTCAAGAATGAGACTAAATAAGGAAAAACAAGTTATACAATATATATATATATATATATATATATATATATATATACATCACCACATACTACCCTGTCAGAGTTTCGGCGTATAGGCGAACGAACGATACCATATACGTGGCGAGCATTTAAGCAGTTGCGTCACTTGGTGGGTTGCGTCATTCATGCGTGGCGGCTTGAGAATTGCGTCATTTGTGTAAGACGGCTTGAGAATCGAATCATTTGTGTAAGACGGCTTTAGAATCGCATCATTTGTGCGTGACGACTTGAGAATTGCGTCATTGTTTGACGGTTTGGTTGCTTTTGCGGTGGATAGAAGGCGCTATGACTGCAGCGCGTGAAGGGTGTGGTTCATATCACGTCCGGGTCACCAATAAAGGAAGGAAGGTTCGTTCTGGATACCTTTCGTTCCGAACGAATGCGAGAACTTTACCGAACACGCCAAAACGATCGTCTTCGCGAGATGTTGGTACTAGTTCATAAATATATCACACCGCTAAAACGTTTTTTTTTTTACTTATACACGGTTTGTGAATATACACTTAGGCTTTTTTCACTCTTTTTGTTCATACTAAGGTTAGTAAAATGCTTTTAAAACAATCAAATAATAATCTTAAGTCAAGGTTTTTGAAATAAGAAAAGTTCATGAAATATATCCGAAAATAGCAAAAACTGTAACAAAACTGACGCTAAAACTCTAAAACACTCTATACTGTTAAGAAGAAGAAAATAAAAAAGCGCTGGGAGATTTTTTTGGAAAAGCGAATATTTTATATCAAGTGGATATTTTACGAGCTATTTGTTTACATTTCGATTACCCCCTGACCCAACTCAGCTGATGTGTAAAAAATCCAATCCAGGAAGAATATAAACTAACTGAAGGTCACAGAGTACTCTAGCTACGTTCGATTTCAATATAATGGACATTGGGTGCCGTCTATTGGTCATTAACAAACGTTCCAGCTAAAAAGTCATAAATGCATCTCCCGGCCTACCAGAGCACATTTGTACAATGCACAATTGCACTCCCCGGTCATGAGATGCTTTCCTGAAGAATGCACATATGCACTGCCCGTCGCTAAGGGGTTAACAAACAACAGCCTCTCTACAGTCAATTTTTGATGGCACTAGGGTTCAATCTCATGGACATAACCACTAAGGTAATATGTCTCCCAAAAGATAAGAACAAATTGTGACTGTTTTTCCAGGCATTTAATTGCAAAAACTTTGGTAAAAATATACTATTTGTACTAATTCTGGGATGCAGTTTGCTTAAGCCAGTGTTTCTCAAAGTGTGGGGCGCGCTCCCATGGGGGGCGCGATAACCCTAAAGGGGGGGGCGAGCATATTGAAAATTTAAATATTTTTTTAAAAAAAATAACCGGAAAGAAGTAAAACAAAATACTTTCTTCCATAATATAAAAAATACACAACATCACTGACATAATAGATGTTTATTATCGGGGGTTTTTCCGTCATCAAATAGCTATCTTTGATCCCAAAACCAAATTAAAGAAAAAAAAAACATTTTGTTTAATTTGCTGTATTTCCTCAATGAGAGATTTTTTATTACGTTTTGACATAAAATATTACTCGTTAAAAGAAAAACGAAACACAGACCCAGAGAAAAATTCTAAAAATATAAACAATTCATCACTGTAATTATTATTGAAATACTCTACATTATTGTAGACAGAAAAGGAAGACAGGATTCACTTTTCAGCCAGACAGCATAATACATATGCTGATCATTTGATTGACCTTTAACTTGTATGGTTAGTTCTACATTGGTTCCGTCCCATCTTTTATGTGTTTGTTTTTCGCTTAGTGAAATTGTAAATAATAGAGATTTACGATATTTGGAAACGAATTGATTGATATAAAAAATTATTTGGCCAAGAATTATTTTTATGAGTAAGCTCAAACATATAAAGCATAGTGAAAAACAGCATTGTCCTTTTTAGAACATCCGTATTTTTTCTAAATACACTTTTAACCCGGAAACGGTGGCGCTGCGCATCTGTGACCTTTATTGAAGGAAGATTGAAACTGATCAAGCAAAAGAATAACCTGCTGAAATAATGTATATTATTCATGATTGAGAAACGCAATGAACATGAAAGGAAAGGAAAATTTTCAAATGCTTCCTAAAGAACTTCATCAACTAAAATATGAAGCCATAAGTGTACCACACGGTCCAGTTCACCTTGTCAAGAAAGAAAAGTCCAACTTGCTATTTGTTGATCACCAAAGGTGTCACGAGCTCGAGCCCAGTACCACTAAGACCCGCCGTGTAGGGGAGAGATGCACATTAAATCTGTCGAGAGCTCAAACGCCATCTTGTTGGAGTGATGTGGTAGTTAAAATAGGCCAGCTGAAGTATCGTTCTCGTCACTTGACCATGGTTCAAAATTACAAGGTCCGTCTCCGAAAGCGCTCGTGTAGCTGAGCAGTGCGACGATAATATTCACTCACTCGATCATGAAAGCTCATTAAAACTACAATAACTTGAACGAAATATGACAGCTTTGCCAGCAAATAACATTTCTGTAATATTAATGAAAAGTGCCTCTGTTTTGCGTCCTTAATTAAGGTCTTGCTCTTGTGAATCCTTTTAGTTCAGTTTTATTGGATTTTTTCTCAAATCATCAAAGACAAATTAAATAGTCCTTGAAAGCCGGTAAGTATACTTTTTCTTAATTAAATTATTAACTTTTAAATTATTTTTTATTCACGAATTCCAATTAACAGCAAAAATAACTTTATTCGGGTGACTGAGTCCCCCCGCACTACCATTAGCGTTAGTATCGAGTGCGCTCCCGGGTTAAAGCATTTTGAAGTCTTCTCGCTTTAAATATTAAAACATTCTTCACATGAATTTTATATTATTTTTCATTATTTAACATTAATTCTAAATGCTAATTCTGTGAGGTTTAAAATTACAGTTCTTTTTAAAAGTTATTTACAATTATAACATTTATCTAAAAAAATCATTTTACATTTTTGTATACAATGTCGAGCACGCAGTTTTACTCTCCTTACAGTTCAGCTTTTATATAAAGAATAATGTTTTATTTTTAAAAAATGAACTCGTGTGAAGAGCCGGTGTTTTAGCCAGTATACGTATAATATATCAGTACTGAAAAAGGTATTTTATAAATATTTTCTTAATACTAAATTAAGAACAAGTTTAATAATTGTAAGTGACTTCCATTGGAAGGTTTCAAAGGAAGGTTTAATATCAAAAATTAGCACTTAGAGTTATTTTTCTATATTTAGCTGAGATCTATATTTTGTCTTCAAAGCAGCCACCGCAGAAAATCCAGTTTAACAAAGGTAGGATGTTGAAAATGGTAATAGTATAAGAAGTGCTTTTGTTTGCAGTGCAGAAAATTCATCATACACCTCTAACCAAAATTTAAAGAGCGATTTATTACAAAATTGCCTTTTAATTTTTCACGATGTGAAATCTATGAAGATTTCTTCTTCGGAAGTAGAGAGCCCTTCTGGAGTATCTTGAAATAGATCCCTAATCCACTCTTAACTTTCTACCAAGTTGTCCTCATCAAGAAAATACTTTTTAAAATTCTTTGACAACATTGCTAAATGATTTTACATGGTCCTAAAAAACTTTCGCATGTTGTTCTTCAGATTTGTAAGTTTAAACAAATAACGAGCTGAGGCTGTTTCCCCATCATTTACTTCAGTAGTGGTAAATCCAAAATTTAAGTATTTTGAGAATATTTCCTTGATTTAAATTTCGAAATCATGCCCATCTGTAATATGTTGATCCTATTGTAATGTTCACTTACGACTTAAAAATGTTTGTATGATTTTGTTTTAATTGACTGCCGAAAATACTTAATTATCGTGAATTACAAATAACGTGCAAATTATAAAATTACATTGAAGCTATATTCGGTAGCTATAGAAGTATCGAGTCGACTCAAACTGACTGGAATTGTAAAAATTAAAAGAATATTTACTGTTTCGCGCAGACGACCGATAGGTTGCCCAGACTTACACAAACGTACCCGATAATGCCACATGTGATGGATATGATAGAGTGCAACATAGACTATTTTCTAATGACATTTGTACTTTTAGAAATGGATGCTGAAGGAAATAAGTCTTTAATTATATATATCATTTTGCGATCTGTTCCAATTTAAAAATTAGAGAAAGAAAAATAAAATAGTAAGTAATATATATTTTAAGTAACTTTCTTAAAATAGGTATTACTTAAAAGTAACACATACAAAATTTAATACTTATACAGATTATAATTGAGATCGCATTGTAGCTTTAGCGTCAAAGTGCATTTTTATTGCAGTAAATACATTATTATTGTACAGGGGGCACAACAAAAATTATGATTGAACATTGAGTCTGCAGTATTTAAAGTTTGAGAAACACTGGCGTAAGCTATAGAAGCATTCATTTACAATGGGCTCACTTATTAGTCTTTATTTTAAGACACGTATTGCATATTACACTTTTACTTTTACAACCAGAAAACGAAATACTGTAATTATAATTTGTAAAACTCAAGTCCAAACATCATTTTCAAACGGATTGAAAAGTTGATCTTGCTTAGCAGAACAAATCTTTTATTTCAGAAATGTTCAAAAGCCCTTTGAATTTCTGATTTACTTCTTTTCCCATAATGAATAATATGGAATGGTTTTACAATCTAATTTTGAGACAGCGAGAATAGGCAAACATTTTGATTTCCCCATACTTTCCATATACAAATTATGAAACCATTCCCTCCGGCTCTCCGATAAAATGTATTATAAAATCTGAGAACTTCGGAGCAACACACATGCACATACAAACACACACTGACTTTGGAATGCAACGCGAGTCACTAAGTAACGACATGTCTCTGAATATGTCGCCCAAAGCGATGCATTACATATTCAACACCACACCCAGTTACACCGTTCTCATTCATGATCTAAGCTTTACCTCCGATTGAATGAGAAAAAAAATGAGATAAAATATCATTTCGGCTGACATTTGCTTCATTTTAAAATGGTTTGACTTAAGAATTCGGAAATCGTAATGTGAATTCTGATTTGCGATTACTGAAAGTGAGATATAGACAAACATCGAGCTTAATGGGTTATTATGGGTATTTTCTTTCCTCAAGCAGAGTAAAACGGGAGTAGAAATACGGATAATGAGAATATTTTTAAAACTCTGGGATGTATGAAATTACATATATATAACTGAATTATTTGATGGGGAACAAGCATATAGCTTTCCATTAATGATATTCTTTTTAAAAAATACACCATATAAATTTTAATCTTAGTTATTTATAAGTTTATAGCTTAATGAGAAAGAGGTTTAAACATTTTCTGTAAAGAAGTCCGGCATACATATATTTTTAAATTAAGTATAAGAGCTTTTAAATAAAAATTAATGCTTTAAGTCAGACAGAGAAGTGTAAGCAAAAAATAATACCATTATATGCTATGAAACAAAATAATGATTTTTTTAAAAAATAAATTTTTATTTCTTTTTGTGGAAATTCAACCATAATGTTTGCTCACCTCATCTGCTAAAATAAAAATTAAAGTTGTATGCTTACTATTTAAATAAATATTTCATTTTGAAAATAAATAGAAATAGCATTAAATATTTTATATGGGAGTTTTGGAACGCCTATATAAAATGAACTACGAACGCTTCGAGGAATTAAAAACGTGAAGAAATATAAAGCACAGTTCAACATCAAGTAATCTGTTTAACAAAAAAACTTTTCGGAAAAATAATCATCAAAGAAAATTTTGAAAACAGAACTTGAATTTTCTTGTAATTATCATTGTTTCTCCCAGAAACATTTTTGTTTATTTTTAATTCAGGGCAAATATCTGAATAAATATTTTAGAGTAAAAAAAGCACTCTAAATTCCTTACTTTTTCAATTTCTAAAGTTTGATATAACTTTAAGTGAAATTAAATGTCTTTCATGTTGAGAAGCTGCATTTTTTAAAATATATATATATATATATATATATATATATATATATATATAGAAATAAAATAAACACATATGAATATTAAATTCTATTTTCGTTTTAAGTAAATTTTTTAAAATTATATTTTATGCAATGCACATTTATTTACGCCCATATTACAAAAACGTACAAATTGTGCATATATATTACCATTAAAATGCCTAATTGACTAAATTTTGTGTGGCCAACCCGCAACTCGCGTGACTCAGTGTGGCACATCTAAGATGTATGAGTAGTGCGCAAAGACTTATCGAAAAATTTAAAAAAAAAATAAAAGATAATAACTAATATTAATTTATTTATTTAGTGTTTTATTGAAAAGAGATTGTCACAGAGAAAACAAAACATTAAAATTTATTTTAAATACACTTAATTAAATTACAGTTGAAAATTGCAATGTAGGCAACACTGTTTCATTGTTGTGTGTGTTGCTTTTCGAAAGGAAGTACATTCACGAGTTTCTAGAATTTTAGGGGGCTTGTTTTAAAATATCTGGAAGAAAAAATTAATAGTCCACAGTGAACGCTTGCTTATTAAGAATGAAGATATGCTTAGATAATTAACTTTTCTTACCCCTATATATACTATAAGACGTTTAAACAATTTAAATGTAAGATTGCAGGGAAAAGATTGCTATTTTCCAATCATGATCGATCATAATTTTTTTAACACACTTTTGTGTTTTTGTCTCGATTTTGGAGGACAAAAAAGAGAAACTGATACACGTCTAAAATAAGCCGAATTTGATAGCATGTTCAAGAACTAATCCTAATGTAGATAGCTCAGTAAAATAATTACAAATTTAAAAAAAAACACATTGAAAAAGTACGGACTGTTTAATATTTATTTAGAATTAAATTTTTCTGGATACTCAGTTTTATTTTATATCCAACCTAACTAATTAAAACTTTAAAAAATATTTTAACAATAAAATTTAAGTTCGTTTTTGTCTTATTTATTATATTATTTTTTTAAAAATTTTCTCTACTTAGACTTACATAAAATGTATGTTATTTGCGTATATACTTTTCATAATAAGCTATCAATAATATTTCCCACTTTTAATATTTTTTTATTTGCTGGAAAATTTGAAGTGGCACACATGTATTTTTTTTTCATTAGAAAGTGGCACTTTTCCTAAAAAGGTGAGCCACCCATTTCGTAGAGGATCCGATACAAGTTAAATCTGTTAAGACTTAAAGTTCTGACATTAGTCTTATGTGGAATTTCATACAATAGAAATGTTTCATTGATCCATTCATTAGGGTTCAAAATTACATAGGCTCTTACAAGCAGTTTATGCGTGGTTTCCTCAAACAATCAATCAATATAAATGTAATAATTAACATATTACACATGACCCGCATGATTTGCGTTTACATAGCTATCTTGATTTTTCGCGTTGCACTTCATTCGTATTAATGTTCGTAGCTGTATCCTTTCGTCAAGGACATAATTACGATTTTCCTGTGACGCTTTTTTTCATCATGAAAAGAGGCACTTTATGGGGCTGACTTTTTCTCAAAGTTAGATATTTTCATCCGAAGGAGAAATAGTTGTTACAACAAGGGCTTACAACTTAAAAGTTGATCTTCAATTCGGAGTAGATAGAATACGCCCTAGTCACACGTTGGATCGTCCTCTATAAGTACAATTTGCTTTACACACTGATGTGCAAAACTTAAGCAACAAGTTGGATTATTGTCATAACTTCCCGAAAAATCATCAGAGAGACATGAAATTCAGAAATGAGGGTGAGTATTATGTGCGTAAAAGATGACGAAAGCATTGGCTCTGAAAAAGGAATACAATGCATACGATATGGAATCAAACAAAAGCAAGCTTTATTGAACGCATAGTATCGTGACTCATGATTGTCTATCCAACAAGAAGAGCAACAAGCAGATGTTCCTTGATATGGTACATGCCCTCCGATCATTGCAATGGTTGCCTCGCATCGTCTCCGCATACTCAGAACCAGCTGGTAAAACATTTCTTGAGGTAGGAGTGTCCATTCCTCAATCAGCCTCTCTATGAGTAGTTGGGTGTTCTCTGGATGATGTAATATTGCTGCAATACGTCTCCCCAAAGCATCCCACGATATTAGATGGGATTTAAATCTGGGGAGTACGCTGGCCAATCCATTCGAGTTATATCTTCACTTTCCAGCAGCTCTTCAACAGCAAAAGTCTGATGTGGCCGTGCATTGTCATCCATAAAAACGAAGTCTGGGGCCAATGGCACCTCGGAAGAGACGCACATGGGGAAGAAGTACCTCCTCACAATAGCGATCCCCGGTTACAGACACTCTGTCGAAAATATGGAGCTCAGTTTGCCCGTACAGCATAATGTCTCCCCAGGCAAAAACTTCGGGATCACCGTAACAGTGTCTTTCCTTGATGTTACTGGGATAAAATCGGGTTTCGATCTCTCTTTAAACCAAAACGCGTTGAGAATCGCTTCTGGTACTGAACCGACTCTCATCCGTAAAGAGAACACGACTCCATTGATCAGTTGCCCTGCTCTCTGCACCACTGTAAATGGTGGCGTCAGTGTCCAACTTTCAACGGGAGGCAGCGTACAAAACGGAGGATGAATAGGCCCCCTTTGCGAAGGCGTCCGGTCACAGTAAACCACGGCACTTGTAGCCCAGTTGCTGTACAGAGCTGCTGAGCAATGGCACTTTCTGACTGTTGTCGGCCTCTTTTCGCCTGCAGGTTGATATATTGGTCATCCTTTGCAGTTATCGTCCTCGGGCAGCCACCGCCAACATTTTTGAAAGCTGTACATGTGGTTTGAAACGCTTTCCAAGCACGCTAAACGGCATTTATGTTGATTCTGAACTCTGCAGCTACACTGGTGGCAGTACGCTCCTCCTCCAGCGTTCCGATTATTCTTCCACCTGTGAAGTCGTCCAGATGATTTCTTCTAGCCATATTTCACGAACTGGCTCACTGGCACTTGAAGCGAATATGTTGAATTGCGTCTCCGTCCTTCATTTTATTCTACTGTTGAGCAGCGCGCGCCGACATCACGCGTTTTGCGTACGCTCACGTCGCTTCTGACGTTTCATTCCTGATATTTGCATACGCATGACGTTTCTACTGACTTACGTGTTCACTGTACTGATCTCCAGACCTCTCCTTTTCTGCAATTTCATGGCTATCTACTAAAATTTTACATTGTTGCTTAAGTTTTGCACACCAGTGTAGTTTCTAAATTATTGGACAGTGCGACCACCGCTGTCAGCCACAACGTTCTTTTGAACCTTCTGAGCCCATCGACTTGTAATTTACATGATAACTATAGGATCAAAGTCAAGAAAAAGACCTTAAAAGTATACGAACCTGACTCGATCAAAATTAGACTTGTGCTAATATAAATTTATCTTTTTGAAATAGACATAAAAATCTATAAGCGAAATATGGTAATAAAATGCACTTCCGAATAAGACTGTAAATAGTTTCATCTACTTGATTTATTGAAATGCACTGAAATGGTAATGATTTGCATATTGCAGCACCTTGTACCTTCATGCATATTTGATTCTTGTTACATATTGCATTCTTGGTGTAGCAATTTTAATAACAAATTGTACAAAAAATAAACATTTTATTTAAGAAGTGGCGAATGAAAATATCTTAGAAAGAGTAAAATAGTGAAGCTTATAGATACATATCATGAATAAAAACATAAATTAAAGCTATGTTACTTAAGAAGTATTTAGCAAGTATCTTAAAATAGTTACCGTTTATATTGGTAAGACAAACATATATATCAATATTACATTTAGATTTTAATTTTCTATCAAGTAAGCTTAAGAAAATATTTTATTCTTACGAAATATTCATACTTTCATTTAAATTTCTTCATCAGAAGGAAATTTTAAATGTTTTACATTTCTTCGTATCAAGACATATTTTATTTATCATTAAGAAATTGTAAAGAAACATATATAATCTTGAATGTAACATTACCATGTTTACTCAGGTTTAATTTTGGTTCTTAACCCTCTCGCTGAGTATTCTGCAATTTTCACGGACAACATAGATGTAGCAAAATTTCCGCAAACTGCTAAGCATTTTTTCCCACAATTTACCTGTGCAACCCATACTATACTTGTTATTGATTTTATGTTCATACTTTTATTATCTACATCTATATTTTAAAATAAAAAACTATTTTACAAATATAATAGGTGTACAACTTTACTTCCGCTGTTTTTTCCGAAATTGGGGGCTTTATTGCAGAAAATTGATTATACATTTATGATTCAAAGTATTGTCCATCACTGGCCACTACTTTCTCCCATCTTTCGGGCAGCGTACGAATCCCGCGTTGAAAAAACTGGTTATACTTTGAAGCGATCGAAGGATCGATCAAAATTTTTACTTCTTCATAAGACCGGAAGTGCTGGTCAGCCTGGCCGTGTGCATTGATCGAAACAAGTGATAATCCGAGGGAGCAATGTCTGTAGAATACAGCGGGTGGGGTAGGACTTCCCATTTCAACGTTTCCAAGTATTTCTTGAGCCCTTTTGCATTATGGGATCGAGCATTGCCATGCTGTAAAATCACTTTATCATGTCTCTCGTTGTATTGCGGCCGTTTGTCTTTCAATGCTCGGCTCAAACGCATTAATTACTTTCGATAACTATCGCCTGTGATTGTTTCAGTCGGTTTTAACAACTCATAATACATTACGCCGAGCTGGTCCCACCAAAAACTGAGCATGACCTTGGAACCGTGAATATTCGGTTCGGCCGTCGACGTGGAAGCATGGCCGGGATATCCCCATGATTTTCTGCGCTTGGGATTATCGTAACGAACCCATTTTTCGTCCCCAGTCGCAATGCGATGCAGAAATCCCTTCCGTCTTTGCCTTGCAAGCTGCTATTCACAAGCAAACAAACGTCGTTCAACATCTCTCGGTTTCAACTCGTACGGGACCCAATTTCCTTGTTTCTGAATCCTTTCCATGACTTTCAGTGGTTTTGAAATGACTTGTTGCGTCACTCCCAATGATCCTGACAATTCTTGTTGCGTTTGACACGGGTCTTGATCAAGTAATGCCTCCAATTCTGCATCTTTGAAACCCTTCTCTCTTCCACTGCCATGCTGGTCTTCGACTTCAAAATCCCCGTTCTTGAAGCGTTGAAACCACTCTCGGCACGTTCTTTCACTAATAGCGGCCTCACCATAGGTATTTGAGAGCATTCGATGAGCCTCAGCCGCAGATTTCTTCATATTAAAGCAGAAAAATAAAACCTCTCGCAAATGACGAGAATTTGGCTCGTAAGCTGAGATGTTTAATCGAGAATAACTTTATGATGCAGAAACAAATCGACTAATAATTCGATGGCGTTATGTTTACAAATACCTAAGCTTATTGTATGACATCTACGATCTATTTATTTCGACTTCCACTTACTGCTACAGTAATCTATTGCAAAACGGGTGAATCAAAGTTGTACGCCTTTTATTTTGTATGGTTTAACTCTAAAATGTAGATTAAATATGTATATTTAAAATACGCAATTTTTACACCTAATTAGATAAAATAGCAACGGAGTGCGATGGTTAACTTTTCCTTTGAAGTTCCTATACTAAAAAGAAAAAAAAATAAATCCGATATATTATATGTTAGATTTCTATAAAATTTTTAAAGTCTTTTTTAATCACTTCATGAAAATGTATAAAAAAATGATTTTGATCTTTGTGGACAAATTCTACAACTATCTATTACATAAAATTGAACGAATAAAGGATTAGCTTTTAAGTTATGGTCAACTTGTACATGTTGCTGAAAATCTTAAGTCTTCAAATCTAATTAAATCTTGAAACAGCGCTATGTGTGTTGTAATATGACCAACGAATGATTAATATTTAAGTTTAAATCTAATAAATTCAAAGGGATCATAATTTCCTACTGCCTGTTATTTACCAAAATAAATCCACATTTCAACATAATTTAATTAGAATTTCTCTAGTTCAATACGTTAAAGTGAAATTAGTATTAATTATCCATAGCAATGCTTGGACCTGGAATTGAATTTGTATCGATATGTCTAATTACAATTAGAATAGCATAATTAACAAAGGTATGGAAACAATAAATTCAAGCCAAAAATGGTTATTGCTTGCGATTTAAAATCTATATGTGATTTTACCTGGATTTGCAGTTTTATTTTGATATAGACATATATTTTTTTTTAGTTTCAAAATATTAGAAAATATGTTTTTTCCCTTAAAAATTTATTTTCGTCAAATCAAAGGGCATCAGTAGCCATAGATTTTTAGCACTAAATTGAAATTCATTTTACTACTTTTAAAAATTGATATTTCAAGAAAGTTTTGTTACAAGTTTATATAAATTAAGATATTTTGTAACAAGAAAAAATACTTAATGTTAAAAATCATGGATATTATGAAAACCTACTTGATGTGATCATGTCCATACATATACGATAAGTATCTTAAATTAATATTACATCCATTTCAAAACATCATGCTCTTTTTTCGTCTAACTAAAACAACATTTTAATGTACCCAAAACGTTTGAATAAGTTTTGTAAATATATTTCTTGATTTTTAGTCTTATAAATATTAAGAAAATTTGCTAATAATCACTTACTCTAACACTGGAAAGACTTAAATTTAGTATATACCTATATTGCCCAAAAGTAGTCAAAACAACTGTATTGTGAAAGAATAACTAATGCGTAAAAATTTGCTTAAAATTGATGTTTAATATTTTTTATATTGTTTACAGTCATATAACAAGTTAATAGTAAATAAAAAAAAATTACTTAACTTGGGAAAAAATGCATTGTAAAAAAGTCTAAGAAGTGGTGTCATTATATACGTAATTGTTTTTCTAAGTGAAATCAAAAAGTAACCAAACTGGTTTCCTTGGGGAATTTTGGGTTAAATAAATAATTATTATAATAACATTTAACTATGTATGTAATTTATATCAGCTTTTCTCAACGCATTTCAATTTAAAGAGAAGAAATAAGGAAGTATTGAAATAAATAAGTTTTTCAAAAAGATGTTGAGAATAGGCTTCGTACAATGAAAGATCTTCTTTCAAAGTGCAAATACAAGTCTTTAAGTAAACGCAGAAGAAAGTCTATAGCTGAAATGTATCATTAATCTCCATTTCCGCAACATGAGTAATTCCATGTTCTTTTATCCCTATAGTTATCTTTTCTTTAGTGGGATATAAATCCTGATGAGTTTAGCCTGAAATTTCTATCAGTTTAAACAGCTTGTTCAAACACTTTAATCTCTTGATCCAACTTGCAAGTGGTGGTGTTTATTTTGCTCCACTATTGTATGCTTTTTATTGCCATGTATAACATGCTGCGTAAAAATTTATCACTACCGAACCCCTTTCAGGAGAGATTACTGAAAAGACTTGGTGGCAAAACTGGTCTATGGTTCTCGGGAAAATTTATGTCTGTCTTATGCTCGGGGCATTTATTGATTCTGGGATTGACACTATGGAAAGGAAAATTATGTGCGTGATTCTTCATGTCTCTTGAGCTCAAGGCATTTACCTTAAATCTTTATGAAACCAATGGTTAAGCTGATAGGGATTTATACAAAAGCGTATCTTATCGTGGTTTCAATTTCTGGTGCTTTATAACCTGCTTAAATTCCTGAGAAATGCTCACTATAGCTTGCTACTTTCTTTCCTATGGAAATACTTGACAAATATATAATGTTATATTATAAAGAATGTAGATGTATACGCTTTTAGTAACGAGATAAATTATGGATATTGATCGAAATAAATAACAAAACAATAGAAGTAATGTAACAATAAATTAGAAGTATCTTTGTATCATGTTTTTGGTCATGTTTTTGGTATATTGCTCTAAAATACACGAATTTTGTGAACAAAATTACAGTAAAATGGCTTAAAGAAATTGAAAAAATAGTTACATTGTAATAAATATTAAATGGAGAATATATATTATATTATACTACTGTGTGTGTGTGTGTGAAATATATATATAATAAAATATTCGATCACAAAATCGAATGTGTGAGATCGGTTCTGCACTTTCCACACAAGATTGCAAATCGAAGTATTATATATTTCAATATTGTGATTTTATTTCACAATATATTAAGTGAAATGCAATATTTCAGGACATTGTGAACCATTGTTTTCCTAATTTCAAGAAACATTTCACATTAGAAGGTTTTTTAACTCCTTTTAATGCACTTATGTTGTCTGTTTAAGTTTATACATAAACATATTCGTTGTAAGTTATCTTAATATGGGCTGTTAATAAAATTAATTTTTAAGGTAGAATATATAATTAAATGCATTCAAAATTATTAAAAATATTGTGGTATTCTTATTTTGAGTTTTTTTGGCTTTCAATTGTAGTTTTATTGTAAATTCTGGTTCTGAATATGTTATTTCTTTAGTAGCCTTGCTTTGTTATAAATAGCTGTATAATATAGATTTTATGTTGGGTAATATAGGTAATACATGTTGTGGATTCCGTAAGAAAATAATTAAAACAAATCATTTCTGAAAGTATATATAAAATCTATTGTGTACAATATACGAAATTTCTGCCAATAAAAAAATATTGATAACATATACATAATTGATTTTATGGAAGCGATTGAATATTTATCTATAAAGACAAACTATTGAATGCTGCCATATATTAAAAAATCTCAATTTTTCAGTGAATTGATATTTAAAATATGATGGGAAAAATAATTTAGAAAAATAGAGGAGTTATTTTGTACACAAATATGAACCGATATGCATGGTTACGTATTTTTTTTTTTTAAATTATAAATAGATCGTGTCTATATATAATGTACTTTTTATTTATAAAAGGTATTAAATCGGGTATTAAAGGAATAATTTAAGCTTTATCCTTTTAAAACATAATTTAACTTTACTAAAGTAAATTCCCCTTTTTAAATCTTTTTTTCTGAATTTTCGTTTTAAAACTATTTTAATTTGAAAAATAAAAATTAAAATACAGTGATTAAAAAATTCAGAATGATTGAAATCATCTTGATAATGTCTTAAGAGAAAAAAATATTTACTCACATACACTAAACACTAAAAAAATAAATTTTTGTTTGTAGAAATATAAAATTTTACATAATAATCAGTAACATAACAGAATCTAATGGAATTAGAACTTGAAAAATAATTCCATTACTTTTATGAAAATAGATTGTTTTTAAAATGAATATATCTTTTTAAAACTTCACACTGCAGTTTTTTCCTTCTATCCTAAGATTTAATATTACGCATTAGTAAAAAAAAATAAAAATATCTTCTCACGCAATATATGACAACAAAATTAAATTGCAAGTTTTGTTATAATTTTTTTCTTTCAAATATATATAAGGATAATATAATTTTTTTCATTATTCTTCTTCACGTTAATATACATCACGAGAACAGTAAAAGAAAATGTTTACTTATTTCAGATATGAACTTTTGAATGTACCACATGCTCGATAATACGAGTAAATAATAGATGATTTTTTTTTAAAATGGAAAAATTATCAGAGCTACTAATGACGCTGAGAAATTGGCTCTACAAGTCTTATTTTGGATAAATTTAATCTACTTATTTATCGTTTTGAACCTTGATATCTTGGAGTTCCACCTATTAAGTAACACTGTTTTTATACGATGGCACATAATATATAAAAAGAGGGAATTGCCTAAAATATCAGTGAAATCTCTTACACAAATTGTAACGCTACCAACATTTTATAAAAATCCTTAGAATCTTTAAATTCGAATTTCTGAGTAAGCAATACATAATGTTTTAACAAGTTACAGATTATTATACTACCCAAAAAATGTGATATTCTATGCAATAAAAAAAGTTCGGGAAAATGTAATTAAAAAAATTTAAAAAAGGACTTTTCAAACTAGCAGAAGTTCTCTAAAAAGAAAATAGTGTGTATTGATTGTCGAAAAATAATGAAATAAAAATAAAATTGGATGATATGTATATAATGTGTGTGCTTCTATAGGAAATTATTTTTATAACATAAAAATCTGTTTTATATAGTTACTTTCAATATATATGAAAAGTAATATGTTGAATACTCAAAATTACATGGGATATATACATTTGTGTTGGTATTATTCATTTTTAGTATTTCCAAAATCAAACAATTTGCTACACTTGAACTTTCGGTTCATAAATAATTCGAAAAAAGGTGTCTTTAAAATGTGGTTATAGTAGCAATCAAAATAGGGTCTAACGTGCACATTTTTTTTACTGTGATTCAGTTAGAAAAAGTACTTAACTTAATTCTGTATTAATTATATTCTATTATAAAACAAGATATTTTAATAATATTGAACAAACCAAGTTTCTTTTTTTTCATATGAAAAATCATAATCAAGAAAAGTTAATGTCATACATCATATTCATTTTAAAATAAATACTGAACTTTTAGAGTTCATGTTGCAATAAAGCATTATTTTCCAACGACATAACTCATTTTAAAACACACAAGAAAGATATCAATGTTAAATTGCATCAAAACATATTCAAACAAAATATTCCGAAGAACGATATTTTGAATACATACTTAGACGTACATCTTCATGAAGTGCCTCAAGCCTGCATTTATATTGCGCACAGGGGAGTAATTGCACACACACAGAGGAGCTCATATAATACTGCAGAAGCTCAAGGAAGACATTTTACTCTAAAAGCACTTTTCTACCAAATGATATTTATTCGGCAGGAAAAGCGAACTTTACTCATACAGAGTTATGAAAACAGATGGGAAACCACGTAATGTGCATAGATGCGTTATTTACTTTAGTACACTTTCATTTCTCCATTTCCTCATTTTGAAGCAGAATTAACGTTACCTGTCAGAATAGATTTGCAGTATTTAAGTCTTTTGAATAATGTACTCGAAAGCCAACCATAACTATGCATTACAGAAAATTTTCTTTGAAAATTTCAACCATTAGTATATGTATTCATTATTAAGTACATGCATCTTAAATATATTCAAGAGTGTTGCACGTTTGAGATTTGTAGTTAAAATATTTATTAAAAATACAATGAAGACACTTGTTACTGGTTTAATTTAGTAAAACTTTAAGTATTGTGATAAATGTGAGTTGTTATGTATTAACAGGTTTTGAAATAGTTTTCTATGTTATTCCTTTGAACTTCTTTTGAATTATAACAAACTATTCCGTGCTTATTTTAGTGGTCAAATTTGCTGACACACATTCAAAACTTTTAAATATCTCGGTTCATCATACAATGCAAAAAAAAAAATTCAATTCATTTTTCAATTTTCATAAAAAAAGAGAATTGTAATAGCGTATAACCTTTAAAAATCGTGATTCGTAAGAAGAATTTTTATTACATCATATAATTGAAAAGATGTGCAAAAAAAAAAAAAACTAAAGTATATGTATCAGACCTTTTTTTTTAAAAAAAATGATATTGAGTGGTGGAAATAAATTTTTAATTGCATAAATATTGGAAAAATAATCATGTTTTTCGGTAACTAAAAGAAGTATTTATAATGAATAAATGTTATGTATTTTTTTAAAAGAATAAGTTTGTTTTTATGTATGAATTTTTTAATGATAACTTAGTTAAAGTTAATTTTTTTGCATGCTATTTATTTTAGTTAACCTAGTTTTGAAACAGATAATTTAGTTAAATAAGAAATTTACTAAAAAAATTACATCGATTCAAGACACGTTTTGAGGTAAAAAATAAATAAATAAAAAATAGGGCAAAAGAATGTCTTGCAAATAATAGAACACATTACGGAATATATATATATGCACTTTGTAAAAAAAAGAAATACTAATTCAGTTATTTAAAAGCCGAATCTAACAGTAAAGGGAAAAAAGACCTGTATAATTAACCTGAAAAAATCAGTTTTGGCTTTGCGTGCTATCTCTCTTTCTCCAAATTAATTTGGTTTAAAGTTTCTTCTGTTACCTCATCTGGATTTCATTTTAAACTTTTTTAAATGAAAAAGCTTTATTTTAAAATTTTTCAACATGAAAAAAAAATAAACTAAATCTTTAGATTTGCGTTTAACTACATACATTTCATCATAGTTTTGCATGCTTGATTTCAAATTTTAATATATTTGTTTCAGCCAACAAAATACTAAAAAAAATATATTTTTTAATATTGTTTTTAGTGTGTTAGGAATTAAATAATGATATATTTTATTAATATTGCATATTACGAATGCCTAAATATTAACAGAAATATGAAATTGATGATAAATATGTGTTGTTTCAAATTGCATTGTTTGTATTAGGGTTTTTTTTTGAATTTTACATAGTTCTCAATCTATTTCTTTCATAAAGTTTGTATTTGTTTTGTTATTTTTTACTTTTTTTAAAAAAAATATAACGAATTTTTCATAAAATTGGTTTTTTTTTCGTATTTCAATCATTAGTAATAAATATTGATTTTAATCTTAAATAATAGTTTTATAAATCAAATAATAAATCATTTTCCAACATAATATATGAGATGCTACAATGCTTTTTTTTAAAAATATATATAACTAAAATAGTTTATCGTATTAAGAAATATAGAAAACTTGAAAACAAATATTCATTAAAAATATTAACAAATATTGAGCCGCCTATCCGGTATAGTGGAGAATGACGTTGACTGCGGGGCTGTAGGGCCTGGTTTCGAATCCCGGAGAAGGCATGGATGTTTGTAAATATATAGTGCTTTCGCGGCATGGGGGTGCTCTAAATCGCCGTCGAGCCGCAAGTCCTCTCATGAGGTGAAGGAAGGGAAAGAGAAATGGGACGCCTCTGACCACCTCCGTGGTGTTCTGTCTCAAAATTGGGTGGACCCGAGTCACATTGTACTGTCCCCTGCAGGCTGCTCAAAGCTAATGCTAATGACAGGCGTAAAAATCTAGGCCTTAGCAGCGATGAATTTCGTGGGACTTGATCTGATGATACAGCTGATCTGGTGGCATGAGTAACAACAACACAAATATTCAACTGAACGTTGACAAATATTAGTTCTGAAGCTTAATCTCTAGTGTTTCGTTCTCAAACAAGCATAACGCTCATTTATCGACCCACAGAAGAGATGGAATGCTGAGTTGACTTTGCCAAGATCACAGTTTGAACCCCAGACCTGTGTGGTGGAAGCACGATATGCTACGACTCATCCCTGGGATTCAAATTATGAATAGTACAACATAAAAGTAAGGTTTAAGTTTTTTTATATAATATTACCAAATTGTGAAAGAAAATTTTCATTTCCAATTAAAGGATGCCAATAAGACTGTACATAAGTTTTATAAGAAATATAAGATAAGTACTTGATCATATGTATAATATGAAAACGCAATGGAAAATATAGAAACATATGGAAAAACATACTAATAACAATTCATGTCGTGTTAACCATAATGATTGACACATTTTAAGAAAATGTCTGACATATGACTAGACATATGAGTTAGTACTGCATATTGGGAAAATATTACTTTTCTCATTAACTTAATGTTAGTTACTCAGTTATGTAATATGGGGTGGAGGAGGATGAGAAATTGAAATGATTAAAGCGAACAGATTGTAAAATAATATCAATTTGAAGAGCTAAATTTGTAATATCAGTAATTTAAATTAAATAAATTATAATTTAGCAAAACTTTATATGAGTATGAAATTGATCCTAAATTTTATTATTCTTTAATAGAAAAAAAAGAAAGAATAATTCCGTTAACACTTTTAGCAATTATGTTGAGTTTTATTCGCATGCAATTTGCTTAATTATGAAACTAATTAGGGGAATTTTATGTAAGCCAAATAACGCAGTATTTATGTGTTTCAAACAGCGGAATGTCAATTTTTAATTCAGTGAGATTTAATTTGGAAGAACCATTCAAAAGAATTTCATTCAAAAAGATTCAAAGTTTGATTTTCTCTAATTATAGTATCTTAAAATTGAAATAAAACGTGACGAAACATAAGGGCTTGTTTGGTTTCGTTTACAGAATATTATTGCAGAATTGTACTTGAAAATATTGAATTAAATTGCATGTTTACATATATATATATATATATATATATATATATATATATATATATATATATATATATATATATATGTATATGTATAATATATATATGTATATATGCAATTATATATATATATATATATATATATATATATGTATACATATATATGTATATATGTTCCTAATTTTTTCGATTCCGGGTCTAGGATCTGTTTTTTTATGAAAGATTTGTATGTTAGGTTTAAACAGAAAGCGCAATAAAAAAATCTATCATCATGGGATTACAGCAAATCAAATAAAAGTTTTTTTTTTTATTTGGTTATAGGATCAAAGATAGCTAATTAGGTATTGAAGAAGTTTTTATTTTTGTTGACTTAATATCGCGCGCGCATGCCTATAAATTATATCAGAGTAAAAGTGCATTTTTTATTATGTCTGAAAGTATTTTGATTTAATTCATTCCATTAAATTAATTATTTTTGAATTTTTTATTTTTGATATGCTCGCGCCCCCCTCGTAAGGTTATCGTAACCCCCAGGGGGACGCGCCCCACAGTTTGAGAAACACTGATTTAAAACGATAAAAACAGCGTGAATCATCTGCATTTTCGTAACAATAAAGACCGGGTTTGACCAGTTTGGCTGAAAATAAATTTTCGAAGCCAACTTATGCCTTTTTCAATTCCTACTATTAGCTAATGATCTCTATACATATTTCATTTGTTTGTTTGTTTATTTATTCATCTTGGTGGAATGTTCAATCGTTAATAAAATACATTTTAAAGCGCTCAATTGAGCTGAAATGTAATGTACATGATTATTTCGGATGATAATACAATAATTTAATTTTAATTATTTAAATCAATTGATTAAAACAAATTATTAAAAAATTACAAATACAGCCACGTTGGCGACTTAGCTACCCTTTTGGCGACTTATGTCAAAATTTGAAAAGGAGTTTTTTGTCACGTGTTAAAGCATTCAGTTGAAATTAAATTTTATATACACGATTGTTTTGGATGACAAAACGATACTTTAATGATAATTAATAAAAATTAATTACCACTTAATTTTGTGATTCTGTCATATGTATATACATATTTTTATTAATTGCAACTATTTAATAAAAAAGTAGCTAAAATAAATTTTTTCTAGGTTGATCTAAGTAGGAATTGATTTAATTCTTTTATATTAAATGTTTATAACAATATCGTTGTTACAACAATGTAGGTGAATGTTGAATTGTATTTTTTCATGTTTTTAATAAATATCTTTAAAACTAATTGCGATATTGGACCGATTTGTGAATCTAAACCATTCTAGAATTTACTTGAACCCACACAAAAAATTTCATCGAAATCGGTCCAGCCGTTTAGAATGAGTTCAGTGACAAACACACGCACAGAAGATTATTATATATAAATATATATATATATATATATATCTTTATTCAATAGTGTAGACATCTCTTCTGACGCTAAGGGCAGTGAGTAAAAAGCACGCCACGATTTTCGGTTAAAATGGATAACACTTGAACAACATGTGGTAAGTATCGGGGATTTGACGAGGGTGCTTTAAAGTTAATGCTGACATATGTTGACTATTAAATCTAACGATCTAGAATTATACATGTTTATGGGCTAGGTCATATGTTCGGAAGAAATGAATGGGTGATTAGTTTGATACTTGAAGATGAGACCTGAGAAAGATGAATCAAGTGCTAGTTAGGGAATTTAATTTTTAATCTAATTTAATTATCCTTACATTTGCCCCCAATTTTAAAAGGGAGTTATGACGTGGTTTTTTCTCTCTTTACAAACTTAATCAATTTTCAACAAACACAAAACAATACATAACATTATTTAGAAAGACATATTACACACAGTAGAAATATTTAAGCAATAGGAATACTAAAATCAAAATGCACTACAATAAACGAAACTATAACAACAAACACAGTAATGACAATTAATTGATAAAAATGAATTTCCATACATATAATTGAATATTGGCTTGTTTAAATCTATTCGACATCCAGAAAAAGATCTCGCGGTTCCTGCTATTCCTTCATAATAATAGATTCGTATTATAGCTTGTAGATATTTTCAAAAAAATTATCTTGGAAAATAATATATCAAACAATAAGAATGTAAATATAAAACTACATGAAATCATACAAATATTAAAATAATAATTTTGTATAAAAATCTAATCTGGCGCCATCGTAGTAATACCTTATATTGTTACACATATTTTGTGTATATGAAATACATTTTTTAAAAGATATAAAAAATATAGACACTAATAAAATGAAATTATTTATAATATGAAAACGGTGTATAACACACAACTTATATGCACTATTCAACACAATAAACAGTATTTTATTTCACATGCGTTGTAAAATATAAAAATTATAAGAATATAGGAATAAAAGAATACAAGAATATAAGAGCACTTTTTTATTATTTTTGAGTCGGAAAAGTGGACTCACTTCAATAATAACTTTTAGTATGTATGAAAATTTTCTCAATATTCACTGTAACTTAACAATATCGCACCCAATATTTTGAATCTTTCCGTAACCTTCTAAAAATACGCTTCATAGACAAAAATTCTTGAGTTTCTCTTGCATCATACATTCACTAATAAAACTGTATCACCTTACTTAATTTTGAAGACATCTCTCTGAGAAATCTGCGTCATCAACTCATAGATGTTCAGGGATGCTGATAAGAAACAATGAGAGGTGTACATATCAAATTAAACAAGTTTGTCCTCTTAATGTTTCGAGACATATACAAAATGATCATGATAGTATTTTCCCTTATCCACTGTATAATATCCAAGAATAAACTTCAAGTTATTAAATTAATTTTAATTTTAGATAAGGAAATTTTCGAGAAATAGTGAATCCTGATATATGGCCAGTATATCAAAACACACAATTTCAAAATAAAAAAAAAAATTAAATGACATGCAATAAGATTACTGCTGAATAAAATAATTAACAAAACAATTGAATTCAATGGAGAAAAATAATACAACTTGACTTTACTTTTGTATCTTATAAAAATCAATATCTCTAATATTAGTTCTCTCATTAGTCATTTTTCTAAAAACTTAATTTATATCTTTCATTTTAAAACACCAATTTCAATCATAACTCTTAACTCATTCGACATCTTAAGATAAAATTATGAGAAGTATATTAAAATTTCTCAAAATTTTGTATGACGAAACCTATATATACTTTGTATTCTCAATTAAAATATAAAGAAAATATCTCATTTATAACACAACTATATTATAAAAATTAAATACCATATCATATCATATATTATTCTTTTTCGCAAAGTTGTGTTCAGCAAAACTCGGTTTTTCAATGTTACTAAAATTGGAAATATACAATTTAACTGACCTCCACTTTGCAGCGTCAGAAACACTTGGTGAATGGTCTTCCAGATGCTGTTGTCACTTTATTTCACTAGTGAAATTCTATTTATTCATTAATTTTTCCCATGTTGATACTTCACTATTTCACAGTATTAACGTGCAGACTTTCCGGCGAAAAAGATTTTTTTTTCTGGTACTGTTGGTCCTTCCCCATCATTGTATCACTGGAACTAAATCATAATACTATTCGGAGAAGAACATATTTTATTTATTATTATTATTCTGGTGGAAGGGATTGACGTCCTTCATCACTGAGTTGGGGAATGCACGCTTATCTTATTGTTTTTTTCGCCATTCGAAAGTTGATTCTTTCATGGCAAACTTGTTGGTCTCTTCAGCAACGGAAGAAATAACGTTCGGTGGTAAACACTGCATTCTTGTCGGTGTTAAGAGCGATGTTTTTCGGGGATTACTAGCGCGTTTCTTTTTCCGTACCGTAGATTAATTCTAAAAACCCAACGTCCTCAGCTAACAAATGTAGAGTGCCGTCAGTCTTCCATAAAGTTCTTCATATCAGTTATTACTGCAGTTGGATTTCGTTTTTATATTAAAATATTTTATATAAAAGATTAGTTTTTTACATTAAGATCGCAGTCAAAGATCCTGCCGGCTTTAATTCTGTCATGATTTTTAAGACAGAATCAGATTAAAGTTTAAAAAGATCTTTATTCAATCGTGTAGACATATATATATATATATATATATATATATATATATATATATATATATATATATATATATATATATATATATATATATATATATATATATATGATTAACTTATTTCATTTTTTGAATTTTCAGTTTAAAAATCTATTTAATATTAATACCAGAATAAATATAAATAAATCAATTTTATAAATGAGCTAAATATCTATATGCAAATTTTCGAATTGTTTGGTAAAAATTTTTATAACTTAAATTCATATAGTTTAAATTATAGGTATAGAAAATTCAGGATAATTCCACCTTTTTTTTCTTCATTCGTTTGGAAGTGCCATCATCACTCTGAATAAATAGTATTGTCTGAGTAGTAAATTTTCATACATTTCTGTAAAACTGCACTAAGAAAATTTGTTTTTTTATATATAATGTCTGATTATAAATATAAATGTTAAATAAAATTGGAAAATTCTTTATTTCTGAAAAATGGCACAATTCCAACAAATTTATTTGCAATTTAAAGACTTTTGTTCTTGTACTTTTCCTTATCGTAGTTTCACTTGATTGATCAACTTGATGAAAAATGTCGAAATGAATACGTAAAATAAATTAGTTTCTCATTTACCAGAACATTTATCATTCGTTATCTAATTTCAAGTGTTTGATTGTTTGAGTCTATCACTGGAATATTTGCTCTTTCTTTTCAAATTTATTTTAAATAGAAATGATAATGATTCTATAACCAAAGTAAATTATATATAATGTCATATTTTGAGATTAATGCTTTATCCGATATTTTATTGATGTTTTTAATTACAGTTTCTATATTTTATCAAATCACACTCTGAGAAAAAAAAATGTGATTATTATTGAGGAATTGTTATTAATCATCATTTATAAGTAATGAAAAATATAAAATATCACCCTAATTAATACTTCGTCAATCTTAGATGGTTCGAAAAGATCATTAATCATCCAATGTAATAAAATTATTTTTGAATCCAATAAAATTAAATATAATGCCAATAACTAATTTGTTCTTATCATAAAATATATGGATCTAAGGCTAATTTATTAGAAATGCATCTGTTCTCTTACGACACAACCCCCTGCCGAGTTCCATTCTCCAATTGAATTAATCAGAAATGAATAAGGAATTGCAAATCGTTGCAATTCAAGAGAAAATCATCAAGAGAGATTACTCAGTAAAATATGATTATTCCTATATACTTACTCACTGTAGTAATTTTGACAAGGAAGCTGTACACGCTCTCCAAAATGAGCTCTCACGCGTCTCAGTTAAGTGACTGTAAATTAATATCCAACGCTTTCCGTTGGATTAAAGGAAGATTATTAATTGCAATTTCATCGGTTATGTCCGAATTAAACAGGATAGATTACGGATTTGAAATAAAGTGAGGATTTAAGCCGTTGATCAAACATTTAATTATTCAGCTTCATTCATCATTGGTTCGTATTTATTTCTAATAAGTAGTTCCGGCAAAATGAAATTAAATTTTGTGTATGATTGATTTAATGAATGTAGCGTCCAGTTGTGTGTTCAGTTTGAAGTTTCAAACAGAACGTATCATTCGATAAAATTAATTCATGTCATTGTACACGCAATTCTGTTACTTGCATTTTAATGCAGTGCTGTTGTTTAAAATCTATTAATATAATTTCACTTTGAGTCATCCAAATTGTAACAAGTAGTTAGATGACAGCAAAATTTATTAGAGAGATAGTACAAGCATATAAGTTAAATGATTAAACAAACAGCCTTTTGTAGGAAGCCAAGGGCGATGAAATTAGAGTTGCCGCTATGGCTTTGGATAGTCACTGCTACATTTCGCGTCATTGGATAAAACCGGCTTTGGACGTCTTGTTGACATGCCATGACAATAGACTTTGACAGGCTGTCGTGATCCCATATATTTCCGACCTAGACCCTGTGTTCAGACAGGTAGTGTTGAGAGGACAATAAGCCTCAAATCACTGATAATAAACTTTCAATAAATGAAAGATCGGGAGAATAAATTGGTAAAAGCCTCAATCCAATCTGGTAAACAAAGAAGTAGCCTTGAATATTGTGTTTCACTTATGATATTCTTTCATTGGAATAGGACCACATGAAAAATTTCAGGGAAAGAGAGAACAACAGGCTCTTAAATTTCTGACATGTAGCAACAAATTGTAGTTCAACCTTTGTGGTGTTGAGTGGAGTGGAGTGATTTATTTGTGTATAAAGACCATTATCCGTTCTAAAAAAGTTATATCTAGTATCGAAAAAAAACTGAGTTATTTGCTTTTAAGGGATATAAAATGTTCTCGAGAACTACGTTTCTTACCAGAAGCTCAGTAAAATTAAATATGATTCACTTGGTGAAATTAGTACTTCCTTTAACTTATGGGTTTAATTTCTAAGCTACCAACATCTAGCCCGTTTGAGCAGCATATTTTACAATAAATATGTGAGTGGGAATATTAAGTGAATTTGTGATGGGATCATCGTGATTTCCACTAAAACTCCTTTTGGGTTTCTTTGGGGCCAGAATGGCAATTCTTTCCAACCAACTCAAGAAGTGAAACGTGAAATATGAATACCATTCCACACCGATAAATGCTACGTCAGTAAGGATTCAAGCGGATAGCTGCTTACCCAAGATAGAATGATACGAACATGTAATTAAACCACTAGGAACTGTGTATATATTGTGATAAATATTAGTCGGTAAAGTTAGACATAGTGGTCAGTGACGCGATTAACTGGTAATACGTATTGTGTGTCTCTTCAACTCAGATTCACTTAGTTTGAATATTAATACTATAATTGTATATTGTTTAAGTTAAGATCTTAATAAAAATATATTAGGCTAATGGCAACGTCAGGCTTTTCATTCATTCCCACATTTGTAGGTCATGATGATAATATAGAAGCAGGACAAACCCATGGGATCTTGCCATTCAAATTAATGTTAGCAAATCTATAGTATTAATGTTAGAATGCGTCTTAAGGATTTCAAGTTTTCACGTATCTCAACTCCGTAGTTATTGTTAGCATGTACTGAACAGCAATTACATTAAAACCACGTATTCAAAACGAAGTAGGGTTGCCCTTTAGCTCTAAAACCTGCATATACATAGAGAATCCTTCCCTTGACAAGGGGCTGATAAGTATTGTAGGGTATGTGTTAACAGGTAACTTCCCATATTTCAAGTTGGTTGCATGACAGCAGGGATTTGACCTTCCAAATGGAACCACTATTGTTTCTTTGTATTCACGACACGAGAATTTGGAACACAAAACACGAGTTCTAATTCACATAAATGATTCTCGAACCATTCTCAGAAAAAGCACATATATAATGGTGCATTATCCTATTATCCATTATCTCCATTACCCGCCAGGAACTTGCACAATGCAAACAGGTTGTGGCCATGAAAAAGAGCATTTAATAACGGTTTGATGGCACACAGACAGCATTTATTGTTCTGTGGGGATGATGGATTCTTATGTAACCCCGTGAAAATATCCACCACACCATAATAATATTGTCACCGCCATGTATTCGACCAACTGTGGAAATGAAGATACCTGATATTATGTGGTTCATCTGAACTAGAAAATGTGATTATTCAGATTAAGTGTGGTTTTCTACGTCCTTCCTATGATTCAATGGGGATGTTTCATAGTTCCCATCAATGTAGAGTCACGATTGAGGCGACGGTTGTATAATAATATGCACAACAGTGTATACTGTGTGTTGAGACACACTATCTGGATTATCACTCTTTGTATCAGTTGATGATATCTTCCGTTTTAGCCTTTCTGTCACCGCTCTCATCTGGATTTAATGTGCAATGACCGACAAAGTGACGCCTGACGACTTATCATTTTAAAATCAATATATAACTTTTGATAAGTACCAACAACGTTGAACATGTGACAAACCCAAATAACATGAGGATTTTGGAGCCAATGCGTCCATACTAACGTTCTAAGACGTAACGTTTTGATATTTATAGAACTGGGATAAATGAGCTAGTTTTTAAATTATGCACTAAACATTCTACGTGTAAGAAGGCAATACATGAATCAGCCTCGCGTCCATCTTGATTTCGTCTGAGTGAGCTAACTCTTCTAGGTGAGTGATGATCATATTAAAATGCTTCTTTGATGCATAAAAATAAGTGCATAAGAAAATATTAAAAACTAAAATATTTATGCTTTTTCTATAAATATAATTTGTAAATGTGTGTATTTTACCAATCAGCTGATAAAGAGTCTCTTAGAAGTGAAGTATTTGTCAGGGAAATTTATAAATTAGGTCAGTGCTTCTCAAACTGTGGGGCGCGCCCCCCTGGAGGGTGCGATAAACCTACGAGGGTCCGAAAGCATATCGAAAATAAAAGATCAAAAAATATTTACTTGAATGAAGTAAAACACAATACTTTCTGTCATAATAAAAAATACACATATACAATGATATTAATTTATATATATATCATCTGCGATATTACGTCATCAAAAAATAAAAGCTTCTACTTCAAAACCTCATTAGCTATATTTGATACTATAACTAAATAAAAAACCTTTTGTTTCATTTCGTGTAACCCCATGATGAGATATCTTTTTATTACGTTTCCTTCCAAACCTAAAATTCTACTCTTTCAGACAAAAAACAAAACCCAGACCCATAATCAAAAAAAAATTAGGAAGAATTGAATCATTTTAGTTCAGTTTTCTTGGATTTTTTTTCCTAAAATTACCAAAGAAAAATTGAAAAGTGCTTGAAAGTAGGTAAGTATATTTTCTCTTACTTAAATTATTCACTGGAATTGCGATTTTTATTGTGTACTACAAAAATAATTATAAAAAAAGGATTCGGATGACTCAAAACCCCGCTCGATCGTTAGAATCGAATGCGCACCTGCTCCAGGGTTAAAAAATGTTAAAGTCGTTTCACTTTAAATATTAAAAATAATATAATTATTCTTCATCGGAATTTTATATTACTGTTCATTATTCAACATCACAATTCTAAGTGCTAATTCTGTGAGGCTTAAAATTACAGTTCACTTAAAACTAATTATAATTTGAGCAATCATTTAAAAAAAAATCATTTTACATTTTTTGTGAACATTGTCGCGCACTTGGCTTTGCTCTCCTTACAATTCAGCGATTATATCAATAATGTTTTATTTCCTTATAAATGAACTCGTGCAAAGAGCGGGCACTTCAGCCGGTATACTTTTAATGTATCAGTGCTGCACAGAGTATTTTAGAACTAATTAATTAATACTAAATTAAGAACAACTTTAATAAGTATTAGCGACTTCCATGGGCTTGTCTTGCAGAGCAAAGATTTTTAAAGGAATGCTTATTATTAAAAATTGACCATCTGAGTTATTTTTCTATATTTAGCTGATATCTATATTTTGTCTCGTAGCAGCCACCGCATTTTGCAAAATGTTCCAATTTAAAAATTAGAAAAAGGAAAAATAACATAATAATTCTCCTATTACTTATTTCTTTTTGCTTAAAAGTAACATATACAAAATTAAATACTTATATCATTAATTTGTTCAGTTTATAATAAAGATTGCAGCTTTAGCGTCGAAGTGCATTATTATTGCATTCAGTACATTATTAAGGTATAGGGGGCGATAAAAATTGTGATTGAAAAGGGGGGCGGCAGTATTGAAAGTTCAAGAAGCACTGAACTACGTATGTGAAACCAAAGTTTTAAAATATGTTTTGGTGATTAATTATATAAAACTTATTGTATGTGTTTGAGTACTTCAAGTTTTAAATCAAGTTATATGTATCAGTTATTAATTTGGTTTTATTAAAATAAAATACACAGTATTGAAATTTGACATAAATCTATGTAAAATTTGAAACTCGATTTAAAGGGTGTTTTTTAGATGTATATAACTTTAAATTGCAATAAAACAACGATGTATTATTCGATTAACATGCATTTTTTTTATTCGAAAGATAATCCTGTTACATTACATTTTAAATATGATTTCTGGCATATGACGGCCACGGCTGGCTCGGATGTAGTCCAATGTGGACGTCCTATTTTCGATGACTTTTTCCAACATTTGTGGCTGTATATCGGCAATAACACGGCGAATGTTGTCTTCCAAATGGTCAAGCGTTTGTGGCTTATCCGCATATACCAATGACTTTACATAGCCCACAGAAAATAGTGTAGCGGTGTTAAATCACAAGATCTTGGAGGCCAATTCACAGGTCCAAAACGTGAAATTAGGCGGTCACCAAACGTATCTTTCAATAAAACGATTGTGGCACGAGCTGTGAGAAATGTTGCGCCGTCTTGTTGGAACCACAGCTCCTGGACATCATGATTGTTCAATTCAGGAATGAAAAAGTTAGTAATCATGGATCTATACCGAACACCATTGACTGTAACGTTGTGGCCTTCATCGTTTTTGAAGAAGGATTCCACCAGCCCATAAATCACACCAAAATGTCAGTTTTTCTGGATGTAACGGTGTTTCGACATACACTTGTGGATTAGCTTCACTCCAAATGCGGCAGTTTTGTTTGTTGACGTAGCCTTTCAACCGGAAGTGCACTTCATCGCTAAACAAAATTCGCTTATGAAAATTGGGAACAACGGCAATCTCGTTTTGGGCCCATTCGACGAATCTACGCCTTGCTTGATGATCGTTTTGACGAATTGCCAAACCAAACTGAGAATAAATCACTTGACAGCTGTTAAATCGGTCGCCATCTTGGAAAGTAATGCCAACTTAAACTTCTATACCTGGGAAAAAAACACTCTCTATAATGAAACAAATGCGACATACAAAAGTGTATTGTGCATTTGTATTCTTATTTGTTCAATTTGGTTCATTAGAATAAATGATTAGTTGAACAAAATTTACTTTTAAATGCGAATTTAAATTTTCTCTCTTTATTTTACGTCAATGAAGCTTTATTTTCATTTGAAATTTTAATATGTATATTTTTTACTTGCAGTGTGACTTTGTGTTCACTGTTTAAAAAGCAATAATTAATCAATTTGCTCTGGAAGTCATTTTATCTGCTAAAATCTAATTATTAAGGCTGTAAAAAAAAAAATTAAACTCAGGTTTAATGATTTTTTTTTAGAAATTCTTCTACTTAAGGTTAACAAATAATAATTTATAAATAGCAAAAATTTAAAGAAAATTAGATAAGGACAGGGGCGTACACATTTTACATTTTAAAAATAAACCTGTAGATGAAAATGCGCAAATTTTAGGCTAAAAATTAAAAATTTCAATTGCATGGGAGGGACCTAGACCCTTAATTTCCACCCTTCTTTACGCATTTTAGTAAGATAACATAATATTTTCTTTCTTAGGATTTTTCTTTTTTGTGAAACAGGGTCCATTTTATCCGTTGATAACATACCAATATTTACCAAAATGTTTTTCATTGGAATAAAAGTTGAGTGTGTTCAGACGCTCTTAACCATTGAGCACTTTAAAAACCGGTTGCGAATTGTTTGACTAATGCTCCTATTGGCCAGAAATCAGAACTGGCTTGACAGTTGTTTGTCCCTGACTGCTCACAATGCCTAAAGGGCGGATACGAATCATTGTTGGTAGATAATTTTGCATTCTGTAAAGTATCGATTAATATGTCAGAAAATTTCTCGATTTGTAATATAACCGACTATCAGAGAATGATTTTATTTCCTTTTGATATTTACAGCGTACGTACATACATATTTCGTAATATTTTTTGCAGTATATATGCATAGGACTTAACCAGTGATCTCACAATATTTTAGTAAGACATATCCATTTTTCCTAGTAAAACTCTTTACTTCTCTGTCCACCAATATGTGGTTTCTGAGATCAAGTATACGTTTTAATATATACTCTTCAATTTACGCTACTATTAATGAATAAAACTGAAAAATAATGATGAAATTATGAGGTGTTTATCAACAACTTTTAAAATATGTATTGTTATTTTTTATTTCAAGAAAAAACGTGCGATATGTGCATCAACATAGCGAAGTATTTTGTATTGTATTTATTTGATGCATTTAAAAACTAGCTAGGGGGCGTTTTTTCAAAATTTGTATAAATATACCGTTTCAAATATTAATTTTAGTAGTATAATTCTTCAATTTATTTATCTATTTTTCATTCTCCATAGGGTTTGAAATCACTGCTAAATTAATTTTCCTCCGGGTAAATTGTTTTTTGTAGTATGAGTCAGTGACACAAAAAGGAATTTTTCAGGAGGGGTGGAGTTTGGGGTCGAGAGACCACCATTCTCGTATCATATCCCTATAAGCCTCTTTTGATTTTGTCAATTTTCGGGAACAAAAAAAACAGTAAAAATGTAATTATTAATGAAATAATTAGTATTAAATAATAAAATTAATTATTAATAACAAATACTTAAATAAATTTTAAGTACTATTTACATACGATTAAAATAAATCGAAAAAAAATCAAAGTGGATGTACCCGAAGACTCCCCCTTCTTGTGACCGCCGCTGATTTAAGCACATATGCAAACTATTTGCTTGGAAATATTATGAGAAATACTTTTATTCAAAACTAAACTAAACGGGAAAACTATCTATTTTGTTAAACTTGAGCACACAATAAAAGCGGGAAATTTCCATTTCTTCAGATACGTTATTTTTTAAAAATTACTTCTGATTGTTTTAAACGTTGTTAAAAGTGCCGTACATTAATTAATATTTAATATTTGTTTATTTTACGGCATTTTCAAAATACTTCTTTTAATCATACTGCATACTTATATTATTTGATATTACAAATTTGTATGAGTCCTTTATACTCGAGTCCATCAGAATATTACAATTATCTTCAGAATCCATCAAAATATTACAGTAATTTTCAGAATACATAAAAAACAGCCCTACAACCATCTTAACGTTATGGTAAGAGCAATTGTGATTTTTGAAACTCCCAGAGACAATTCTTTTCCAGATTCCAGGTTTTTCCAGATTAAAGTGTAAAAGCATTGGAAGGACAATTTTTTTCTTAATTTTTTTAAACCTTAAATGGCCAACTCTAAAAAGGAAATCTTTGATTCTTTTCTAACTCTCCTTTATTGTGACTCTGACGCTTATCGAACCGTTGGGGATAATTTGTTTCTGGTTTGCAAGCACTGTGCTCTTTCGTTAGAGAGTAGGGCAAAATTGCAGAGACAACTACCCCCATGACATGTTAAAGAGAAGCAGGAAATGTATTACCTTTTTTCCCAAGGGAACAATCTCCAGCCGTGTGGTGTACGAACTACGCTACTTCTTTTATTTATAAAGCTCAGAAGAAAGGTAATCCTTTCGTTGCGGTTTTGGAAGAAGAAAATCTTATAAAAGTTTCCGATTACCTTTTTCTCTTGATATAACCTAATACCCTAATATAACTTCAGTTGAATCATTCAGGATGCTGAAACGATTGCTCCCCTTCTACTCAATTGGATTTGTATAAAAACATTTCCATATTATGGCTGTAAAAGAAGAATGATAATTTTCTGAACACAAAATTTGAAATAATGCTTACTTTTGTATTATGCAAATTGCAAATCTTAGTGAATGGAGTTTTAATGACGATAGGTTTTAACGGAAGTATGTATAATTTCTTTGGCAAAAACTTAAAGCTACTTAATTAAACAATAATTGCTAAATGAGTCTTCTATTAATACATATAGGGGGAACTGTCTAAAAGTAATAATACGGACTAGACCTATTTCTTAAATCAGGCAATTCTTCAAAATTGAGCATTAAACGAACGCTTTCCCAGCAAAACTACTGTACCGATGTGTTATAAATTACGCGTCTGTTAATTTCTTTGAACTTTTACGGAAGTAAGGCTTTTTAATATTCCATTTTATCTATGTGCATCTCTCTACACATATTTATATATATATATATATATATATATGTGTGTGTGTGTGTGTGTGTGTGCGTATGCATTTATAAGAAAAATTCTATATTGGAGTTTTCATTTCAATATCATCTTTGTGGTAAAAATTATGCTTAATACAAATAAAATCAGGCTTAACGTTTTAATTGAATAATAACTCCGAGTACGACGATTGGTAATGAAGTCTAAATTTGTATTATCTACCATAAAACTACAGCAATATCCCATTTTTTCAAGAAGTATCCTCTTTTATCTTAACTTGAGTTTTTCGTCAATTCCTTAAAAAAGTGCCGTATATAATTTGAATACATTCATTTAAGCATTTTACTTATAACTTTTATATTCTACGGACATTATACTTTTAATAGTAAGAGATGTTTTCTGAATAGTTAAGAAATCTTTCGAAGAAAAATTTGGTCCGGATTTTAACTGATTCAATTTTTTTAAAAAAAGTTTTAAGAACCTTTCAATTGTAAAATAATAATAATAATAATAATTAATTGGCATATTGTCTTTATATCTACATTCATTATTTTTATTTTCTTTTATATACTGTTCCATGTTTACATTTGGAATGATTTAAAAGCTAAAGAAGTTTTACTATTGAAATTTATCAGATATCTTCGAAATAAATAAATTGAAATTCCAAAAACTAACAAAATAACAACCTATATATTGTCCTAATTAACTTCAAATGAATAAACAAGATAAAAAAATTTGTAAACTTTGAAAACTGACAATAGTTGAAAAAGAAAATATTTCATTAAATATAAACGAAGTATGACGATCGTAAAAAAAATAGTTACAATCCCCGTGTAAAGTGGGTGTATCGAGCAGTAATTTAACAGAAAATTACTTTCATTATGTCTTTCTGAAAACTCGAAACGAATTTAGAAATTATTACTCCCTTAATCCTTTGTGGAAAACTGGAATATCTCGAAAAACAAATTCTGCATAAATATCTAAGAGGACTTTAGAAAACTACCTCTTCCCTTGAGAACTCCTGGTCGGGAGATTTAATGAGATTGTCAAGAAAGAAATTCCTTCTCATCAATACATAATGGTTCAAAATCTTCGTATGTATAAAATGAGCAATAAGAAAACTTAAATTAGATGAAATGAAAGTTACAAAGAACTGCTTTATATAAGAGACTAGTGGGCAGAAGGATGTGTCAAGAAATGTATTTCAGAACTTTTGAAAGCATTTTTGGCGAATATATATACATTTCAAAGATCAGTATTCATAAAAACTTAAATAGATACATAGACAAATAATGTATGCCATCTAATGGTAAAATGGATATTTGCAAATTTTAATGGGGGAGAATGTAAAATATCATTTTATGTTGGCGACACTCATTTAATTTGTATTTGAATTCTATTTAGTGTTTGCAGCTTCACAACAAGTAACACATGATAAATAGGAGCAAAAAATAACAATTACTTGACATGTGTTATGGAACCGAAGAAAAAAAATAATTAATAAAGTAATTTAATTTAATCAAAATAGACGTCGAATATTCGAAATTGAATATTCGAATCAAAATATTAGAAAATAGTCGTCGATTGTGTTGAAAATAGTTCATCTAACTTACTATATATATTTTAAAATTATATAAAAAATTTTCTCGGGTATGTTAAAATTTATAAAAGTATATATGTGCTTCTTGAAGGTGAAAACATTAGTTAAACTTTTTGAGAATTTTATTTCATATGAAAATGATATTGCTCAATTATCAGATTATTTTTTAGAAATGGAAAGAAAATTAAAAATAATTCAATTAATTTACAATACTAGAAATGATCTTTGGGGTCAAAATACAATTTTAATTTGTATATTTAAAATAATAGTTGCTTTTTTAAAGTTTTTATAATAAAACTAGAGGACCCGACAGATGTTGTCCTGTACACACATCTTAAATTCAAAAATTCCAAATTTTTATGAATAAGCTTTAACAATCTGGAACGTTTTGAGTAAAATTTGAGTAAAATTGAGTAAAATTTCAAACACTAATTACACCTGAATGCAATAATTAATTAACACACGAGATTTATTTCAACAAAATAATAACACGAAGTGACAAAATATTTTCCTGAAATGATCAGAGCACCAACTGTCGAGACCAACTTAAATTATAATAAAAGGTTTTTGAATATTCGATATTACAATCGTAGCGCAGTCTGCCGGATCCAATGTGAAACATTCCAAGGACAACAATTCATAAATAAAAAATTAATTAAATAAACATTTCTAAACCGAATTATAAATGTAAACCATTCTCGAGTGCACTGGAACAGACAAAAACTTTCTTCAAAATCGGTCCAGCCGCTTAGGAGGAGTTCAGTTACATACACACGCACAGAAGAATTACATATATAAAATATTATTGGAAAATATATTAATTAAAAACGCTAAGAAGCATGAATCGCGTCAGCATTTTCGTAACAATAAAGACTGGGTTTGGCCAGTTCGCCTGAAAAGCAATTTTCGACGCCAACTTACGTCTTTTTCAATTCCTACTATTACCTCACGATATTTTATTTGTTTGTTTGTTTATTTATTAATTTATCTTGGTAGAATTTTCAATCGTTAATAAAATACATTTTAAAGTGCTCAATTGATCTGAAATGTAATGTACATGATTATTTTGGATGAAAATACAGTAATTTAATTATAATAAATAAAAATTGATTAAAATTAATTATTTAAAAAATTACAAATACAGCCACGTTGGTGACTTAGCGACCCTTTTGGCGACTGATGTCAAAATTTGAAAAGGTTTTTTTCTCTCCTGTTAAAGCATTAAGTTGAAAGAAAATTTTATATACACGCTTGTTTTGGAAGACAATACGATATTTTAATGATAATTGATAAAAATTAATTACCATTTAATGTTGTGATTCTGTCATATGTATATACATATTTATATTAATTGCAACTATTTAATAAAAAGTAGCTAAAATAAATTTTTCTTGTTTGATCTAAGTAGGAATTGATTTAATTTTTTTTATATTATTTGTTTATAACAATATCGTTGTTACAAGAATGTAGGTTAATGTTGAGTTGTATTTTTTAATGTTTTTATTTAGTATATTTGTAACTAATTACGATATCGGACCGAATTGTAAATCTAAACCATTCTCGAATTTACTTGCACCCACACAGAAGATTTCATCGAAATCGGTCCAGGCGTTTAGGAGGAGTTTAGTGACAAACACACGCACATAAAATTTTTATATATAAAGATATTATTAATCTTAAAAGTGGTGAAAATTTCCATTTAAATCCATGATCGATATCCTTTGCTCCATGAATATCTTTTTAAAGAAATCATTCATTAAAATCTTAGAATAGTAAGTTGAAAAATTTTGTAACTCTGAGATGTAGAATAAGAAACTATAATATTAGCTTAAGATTTAGATCTTAAAAAGAAAGAGAAAGAATCACACATTGGGAATCGGTTATATACATGCTTCGTGTTTTTATGTTAAGTTCAGTTAAGCGAAATTTTTTAGGCGAAATTGGTAAAATATATCGTTTGTTAAATTCAAATATTCCTTAGATAAATTATTAATTATAATTAGGCTAAAACTGAATAAAAAATATGCAATTGTAATAAAAACTTTTAAGAAAATTAACTAATAAAAATATATATTTTCAGTTGAAAGTGTTTTATATTTTATAGGACATTTAGTTAAATAAATTTTAAAAGAAAACCTATTATTACAGTACATTACAAAATTATACGACTTCTAATGAAAATTGATAAGTCCTTTTTAAAGTCATTTCCGAATAAAAGGACTTACTATGCACAATTAATGGATGTATTTAAAATACACCATAAAATACTTTTTGAACTAATTGCAGCTTTCAAAATTAACTTAAACTTTATTGAGATCTACTCGAGTTTCTGAAACCTAGATAAGATACCTGTTAATAAATTATAAGATTACCTGAGGGAATTAGCATATTAGGAATCGCATCAGATTCATTATAAAATGTCTGAGTAAGTATTTAGTGAAAGTATTACCTGGGAAGTAAAGTTGCAGGTTTTTATTGCCCTTATCCACGATTTGTTTGAAAATGCTGCGGGGAATCTGAAAGCGAAATGAGATTAAATTTATTTTTAAGGTTGCTGGTGAACCTGAAAGAAAGATAGTTAAGATAATAAATATATCTAAAACTTTTATTTACAGTAAAATAATTTTTAAAATATGTCAAGAGAAAAAAAGAATTGATGACATAGGAGGATCAACACATAGTTCAACTATCAATTAAAAATGTCTATTGACTCCTAAAGTACAATATGTCAGCTGAAAAAAATTACATTGCAATTTTAATATCTTAAATCAAATACTGATATAAAATTTATGAAAACGAATACTATAACGAAAATCATCCAGAAGAAAGTCTAAACTAAATTAAGTGTCTTATTAAAGAACAATAAGTGAAGACCAGTAGCGCACACATCAATTTCTCAAGGGAGGGGGTCCAGGGTCGAAAGTCCACCATTCTTGTATTATGGTCCTTTTGGTTTTGTTGATTTTGGGGAACCAAAAAACAGTAAAAAACTAATTATTGAATACATAATTAGCACAAATTAAAAATATTAATTATTAATAACAAATACTCGATTAAATTTACGTACTATATACTTAGAATTATAATCAATTGGAAAAAAAATCAAGGGCTTTGCTAGGTGTCCGGACCTCTAGGACTCCCCCTTTGTGTGCGCCACTGGTAAAGACCAGTAGCGCACACAGGAATCTTTCAAGGGGGGGGGATTCCGGGGTCGAAAGTTCTCCATTCTTTTATCATGCTCCTTTTGATTTTGTCGATTTTCGTGAACAAAACACAGTAAAAAACTAATTTTTGAATAAATAATTAGCATTAATTAATAAAATTAATCATTAATAACAAGTAATTTATTAAATTTTACGTACTATATACTTAGAATTATAATAAATCGGAAAACAAATCAAGGGCTTTGGGGTGGTCATGACCCCAGGACCCCCTTGTGTGTGCCACTGGTGATTACCAATTATATTTTCCAACTTGGCGTTCTCAATGATTGCAAACAAGTATGGGAATGACATGAAGAAATAAATGATAAATACTTCTTTTGACAATTAGAAAAATCAGTAATAGTTTAGGGAGGTTTCAGTCACGATAGATTATGTGATTAAATGCAAATTTTTAGACTTATAGCTCTGCCCAATTTTAAGCTGAAATACATTGTTTGGGCATTTAGTAGGTGGTGTCTACTAGACATTTTTTCAGCAGGAGAATATTTTTTTTTTCTCTTAACTAAATACAACTAAAATTGATTTTAAGATAAAAATAAATATTTCTCACGTTGAAATTCAGACTAAAAAATCCTTTAAAGCTGCATTATCCAAACCATAAGTCAAAAATGGGCAGTTTTCCCATGACAATGGCCGGAAGTAGCTATTATAAAAATACACAGTGCTTCTGAAATTGAACTTAACCACTTTATATTTCGATAAAAAATCGTTTTTGAGGCTATCAAGAAAAATGGAGGATCAAAATTACATAAATAGCATGCTTTTTTTTCAGGCAAGTGGTATCTTTATATCTTTACAGCATATTTTGCAGTAACTTACTATTATGTATCATTTCTAACAAAGAACTGTTATATATAATGTGTAATATATTCTTGTTAACGTAATGATTCATTGCATTGCATTAACACATTGTTACAAATTTTGTGTAATAAAACGCTTAAAATAGTGTAAATAATTTGTATCTGGATATGTAATATGTCAATATTACTGTCTGATGCATTTATTTTATGTTAAATAGCTGTTACCCGCAACTTTATCTTCGTGGAATTTAACAAAAAAGTGTTTATTCAATTCGCAAAGTTTACGAAAACTTAATAATTATGTATTCCATGTAAAGAAATACCTATACCATAAGTATATTGTCATTCTTCTACTTAGTGAATCGATTTTTTTTGTTTTATTTTTTCTTTGTCTTTTGTTGAGCAAGGAGCGAGAGGGATGCATGACCTTTGACACTGTCGATGGAGTAGGGACTGTAAAATCATTAGGATCAAAATAGGTCTAAGTAGCAGTAGGGTGAAACGCGAACAGTTTTTTCTCTTTGTCTTTTTGTTAAAACAAAGCCGCAAGCAAGGGGTGAAATGAACACATGACCTTTGACACTGTCGATGGGATGAGGACTGTTAAACCATTAGGATCAAAGGACATGGACGGGAAATGTCATGAGTGGCAGTAACCTAATCAAACAAAAGTGTGATATAACTGCTAGAAATCATTGAGACCGAAAGCTCACGAAATAAAATAATTCCTATTGAATAAAATAATCCCTATTGAGTAAAAAAATAACTATTGAAATAAATAATCCCTACTTGAATCGGATATTGTTCACTATTTTATTGCTTTTAAATTTATTTTCGCAGAACCCTATTTTTTTCTAAAATAAAAGTAGCCTAAGTTTCTCCTTATAACATTAGCTATCTGCCAGGGAAACTTCCGTCAAAATTGATCCAGCCATTTTAGAGATTAGCCGGAACTAATAGACAGACAGAAAAGTTTTAAAAATTGATATTTTCATATAGGTACTGTATATATTTTTAAATGCATCTAAAGAGCTGTTAACTTCAAATTACAAACATACACCTTATTTTTATTTATATATATATAGATTAAGCTTTTTTCGTAGCATACAATATTGATAGTATTTCAAAAGAAATAAAACGGTTTTTTGGGAAAAATATTGTTCTGATTCATTTTACCCTCATTTTGGAGAATCACTGTTTGTGTTTTTAAAGAAAACAATGAATAAATGGAAATTCCTTTCACTTTTTTTTCGTTTTATAAATTCTTTCTAAAATTTGCCACTTCAAGATTTTTTTTTACTTAAACTAGTAATAAATTATTAGGTAGCATAAATTTTCTTCTAAAACAATACAAATATTATACTAAGAACACCTACATAATATTTTAAAAATCAAAATTATATACTTGATCTCAGAAAAGGAGTTATTTGATCCAAATTAATTTACTGAAAATAACAGCTAAATGAATTGAACTTTTTAATCATCAATTAATTATTATTGTTCTATATTTGGTATTTATGCAAAGTATACCCTCTTCCTGCTTTAAATTTTGGCTATAAATGTAAGAAGTACCAAATTTCGTAAGCATACCCCAAATAGGGTTTCTTCTACGATCTTCCAAACACTTAAATTTAAATTATAACTATCCCATATAACGTTCTTAAAGAGTTTCACGACATCTCTGCTTCATCAGTTTATTGATTTTTTTTTCTAACTGATATGTTACAAAGTATTTTATTATTCTTATTTGTGATACAAAACTTCCATAAAAAGAAATTATATTGAAGTTTCCCTTAAATTTTAGTATAGAAAAATAACAATACCTAAATTAGAACATTAAAAGTAATTTCGAAATTATGCAAGCAAGCTATATAGTTTGTTAATTATTCAAAAATGTAAAGAAAATTTTCTCCTTATAAACATATTTAAGTAAATTAACATTTTAATTTTTTTTTATTATTTTTAATTTGATGAAATTTATGTTTCACATAGTGAAATTTGGGCGTGTCTTAGCATTGATAGATGCGTATATTTTTCATTTCTGATGAAATAAAGCTTTTCATTTGTGTGTATAAGACCAAAGAAATGTTGAAATAACTAATAAGTATGATATAGTTAACGGGAAAACCACAAGTATTATTTTTACTCACAACTATTTGTAAGGAGCAATCATTTAAATAGCACTGCAAAGGCTGCACGTTTCCCTAAACTATCTTCTGGAACTACTTTATGGCAGCGTCTTATAAAAGTACTTTGTCTTAGGAGGAAACCCTGACACATGAAAAAATACATTACTATTTAAATCAAATCAATAGAATAAATATGGAGAGATCAAAAGAGATTTGAAGAGGATTTCTGAAGATTAACCTGTGTTTTAATTCCTTCTGTGCCGATAGCTTAAGAGTTACTCATGACACAAATACAACATACACAATCTCTTAAACTCTATCTTTACGGAATCTATAGAAACTTCGAAGGGCATATGTGTTTCTAGAGACCATCAATCCCGTATCTGTCAAAAAGTCTATATGAGAGAATTGACGAAGTTGAATTTCTATGCTTGAAAAGTACGGCAGGGCAAATGGACGAGCGTGGCAGGCCAATAGGTAGGGTTTCAAAGCATGGAACTTGGCTACTGAACTACTACTTCTATTGGTTGGGGAAATATAAAGAAATGGCTCAAAATGGCTGCCCAGGGAGGGAGAATAGCTCGCTTTTGCTTGCCATTTATCTTATTTACTTTCGTTCAATCGAGATTGAGAGTTGTTTGTTTTGACGCAATGTCCAGTAGGGGCGGGAGAAAAATAAGAAAGCGAAAAAAGCAACCGTCGAGTTTTCGAAGCGGTCACCCTCCTTCGAATTGACCCCCCACACAGTAGTGCTGCAGATGCTTAGGGCACACCGCCACGAGGCTAAGTCTTCAAAACGATGTACGTCACTGGGAAATGGAATGCAAAGCATTCCTCCATCCTATGTATAATATGTTGAATGTGGCCTGGTTTTGAAGGGCATTCATCAGTAGGAGTCTCCTGATTGGTTGGGAGGATATGACAAGGAGAAATGGTTATGGGGCATCCGAAGTTGGTGGGAATTCTCTTGAATTGTTTGACAGTCATTTTTGCCATTGGCTGAGAGCACTCGGAGAGTAGACACTCTATCGGCTGCCCTGATACATTGGATTAGGGTCTAGAAAGCTATCCTGGTGTTATTCCAAAGTGGAATCATTATTGAAAAAAATTTAAAAGAATAAATATGCTAAGTCTGTATTTCGCAAAACTTTCTTTTATATACATCGGGATCTCTAGGCATGGGCAGTTCTACAAGTTCAGCCATGCGCGGACAACTTGAAATGCTACTGAACGTTATCAGAAAGATAGGTAGAAGTCCTGAAGTGGTTATTAGTCTAATACGGAAACTGAGTTGGAAAAATATCTTGACTAAACCTGCTTAAAGGTAATAGTGTGTCTTTCAAGCTTAGCTGTGTGAAACTTTCGTTTAAAGAATTGTAATAGTATAGTTTTATTTTTTTTTGTGAAGCTTCAATTAGAATATCCGTATTATGTGTATAATTATTTTCTAATATTTGGAACGAAAATAATTAAATATGCATTAAACTTCTATCCTGTCTTGCTCAATTCAGATCCAACAATATCTGTGAGGCCTAACAATTACAGATATGTATTAAAATTGTTAATATTTAAATTTTTAAGAACTATTTTTAAATATAAAAAATGTGTCTCTCTTTCTTCGGAATATTAAATATTTTATTTGAAGCATGATGAATTATATTTTAAGAATATTAAGATGAAGTATAAACTCTTTGTATATATGATTTAATACAAATATGAGACATATAGCAAGTTTAATGATGCCCTAATTTGTGACCTCATTTATTTCTTCATTTTACCTTGCAATTAAAATTTTTATTTTGATAGTCTCTTTGGTAATATAAAAGTCAGCGTTTTCATGTGACGCAAAAGTGCCCCTAAGGAAAATTTTAGCTTTTCCTGTTTTTGATAGCGTAACCATCTATCGATAACTGTAAAAGTTCTGTGAACTATTTGTTCATAAAAATAATCTAAAAAAGGGATACATGTCATTTGAACTTTTATTATAATTGTTATGTTTATAGTCTGCGCAGACAACCCTATTTTCCCTTTTTCTTTTGTTTTCAATATGTGTTATGAAATACATCAATAACAAATTATCTTTAATTTCAAGAAAAGAAAATAATTGAATTTAAATTCAAGACAAAGAGCAATTACGCAAAAAATTCAAATATAAATAAAAACTTACAAGTTTATTCTCTTTAAAATGTTTTTTTAATGTATTTCTTTCTCATACTAAAACTTATTTGAATATATATATAAGCACAAAGACATTGACATTTTAACTTTGAGCATGGCATTTTTTGCTTTGGCCAAACGATTTATTTTAGAACGTAAGTTTAAAACAAATCGTAGAGATAAATATTTTTTCCTATAATATTAAATATTGAAATAACAAACAAACAAAAAGGTGCTATAAAAACTTTATTACTAACCTGTTTTTTTTAGTTTGAATATAAATTAACTTTTGAAAACTTGGTTTTAGTTATAAAAGCATGTCGCAAATGTTTCTCATGTTATCTTTCAGTGAAGATTTTGTAAAATGATGAGTTTTGTTCGAAATTGAAATTTTTCCTGCATTAAGGTTACTCACAATTTACAAATAAAAAAGTACTGTATACTAGTTAAGGAAACTATGCTTTATTGATATCCGATTTATTTGATTGCTTTATTCATATGCAATTTGTTATTAAATTAGTCCAAATCCAAAGAAAAAAACAAAATCAAACTTCCATAAAATCCATTTAAAGTGAAATAAAGTGTATGTATAAAAGTAAGGTATTAACACAACTCAAAAGTTGTATTAAGTTTTTGTTTTTAAATTCCTTACAAACATAACGTATTTTTTTAAGAAAAAAAAAGAGAAGGAATTATGATTTAAAGATTTTGTGTATAGACTTTCTAATTAAATATATTAGTATTAAGTCCAATCATTCTTTCATTATTTTCACTCTTATTATTTTTATACTAGACTTTAAAATTAGTCTCAATTTGTACTTCAAATGTTCCAAAAAAACAAGAATTATTATTATTATTATTTTTTTTGTAGAATGACGGTTGCTAGTTTCCATGGTGTATTTTTTATTATTGTGGTTTTTTCAATAAAATGTACTGATTATCATATTTACTGCGCCATTTTATTACATTGTACTATAATAATTTGCCTTAATGCATTGTTGTATAGCATTATTTATTTTGTTTAAATATTTTTAGGGTATTAGAAATAAATATTCTAAGAATTTTAAGATTTAAGATATTTTTTATCAAAAAAAATAAAACTAATTGTTTTTATAAAGCATTTTGATATTAAATAATTTAAGATTGATCATTAATATTATTGACATAATCTAAAAAAAATAAATGTATCTTGATCAGCGCATTCCTTAAACATCAAAAACATTTTGCTATACACTCGCTCCTTTTTAGTAACCAATATTTTTTTTTCCTCTTAAACAGAATATGTTTTAAGTATAATATCATACTTCTGAAACATTTATTTTAAAATTTTAAAAAGAAATAAATCAATGCTTCAAAGACATAAGAAAATCATTTTAATGAGCTTAACTTGCTAAACAAAATTCTGTTCAGGATATATAAAAACTGAATCGCATCCTGCAGTCTTAAAACAGCGGTTCTCTTGTCATATATAACACATTGAACATATTATACAGCACATTTAAAAAATATATTTCTTAAAATGTGATGTATATTTTATCGCACATTTCAGCCATTTTCTTGAGCAAAAAACTTCAAGTCAGAATATTTTCGTACGACCGAACATACATAACAATTTCTGTAAAATCAAATAGCAGTTTTGTAGGAAAAGTAAATCACACAAGACGCAAACAGCTTTTTAAAATGCTCCTGTAATCAATGTTTCTACAGCTGTTGCTTACGTCACTAGAAAATAAGCTCTCAAATCTACAGTTAAAGAATCCAAATCCAGGTGGTACAAGTAATTTCAGAGTACGTAGGATTAGTTAAGAATTTTTATCGATAATATTTCAGATACTTAGAACAACATATTGATCAAAGAAGGTACGCCAAATAAAATTAACAAATAATGGAACATTCATAATATTAAACAAAGGATATATATATATAGTTTCTTTATGTATATATATAAATAATTCTCATTTTTATTTAATAATTATATCCTAATAAATTACAGAATTTGCTCTGAAGCAGAAACTAAAATTTTAAAATAAAGCAATTAAATGTACTCAGGCTTAAATTGTGATACAAATAAAAAACACAATTTATTTTATTCTAATGTTCTAATGGCTTTTATTTTTTTATCAAATGAAGAAGTTAAATTAAAAAAATATATTTTCTTTCGCCATCTCTTTTAACTAGAGAAAATATAAATTTTAAAAAGAAATAATTTATAATTGGAAAAAATACGACCCAAACAGACAAGCACACGCAAACACATACAGCCAATTCTTATATTTCTATCTTAATGTTTAGCATTGCATACAAATATAGCAATACAGTACAATTAAATGTAATACATCATCTTAATACTATCGCAAACTAAAATATGCATAGTTTCAAGGCACTAAACCAGTGATACTCAACCAGTTACCCGCGGGTCGCATGTGGCCCGGTCATGACCCATTGTTCTGAGAAATTCACTTATTTAAGAACATTGTGTAAAAATTTGTAGGAAAATTCTTTGTCAAGAAATTAAACATATCAATTTTACTTTTCTGCTGTCGGTGTCTTGTGGGTACGATTTGATATTCTTTTTCTATTTTGAACAATTACCTTTAGTGATAACAGACAACAGTGGAATGAACATTGGGATGAATTAATTTTAAACAATCTTTCATATCTTGCAAGCGAAACATATTCAAGCAAAATATATCGTTTCAAGACGATTGAGAAGTTTACTATTCTGTAGTGAAACACAAACATGGATCAGTAATTCTTTGATTTGCCACGAAAATGTTGTATTAAAAAAATACCAATAAACATGAATCATTCAATGACAATTTTCCTCGCAGATCTCTTTCATAAGGTGATAAATATGGACTTTTCTTGGATAACGCTTGCAACAATAACAGAGTGTTTTGTTAGTGGTAATATCACAGCGGTAACAAAGACATCCCATGAAGTTTGTTATATTATTGGTAATCATATGAAACCTGATGCATAATCTTTGAAGGAGTGTTTCTTAAATGATTTTAATATTTAGTGTCAGTGACAAGAATAAATAAAAATATAAAAAATAATGAATAATAATATATAAAAAAAGCAATACAAGAGTTATAATATTACAATCAATTTTTCACATTTTAAATTTCAGTTATCTAAATCTTAAGGTATCCGACTACGTTCGGAACCATGATTTTAAAAAAGCTCATAAATGGATAATTTTCATGATATTTAGTGTCACTCAGATTAGAATACATGCATAAAATTGTTTTAAGGAAATTTTGACAAAATAATTTATTTAAATATAATATTTTGGCAAAAAATTAACTTAGAATTATCTTTTTTCCAGATGTTTTCCTTTTGTGAAGAATGGTTCTATTATTTCAATTGGTTGTAACTCTGGAAATAATGTAAAGTTTTCAAAACAAAAATATAGTCCAGACTTTCTGGAGTAATCTTTACTTCATATAAGCAAAATATTATTATTTTAGAAGCATTTTTTATAAAAGGAGAACATTTTGGAAAAAAAAAAATGTTATTCTAAGTTAATTGTTTGCCAAAATATTGTATTTAAATATTTTTTTTATCAAAATGTCCTTAAAACAATTGTATACATATATTCTCTAGTCTAAGTGACATTAATATCCTAAAATTATCCACCTATGCGCTTTTCAAAATCACTGTTCCGAACGTAGTCGGATACCTTAAAGCATTTCTCCCCACCTTTATCCTCATGTTACGGCCCGTGTGAAATGGCAAACTTATGTGTGTGGCCGAGCAGAAAAAAAGGTTGAGTATCCCAGTGTCCTCTATAAATGTTCCCTTTAAATATTTATATTTTTTATGCGTGCAACTAAAGCTAATTCCTAAAAAAACACAATTTCCTATAATCTCTCTTTTTCACAATTTGTTATACGACCCTATAGTATAAAAGAACAATCAACTTGCTTAGAACTAAAACATGAACTTAGGAAAATACTCGTATTTTTATTAATTTGCAAACTTTAAATTCTTCCAATGAAAATTAATAAAATGTAGCACTCCAGCTTTATTATATACACCCGAAACAATAGCTATCACAGGATATCATACAAATAATCTTTTTAAGGAAATCAATAGTACGTCATGCTTAGAAAATATGAAAACAATACAGATCTATTTCTTTAAAAAAATTCAAAAGAATAGAAAGTATAGAAACTAAAATTAATAAACTCTTTAAAGTGGTAAAAAAAGTATTAAACATGACATTACCAGTTACGATGAAGTAGAATAAAAAAAATATTTTAAGATGCAATTTAAGAAAAAAATTTTTATAATAGAAATAATACATTAAATTCGTTATAAATATATTTGTTCAGAAAATTAATAGAGCAGACATGCTCTAGACAGAACCTTATTGGTATTTCATCTTAATACTCACTTTAATACTATTTTTATAAGTCATATAAGTGGAATTTTTTAAATATTTATGAATAATATTCCAATATTGTAAAATATAGAAATTATTTTTCAGGAAGCAACTTTAATAAAATTGAAATTAAACACATTCATTTTATGACAAATGAAACTACTTAATTTATGATTCATAAATTTAGAATTCTAACTTGGATATATTTCCTTCATTGGTTAAACTTAGTTTGGACACTATTTATTTGAAAAATGTATAAAGCAATCTTGGATATAAACACCCTATATTTTTTAACAAAGATGTTTAGTAAAAAAATCACTTTTTTTAAATGTAAATTTAAATTAGATAAAACATTTCTAGTAGCTCTGCCTGGAGGTAGGCCAATAATCTGATTATTTGTACTAATATTAAAACTAAAAATGTTTTCTTAGATAATTAAATAAATTATATTGTTATAATTTATATAGCTTGATCTATATATTTTTGGCTATTTATTATAATTTATAATTATTAATACATTTTCGTATAATAGATAAAAGGCAATGAAGTAAATATGAATTTTAAGCTGATCTCGTTACCTACATTTTGTTATTATTTTTTGAAGAAAACCATAATGTGTGATACATTAACTACATGATTAATTAATTTATCATAAAATATTACATTCTTGTTCATATATACAATGTAAAATACTTAAATTTACAATTTTGTAAGCGTCGCTATTAAATAAATCATTTGTAATTCTACCGTATTCGAATTGAAGCCGCATGTTTTTCCCCCCAATATTTATGTTACTGAAAATCGAAATCGGAGGTGGCTTAGAATCGTAAGCGGATAAATCCATGGGATAGAAAAACTTAACACATAATACTGATGGTTTGATCAACCACAGATTCATCTATGATTGAAAAAGTTTTTCATACCAGTAAAATAAATTAATTATTCACTTCTTATCAGTGGTGCACACGGTTCCTGGCTTTAGACCTCGCTACAGCCCTTGAATTTCTTTTTCTATTGATTATAGTCATGAGTACATAGTATGCAAAATTCAATTAAATATTGGTTATTAATAGTTAATTTATTTAATTAATGCTAATTATTTATTCAATAAATTCTTTTTTTACTGTGTTTTTCCCCACCATCGACAAAATCAAAAGAATATGTTGAGTGGCGTACTGGGGTATGATACGAGAATAGTGGACTTACGACCCTGGACCTTGCTAACCTGCTGAAAAATTCTCTGTGAGCCACTGCTTTTTATTAATTCTCATGAATTTTTTTGAAACTTTTTGAACATTGAATATTGATAAACCATTTTCACTATTTTGTTTTATTTATTCCCGAAAACGGGTTTCGAATTTGACGAACGGGTCAGAAATACGGCAGTACTTTAAATATTTTACTGAAATTGTACTCGATTTAACATCCTTGGCTTTTAACAGATTGTGATTACTTTCAAATATTTCTCAGTATTGTTTTTGACTAACTCAAGGCACTTAGAACAAAGAAATAGGAAAAGATAAAAGGCACTAATAACAGACACAGTTCAAAATCACGCACTTACGAACCGTTACCATTACATCCCATTCCATCAAAATACGAAAATTATGCTCAGACAAACGAGTCAATTTGAGAAGAAAGGAAACGATTCCCTTATACATGCACTTCATCCCGGAGTCATAAAAATAACCAATAGAACAAAAAAGAAGCATCTCTGAAACACACAAAAAAATTCTTTTGAGCCTCCCAAATTGTGAAAAAGCGAGAAACATGAAAGTAAAAGATGATGAAGATATTACTTGAAGAATATCAGCCGCTTTGTGAAGAAGAGTTTTGGGTTGCCGGACCGAGTAACGAGATTTGTTGCCAAAATGAGGAGAAGGAGAGTGCTGCAGGGATATATCATTCTTCGGTTCGCTGAGGTTAATATAAATCTTCTTCCAGATACTGATGATTGGGAGTGTGTGGAAAGCTGTGATTGCTGGCATTAAGCTTGAATCGAGGAGGGGTTAATCCATCGATTTTCGTCTGTCTCTGTGAAATACTTTTCAGATGATGTTTTCCCTTTTCTCGCACAATGTACGAAGCATTATATTCCTTGTTTCATCTAAGGAAAGATTTAGCACTTTTTTCTGTTTTGTGTAATTTTTTTCATTCTCGATTGGAGTTATGTATCTTTAAAAAAAGTTTGAGTACTTTAACAGGGTTGTTTGGTGGATTGTATTCCATTATTGGATAGTTTCCCAATAATTAAATGTTGCGGTTTTTTACATTGCCATAGAAAATAAAAATGAAGTTTGTATTTGGTTTTCATGTTTGCTTAAATAATTTCTTTTATGTTTTCCAAATAAATAAGTCAATTTATTTGTATCACAGTAGAATTGTTAAAGAAGTTTTATTATACTCTCTAAAGGGGAAAGCATATTTTATATTTAGATTTTTAAAACTAATTTATATCTATGCTAACTGCTAGAATATACTTTGATGAGCGTTGTTAGAGATTACAATATTGGACCAAAAGTTCAATACCGATATTCGGTATTTTTTTAGATCTTAATATCGGGATACCAGTCTTAATACCGATATTAGAAATTTTAGAAAAAGCATGAAAACGCAGGTGTTTTTTTGTTTTATATTTGCCAGTTTTATTAGAGTACGTAAATATCTCAAAAATAATGTGTAACTTATAAATTATAACAGTATATAAAGAAAACACAGAAAATAGTAAATGAACATCTTATTTATTTAAATCACAAAAAAGTGTAAATATCGATAATAAGTATGTGATACTCTCTCTAGTACAAATTTTTGAAATAAAATCTTAAAAAAACATTGATTTAATTGCACTGTCATTAAGCCTGGAACGTAATATTGTGCAATAGTTTCATCCGAATTATCTTTTTTTTTAAAAAAAAAATAATCGAAAATCCCGGATGGCTTGGGCTTAGAAAGCGTGCTAAAATTTGTATATCATAGCAATTATATTCTTTCCTCTTTAACAATTTTGTATCATGTTTCGTTTTTAAATGTTTATGTAATACCCGTTTGTACTTCATCCATTCATTTTAACAACACTAGAGCATTTTTTTTACATTGTGCTCTATATTCTTTTCATCATATAAATAATGAAACCAAACCGAAGTATTATCAACTGATTTCTTATGCTCTTTAAAGTTATCCTCATTCATTTTTATGGGTTATTATGTATGAGTACATATAATTAATATAAAAAAGTATTATGAACCTTAAATTATGATATGCAAACAGTGTGAATAACAAACTCATCAATTTAAAGAATATCGAAATATTACTTGCTTTCATCACAATTATGACCTTGTTTTCACAGTAATGAATATCAGTACGAATCCTAAGAGTGTACAATATCACCTGAGCTGTAACAGAATATTTTTGGCCCTCCTCTTTGGATGACTCACATATTTTATCATTTAACTTAATTGTACGATGCAACTACTCTCTCTCTCTCTCTCTCTTCATGTTAACAGTTTAATTAATTTCGCCCGTTAGGGAGACACAAAAATAAAAACGCATATCGTTTTGCGATGTTGGTGATCCCTGAACATATAGTGGAGACAATTTTAAGAAATTTCTAGTAAATACCGAAAAACCAGTATTTTAACTTGTGAATACCGGAATTTCAAAATTGTATAAATCACTTAAAATACTGGTATTCGGTATCCCAGTATAGCGGTATTGCAATCCCTTGTCGTAGTAGCCTAGTGGTTATGATCCCGAACACGTGCCCCTAATGTCATAAGTTAGAGATCTGAAGCCAGTGTAGACCCTCCATGTAGAGAAACACGTTAAATCTGTCGTAGCTCAAAGTCCTCTCGAAGACGTGGTGTTGTAGTTTGGTGAGTGGGTGACAGTTCAGGTGTCGTCATTTTTACTTGAATGGGGTTCAAACTTACGAGGTCCAGCGCCAATGTCCACCGCCTTAAATACTATTGCACATCGATGTTACATGAGATATTTTGTTTTGTTTTGCATATCGATGTTACATGAGATTGAAGTGTGATATATTTTTAAAATTTTAATTTTTATTGTTACAGAGTATTATTTAGTACAATAATTGATTAATCCTTTTAATTTATATTATCTTGGATGATGTCCTTTGAAACAGTTATTATGCTGAAGATTTTAGTTCGTAGTAAATTATTATTGCAACCAAAAAATCAGTACTTTTTCTAAATAAAAATCACACAATTTCCCCTTCTTCGAAGCTCAAGAAATCTTCTGACCAAAATGTATGACACCTGTAACGTTCTGTTAATTCTCTTTACGTAGAGTCTATATAGTTTCTCGCACTCAAGACAAAACATTTTATCTAAAGTATTCTCCGTAACAGGAATATGATCTATTCAAGGATTTACAGTAAAATAACGTTTCTTAAACAATGATATCATATGACGCTATTCCATATTATTTGAATTAAGTAACTACATTGGTGAATGTTAATTTTTTTGCAATTAAGACAGCTAAATATCTGTCAGAATTTTTTCAAAGTTACTGTTTGCCTTGAAAAGTTTTTGAAAAGTCCCGAAAATGGATAATCCAGCAAAATAAATAGTAAAACTGTATATATAAAAACAGAAAAGAGTAAAGAATTATGCGTAAACGAGATAGATATCTCACCAATTATTTCTCATCGAAATAGCTAAAATTATTTGATTTTTTTTTGTAATAGGATAAATTCATGAATGATAAAATAAATAGTAATTTAGAAACACATATACAGCTCAAGGTAAGTATTAATAGCAAAAACAGTCTTTTACGAAAACGTACGGTAAATATCTAAAATTGCACACAGTACTCCAAACAATATATATATATATATATAGAGAGAGAGAGAGAGAGAGAGAGACATGCAGTGAATATTGAAATAGTTGCAGAGAGAGAAAGAGAGAGCGATTCTACTTTTGGAATCTTTAGTGCTTATTGATATGGAGTTGCAGTGGTATACATAAAGTAGGGTTACTTAATAAAATGATTTTGAGCTGCATCTTTCTTAAACTTACTCCTCTTGTCAATTTCTTCTTGTTAATTTTACATTATCTTCATTACAATAAGAAAATCACTTACATACTTAGGAAAGGCTCATAATTCTAAAAGAATAATGTTCTTCGAGTAATACATTTGCTGAAATTCACATTTATTACAATTTTATTAAAATAAAAAGATTTTAGACTGTTATATTAGAAGAATTTTAAACTTAAAAAAAATCTATGAGATGAAGATCTTCACCCTCGTTAAATTGAACTGTTTTTCTATTTCAGAAATTTTAATTTGATATTCAGAATAAATTTATTATTAAAATATTTAAATAAATCACACAGTTTCAAATTATGTTATTTTTCATTTTTTTTTCTTTTTGAATTACAAAATATATTCTGTTCAAACTGGTTTAAAACAAGAGAAATTTTTTAATAAGTATTATTTTAAATAATGGTTGTTTTTTCTCGCACTCAAAAATGCTGTCTTAACATGCATTGCGCGAATTTTATTCGAATACAGTATGTGATATCGATTAAGTTTTTATAAAGATTTAAAGAATTTCTTGTTATTTAATATCTTTTATCTCGATCTCTTGTTCATTGTTATCATTTTAGTTATTGCATGCTCCCTAACTATATTATGGGCTTCATGAACATTACATTCGAGACGAATTTTATTTAATTAAGACATGCAAAGTATAAAATAAAATTTTATTTTGTTCGTTCCGTAATATTTTATGGATAATTTAATGTGAGCATAAATTCATTTCCGTACAACTCATCAATAATTCAGAGACGAATAACAGATTTTTTTTTCAATTTTCCATCTTTTTCTCTGTACTTTTGCAAGATTGTAATGATTTCCACTTTTTGTATTTAAATTTATACTTTGAACGTGCCTTAAGCTTGTCGAAAGATCCTTTCGAGAATGTTTCTCAGAATATGGACTTCTTAGAATTATTTTCTTGATATTGCATTGCATTCATTTTCAGTGCGTTACAATTCTAGACTAAAATGTGTTTTATGGCTCCATATCACGAGCGTTTCCGTGCTCTCAAAGAACTGCCATTATATATATTTTTTTTCACATGCAAGGAGGAAGGAGGATAACTATATTTTTATTAAAATGTTAGTTAAAATATGCTTTTAGCTGAAACATAGCTTAATTTAATTAGACCTACTTGTAAAAGATACGCTTGAAGTTTTATACGCATAAAGTTATATAAATTGTACAAATTTACTTACATTTCTAAAATACATTTTCTACAAACTCATATTATAAAATATAGTTCTATTCAATAAAATAATACTTAGAAAAAAGTGTTTTAACCCTTTATCTCTACCGACGGTAATTATAAGTACCACTCACTTTAAAAATACATAGAAAAATCCTTTTTACGAATACTCTGACAATGCTTAGCAGGGATATTCTTTTGAATCAACTCTTCCAAGATATATGGCATCACGGGTTCTATAATGAGTATTTTAGTGGAGAAAGCCAACAGTTGTATAGCAGAAATTGCGTTTTCAGCTGACGGCATTTTAAGCGGATTGCGAAGATTGTCTTTTTGTTCTGAAAAAAATAGTTAATATCAAAAGGTAAGTGGCTTATTTTTTTTGCAAGTTAATTAAGACTTAAGAAAACGATTCGACTATTTAATTTAAGTGTACAGTGTATAAAATTAAGTTACAAGTTGAATGTCTTTAATTAGTTAATTGGCTCTAATGGATTAATTTTTCCACAGTTTGTGTTTTTTGTTTATCTATATCTCTTAATTTTCGATATAGTGATTCTAAAAATATATGGTATGGAAAAGAATGCAGTAAAAATCATAATGCGGTAGATAAAGGGTTAAACAAATTTGGACTTTTAACGTGTTTAAGTACCTTAAGTGTAAATAATTTGTAGAGTAATTTTTCTTCCGTTGAATTTTTCTTCGTCAGTAAGAAAATAAAGACCTTTGGCGAGAGTATTAATATATAATCTGTACAATTTATACTAGAATTATTCCACAATGTTAGCAAACCATACTCACTTAAGAATTTTCTTCAATCAACTAAGTAACATTATTACATTCAGTTCATTTCCTAAATTTTGAGGTTTTATGATTGTTTGAATATCACTGCTTAAATTTGAAAAAAAAAAAAAGAAATAAAAATTTTAATGCTAATATTAAAAATTTTAAATGAAGTTTTGATTTTTAATGTTTACTTTGAATATAAAAAAGGGCACCACACACACACACACACACATCGTTACATTAGACCAAATATAGAATATTATTTTTCTGATTCATAATGACGCCTATAAATTAAGATGTGTATATTTCTTAAAAGGTAGTCTCATATACATATGTTGCTCTAAAATGTATATTTATTTTCAAAATCAAACAAAAAAAATTGATAATCAATATGATAGTTTTAAAGTGAATAAAAACCTGTTGCTTTAATTTTATAGTATTTTACATTTTCTTTCAGTGTGAAATTTTCTAAATAAAAAAATCGAAATTTTATTTAATTGTAAAAGAAACAAACACAGTCAATAGAAAATAATATTGGTAATTACTATCAGTTTTCCTCTAAATAAAAAATAGCTTGTATAATTTTCAACTTACTGCTACATGTTATATCTGAATTAACTTTGAAATAAGTGTCTTTATCTCAAGAATATTCATCTTATTTGTAAATATATTTTTCAGAATTTTATGAATATGTTTCATATCCTTGTTACAGTTTACTGTACAAAAACGAAACACTAATGTTCTGAAATTATGGAATTATTTTGTTAAAAGATTATGTTAATAGATTATTATGTTAATAGATTTACGTCAACATTCCTAAAACATTTCTCCTAACGGCGACAATTCTTGTTACAGTGAAATATAGCTTAAAATCAATGTGTGAGCATTTATGAAATTCACAGTTAAATAGATTTTGTACAAAATATTTTGCTTTAATATTTCTGTTAGCAAATCCTATATCTATCTCACTATCTACTTAGAACATAATTAAATATTTTTCGTATGCAGATGCAAAATATAGTTGAAAAATATGACTTATATTATTATATTATTCGTGTTTTATACTGGACTATTTTTCAGTGATTCCTTAAACACAAGATTATAAGTAAAATAAAAAAAAAGGAGAACATAAAATTAATTGCTCCATCAACATTTTTTTTATTATGTTTTATAAGAACTTGAAAAGAAAAAAAAAATAGAAAGAAAATCGTCAGACATACATCAAAATAGATATAGCTGTATGGAAATTCGGAAAAATATCGATATGATTTTGTTTAAAAGGAAAGAGGTATAAACTTCTACTTCAAGATATTTCAAAAAGTTCTTTTAATTCATTAGTAACATAAAATTTTATTTTAATTTAGTGATCCAAAATCAAGTCTATTATTTATTTCATTGAAGAATAATTAAGTTGCAGAATCTGCAAAATTCTGTCAGCAGTAAAATATTTTTTACAGGGACTTATAATTATTTCAGTCCTCTTATTATAAGTTTTCAAATTTTTAACTAAGATTCTTAACTCTCCTCCATTAATACTCTAATAGCTGATTAAAAGGTAAACATCGTATTTCAACACCAAATATGATAACATTCGTGCAATGAAAATATCCTTTCTATTCACTTAAAAAGGGCACTTTTTGTTTTATATTCAATACATCATTTTTCTTAACATTTACTTATTTCTTATACAAAATGTCCTAACCATTACAAGTCCACGAATAATGTATTTGATATATATCTTGTACAATGGTTGTGCTTTCAAGGTATATTGACAAAGCATTCTCCATTAGGCTTCGAAAGGGTGGATCCCTAGTTCAAAATCAGTGTTATAAATCATCATGATAATCTAGCCAAATATCAGTGTGATAAGATTGAATTTGGCTTAATAACAAACTTTTCAATGCATAATTGAGGCAAGCTGAGCGATATTTGAGAGTTGACAGGAGATGATAAAGTTGTTTTATGTGTTTGACATACTGATCGATCATTGCGGTATTTTTAAATTATCAATATGAGTTAATGGATAGTATAGCAAACTTAATATATCGATCACTGACTTTTAGCTATAACTAAACTATCTAAACCGTACACATGTCTTAAAATGACATATAACTATTATGGTATGCTAAAGTATATTTCTATTTTATTTTTATTGGACAATCAATGAGTTATAGATCATTCCTTTTAATAATTTAATATGATATTTTTACAAACACACGCTTAAATACTTCAAATATTTAAAACAAATGTAAGACAATTTTTCTTATTCGGTAATAAGAAACGTAACAGTGAAGGCAGATAATAATTTGCTGACTGAAATAATAAACCTTTCCAGAAATTAAAATAAATAAATAAATAAAGTTTAACTTTTTAAAAATAATTTTTGTTAAAAAATCTAGAATAAAAATTGAGTTTTTTAAAAATAAATACACACCAATAAATTGCATTTAATATGAAATAATTAACTCAGATTCAAAAAAAAATTCCCAAACTTAGGTATTCGAGTAATATGGAATTATTAAGGTATCCGACCACATTCGGAAACGTGATTTTAAAAAAGCGCATAAATGGATAATTTTTATATTTAGAGTCCCTTAGATTAGAATACACGTATATAATGTTGTTTTAAGGACATGTTGACAAAAAAAAATTAAATACAGTATTTAGGCAAAAAAATAACTTAGAATAACCTTTATTTCTCGAAATGTTCTTTTTTGTGTGAAAAAGTCTTCTATTATAATGGTATTTTGCTTGTATATAGCTCAGACATCTGTACAGAGGCTCAACTATGATTTTTGAAAAATTCACGTTATTTTCAGAGTTACAACCCATTGAAATAGTTATCGGAGTTTTTTTCTTAAAATTGCTCACCTCTGTTGTCGTAAAACATAGATAAACCCACTTTTAAGTCATATATTTCAAAAATTCTAGGTGAGCGTCTCTAGAGCGTCTCGGTGTAGAAGTTAGGAGAGCGTAGAATCACCTCAGGTATCGTCCTCCTCACTTGACCATGGTTGAAAATTATGAGGTATGCCACCAAATATCCTCGTACTACTTTAGAGTGTGACGTATGAGTATACCTAAGAGAAACTTTATTACCATATGAACCAGATGATCTCGTGAGGGACGCAATAGCCTATAGAGGGCATGAAAGGCCTTCCAAAACAAATTATTTCTACGTTTCTAGATAGCCTCTTCGAAATGAAGGTGCAGTGTAACCTTTTTTTGAAGCTTTGTTATACGTGAGATAGTGAGCCGAGAAGCGAACCTAATTGATAGAGGCTCCAGGTAGAATAGAGAAGGCGCGAATTGTGTAAGATATCGTGTCGGTTTTTGTGAAATTAAAGCTTAAATATATATCTATAGTCTAACTGTGTTTTCGTTTCTAGTTTGTCATAACCCACTGACTCCATAAAATTTTTCCAAATGTTTTACTTATTATAGCCTTAAATCAGGTTTTTTTTTTTTTTTTTACCAAAATTTATCAAAAAAGAGGCTTAGTTTTGTACTGTACATAACAAAACACCGCATTTTAAAAGAATTAGAAAATAGTAAACTTTTGTTTTGATTTTAAGTTGTGAAGTTTTTACACCAGATTTTATTTTACAATTGCAAAACACAAAAACTCTAATACTTGCTTTTTGTAAGTACATTCGGCGTGATGCCACGAATTTTCTATTCATCTCAGAAAAAAATTTATGTTAGTAATTTTTCAAACGATTGAGTCATTTTTGTATGTGTGTTACAAAATTTATTCGTGTGCGTGTTCCCTTCTAAAGAATAATTCAAACATGTGGAAACATCTCTGAATCTCTATTCGAACTTAATTTATTTCTTCTAAAAAAAGTGTTTTTGTCATTTGAATTATGCGTAATTTCAAAAACTGCCAGTCTGAAAGCAAAATTACTGAAAACAATAGAACACAAATTTTATGGAGCTAAATTCCTGCCTTTATCAAAGAAAAATTCCCAACTTCACACACACACACACAAAAAATGCCAGAAGAAAAACATTTTAGTAGCATAAGCAAAGTGCATCTACTTTTCAAAACATTTGCACTAAACAATATCACCATAAGATATACGAGCTAATCAAAGAAAGAAAAACATAAATCAGTGCCCGCACATCGTACGGTCGAACCGGTTAAGGGGTTTGATAAAAGTAGTCCATTTAAACTAAAATAATATCTTTTAATTAAATGCACTTTTATAAATTTCTATGACTTGAAATTAATTTTGCTCACACAACAAAATTTATTTATTCATCTGCGCTATGTATTAAATTATTTTTTAATTTATATATATATATATATATATATATATATATATATATATATATATATATATATATATATATATATATATATATATATATAAATTTACGTCTTTAGAAAGCTTTAATATAAACAAAAAAGATATTTTTTCAACGAAATCTAATAAAAACTTAGTAGAACTATTTTAGCTGTAAAAATCCTGTTCTTAAGAATATAAAACTTCAAGTATGCTTTTCCAGAAGAAGCAAGAAAGAAAAAAAAATGTGAACCTGTGTGTATAACACTCAAAGAGAAAAGTGCACGAACAAAAACGAAACGGGTGGTAGAATCCTTTTAGACCTACAAGAACCGAAACGATCGTAAGGATTGGGCAAACCTTCACCCATCACACCCATTAAAGATATGTCCAGACTGGGAACCTTTTAAAAGTCCGCGTAATTCTGTTATATCAACTGGCTTGGACCGAGTTATCTCGTTTAACAGGCACGACTTCTCCTTTCACTCCAGGCCTCAGGAGAACAACAATCACTCGTATTCCACCTCCCCTTCACTCAATTCGGATCGATAGGTATTTTCAGTTCCAGTGACTTTTATTTCACCGTGTTCTTCTATTGTTATAAGGACTAATCAATTTTAGAGGACTGTGATGCGGTGGGTGAAACTTTTCCAATACGACTTTTTGCAAAAACGCTGTAATGCTGAAGTTTTTTGAACAGATTCGGGGAACGGATATATATTCTTTTTATTGTATATTTTAATAAAAAAAATTGGGTTTACTGTCTCGTAAAAAAGTTTTCTTTTTGTTCTGATCAGATATTCTTGTGTGTATTTTCTTTTTCAAAATTCAAAATATTGATAAAATGTGCACAAGGTGAATTATTCTTTGTTAGTTTCTTTTTTTTGTCTTTGTAAAACAAATGATATTTCTTTTAATACTTACATGTTCAACAAAAATCAATTTCCTTTAAATAGATTAGGTACAACAAACGAAATACATTTTCCGTAACGGAAAATGTCAAAAAGTATGTTAAAGGAAAGCAATAGATGAAATTAGATTAAAAAGTAATTACAATGAACGTGGCAATACAAATAGTATCTAGAGATTGACATTTGTTAAATTGTTTCATTTAAATAAATTGACAACATGTGCGTAATTATTTAAAATGTGTAAATACAAAATGTCTTATAGTTAGTTATTAATTACAATTAGTTATTTTCTTTATGCGCAGGGTTTAAATTGTTATATCAAACTTACCGTAAAACCCAGCGTATAGTGTGCATTAACGTATAATGCGCGCCATATTTTCAAGCCGCAGTTTTTGATTTTTTGAAATATTCGCCAATTAACGTGCACCCTCTTTTTACAAAGTACATGTGGAATACTTCTATATTTTAAAGTCATATTTTCAAGGTTAATACCAAGGTTTCTTTCATAAACTTTAGAAAAAAGAGTACAGTTCTACAAAAACTTAAAGGAATGTATTTTCTCTTTAACAAACGTACTTCGAGATATGTATTAGAGTAATTTTGTTATTATCATCTATTTTTTTTTATATTTGAAGCTGCCATTTTTATACCCGGCGTAGAATGCGTATCCTTAATTTTGATACAACTTTTTATGTTCTAAGTGAGCGTTATACGCCGGATTTTACAGTTGTGTTTATTTTGTAACAGATTTTTCAGTTTTAAAATAAGATTATGTAATGCATTTTTTAATGGTATTAAAAAATTTTAACAAAAATAATAGTATATTACGTTGTTACATTTATAGTCGATTATTTCAAAAACAAAAAAAAAAGAAAATAGTAGAGAAATTGCAAATTGATATAAATATATAACAGAATTACTACGCATTCTCAGATGTTATTGTAATACCTATCTATATAAGTAATTGAAAATTATTTCAAAAGAAAACTTCAGAAATAGAATAATACTAATTTTCCATAAGCATTTTAATGGCATCGTCAGTGAAGTAAGCAATTCGTTATTTCTAAATTGCCGAAAGAATAGATTATAAACACACGGCATTGTGTCTTACTACACATTTCTCGTACCATGTACTCAAATAGTTATCACTATATATGTCCTACCTTCGCAAAATTCTGTTTTAATGCAAACAGTAAGTACTTCAAGAAGTTATTACTTATAAATATAATGTGATCCAATTAAACTGTCAGAATAATTCAATTTAAATTCAAGTTCGAAAAAAGTAAATAATTTTAATCAAAACAATTTATCCATTTCTGTAGCTTAGTATGCTCACTTTGAATACTCTGTCATTATCAATTACTCTTCCAGATATTTAATCGAAAAATGCATTTTTTTTCAACCTCCGTTAATTAACTCTTGCGAAGCGAAATATTTTAGAAGTTTCTCAATGGTCAGACCTGAAGTGTTATTTTTTGTCATTTGCTATTAAGTTTCGTGTACTCTGGGGAAAGCGTCGTTTACATTGTGCTTGAAACTTGAAGAAAAGTTGAATTTTGAAACTCAACAATTTAGAATAAGAAAAAATCTTCTTTAAAGATTTTTTGTTTTGTTTCTCACATGCTTTTAGATTGTAATTTAAATTGAGTTCATGAATGTAATTTGTCATGACAGAGCTTCAAGGATTCATTAGTGCATTCTTATTTTATGCTCCGCCTTGCACATTAAAATATATTTAGAAAGTATACAAAACAGAAATTGTTTCAAGATTCAATTAAAATTGAATCAAGACTTTAATTAATTAAACTTTTACTTTCGTTTAACTTTTAAAGTTAATATTAATGAAGATTAAAATAACATTTAGAAATTTAATTATTAAAAACATTATGATTTGATATAAGTGTATTTTTCCGTGTTCTTTTCAGTATTTTCTCATATTTTTCTTAGCTTTTATCCTAGCTTTGAGGCAACGACTTTATAATTTTACATTTCTAAGGAATTCGTGCTTGTTCTGCATGTATTGTTTTTTTAAAATGATTTGTATATGAGTAAGAAATGAATTTAGTGTTAAATTTATTTTTATTATAAATGTGACGTCGAAATAATTACTACTTTTGCTAGTTATCTAAATAAATATTTCATTTTAAATGCATAATATTAAATCAATGGAATTCATTTTAATTTTTCTTAGGTATTTAGTCTACACTTTAAATTCAAAGAAAAAATAAATTATTCGTAAATATAGTAAAATTAATAACATACACACATGCGTACATATGTATATTATTATTATTCATTTTGAAAAAGAAAAGGAAAATTATTTCAGGTTAAAGAAAAAGTGTTCATTTATTTTTTTCTGTTATCGTTTTGTTTAATAAAATATACTAAAATAAACTTCATTTCATTTTTTGAAACTGAAAGTATTAAATTTTGGAAAAAGTGGTATTAACGTCTTATAACGTAGACCAATTTTGCCAAGTAAAAAGCCATCGCCAAATTTTTGCATTCCATATTATTACTACGGTCTAAAGTGCAAACTGTTTCTACTATTTGATGTACATCATATAATTTAGTGACGTTTGATGGTCAGATTTTTTAAAATTTATACGAAATGATATGCAACTGACTTGTAAGTTGAATTCATTATGTACATTAACAAGGACGAGTACTAGGAAATAGCTTTTAAATGGTTAAAGCTACATAAATAGAAATAATAGATACTATAATAAATTAGAACAGTTTAAAATAGAATGTAATCTAGAAAGCTGATAGGCAAATTTTAATCTCTTAGTAATAATTCTTAGCTTAGAAAAAATTCTAAAAGCTGCTTTAAAATAAAGTATTAAAAATACTTTATTTTAATTTATTCCTGCAGCAAAACAATTACGATTTAATTGGATTCCAGAGATTTATATCTCCGTTAAATATGGTCCAAAGGTAGGAAACTTTATTTGAAACAGCAGATTATGATAAAGAGGATAGGATATTACGCTTCACTAGAAATGAACTTTAATATTTATTTTGCTGTCACAAGGCAAATAAATAAAGGAAAAAATGCAGATCCGAAGTTAATATTTTGATCCCATTCTTATCTTTTTACGCTTGAGAAATCATTGTTAATAATTGCAGGGATTTTTATTTTCTTACAAAAATGGTCAATGATGTACTAAGAAAGAAAAAAATATAAATAATGGGTCTTATTAAGAACTTAAATATTCAGGAAATTGATTTGAATCAAGCCGATTGAAATCTTATTTTTTGCCAGTTTTTGTAAAGTTTATTATTGAAATGGTTTCGTTGATTAGATTTATAATGAACAAAATGTAGAATAAAAGAAATTTAAATTGATTTCGCAGGAATGAGTAATATATAAAAGTAAAATTCGGAAGCTGTTGGGGGAAAAAAGGAGTCTGTAAGTCATATATGTAATGTAAGAAAAATAGCGAAATGAAGTGAATAAGCTATATATATAGAGTAGAGATATGTGTTTATTGCACTGAAAAAAAAAGCAGCAAACTACTTTTTTTTCCTGCCAATTAATGTTTATCTTTGATTTCAAATAAATGAATCTCAAATTTTTAGTAATTCAAATGTATTTTGGTATAAAAATTGATCATTTTCTATAAAGCTAAAAATATAGTTTACTTGGTGCTAAAAATACGTCAAGAGAAATTTCTTTATACTCTAGACAGAAAATTCTTTATTAAAAATATCTTTGATGTGCAAAAACAACATAATGAATATGCGAGAAGCTCAAACATTCCGAGTTATAAAAATAGGTTTAAGAGTAATTTTTCTACCAGTTTAAACAGAAATTCATTATTTTTACATATTCTATCTTTTTAAACTTTCCCTCGCGTACTCATGAAACAAACAAACAAAAAACACTATATATGTATATATCATATTTAATACTTTATGTTCGATTATTTAACAACGCCATAAAAATATCAATATTAACTATTACTATATCATTATTATCGATAATAACATGATGAAGAATTATACAACTGAAAAAATATGATAATTAATTATTCAAAAATCAAAAATATTATTGTTTTTTTTCCAAAATTTAACTAGTAATATAATCGCTCTTTGTTTGTTTTGCAATTTATTTTCTGTTAAGTATTTGAGAAAGAAAAAGCTAGATAAGCTTTATTCACTCTTCCTTATATATTATGTTAGCTTGAAATTTTAATTGAAAACCTTTGCGCACGTTTCAGAACTAAAATTAGATTCATTGCTATTTAATCAGCAAAATACTGATAAAAAAGAACAATTTTTAACTTAAAATAGTAAATGTCATTGAAAAGTATCACTGAGCTTGCCTTGTGTTTCACGTCTTTATTTGTCGGGGATAATTTAGATTTATTCCTTAATGGAAGCCAACAGTTAAATTTCCTTCTAAAAGCAAAATTTATGTCTCTTTTTTTAGATAGTATATATAGTCATAACACTTTATTATATAAAAATTATTCAAAAATATATACCGGGGTGGTCCTGAGTTCATGGTACAAACTTTAAGGGTAGATACATGACATTGTAACAAACATTTATTGTAATAGAAATATATGGAGATAAGTGATAGGGTGAGACACAGACACAAAAAATATCAGAAGAAAGGAAATGAAAAGTGTTTATTGAAAGCATTGTTGACAAGTGTAATGTTTACAATAACTGTTCATAACTATTTAGCACACACGTTATGAAGCCTAAGTGATGCTCACATTGCTGTACCACCCAGTGGCAGTCAAAGAAGAAAGTCTGATGGTTTCAAAGATTGTACTCGCTGAAAATTGAAGAGGTGTAAGCGATTTTCGCTTAACATTCTACAAATGTCCTGATGACTCACACCTACAAGAGTAGCAATAGCTCTTGCACTTGAATCGGGTTTATCAGCTACAACGTTCAAGATGCTTTCTTCTAGACTTAGAATGCGCCCTGGACTGATCAGCATCATATTTGGTGACGTGGAATGAACGTGTTTCACTAAGTTGACAATGAAACCGTTGAAAAATTCGGTTATCCGGCATTCGTTAACTGCACGTGATAAATTCGTGGTGTAGCTTTACCGTTACCATTTGCATGGCTGTACATGTATTGCATGTCTGCATTTTCGGCAGACGTAAAGTCTCTCATCGTAGACGACAACAGAATTGCAAAGGGCGCTTTACCTTTCTGAGATGCATCATGTTGAATGGTAGCTAAACATCGACTGCCCCCTACCGTCAACACAATCAACTGATAACTTTGTTTCTCTTTCCTTTTATTTCCAAAACAATAAATGATTGACCCAATGTCCTGCACCAACAATTAAAATTTGTACCATGAATTCAGAACCGACCTGTATACATATATAAAAAAAACATACATCAATTTTAACTGTATAACTATAAAGCAGAGAAATGTAAGAAATAACATTTAGAGTAGTGTTATGTCTAGCATTCCTCTTAAGAATATTGTAAAAATCTTTTTAACATAAATAAAATATAAATATTTTATTCTACGAAATAAATATTTACAGTTTTTACTTTGAACATTTTATAGATTTAAAAAAAAGGTTCGGTAAAAATAATTATCTTAATATTATAAAACACATATTATAACTTTATATTTTCACCGATATGTTTTACTGTATACTTCTTCTTATTCATATTTTTTTATGATTCAGATTTTATGCCTAATTCAAAGCAATAAAATATTCTATTCATGCCAAAACAAATGAATAGAAAGTTACACATTATGAAAAAGTAAGCTTTGGCGTTTTTTGAGATGAATAGAAAAAAGATGCACATTTAATCAAATCTAAATTTTTTAAAAAATGTTTTATGTCTTTGTTAATTTTAGAGTATATAAACTTCTAGTTATATTTAAAATGCAATACAGATAAAATGAAATATTCATTTTACAGGTTGTTAGTACATTGTAAATTACATAAATATTTAAAACTAAAAAGCGTTTTATAAAGAAAGAAAGTAGGTATTTAAGTAATGTAATTGTTTTCAAACTTTTTTTTGTTACAGAATATCCCATTCTTGTCGAAGAATGTGAAAGTGAATCTAACACATTTTACCAAGCATGGGGAAGGGAAGGGCTTGAGCGTAGCAATGACAAATTGCTCTGCAACATTGAAAATCATCGCAGAAAATAAGGGTCTTTTTTCAGAATCTGTGTCAACCTGTACCTTTCGCTGACTTCTTAGCATAGAGGAATTTCAGAAACATTTTATAAGAAGAGGTTTATATGTTTTATGTTGTGTGTATTCCTTATACCTTTACACGATACATTTTTTTTATTTAACCCACAATAAATTTTAAAATTTGGGTTCTTAAAATTTTTTCATTGGGCATTTTGAAGCCATATTCAAAAAGGGAAAAAAATAGCAACCTTCGAAATCTTACTTTAATTAAAGTCTATCTTAGAAAACACGAAAACAGAAAAAAGAAATTTGAAGAAAATTATCCACCCACTTCATGTTCTGAAAACTCTTTTAAGTAATTGAGATAAGACTAAAATAAAAAGTTTTTTTTTTATTCGACATAATAATTTCGCCTTTCGAAACTGCTTTTTTTTAAGCATACAATAAATCAAATCTGACTTTTTGATGTGAGATGTTAGAGGGAAACAATTAGAATTGTTTATTCCACAAAATGCTTAGGTAGATTTTAATTACTGAAAAAAGAAGAAAACTATAATATATATATTTCGCTGAAAACAATTCCAAATATAAATTTGCTTGATCTGCTTATGTGGTTATCAATTATTGATGATTTCCTCTGTTATTCCAAAAAACGGCTATTGCTCATAAAAAAATTTCCTGAAATTTTATAATTGGATGTAAAAAAAGTGTTCCCGATATAAGAAAAGTAAAATTTAAACTTATTTTACAATCACCCAACTTCTAAAAAAATTGTATCTCAATCACATCATGTGAAATAAAAATTATGTCAGTATACTTTCATCGGCATTAGTGAAGATAATTTCCGTCTATTTAAAATATTTTTCATGCAAAAAAATATATGAATAATATTTTTTTTGCTGTATCATTATGTTTCAAATTTATTTAAAAAAATCATGTATTAAAAATATACACAAACGCACTCTAAGATTTAAAAACGTTCCATTGTTCCAATTTTAAATTGTAATTATTCTTTATACGTGGATACTTTTTCACTGTTAAAACATACAAAAATACTAATGCTAACTGAAGAAGATGGTAGAGAAGTAGAAGTAATCGACTAACTTAAAGAAGCTGGTAAGAAAGACTTTAGATAAATATCTATTAGCTTTATACACAATACTTTAAACTCGTGAATTAAAAATAATGGTATTGTGAACCACATTAGATAATATAGATTTCGTTTAGATTACATTTTGCTTATTATATGCTATTTTAAATAAGGTTTTAATTTATTTATATTTTTTTTTCTTTTGTAAATTTTTTGATATATGTCCAAACTTTTTTAAACAGTAAATACATGATGATAGCTTTTCAAAGCTATGCAATTTGTATATGTATGCTGAAATGCATGAATTCTTATTTTTAGTTTTGAAATTACGGAGGATTTCTCAAATAAAAATTTTCAACATTAAGGTGTATTCTACGTGTTTATGAGTTCTACATATTTTAAGAAATTCACAAAAATAATATAATTCATAAATTTTATCAGTTTTTCTGGACGTAATATCTGTAGGAAATATTGTTTTATAAAGATGTTGCAATATTATGCATTTTATCTTCATTGCAGATTAATAGTCAAATACCAGATTAACTTCAGGAAAGAATTATGTATTATTTAAAGTCAAGGGACTATGTGCACGGAACAAAGTTTTTTCTCAATTATGTTAAAAATATGCTATTTTAAGGTATATTTATATAAATTCTATGGAGAAAAAGTATCCAAAATATTTTACTGAATATTTGCCTCACTATGATACCTACCATGATAAGATATTTTATGATTATGATGGCTAGTTATACTTACTAAAAGTAATTATGTGCACATGTCTGTGTTTTCTCAATAGCATTCATAGTGTGTCTGATGTTTAATGTTATATAAATCTAAAATAATATTTTCTATATTCTCATGCCCAATGTATGTAATATAGTTTTACAATTAGTTATTAAACGCTATAAGTTTTTAAGAGCAGTATTTAAATTGCATGTGCCGTGTCTAAGTATTCAGTAGAAAAACAGCTTTTAATATAGTAAAACACAGAGTTCTGAGACATATAGCTTCTAGAAGATTCTTTTATTTAGCGAATAAGGCATCATTAATTGGATTATTGGTTTTTCCGTTAAATTTTCAAAGGATATAGTTTTATTTTGTCTTTAATTCCACTCCGTTTCTTTTTAATATTACAAGCTGGGGTAAACCACTTTCTCTAATCTCTTTTGATCAGCTTCATCCATTGATCCATCCGAGTAAAAACCTGGATATAATTCTAATGTTAAAGAACAGATTACTTATAGGTGTGGTTTCTTGATTCAAGTGTCCATCTTCTTCAAGGCAATCATACTAATCCAGTCCTCAAAATTTCAATATACGCAAACCACTATTCAATCATCATTTTTATCGCTCCCTCCCTGCATACAATAACAATGTATTGAATTCAATATTACTATACTTTGACACTAAAACTACAATACGACTTTAACCTCGTATGTTTCACCGACGTACTTAAACGTCTCGCTCAGCCAAAGCATTAAATTTCTGGGCGTATATATACGTATTTCTAAAGTACGATCCATTCTGTGTTGTGCTATACATGCAATTATTCCGAAGGCTTCGGAATGTAATAAGAGAACTTTGACAGTGTTTGCTAAGGATTTACTTATTTCAGAGGATTTGATTATTTACTCCTTTTCTTCTCCCCCTAAAAAAGCATTAAAAAAGCGTTTTCCACGTAGCTCGTCTACGTGAAAAACGGTCACTTAAGGGAGCGAATCGTGGAACTTTTAATCGGCAGTTAAATAATTAATGAAAAACCCTACAAATTATCAAGATAAGTGATAATACAAGCCCATGGGGTCACTGATAATTATGAAACTTGTTCTTAACTAAGTATTGTTAAATTAATAATAAAATATATTGTACAGTACTGATACATTTATATGTGTATTAAATCAGTGTAAATGTGTATTTTATATTTTATTATATCAGAAAGTATTTTGTGTTTGGTTATTATTTTCAGTAAATAAAAAAAAAATTAAATATTTTGTTTTCGTTTTTTCAATATGCTCGCGCTTCCCTCGTAGAGTTATCACCCCCCCCCAAGGGGGGCACCCCTCACAGTTTGAGAAACACTGTACTAATCCATAATCCATATGGGATTCCATTTTCTTACTTGAAGGAGAAACATTAAAATTTTCTTTCAAATTAATTTCCCTTTCCTGATTGAGAATGCAATTCTACATCCACATCTTAAGAACTCGATATCTGAAACTTGGGATTGTTTATGAGAAATCGAAATATATGACACAAAAATTACCAACAAATGATATAGAAAAGACTCCAAAAGCAAAGCTAATGAAGAACTTTGAACTAGCATGAAAAAAAATATTTTTAATGGGAAACTAACATTAAATTCGTTTCATTCTTTCTAAAAGAAGCTATATCGGTCAGTATTGATTGGTATGAGTTTGTGAAGCAGAGTTGGTAATTTATTTTCAACAGATTATTGAAAGTACTTAAACTATGTGCATAATAATAGTCATAGTAGAATCTAAAGAGTTTGTACAATTGCCTAACATAAAAGTGTTTTTTGGCAAGCATTCAGAATTTCCATATCCTCCTTAATATACTTAATATTAATAACCCCTTTAAAATTCCCGATATATATCTATATATATATAGTCAAACCTCCATTTACTGAACCCCTATTTTACGAATTTTTTCCTGGAACCATGAAAGTTTTACTATTTGTTCGTAAAATTACCTACAAATACCGAAGCGCATTTTCCCTTCAACGAAACTTTTGTCATGATAATCTATTGATTTCTCCCCATTTTTAAAATATTTATGGATATTTTAAATTATTTTCTCTTTTAACACATTTTATGATGACCAATGACTTTGAACAGGTTTTACCAGGTGCTTAGAGCAAATATAAAATTATAAATGTTAAAACAAAAAATTCAAACAAACGCTATCAGTAATTAACAAAATTTTATCAGTAATTAAACTGAAGGGCGTATGTGGTAACATATGATCAAAATTACTGGTTATAAAATAACCTATGTTTAAAATTACTTGTAGGCTTAGAATTAGATAATCTCATACAATATATACATTATATTGAAAATACAATTAATTTCTGGACAATGCTTTTTCCTCTTTGCTTTCCTTGCAGATTTCTTTCTGATGGATAAGATCTTTAAAATATAGATAGGTATCAATTTACAAAAAAATTTGTGAATAATTGTTTTTAAATAGAATGTAGTGTTTATGTTTTTAAAATTTGCTTTATATGAGTTTTACAATACATATTAAAAGATGCATCTGTATATAAGAAATCTTCCTCAAAACGGACATTTTTCGCGACTTAGCAGCTTTGTTAAACAGAGGTCCGACCGTATATGAACAAGCAGAAACACAAAAGCTGATAAAGATCATTCCTCATATATATATATATATATATATATATTTATATATATATACATATTTATATATATATATATATATATATTTGTATGTATATATATACATATATATACATATATATATATATACATATATATATATATATATATATATATATATATATATATATACATATATATATATATACATATATACATATAGATGCACTGAACAATATATCTATACCTTTAAAAACCTTTGAATAACATAAATATATTATTTTTTTAATCGTAAAACTTTGCATAAACCACCTTTTGTTGTTAAAAATTACAAGAACTTATCATTGTCATATCGATTAAAATTTTTCTAAGCTAAAGTTTTCTGAAAAAAGTATGCCGAAGAAATGGGTATTTCAAAAGTGCATAGCTGTAACATGAAATATATATATATAATACAAATCAAAATATGAGGTTCTTTTAAAAGACATAAATATATATATCCAAAGCTTATTCTGATACAATTCCCTTCAGTCAATCTCAATATTCTACGTGAGAAAAATATACTACTGAGATTAAGATGAATGAAGAATAAATTTTAAATCTGGAAATATCTTGCTTATTGAGGTAGTCTTTCTACTCCCGCCTTGTCCCAGAATACGATATCAGTAGTCTCGTGATTTATGAATTGAGTTTGAGACAGATTATCCGGCCCAATAACCGTACGCATAAAGTAGGGAACGGTTGGAGAGGCTGTCAGCCACAACGACCGAATTTGTCATGCATTCAACGACAAAGTATTTTCTTTTTAGTTCAAGTGATTAGCTTTTAACGGAGCAACGTTTCCGATTTTTCTCGATTCATTACGTATTTCTACTTTTTTCCTCTACTATATCTACGTTAAAACAAATAAAAAAAAAGGATACAAATATTCTACTTGCAACATTTTAGAAAACTGTGGAGTGATTGATATGAAACATTTTGCGGAGTATCGAGTTCCCAAGGATGTTTGCGTGTTATATGAACACTGGTATTATGTGTCACAATTATACATTGTTTTAAAAGAACACACATATTATTGGATTCTTTATTGTTTTATCATTTTATCTATTTAAGATTTGTCGTTTTGCAGGCAAATGTATATATTCATATACACTAATACAGACACAACAGATACACACATTTATATACATGTACACACACGCGCACTCACGCAAGCACGTACACACACATATACATACACATACATACATACATACAAATACATACACACACACACACACACACACATATATATATATATATATATATATATATATATATATATCTATAAAGAGAGATAATATTCAATAATATATATTGCAAGATATCAGATTTTTGCATATATGATTATAATATATATATATATGCAGAGAAAAAGAGAGACAAAATTATCTACTAAAGAGAGATGAATATTCAATAATCAAAACTGAAAATTGAAATTGCAAGATAACCAGACGTCAGATTTTTGCAAGGATATATGAGAAATTAAAAGTGAATGAAGTATTATGAAGTATATTATACTAATTTACAAAACAAAAAAAACGTAAGCATAAAACGATTAATAATAATATTTCGAAATATGAAAGATTTTTTTGAAACTTCAGAAATAAAAATATAAGTGAACAATAATTAACTTTAGATAGCTGTATGTTTATTATATATATATATATATATATATATATATATATTTATATATATATATATATATATATATATATATATATATATAGAAAGAGGGAATCAACTATTAATTTCTCCAAACAATTCAAATTTAGTTAACATATTGATTTGGGAAGGCTTATTGAATATAATCCAATAGATAATATGCACATATAATGATTAATGAGTGTATGGCTTAATGTAAAAAATAAGGAAATGTTTCTGTAAAACATACATAATATCAATTAAATTTATAATTTAATTTTAAAGTACTTTTGCATTTTTATTTATGTATAATATATTTTTTTATTATATCAATGCTGAAATTATATTCTCCGAAGGAGATTCCGAATATAAAGTAAATATGTTACGCGGCATTAAAACTGAAAAACTAAGAAGGAGTGTCTAGAAAGTTGCAGACATTTTGTAGCATTCAACCTTTACAACCTAATGCAAATGTGTTTTTTTTTCTTGTGTGCCTCACAAGAAAAGAAAAAAAGGCAAAATGCGCAATATTCCAGCAGTTAGATTTCCAAGGGATACCATCATGATTTTTTTCTGTTGTCTGAAGTCACGGGTTTAATATTATATAATGACATCAAGTCACCATCACACAATGCAGGTAATTCTAGCATATAGACCATAGTGCAAGGGTATGGAAATTAGACTCAGTATATCAGGTTAATTCATACGTCTTTTCTCAGTTAACACCCCACATCGAAGGTACACCGAACATGGCAATAATAATTGGACGAAAGAAATGTCTCAACTTTAAAATTGTACGTCGCATTGTGCAGCCCACACGAAATTGTACATCGACAAGTGTAGCACCAAAAAGCGTAGATACCTCACAAGTAATTTCAGTCCCCAATTTTTGGAATGTGCAGAACGTCCCTGATATTCTTATATCGATCAAAACCATTATCGTCTATTTATTTGCTTGTGGCTTTTGTTCACGGTATCCACTAAAAATATTACCGTTAACGCTACAGTACAGACGATTTCATTTGTAATTGTTCCAGAAAAGAATGACGTAGATGACAGAATGTTGCAATGTCGAAATGTCATGCGAATTACTCTTTTGTTTGTTCAATGTTCATTGTCGTGTGCGAATGTAACTTTAAGATGTCGACGGAATTAATTTACTGCACTCCCCAACACGTCACCAAGTCTCATCACGCTTTGAAATAACATAATGTTCATTAACAGGTCACCTGTGATTCATATTTACATTATGATGACCGAGTGACACGTGAAGAAAGTGGTGTGACCAATGAAATCATTTCCTATGGGAAGAGGGATGCCTCCAATCTCATTTATCAGCTGAGTAATACTTGAACGTACCCTACACGCAGAAGAAAATGTGCATTGCAAGTTATACAGATTCTTTCGTGGCATTTCTTTTTGATTTCGGAGTAATTGAACTTGTCTAGGCTGTAATTGGATGCGACGTACGTGATCTTCACCGGTGTGTCCATAAAAATAACTGTGGTAAATGGATGATAGAGAATGGAGAAACATTCTTCGGGGCATCCTCCGTACTCTCAATGACTTTGTACTTTCGTGTTCCACGTTGGACTTAAAACCTACTGAATTGCCATTACTATCAATGTTTATTACGATTACAATTTCAAAGAAATTTTTTATGTGCTTGGTTTAGACGAGTTTTCTCTCTCTCTCCGGCCATTTATTAATCTTTTATCTTTAATATTGTATATTAATTTAATTTTGAAGTTAGAGTTACTTTTTTATAAACATTAAGTCATACTTTATCTAAAACATGTGAAAAACAATTATTCAAGAAACAAAATGACACACGTTCACGCATATATATACACACGCATACACAGACCCAACAACCCCCACGCACACATACGCATGCACAACTACCCTCATATATATATTTCCCTTTCTTAGGTCTATTCATTTATAATGAATCATTTCCTATCTTCAACCTCAAAAATAGTGAATTCTTTATTGTTTGTTTCTAAGGCATAAATATTGTTCCTCCATATAAAGTTTTATGGAGTAAATAACAGTAAAAGGATCCAAACGAACATTAAAGTTGCGTGTGATTGGCTTTAAATGCCCTCTACAGTGCGGTATTAGTAGACCTGCAAAAGAGATTATGTGTCTTGGAATTAGGATAATATATGTAAGCATCTTAACAGTAAGAATTTTATATTCTTATTGCTTACCCATATAACAACATTATTAGCTCCAGAAATGAATGTATTCATTATGAAGCAGAATTATTCATATATAAATAGTATAACATTTGGTTATAAGCATTAATATCACATGACTTTTAAAACTGAAATCTTTGAAGAGTTTCTTTCATAAAATATTATCTGTAAGAAATATCGATGAAAAACTATTATGCTTTGAGTAATTAAATTAAAATATATTTACACAAAAACTTTGACTTTTTTCTTGTTATTAAAAAAACCATTTTACTTTTGATGCACACAAAACAATATCCAGAACAAGAAATTATAGTTTTTACTTCCATAGCTTTCAAAATTATTCTTTTTTTTTTGTTCCTTTCTAGTGGCAGGTGACATATTTAAATCATTTAAGACACTATATAATATCACTTAGCAGGCATTATATTTAAATTTGTTTCCACTGCAGAAGTATTACGGTTCATATTTGATGGATGCAAATAGACACAATGAAAATTTTAACCTGTGAATTTTAATTACAATAGATGATTAATATGAAAATGAAGCACACTCTGCCCAGATTCAAGAAATATTTCAAATATTTATTCTTTAATTGAAACCTCAGATGACACTAAACCAATTTCATACAATTATTTATCTTATATAAAATGAAAAGAAATAATTATTTTAAGATCACGTGATGTCTACAGAGCTCATTATATTGGAATGTGATCAATTCAGAATTAACTTTTAAGTGCATCTTAAAAATCAGAAAATAAATCATTTTTTTGTTTTATTTGTAATTCTTGTTTTTTGAAATTATTTAATATATTGTTAATCTTGAATGCTTAAAATTTTAACAAATAATGAAATAATTTATCCAGATTGCGTGTTTTGCTATCTTCCAAACTCAGTCGCATTTAAGAACATATTTCTTTGGGTGTGATGTGTCAGTAGCTATTTTAATTCAATAACCCTTTTTCAGAAAAAAATACAAACTAATATTTATACCATTATTTAAATACATATCGAAATGTGTATTTCAAAATCATCTTAAAAATCATGAGATATTACTAGTTTAGATGTTAAAAAATATAATTGATAGTATGATTTTAACAACATAACACGTATCCAAATTTCAAACGTTCTTCAAATGGAAACAAAATCAGATTAATAGTATAAATACATTTTCAATATTATATTTTGTAACATTTAGTACAAAATTGTTTTAATTAAGATATATATGGGGAATAAATAACAAAACTTCATGCATTCTCTATACATGAAGCTTACTGATAACATTGCGCTTATCATTTCTTTTCCAAACAAAGCATTTGGGGAATCATTTCTATTTCCGATCATCAAAACAATAAAGGGAAAGGGGCACTTAAAATCTCTTCAATCACACTAAAGCTCACGACTAACGTGACATTTCTGCTTCCAGCTGCATCGTTCCCGCGATCCGTCATCAACAAAGAAGACTGACCTCCTCAGTATGTCGACTGTCCAACTAGTCCCTGTTATGTCTCATGACAGAAAGGCCTGCCACTTAATGCTGCAGCATCATTAAACAGTTGTGATTGATGCTGACGAGATTTATGTCGCTTACAAGGGCAAAACGGATTTCTATCCCAAGTTTTGTGTTAATCATTTATTGTTTTTCTTTGACCTCTTTAGTTTAAGCGGAAAAGCTTAAGTATAAGAGCCAAATTTCTCGAAAGAAAACTTTATTTAAATGCTCATTTCCTCGCTTGCAGTTATTAATACGTTGGAGAGAGAATATTTAAATGAATTTTAATACCTAATAATTTTTTAAGAGAACGAAATTGTTAGAAACTACTTATAGAATATTTGTTTTTTTCGATTATTTTGTCTTCATCTCTCAAAAACCCATTGCAGCTCTTGTGTATCATTTTTTAATAACATACTTCATTTTTATATCCCTCATAATATAACTCATGTAATGGATTTTGTAATATTATGTTAAAAAGTTAATGTTAAAAAGTTATTATGTAAAAGTTATTTATGTTATAATTTAGTTAAATAAATTGTAAAAGTTGATATCCATTACTAAAAATGTGAAATGGAAAAAAAAACATATTGTTATGAATAAAATATACTAATACTCACTTTATTTGATGTAAGTTATATTGATTATAGTGTTATTGATGGATGGAGTATAAAATATATCTTAAATTTATATAACTGTTATCGAAACATTTTTTTAATTATACAGTAGTCTCATTTTTTCTAACGGCTTCTTGTTCATCAATGAGATAGTTTTTTGATTATCAATTTTATTTTTATTACATTAATACATTTTGAAAACTGACAAATGTCATTTAGTTCACTTAAATGTGTAAATAAAACGAAGATGATATTTATTTTCGTATCTTAAAATATTCTGAAGATTTGTCATGCACGCTATTTCTAACATATGAAAACAAATTATGAAATATGTTATTTTTATTATTCAATTTTGATTAAAACTTATTCTAATAAACACTTAAAAGAATTATGTTAATTATGTAAAAAGTTCGAGTTAATGTGAAATACAATCGAAAGAAAAGGTACTTTGTAAAAAGACTATCTGTCAACAACTGTTATTCCAATTAGTACTAAGTACTACATGGTTGCATCAAATGGGGGCGAGTTAATTTTAATCAATTATAACTATGAAACTTACTTATCATGCGTATATGTAGAGAGCTAGTCGCTCGAATTTTTAGGACTTGAAAATGGCAATAAAGTTCCAAATCCTATACCGAAATATAATTCTCCCAATTATAGCTCAGATTACACTGCAAATAATTTACTTCTATCTTTTTCTACAAACTTAATTTACTTAACTTTAAATTGTAATCCTCATTTGCGGAAATCACGATTCCCTTAGAGAAAGAGGTTCTCAAATTCAACAATTCATAAAAAGAATTTTCCCTTGTGGAATAGCAGAGCCATTTTCGTCTTGAATGACAATGTTACACCATTCACAAATGTAATGTATTTTGTCTATTTTGCTTTCTAATGCGCTAAAAGTAGAATTTTTTCATAGAAAAGTACCTAAAATGTATTGAATATGGTGTACTTCAATTTACACCAATGACATCAGCTAAATATTATAATTTTTACAGCCTTAAGTGTATGCAATTTAGATTCATGAAGGAAATTAAGGTTTTATATGTATAGTAAAAGTACAATTTTATTATTAATTAAATTTATTTCATTTATGTATTATTATATGTAAATACTGCGTATGATATATATGTATGAGATAATTTAATCACTGTAGATGTCTGAGTCAGGTAATGGGCTCAAATCTTGGTTCTACGAAAAGATTATTGTGCTCGCGAATAAAAAAGGAATGACATGTAGCATTAAACCACACCTCCGTGTCCTTAAGTTTGTGCATGTACTTATTAATTTAGGAAATTATATTTTAGAAAGTGAGGTAAAAACTCGAAAATTAGTGCCTTTACCTATATTCTTTTAAAAATATAAGGTCAATAATAATTAGCCGACTGTAGCCCATTATTCGTTTAAGTTCAACTAGTGCGATAGGTGAAAAATATGTACGCATAAGATGCATTAATACTGTAATTACGATATATTACCTTTTTTTAGTCTTAATATAATTCTGAATAACCAATGAAGAGAGGTCCAGCTTATTCGAAAGTGCATATTTACCATATTTTTCTAAGTAATTGTCATTACTTATCATTTAATTTAATAGTAGATCAAGACATTAAAACCTTTGTAATAAAATACACATCCTGAAGTGTGAAACGAATTTCTGATGGTTTTGTCATCCGATAAAATGTATTATCTTTTATCCCCAAAGTTGTTTTAAAGCTAGAGGAATAAAGGAAAATCAAATTTGTCCAAATCAGGATTATAGAGAAAATGCACTGTGATTCCCCAGTGCCAGGCATCTAACATTCTCGCGGGTCACCTATCTTATATGACATAAGTATAACACAAGGTCATCTACACAATCACTTCAAGTTGAAGGTCGTATAGAACGCAAGAACAAATTATTTTTAAAGTTTAACATCATTTACTTACATATTGCACAATCATAAAACCGTTCTGAGACAGTTTCAAGACATATTTTTTAAGCAGTCATACCATTCACTCCAAAAAATAAATTGCATCTGCAGCTTCTTCATTACACCCTTCACTGAATCTACTCATTATTTTAAAAGAAAGCGAAATGCACACACCTTAAATTTCCAAGCAGAATAGTTTACATAAGAACTTTATACTGTTGATATTTCAACAGATTTTTTTTCATTAGATAATAGATTTGTTTTAAAAAACGCCATCTGATTTTAATGCAGCAAACATATTTTTACAACATTTATATGCTTAAAATCTCCTTAATTTTATTCAAAAAACCTTAAATTTTCTTTTTTTCTACGAGAAATTGAAGACTTCCATTTTTTATGATGCATTATGTATGATTTGATGAAATTCAAAGAAAAATAATTTTCTTCAAGATGATAGATGCTTGTATGAATCATTTTCTCCTACCTAATAAGCGAATGCTTTGATTTTCAAAAGAATATAGAACAACCTCAACGCTAAATTTTTAACAATCACACCATAAATCGTTCTAACTTTTCTCCAAATCAAAAATATTTTTCCTCAAAAAAATAGCTTATTCCAAACAAACAAAATGGTTCTCTTTTCAGTTATTTGTTTTAACATTGTTTGCCATATCATGCCAGAAATTCTAGAATTCCCAGAAGAAATAAAACTATCAAGAATGTCGCCGAGAATGGAAAATAAAAATAGAAAAAAATCCATTACAATTTGACATTGATGAATGAGGATAAGTAGGGCAATTTGGATGGTAAGCTCCTTTCTCCGCAGTTTCTTCTGAAAATTGAAAATACTAAGAAACTTGAAAAAAAGTTTTAAAAAACTTGTATGTTGTTTCCAAGATTAAAAAGTTATTAATCCTACTTCTTTGCTAGATACAAATGAATTTATATGTAACAAGTACAAAATCATTTTTAACAAATATGAGCATATTTATTAATTTATTTTCTTAAGAAGATAGGACTCTCGGAATTTTTTTTGGAACTGAAAATTTAAAATTTCTCTAGGTATTGCAAAAATATATGATTCTTTAAAAGTAAATATCAAACTCTGAATCTTATTCCTTGTAAATTTTAAAATATAAAAATAGTTATCCTATATCAGTATTTCTTTATATCTAATATTCTATTACATAAGAAAAGTTAGTTAATAAAAGCGAATTGAACAGTATATAAAGAATATTTATAACAATAAGTATAAAAAATTAACAAATGAAATCATAGAACACATTAATTATACAGAAAAGCATAACTACAGGAAATACTTTTATAGTCACTTCGTATAGTGCACTATTAAATAAGAAATTAGTTATTTTAAAAAATTATAAATCACATGGACGATATCTAAAGATAAATTAAAATAATAAATAACTGATAAATTATTTAAAAAAATTGCCAATGTGTATAGAAATATAAACTCGACAATAGAGAGTTAGTCGAAAGTACTTGCATACAATTCCGTTACTCAATTTCGAGTTAATAGAAAAGACATTGCCAATTCAAAAATAATGTCGCTTGATTCTGTCATCGCTGTTATTAATGTATTCAAAGCTGGACTGGATTGGTTTCCACTATTGCCTTTAAATTGCTTCATTTGTCAACGTATTTTTATCTGAAGATTTTGTTCGTATAATACGTAAGTACAGATTCGAGTTATATTAATTATAGGGTATAAACTATTAATAAAGATTTTAAAAAGTTTTTATTAAATGTTAATTTGAAAGTTAAATGTCTCCTGCCTAGACTTTTATTCTGAAATATGAGGGGGGCTGCGGAGCCCACAGTGGTTAAGGCATCGGATTGAGGCTGGCCTGTCATGAGTTCAACACCAATAACGCTAAAGACTCGTCATGTAGGGTAATCCATGCACGTTAAATCTGTCCAGAGCTCAAATTTCCTCACAATAGTGTGGTGTGGTAGTTTGGAGAGGCTGTGTCAGCTCAAGTGTCGTCCACGTCACTTGATCATGGTTCAAAATTACGTGGTTCGTCGCCAAAATCCCTCGTGTAGCCGAACTGTGAGACGTTAATATTCACTCACTCACTAATAGAAGAAACAGTCTTACTCCAACTATATTTTTTACAAATAAGGAAATTATTAATGTATAATTATTTCCTTTATTGATTCATTATATACTTACTGCAAAAAATATTTCGTTTTGTTTTTGACAAGCATAAATAACCATTGCATTTTTCTCAACATGTCCTCGAACTGCTTTCGTAGTTTTCATATCTGCAATTGCAAGGCCTTGAAATGTCATCAACACATCGAAAATGGCTATACATGTCAAGCCTTTTCTCTTGGAATGGCCAGGTTAAAAGTCGTGACATGTATAGCAGGTGGTTTATAACCCTTTGAAATTTTTGCGAATGAAATTACAACACTCTGTTGTCTTAACCATCAGTTAAAATACCATTGTTAGTAGGTGCAGATGATCATAATGCTTCAACTCAGGCGTCGTCCTCGTCACTTGACCATAGCTCTAAATTACAAGGTTCGTCGTCAAAAGCCCTCGTGTAGCTTGATAGTGCGACGCTAATATTTACTCACTCACTGAAATATGAGGTATGCGAATAAAACAGCTTACAAATCGAGAGATATCTATGTTTACGAAGGGAAAAAAAACCATCAATGCATTCTTCAAGTTCTTTGGAAATAAACTTACTTTCCAAATAAACCTGACAATGAGTAAATTAACTCGGGAAAACGTCGAGCAATAAAATTCTTCAATTGGGTCGTATTCAGTGTTTTCTTAGATTAGGGCTAAGCGAACAGTTCCGAATTTTAAATTAAATAAAAACCTTTAAGATATATATCCAAAGTATTTTACTGGATTTGAAAACATTTTACGATGTTAAAAATAAGAATAGAGTTCTAAAAGCATTGGAAACTAGTTAGTATTTCAAAAAAAAAAGCTCTGAGAGTAAATCTGTGACAATTGCGTGTTTTCAGCAATGAATGAAGGAGACGCGTGTTATTGACTGAAATAAGTGAATTTCTAATGAGCTAGATCGTAATTATCTTCGGAATGAAAGTACTAGACTAAAATTTAGATTGACAGATAAAAGTGTAAAAGTTTAGCCTATTTTTTTTCTGAAAGACTTTTCAAGCTTGTTCACAAATATCAGCTATTATTATACACCGTTACGTCATATTTAAGTTAACGAGTTTTTAGATAAAATAAGATATATGGTGTTTTGAAAGGTAATATGATGAATTTGCTCGCGTGTGTGTGTTAATCCAATTTGAAAAAAATGGATCAACATATTACCTAGGTAATATGGTGCTGTAGCATATTCATATGTTTATTTAAATGCAGCAAGCTCTCAAAACAATATTTATTAATAAAATGCATATTACTTTATGTAAAATGCATATCACTTACTAGTATAAAGCGGATAATAATTATAGTTATTATACAAATGTTTTTAAAAAGTAAATTTAGAGAAGATGTTAACTAGCATATAACTGTTATAATACTATTTCTTAAGACAAGATGTTTTGGATGACTAATGAAGTAAAAGATCCTAATTGGAACATAATATTTCAATAGCTTTAGCAGATTAATAAGTTCATACGATATTTTTTGCAAATAATTTTTAAAGGTATATATATTCTTCTTTCCTCAAAATAATTCATGAAATTAAGTTCTTTATTACTGATGCACTTGTTTAAATTAACATTTTACGCTGAGCTCTTAAACGAAATTAGATCTTTGAAGAACATAAATGAAACATTTTGTGATATTGCCAGCAAAAGTCTACAGGGAGATAGATTTCAATAATTTGCAGTTCTACCAGCAAATTATATCTCGAGGAATGACAAGATATATTATTGGACTTTCGAGATGAATTCATTTAGATCCAAAAGTACTTTATCAATAATGGTGAGATGAATTAGATATTTCCCTTGATACTATATTTTCGGAGAACAACGCTTTGAGAATTAGATTCGTTACAAATAGTTGGATAATTTTCATGTGTTCACTTTTCTCGTAAGCGGAAGTGAAAGTATTTGGAAATTTCTCACATTCTTTTCATTAATTAAGTACCAATTTCTTCAAAGGAGGAAAACTTGAGTTGAATATAACAAATAGCTAAATAGATGTATTTTGCATTTCATTAACGTTTGATACTTCACAAGGAATGTTACATGAATCGCTTGCATTGAATTTTAAAGTGACTGATCGCATGTAGTTTTATACTATATGTCAGCGTTTCTCAATCTGTGGGGTGTACCCCCCCCCCTTAGAGGGACATGATAATGTTACGTGGGAGGCACGAGCATATCAAGAAGTTGAGAGTAAAATATTATTTAAAAAATATTAATTTATTGAAAGAGAGAAAGTAAAACAACATACTTTCTGACATAATAAAATACCGATTGCACTTTTAATGCAATATGTTGAATTTAGAAACTAGAAAGGAAATATAACATTATAATTTTTATTGCTAAAAGTAAGTTACTTAAAATATATATTACTACAAAGTAATTAAAAAATTAATATTTATCCTGATAATTTGCGCAGGTTATAATTAAGATCAAATGGTAACATTAGCATAAAGTACATTATTATTGTACTCAATACATTATTATTCCATTCGAGGGGAAGAGGTGGAAGCGCTGTGACAATTACGACGGAAAGTTGGGTGGCAAGCATTTAAAGTTTGAGAAGCAATGATAAATGAGTTATTTCATATTTCTAATGCCTAAAAAATATTTGTATTCATAGAAAATTCGTCAATATATTTCAAGTTTTTTTGGAAAGATTTTTAAATATTTAAACTTACTTTTTGTTTTATTATACTATTTTTTTGCATTTAAGCCTTTTTTAGACTGTTTTATATTTAGATGTTTACAGACGTTTAACATTTGTGTATCTCATTTTCATGATTTAGAAATTTAATTCTGATTTACAGTGCAAATGTTAACTTGAATATTTAATAATTGATCAAGTTATTTATATGACGAATATTTTTCGTTATTTTGAAATGTCTTGCAAGCTTATTTTCAAATATGAAGCGTTTCGATTCATTTATATACATTAATGTATCAATTTTTATTTAAAAAAATTAGATACATTTTTACTTTTCTATTATTCATAACTTTAGATATACCTAAAAATACTTTCAACATAATGTTAACAGATCTATAAAGAAAAAGATAAAAGTTATCGTGTCTGGTTTTCGCTTGCAATTTTTAAATTACGTTTTAGTTTAACAAATTTTATTTTTACAAATATTTTTTATTCATCAGTAAATCACTTTGTAATGTATGTTTCTGAAAGTTGCCTTATTTCGAAAAACTTCTGCACACTATATAATGCTTTGCTTAATGTTTTTTAAGAAAAGGTGAAACCATAAGACAGATTTTTTTTAAAAATTGTTTCCTGAGACAAACAATTTTAAATACTGATAAAATACCTTTTTCACCGAAATGTGTTCTTTGTATTTTAATTAATTCTATTCCTATGGTGTTTAAAGACATTTATAAGTAGAAATTACAACAGTGCAGTTAATATAATATCATTGTCCAACTTAGCTTACCTGTATCATAATATATATATATTTATATATATATATATATATAGCATAATAAAATAAAAGTGAAGAAATACTAGAACCTACAGTGCTAAAAAAGTAAGAGATTGGAATTCAGCAGACTCAACAATTGTAGATACAAAAATATCATTGACCTAAACTGGAGACCTATTATGATTTCTAAAGATGTCCCTGAATTAGGCCAGCGAATTAGGGTTAAGCAATGCTTTGTGGATCCAAACTTCCCCATACTGTGGAAATTTTCGACATAATAGAGAAAAAAAGCCAAGTTGAAAAGTTAAGCCTAATACAACACGTGAATTCTCTGAAGAGGAGTAATAAAAAAAATATAGAAAATATCAGGAAAAACTAGAAAATATGAACTCAAATATATATATGGAAAAATATATACTATGTTAAACACAAATCATGAACTATAAATATATATATATATATATAATATATATATATATAATATATATATATATATATATATATATATATATATATATATATATATATATATATAATATATATATTCCCAGGGTGAGGAAGGTTGACTCAGCCTTTCTTCCCTTCAATGGGTTCATAAATATGTACCAAGATTGCTTAGAATTTGAATACTGGGGGAGGGGGGTTCACGTCAGACTGACCATTTGACCGAAACATCTACACATGCACTCCAGTGCCTAAAGTCATGTAAACTGAGATAAGCACAGCAAGCTATGGCTCTCGTGCTGTTACGCCCCTGAGTTCGATTCATTTGTTAAATCGGGGTCCGATTGTACACACACACATACACACACGCACCCTAAAATATAGTTTTCCAGAATAAAATAAAATAATAAAATACAAAGCTAAGAATGTATGAAAAGGAATTGTGAAACCTATAAAAAACCGCCAAAATATAAGCATAGGCATATAAAAAAGTCAATAGGTCAAAAAGGAAACTCTCTATTGAGTTTCTTAGTGGTATATCCTTTTTTGTCTCTTTCTCTCTCTCTATATATATACAGAGAGAGGGAGATAGTCGTATTCCTAGTTAACAAATTTATTGATGCCGAACTTTTGGTTCGTTAATTCAGGATCATTTGTTACAACGGGGTCCAAACAAGGTACAAATATTTTGCATTTACCTTTCGGAAATTCTGTAAGAAACTGCACAAAAAAATAGCCATGTTTAAAATTTACATCATTTTGAAGAAATACTATTAGAGGGATAGTTTGTGTAACAGATGTTTAAAAATCTTTTTGATTCCTGACTCGAAAAAGTTTTTCTTCCAACTGCATATAAATAATTACATCATTTCCATCCTGCTGCATACCGTATGTTTTAGTTTCCAATCAATGTAAAACATAAAATGTAAGAGTTTTCTTGATAAGTGTTTCAGTATCGATTTCTGCATTATAATCACTATTCATTGTCTCCGATAAATGAACAATTTCCTCAATTTTGATTACGCAGATAGGCAGTCTGTTGTCGAATTCTCAAAATATCCCCTGAGTTGTAGATCGGAATGAGATAAGAAAGTATTTCCTGTCTAACTCAAGACCCACACTCACACGATAGGTTATACTCATGACTCGTCTGCTCCAATAAAGTACAACAGATGGTCTTCACCATTCCCTGTTGAAATTTCCTGCTTACAAGATAAGTCTTCGTCTGTTCCAGACAAAAATCATGTGTCGTTTGGAAAAAAAAAATTAATTAATGAGAAACAATTTTTATTAAAATGAACAACGGAATCTACACAATTTTTTTTTTTATTAATTCTATCTGCATTTGGATTTCCAATGATTAAGCAGGGACGTAGCCACCACCTTATCTACAGTATCAGTGATAAGAGGCTTCTAAGCAACAGGGGCCTTAACATGTGGAAGTAAAACTATTATAAGGGACCCCAAAAATTTCTCCGATGAATTTTGATGCAGGGTTAATTCAAGATTAGCTTTACCAATGTGACTGAATCTCCCGCTTTACTGAAGTTAAACATTCAATTTAGAATAAATGGCAATGACCTAACACACTAAGTGAAAAGTGCAAGTGCGATGTTGAAAAAATTTACTCAGTTTTGTATTTATGCTCCTTACAATAAATAATATTTATAATATTTCAACTCAATAATATTTCAAAATTACTTAAATATTTTTATCAACATTTATTAGAAATTTATTCATTAAAAAAATGATTTAAAAAAGAAGATGCTAATACAATTTTCTTGAAGTATTGAATTCGGAATTTTACCAGACGTATCTTTTAGGTATCCGAATACGTTAGGAACCGTGATTTTGCAAAAGCGTGTAAATGGATAATATTTATGATATTTAGTGTCACTAATATTAGAAAATGTATATAAAATTGTTTTAAGAATAGTATTAAAATAAAAAAATTAAGTAAAATATTTAAACAAAAAATTAACATAGAATGACCCATTTTCAAAATAGAGTCCTTTTGTGAAAAATGCTCCTATTATAATAATATTTTGCCTGTATATAGCTCAGACCTCTGTACAGAAGCCCAACTAGAATTTTTAAAATATACAACTTAGAAGTGGGTTTATCCATGTTTTAAGACAACAGAGGGGAGAAATTTTAAGAAAAAAAATGCCAATGATTTTTTCAATTGGGTGTAACTCTGAAAATAACGTGATTTTTTTCAAAAATCATAGTTGAGCCTCTTTAGAGAGATGAAAGCTATATACAGGCAAAATATTATTATAATTGAAAAGTTTTTCACAAAAGGAGAACATTTTGAAAAAAGGTTATTCTATATAAGTTAAGTTTTTACCAGGAAATTGTATTTATATAATTTTTTGTCAAAATGTCCTTAAAACAATTTTATACATGTATTGTAATCTGAGTGACACCAGATATGAAAATTATCCATTTATGCGCTTTTTTTAAAATCTCGGTTCCGAACGTAGTCGGATACCTTAATTTTAATGCTAAATGTTTTCAAATGTGCGTAATTTGTATGTACAGGGTGTCCAGAAAAGGACTCCCTTATTTCAAAAATTAATATCTCGAAAACAAAGATCGATAGAGGAATGCAATACATGGTATGTTTATTGTGAAAGGTGTAAGAATTTTAAACATCAGTTTGAAATAATAGTTACAAAAGTTTCTAACAGATAGCGCTGTACAGCTCACATGAAATAATCGTAAGAAAACATTCTTTGCGAAAAATCACATCACAATGTGCTCAAAATGTTCACCATTGGCACAAGAGAGGTGGCGCAAACGAAGAATGAAATGTGCCATCACATTTTGTAGTGTCTCAACATAAATGGATTCACAAGCCACACAGATCGCCGATTCAAGCTCGTCCAGCGTGGCGGGATGCTTCGAGTAGACAATGTCTTTCAATGTGCCCCACAAAAATAGTCACAGGGAGTCAACTCCGGCGAATATGGAGGCCAATCCATGCCTTCACCAGTAAATTTGGGATATTCCAAAGCAATGACTCGATTCCCGAAGTATTCATCAAGAAAGCGAAACACTTGTTCGGTACGATGTGGTCGGGCTCCATCTTGCATAAACCATTCTGTACGTGGTCGATTCTCTAACACTTGCTGTGTGGCGACAAAGTGTTCCTAAATTGTAACGTAACGTTCACTAGTGACCGTTTCTCGAATGAAAAAAGGGCCAATAATGCCTCTGCTACATACTGCAGCCCACACAGTAACTTTAGGAGAATACAGGGGTTTCACTTCATACCAATATGGATTTTCGGAACCCCAAAATCACCAGTTCTGTTTATTCACGAATCCATTCAGGTGGAAGTGTGCTTCATCTGTAAACCAGATGCAGCCAACATAAAATCCTTCACTATTAATCATTGTAAGCATCTGATTAGCAAAGCCATCCCTTTGTTGCACAGCTCGTACGGGTACGGCATGGTGAGTTTGAAATTTGAATGGAAACATATGTAGGCTCTTTCTCAGTATTTTCTGCGTGCTGGAACGCTTCAAACCAGCCATAGATGTAATTCTACGGACGGATGACATTGGCTTTTGCTGAATAATTCCAGAAACTGTGGCGACATTTTGAGGCGTAACTGCAGTTTGCTTGCGGCCAACATTCCCCACTAGATCATCGGTTACGCTGCCTGTTCGTTGAAATTTGGCGAAGCGCGTACGAATGGTTTTCGCATCGGGTTCTTTTGGAACATTAAATCGTGCTTGAAAACTGCGCCTTGTTGCCGTAGGACTCTCTTGTAACCTGTGGTACTCTAGCACCAGAAAAACGCGTTCTTCAATGGAGTACATGGTTTTAATCTCTTCCTTCGGTACGCTAACCTCCTTTCACGCTTCAATAGTGGAACTGATCGCTCTGGGCTTCGGATCACTATTTATACTAGGCATTACGTAGGGTGATTACAGCGCCATCTATTTGCAGCTTTTGTAACTAGTATTATTTCAACCTGCTGTATAAAATTCTTACAGCTTTCACAATAAACATACCATTTACTGCATTCCTCTATCGATCTTTTTTTTCGAGATATTTAATTTTGAAATCAGGGAGTCCTTTTCTGGACACCCTGTAAAACCTTTGACAGTGTTAAATAAAGTGCAAGAGTCTTCCTTTATGAAATACAATGTAGTATCAATATTAAATTGGATAAATTCATATTAATAGGTATTATAAACTCATATCTCATTCACGTAGGCTGTATATATGTATATTGATTTCACAAAATGGTTTAAATATATATAGATAAATTTCAAAATTAATTACTAGTTAAATTGAATAAACCAGTGCTTAACTCCCCTCTACGCATTAAAATCATTATATTCTAGTAAGGGTAGCACAGCAATAAAAGAATATTGAAGTATATATCAGTGATTTAAAAACATATATTTTTAATAAAAATGTATATTAAATAAATGTAGAAAACTGTTATGTTATTTGCTTGTCATGTCTTAGAATAGAATGAAAAGTTCATTGTTTGCAAAAATTGCTTCAACTGGAAGGTTGCATAAATTTCATTCTATGTATGTTTATTTTGTACAGAATATGTGACAAAAATTCAATTCCATATTATATGCAGGGATAACAGATACAGTGGGAAAATAATCATATTTGATTTTTCCAAGTCTTTTCTTATGCATTTCTACCAAAAATAAGTATTATAAAATAGTGGGATATTTGGTTTACATATTCTTCAAATGAAAATAAACTTCAAATCATCCAATTTAGTTTATCAATATATTCATGGAACGTTTATCAGCTTAAGGATTATCATCAAAATAACAATTGTACATTTTAACAGTATATAAAAATATTTATTAATTGAAACGCATAGACATATCTCTTGGAGATAAATTTGATTCTGCTAATAATATTACTGAAATGAGGAAAGCTGTATTTTTGTGTGTTCTATTAGTGAGAAAACATTTTTATAAAAATAAGTTATTCTTATGTCTAGATTGAAATATAAAGTATGCACAGAAAACTAAATAATTTCGAAGAATCAATGAGTAATATATTTAGAAATTTTATTAAAATGAAGTGAATCTCCTTAGTATGTAAGGCACAAAATGTTACATCGAGTTTTATAACATACTGATGTATGAGATGATTAGCAAAATTTCGTGAAAATGATTCCTTTTACAAAAAATGTATCTAATTAAAATATTTTTTTTTATTTTCTTCAAAAATACCATTTAAATTTTAAATTTAAATACTAAGAAAACAGTCTTCATCTGCCAGTCATAAAATAAGCACCAAAGTTTATATTATACGCCCAAAACCTTTTTAAGCAAAATGCATTTGAGAAAAAAAGTTTTCCACTGCAAAATGATGTTTTGTAAAATCAATGCACACATATCAAGTAATTTAACTCATGTCTGCCCTCATCCTTAAAACAACGTCTGAAAATTTAAGTTTTCAAAGCCGAGCCAAACAAAGAAATGTCCTATCTTTGGAAATCTAAGTGCAGAAAGTCATAAATTAAAGCTAACAGCCCCGATTTATTTTTACAGCCTTGACGAAAGGTGCTGAAAGCTTCGAAACTGTATACTTTTTTTGCCTTGGGGAGTAGGCCGCGACATGATTTAGTTTTCGGGCACATATGATGACTTTCTCACGGTGAACTGTTTTCGAAAAATATGGTGAGCAGAAGGGAAAATAAAAGAAAAGAACATGTAATCGATAATTCTCTAGACGCATGCAACCATCCTTCCTTGTTCTGCCACGAGTCTTTCGCTGTATTCGAAGTTAGTTCTTAATATTTACACACAAGATAGATCCCCGCCTACAAGTAGTTCTCTGTAACTTTCGAAATGCAAATATCTAATACCCTGAAGGAAGTATATCTGGCGGGAAATGGAACTGACTAGGAGGGTTAAAAAACAAAGTAAACTAAGAAGAGAGATACACAATATGTTGGCTTGTTTGAACCAATCGAAGTTGGATGATGTGGAATTAATTTACAGTTTCAAAAGTGATGGAAAAGGTAGTTTTTTTCAAAAATTTGAGAAGGAATAAGAGCAAAATCATTAAGTAGAAGAAAAAAGAGTGGCAAAATTTCTAAAATATTCTAAACGTTCTAACATTGACCTTTTTTGCATCCATCTCCTTCTCCGTTTTCTTCCTTAGGTATAATGTATAATCATATGATACCTTTGTTTTATTTTCATCGAAACAAATTTACAACTATGAAATATATATTTACATCATACTGTACAATTTGTCTCTAGTTAGTTCTGTTCAGAATTTTTTTAAAAGAATTATGATAAATATTTACTTACAACCAAATTATGGATATTTTAAATATCAAAGACACGTTTTCACATTCAGTTTTTCTAATTGCTTTTATTAGATTAAACTTTTTTTCTGTTCTACTAATGAGTTTTATTTACATTTAAAAATTCGTTTCACACATGTACTATTTATATTTTACATATGGGTATATCAGAGTTTTTACACACTTTCTAATGGCAATCAATAATTTAATTTGCTTACTTTTCTTCACATAAAAATATGAAGAAACAATTTTTTTAGAATAAGAACACTCATATTACAAATAAAACCCCTTCTGTCTTTCTCCTTTTTTACGCTGAAATTTTATAAAAAAATGTAATAAAAGAAATGACATTTGTGCCATTTATAAAATTTTAATGTGCAGAAAAGTCACAACTAATATATTTGAGAAAAATTGTTGAAAAATATTTGAAATAATTTTCAAAATTTTTAAAAAATAATTATTTTACTAAATAGTTTAAAAGGAAGAAAATTATTTTTTTAACAAAAAGTTATATTTATTTATCTTAATTGAAAAAAAAATATTTGCCTTACCTTAGTCGTGTAAGGTAAATACATTTATATGCTCTCACAGTAATAATAAAATTTTGAAAACCTAAGGAAGAATAATTATTTTTATACTAGCATAATCAATATATTTACAAAAAATAAAACTATTTAAGATTTATAGCATGACATTTTATAGTTGCGCAAGCAAAAACTTTGCTTCCGGGAACCAAGAAGTATTGCTGGAAATTGATGTCGGAGCAAAAATCCTTCTTGCTTCTCGAAGCAATAAACCAAACTATACAACTCCTTTCCCTTTTTATGCATATATATATATATATATATATATATATATATATATATATATATATATATATATATATATATATATATATATATATATATATACATATATATATGCATATATTCCGAATATCTTACAAAACTTTTTGCAAAGGTACTTGCAAAAGATGAAACACCAAATGGAAATAAAAATTGAATTCTCCATTCAAGCACCAAATTCAGAATACTAGACAATTTAATAACGAAACAATGAAGTTTAATGATGCAAAAAAACTTTCTAAAGAATAACAAAAAAAAGAAGAAAAAATTGCACCCTGCTTCGTCCGTTTGAAATGAAATAACGTTTCCTCCATCTTCTTTTCTTTTATTTTTTCATTTTTCTTACCACTATTTTTTTTTCTGTTTCAGTAAAATCCGAGACAAAAAAAAAAAAAAAGTATTGCTTTCGCGGAAGGGCAAGCTACCGTTTTTACGCCCCAAACATATACATGCGCATTTTCTCACTTGTTCACTGAGACATCTGAAATGTAAATATTACTCAGAAGCGCAGAGAGAGGAAATGGAAAAAAAGAAAAGAAGTGTGAAAAAAGGGATATAAAAAATCGATAAAAAAGCGCTATCTCATCGTTTCAAAGCACGTATCCCTGAAGAAGCTCGGAAACATTTACAGGGCAGCAAAAAGAATTTAAAGTCTGAAGATGCTAAAAAAGAAAGCACTCACAAATAAAAATATAATCTTCAAGATACCTGTTAAATAATTGTAATAAAAAGAACTTCAAGTTTTTCATTTAATTTATAATTTGACATACCTAGACTAATCAAAAATCGTAGTCAAGCAAGTGAATTCAAATTGAAATGGCTTCTAACAGCTTAATTCTCTCATTTTTACTATTTTCACGAAAATATTTCTTATTACATTTTCCATTTCTTTTTATAAAAGGTTTCATATAATAAAATAACTTACAATATTTTTTTACATTATCCAATATTTACTTAAATTTCATGGACATTAATAAAGGATTATAAATTTTTAAGTTTAAGAAAGTTCTATAAGAAAATGTTGACATTATTCACAACGTACATTTTCATATCTATGAAAGTTTAAATAAAATACTGAACTTATATTTAGGGTATTTTAACGGTGGTTATGGATATATGCTTACTTCAAAATATCATTAAGTTAGATTTGGATTTATGTTGCAGAATAGATAATAAATTTTTTGAACCATATTAGTAAAAAATTTTACTTAATTATCCAAAATTGAATAGAAAAAAATGACTATTATTAAAAATATTTTACACATAATTGATAATTGATGCGATTTTATTAATAGCTCGAGCTGGATAAATATTTCTTGAATATAGATGTCTCATAATAAAAAATAGAACAGGTTTGTCTAAAAAATAAATGCTTTTTTTTTGCAATAATATTCTTATGGCATAAAATGCAATTTATTGACAAAGCACTTTTATAAATTTAACATTCAAAACTGAAGTGAAGAGTGTTTCGGTATTTATTAATATTAATTTATACTTTTTTAGGATAGAAAATCCTATAATCCACTGTAAAATACAAAAAAAATAAATGCTTGAGTGTTTATTTAATTTCAATCATGCTACATTTTTAATAAAAAAAAAAATACAACATTATTTAAGAGTACTTTGAGCTATGTATACATTCGGATCCAGATTTAACGAATCCCTGTTTGACAAATTTCAGGACTTGAGGAATTTTCTTTTTCCCTTATTAAAATGAAGGCAACAAAAACCTTATTTAGTGAATAAAAACCTCAAATTAACGAATTATTTCAGCTGGCAGTTTTTAATTAGTTTGTATTAGAAAAAAAACAGGATATTTTCTTCAAGTTGCATCATTTTTGCCTGGCACAGCAAAATAATTTTCTTTTAAGCAACAAATCTCAACGGGAAAGGATGGAGATCATCGTTAGACTTTAAAGGTGCAGATGAATCATGAGTGTAAAATATTGCTTGTGAGTGTAAAAATAGGAAATTAAATTATTTTTTTACCTTATTCCACTCCATAATGAAAGGGATATTTTATGAGAAATCACCATTTGTTCTCTTTTATAAGAGAAGTGAGGTTTAGTATATGTACTGTAATGCAGAAAATTTTGCTTTTGAAAATTTTTGAATGAATAGTGATTTTGATGCAGACATTGATAAGGAAACTCCAGTCAAAAATACGAGTATAACAACTTCGATTGTTTAACATTGTTCGGAAACTCAGAAAACCCATCTGTTCAGTTTTGTTGTAAACTAGAGAATGTGTAAGCAGTATGGAAAATAAGAAAACTGTATGAAGTTGTAACATATATATATATATATATATATATATATATATATATATATATATATATATATATATATATATATATATATATTTGGGCGCGAACGGCTCCGAACAAGAAACTCAGATGGATTAACTACTTGATAGATTTCCCAAATAAAACATTCTGTCAATAAAAAAGGAGAAACGGTTACCCCCTGTATTCCCCAGATGTTCCTTTAAGTCAAAAAGCGCTGATAAATGGTGAAGCTTAGAGTGTGTAGTACGATTTAGGGAGAAGAAAGAAGTTAGAACACAGAGAAAGAAAAAGCGTTCTCAAAGGATATGTTCGTAGCTTTTTATTTTTTTCGTGTTCTGGAATTCAAATATTTGTCCAACTCAACATAAACCTAAAAACATGTCTGCTTGGGTATCCTACAAAATCCTGTTTGAGTGCTAGTAACCCTACATTTAACAATTGTTCCAAATTTCAGAAATTTTATTCAGTCACTTAGATTATTCATTTCAGAGTAATTTACTCTAAATTTGATTTTGAAGTACAAATTCTGTATTTAATGTTAAGTGTAATACAGTGTTTCTCAAAATGTGAAGCGCGCTTCCCTGGGGGGGTGATAACCTTTGGAGGGGGGCGTGAGCATATTAAAATGTCGAAAACAAAACATATTTAAAAAAAATATTAATTTATTGAATGTAAACGAACAAAATACATTCTAACATAACAAACAAAAAAAATTACGCTGATGTAATAAACTTGTAAATGTATCAGTACTGCACAATATATTTTACAATTAATTTAACAATGCTAACTAAAGAATAAGGTTACTAATTATCAGTGACCCCACGGTCTTTTCATATATAAAATTATATGCAAACATTAAAACTTATTTTGATAATTTGTACGGTTTATATTTAATCCCTTAACTTTCGATTAAAAGATACACGATTTGCTTCCCACTGCCACCATTTTGCACCCATGCAAACGTAAGTGGTGTATTGAGGAGGAGAGGAGGTTGGGAATAAATAAAAAAATCCTCTGAAGTAAGTAAATCCTTCACAGCGACTGTCAAGTTCATTTTATTGCATTCCAAAGTCTCCGGAATAATTTTGTGAACAGAGAAGATCATATTGTGGAAAGCCATTTAAATGTGTTCGAGGCAATTTACGCACTGGCTGATCGAGATGTTTATATACGCCAGAGGCACTTAAAATGTTAAAGTCATATTGTAGCTATAGCGTCAAAGTATCGTATAATCGAATTCAATACATTCTTATTGTATGAAGGGAGGGTGCGTTGAAAATTGATTGAATATTAGATCGCAAGTATTGGAAGTTTGAGAAGCACTGATTTATTATTTTCAGTTATGCAAAAAAGTTGATAAGTAAAATACCGTTTCCTTCCCATAGTTGAACAAACAATCAAAAATTGGTAGTCGCAATCCTTTATATTTTTAAAACTGAATATATATTTACAAAATGTTGGAGATTGCCTTCATTTTACGACACATCTAAACATTTTTGTAGACTAATAATTTTTATCACTGGAGTATTTAGGAGTTTGCAGTGCTGAAAAAATATATTTTCCTTCCCTCGAAATCTGAGTACCTTAGTAGCTGTGCAAATTATCTCAAATTATTCCAAAATTATTATACTTCTAAGTATATTTTTCTACATTAAATGTTAGTACAAAAGTGTCGTTCTAATGTGTGCGAGTGTTTTTGAGTCCTCAAAACTAAGTATTAGCTTTACTGTAAAAAGCTCATCAATAAATACTTATTATCAAAACTAATAAATTAAAAAAAAGCTGGCTTATACTTCAATTTTACTTATTTTGATTAATTTATATATGTAAACAAAAAAAAACCAATTTTGCCACATTACGTATATTTCTGAGTCATTTCTTTTGTTTGGGTACAGAATATAGAGAGATTTTCATGTAAGCCAAGTGATCATCGACCTACCGAAAAATCCGGCGTATAGCGCGCACTAGCGTATAGCGTGAAATAGAGTATAGCGCGAACTAGCGTATAGGACACACTAGCATATAGCACGCACTAGCGTATAACGCACCCCCATACTTTTAAGTTGGATTTTTTTAAATTTATAGGTATATTTGCCGTATAACGCGCCCCCTTTTTGACGAAATAACAAGAAGTGTGCATGTATGCTCGTAAGTTTTTAAGTCATATATTCTAAGTACTATCCCAGGATTTTGGAAAATATAGCACACTTTTAGAATCAGAATCCTTCAATTAGATTAAGTATGTTATTTTTTTCAAATAAACAGTATAATATCTATGTAGAAGACTAAATTTTCTTATCTCTCTCTCTCTCTCTGATCAATTTTATGTTTTTTTTTAAAAATCTCTTTTCATGCTTGGCGTAAAAGGCGCACTTGTCTATTTTCGATCATACACTGCTCAAAATAATTAAAGGATATTGTAGTTTTAGGTGGATCTTGTGTCTGGGAAACCTTTTAGCTGATTGATACATGGTCGACAGACGTAGTAGGTTATATGAGAAAAAATACACATGATTGGCAGAAAAAAATGCATTTTATTGCGCCTTTATGTACAAAAGGAAAAAAACACACAATTTGTGCATATGAGAAAAAAAGAATAAGAAAATGTGTTTTCTTCAAAGGAAATCATTTTCAGTAGGGGGTATGGGTTCCACGGACGGCCAGCAACGTTGAGCACCTTTGAGGCATGGAGTCAATGAGGCTATAAATCACGAGTTGGGGTATTTTGTCCCACTCTTCCAGAATAGCTCATTCCAGTTATTGGAGAGTTTGTGGGGGTGGTTGGCGGCCAGCAACTCGTCTTCCTAGAGCATCCCAAACGTGCTCTATTGAATTCATGTCTGGAGAACACGTTGGCCATTCTATTCGTACGATTCCTTCCTCGAAAAGGAAATATTCCACCAGGTTAGCACGATGTGGCATGCAGTTATCTTGCATTAAAATGAAGTCATCTCCGATTGCTGCATCGTAAAGGACTACAATTGGTCTGAGAATATCATCCCTATATCGGCGAGCAGTCAAAGGTCCACCTCGAATGATGTAGAGGTCTGTGCGCCCATCAATGGAGATGCCCCCATACACCAACATTCCCCCACCTCCAAATCTGACACTTTCGTGCACGAACGCAGGATTATTCCTATTGCCAATGTCCCTTCAGATGAAAATACGCCTATTATCCGGATGAACAGAAAAACGGGACTCGTCAGAAAAAAGAGCATTGCTCCATTCATTTCTGCTCCAGTTCACATGCTCTGTTGCCCACTCCCTGTGGTCGCGACGATGTCTTGATGTTAGTCTAACACATACCATCGGTAGGCGAGGATACAGACCTATACCATGGAGCCGGTTCCGTACATTCTGAGTTGAAACCGTGGTGCCAGTAGCCGAGCGAAGGTGTTGTTGGAAAAGAGTAGCGTTCATATTTCGGTGTCTTGGAGCCGTTAACACTAAATAACGATCTTCATTGGGCGTTGTTGCCCGTCTACGACCTTGTCCTCATCATCGGTCTGCACTTCCAGTCTCCAAAAAACGGTTCCAGATCCTGGAAATCACACTTTGTGACACTCCAATGGCTTGCGCTACTTCGGCTTGAGTTTGGCCTCCTTCTAACCTACCAACAACTCTTCAAGCTTCTGAATCGGTTAAATGACTTCGCTGACACATCATACTCAGAGAAACAAAGCAGTCACTGAATGCCGATCATCCTTGTCTCCATTTCAGTTGAACGTCAAATTTCATTCGCTGCCGCTGAAGTGACGTTTTTGACGTCGAACTCAAAATTAGTATACTCCACAGTTTGAAAATCAGAAAAATTTGCATTTGTGATTCTCTTCTTCCCTTTTCGGCAAAAAAAAAAAATTCGCTTATATCTTTATTTTATATAAAACTTATAATATCCTTTAATTGTTTTTAGCAGTGTATTTCTTGTCTTAAAAGTGCTCGTTATACGCCAATTTTATGGTATGTTTCATTTACTAGAGCAAAACCTTACTACAAACTGATAGTACACGTTTTGTTTCCCGATTAGTGAATGGGTGTTTTATGAACTACTCTAAGACTTGGATTCCATTACTGACTTTGAAAGATTAATGTTGTTTTATATTTCTTTCAAAACAATGTTTCGCTAAAAATGTTAAAGACTGAATAGATGGTATTGTTAAATGTCAAGAGATAGCAATTGCTTGTGCATGGAAAACTGAGTAAAAAAAATCGTTTACCTTAAACTGCTTTTTTTTCTAGATTACCAGATCCGTAAGTAAGCCGCCCTTATTACTTTAAATTGAATACGTTCCTACAATTCTCAGAGTTTATGCAAAATAATATACAATAAATTTAAAAATATTTTGGTATAATTGTTCTAATTTCTAAAACACCCATGTAACTCAAAATTCATTCTTGTAAAAAAAGAAAAAAAATATTTTAATGTAGTAAAATTTAAGGAAAAATATGTGTGTTTCTAGTTTATATAAATATCTGTTCAGCTATTTTACTGAAACGTCGAAGCAGTAAAACTATCCCTCATATAATTTGAATTTTGGGAAAATAAATTATATTTTAACATTACCTATGTTATGTATAGAAACTTAAGTATGAACTATATTAATTCTAGAATAAATAATTAAAATCAATACTTATACACGTAATAATTTTTGTCACTTCCTTTGAACTTAACAAAGCATATATATATATATACATATATATAATATAGGATTAAGATGCAGTATACATTGAATTTTAATACTAAACGCATAAAAAAACAGAATTTGTATTTGTAAGGAATCAGTTATTTTGTTATGTTATTGATGTTTTGTTTACAAGAGATCCTAAACACTTTCTGCAAAACATTATGTAAATAATAATGTACACAGTTGCATCTGAAGCTTTGAAACGTATCTGTTAGTTTTTACCTTATATATGTTTTATTTCAAAAATAAACATTTTTCTAACCATTGAAAATGCATCTTTGAAAAATTCTTACCAACTTTGTTATTCTATAAATAGCACGCTATTGCCAAATTTCAAATATATATATCTATATATCTCTCTATATATGCCAGGTTTGAGAAGTTAAGATTCAAAATTAAGTAAGTAATAAATGAAAATTGAGCAAACTCTTTACCATCACGTAAGTATTTATGGGTAAATAAGCCTATTTAAAGGTGGAGCGAGCACTGACGAAGGATAACGCATACTCGAAAAGGCTTAGCTGGTGACTCCTCGCCGAGATGTTTTCTTTTGTACCATCCGTTTGCGCGCCAAAGGGCCGCCATGTTGGATTTTATGTGATTGAAGCGAAATAAAGACGTTCTTATTGAGATGATACCCTCCTCATTTTACCAGCAGGCCTCGGGCCTGACATATATATAATCCAAAATATAAAAATACACAGATAGTTATAGAACTTATAACTATATAACTATATATATATATATATATATATATATATATATATATATATATACATATATATATAGGTATTGTTTTATCTCTCAATATATTTTATAACTGATTATAATAACTTCAAAAATTACGCCAGAATGTTCGTAATAGATATATTTCTCAAATGCATCAACAAAAAGGACATCTTACGAAAAAGTGCAATGTCTCTGAATTACCAGTACGTAGTAAATTTACCAAAACTTCTAGCACAAAAATATTAGAATGTTTCTGAATGGGTATGCATTTTGGTCAATATGTTTAATTATATCGTTTATCTGATATAAAAAAAGAAAAGTATAATGAAAGTAACCCGTAACTAGTAGTAACTAGCAGTCCAATTGCGATTCACTCCGTACAATATAAAAAGGTTTCTTGATTTGAATTAATTTTGAATATCAGTAAAGTGTTTAAATCTTAAGAAATATAAGCGTAATTCTTCTCAGTTTCTTTCGAAACATTTTAAATTCAGAATAAAAATCAGCGTGGTGGAAATTATTTCAGTTTAGGGCGTCAGATTTAATATTAAATCTACATATTGATTATTTGATTAGGAAATATTTTTAAATCCTCAGTGTAGATAAAATAATGCAATCTATGTAAGAAAAAAATATCAAATTGATCAAACTATTAGGTAACGTGAAAAAATATTACCTAGTTTGTTTTATATTTCTTGGATATTTTTAATACAACATATTATATTTTCAATGAAGAATTACTATTAAGTTAAAATAATATATGTGTATTGCTTTAAAAAAATGTATCGTGTAATGAAATGAAATTTGGAGAAAAAAGCATTAAATTTCCTTGAAATTAATGAAAACACGATTTTGTTTTGATAAATGGCCATTGACTAAGATGAAAAATATTTAAGTTTTATTAAAATGCATGCAGGCATACCACTTTATTAAAGCAAAGTTACGTAAAAATTAACAAAATTTTACTAATTTTGAATTTTTTTTTTACTTAAGCATACTTAATTAAAATGATTATTCTCGTAAGAATTATATCAATAATTTAGTTATGTGTATCTGACATCGTAACTGTTATTGTAGAATTTACAGTGATATAAATTAACTTTAAACAGTAAATAACACTAGCTGAGTCATTTGCTAATTCTGAATTTTGAAATTTATTACAGTGTTTAACTGGCAATATACTATTAATTTTAAAAAAATATACATTTAACAAAGTTTCAATTTAGATCTAGAATTATGTCATCAAAACTACGTCACGGTTTCGGAGAACAAAATATACGTGAAATAATATATCCATTACCCATTTTGAATTCCTTTTTTTTTGCGTCATTATTCGGTTTGAATTAAATGATTTTCTATAGAATGATGGGGTAAGTGTCAATCCCTTTGAAGTGTTTTAAAACGTTTAAGGCTTCTGTAGTTTATATTTATTTGCCACTGCAGCTATTCCCGGCATCGAATTCGGCATCACTGAATCATAATTAATAAATATCTTAAAGTGTTGGTTAAATAACTATTACAAAAAATGTAATGAATTCGTGAAATATTTCACATTGTATTAAATCATCTGTTTTACTTCTCATGACTTTATTTCAAATGGAATATTTATTGTTACTGTCTTGGTATTTGAATTATACTCTTCCATTCATAAATAAAAGGTGTATAGATTGTTATTAGAAATTAGCATAGTAATGCGCATTTATGGTTAAATATAATACAGCCATTAATACTCTTCACCCGCCTAATGTATAATATTTATATTTAAATTTCACTCTATAAGATGAGTGTTTTGTTATAATTAAGAGAAAATATCCCTTCTAAAATTATTTTTATGATACTAATGTGTGGCATATAATTCAGGCTATCTTTTCCCCCAAAAGCTGTTTAAAGTATTTGAACCAATGGTTTACATAAAGCACTGCTTTTAACTACGATAAATAATGAGCTGTAAATTTGAAATTCAATTTTACGTTTTCCATAAATACACTTCAAGGGGAAACTGAAATAGAAATATATATTTTTTTAAATATATGTACTTAGTGCGTTGGAAAGCTAAAGCATTCTAACTGATACATTATATGTTACATGAGAGTTATTACTCATAATTTGGGTTTCAAGTGTTGTTATTTGCTTGCTTTGAAATATTGAAAAATGGGTTTGTGTTTCTGTTGATATATGATACTGTTAATTTATTAAGTACCTGCTTAGTATGAGTGATGGAACGCTGAGAAAATTGGTGATAATTAACTGTAATTAATATTTCTTAACTGTTGCTTGATGTTCAAAATGGTAAATATGCGGCCCTTTCTAGTGAAAAAAAGTAAGTGCTAACTTAACTTATATTGTAAGGAACTGTTCGTGAATTTTCTAACGTTTCAGCATTTTTTATACATTGGATACTGGGAATTTATTTTTAATTCAGTTATCTTCACTTTTAACAGGCAAACATTTTGAGTGCATTTTTTAATAAGCATGATAAAATATTCTGAATTATCATTTCATTAATTGAGCTGAAATGTTCTTAACACTGAGATAGATTTTTATTGAATGCTAATTGTCATTTAACGATATTAGAAATACATTTCAAATTATGTTCTTTTTTTTATCTTTTATATGCTTCGAGTTTTTTCAATTCAGATGAGGTTATTTTCGTTAAACTTTTAGTTTACTTAAAATTGGATAGTAAATATTCGTATTTATACATTCCTTGTGGCTTCAAGACTTAAAATTAACTTTTCAACATTATGGATAGTTTTTTTAATAACTGTTTTGAGAGAGAGAGAGAGAAAGACTTTTCTTATACCTGGTGATTTTGTAAAGCAATGTTTCTATCCATTTCGGTTAATTATATTTATCATTATAATAACTTTTGAGCATATTGATTTCAATTACTTTGTTTCAGTACATTCCAAATCTAAAAATTATATTAAGATAACACATGAATTATAGCTATTTGCATTGTATTCAACTTTTAATGAAATTTGAATTCATTAACTGTGAGAATATAAGAATTAAAGCACATTCATCTTTAATTGGATTATTTTCTCTCTTGTAAACCCACTGTTTATAGTTTATATATACATTATGGTACTTACGCGCGATAGGTGGGACTGATTAATAACCGCGTAAGTCGAAATTCAACTCAGAGTACAAATACATGTAAATTATTTTTAGTTGTGGTGGAGATGAAATAAATTAAAGATTTTGAAAAAATAAATTGTTTCACAAAATCTTAGATGACACAGTTTTAAAATCGGACACTGGCGTTATTTTGATGTAGAAGGTTCCATAAAATCTAACAAAGTAACCTGCGTTATTAAAGATTTTTTCTCTCACAAGAGTTCCTCTTTGCATGCTAAAAAATTGTTTATTCCTTGTTTTGTGGAAAAGGTACTCTCTTCACTGGAGTCTATATTTTCTAAAGTTTGTAACTCTTTTTTCAATTAACTGAGGTCATCTGACAAATTCCCAACAATCATTCGGTCTTTTGATTGAACTGGGTTTAAAGACTCGAGTTTATCAATGTTTTCAATTGATGAGCTCGTAGGAATGCATAAGCAAGGGGAAGCTCTTGCGTATGCATTCCTACGAGCTCATCAACTGTCAGCTCCCGATTGTGGGAATTCAGCAGTTATCGAACGTCATCTTAATCCACTTCTAAATTTATTTGCCTGGCAAGATCAACAGATGTCTCAATCACGTTACCAGTTTCATCAGACTCTATAACTGAATCTTTCTGCAGTTTCAAAGAGGGGGGAGGAGAGAAAAGGACGAATCGAGGAGATTTGAAAATCACGTAAGTCGAGGTGTTGCTGCACTTAAAAAAAGGAGTACCATGGAAAGAGAGTTAGTTACTGTTTTTACTGATATTATATAAGCGTGAATTACATACACAGTAATGAAATAATGAAAGCTTAAAACTTGATTGAAATGCATTTAACAAAAGCTACCAATTACAGAGTGGATGTTTCCACCATCTGCAAACCTTATTCGTGGTGGGGATATATTCTGACTCTTTCTAATCAGTGATAGAAGTCCCGATGTTCGGGAGTGGCTGCGGTAGCCGAGAGGTATAGGTATCGGATCGTGGCTTGCCTAGTCACGAGTTCGAGCCCAGTACCACTAAAGACCCGCCGTGTAGGGCAGCAATGAACGTTAAATCCGTTGAGAACTGAAACGTCCTCCCGGGGGTGTGGTGTGGTATTTAGGAGAGGGGGTGCCAGTTCAGGTGTTGTCCACGTCACTTGACCATGGTTCAAAATTACGTGGTGGGTCGCCAAAAGCCCTCGTGTAGCTGAACAGTGTGACGTTAATATTCAATCAATCAATAAATCTCAATTGTCGGGTGGTAGCATGTTACGCTTCCACACCACATGTCCAGGTTCTGTTCCCGGGGTGCGCAAGGTCGACTCAGCCGCCTTTCATCCCTAATGCAGTGGGTCAATAAATTAGTACCAAGCTTGCTTGGGGACTTAAACACTGAGGGTCTCGCTTCAGACTGGCCATCTGATCAGAACATCTGCCCATACACCTCTGCACCCTAAGGTCATGTATACTGGGAAGGGCAAAGTATTCCCAGGCCCTCATGGGCTGTTGCGCCACTGAGTTTATTTAAAAAAGTTATACAATTTCCTAATTTTACCGTACATTCGATCAGACATTAATCATTTGTTGTTCTAGGATTCCAAGATATCAAGGTGCCCCAATGTGGCTGTTTTCATGCCTCGTATATTTATTATGGGAAAATATTAGGTAAATTTTTTGAGACCTAGAGAGAGTATCAACAATAGTGAGGGAATCGAATGACGACGAGTTGTATCAAATTTAGAATTAGGATTAAATTGCAACAAAATGGTCTAAAACGATTTTATTTGAAGAGTATTGTGAAAAGGAATGAAGAAAGATAATCTTCAGGCTGCAATTAACATCTTTTTGGGTGGCTAAAGTTCTGTGCATGTTAACAAAAGTGTACTTTTTGTCGCACTGCTACATGATGTGAACTACTGCATGACATTTTTTTTCACACTTTAAACGTAATACTAAATAGTTTTATTTAAGCACGAGTAAGCCAGTTGCTAGTTATTTATAACACAAATTTATTTTTCAAATTTGTTTCTTTTTTGAAAACATTTTATTTTAAACACATTTTGTAAAAAATAAATGCTAATATTCATTGAGAACGGCTTATTATTCCTATAGATAGCAACTTCTGAAGTGCAAAAATATAGACCTGATTTTGGAAAAGCATTTTTTTTAGTTCAAAAATTCTAATGTTAATTTTATGACTTATTCCATTGTAATAATTATATCGAAATTATCCTACTCTATATCGGGTTCTATATAACATCTTACTTTTTCTACAATCTTACGTAAGACAACCATTTTAATACAGCCAATTTCTAAATACACGCTGAAAAAAGTTTAATAAAGAAATCACCGTTAAGGAGATACTCTTAAATAAGTATTTCCAAGCAATCTAATCTGTTTGACGTCAGTTTGCAATGTACATACACCTGATATAAAAATTTCTCGAATGATCAGGTGTAAAAAATCTCAGAAGATGATATAATAATTAAGTGCCGAGAATTAAAACGTAATACCTCGTCAATTAGTATAATGCAACGCAACTGTCGAGTTCCCAAAGGATGGCTACTTTACGAGAATCTCTTTTATACAGCTGAAGGAAATAATTCCTTCATATAAATTTTAGTTTGTAGAAGCGTACTCCCGGTAAACGAACACTAAAAAAGCATTAATGAAAATCCTCTTTAATGTATTGTTTGCGAAAGCTTTTCTTTAAACGAGTCTAATATATTTCAGTATCCTGTCAAATGTTTTTTTCTTTCTCCCTTACCTTAATTCCCTTAGAAATATGTGCTTAATTTTTAAATAGTTTCGGTGATACAAGTTTTGAACAAGCAACGCAAGGATTGTTTTCATTCTTTTTATAAGACTTCGAAATACTTTTAATCTCTATAAACATGTACTCACTTTCTCAAGCTTAAAACTAAAATTCTTTGTATATGAGAAAGTGAATCAATTTTCATACTAGTAAGTAAATTTGGGAAATTATTAGCGCTAATAATTCAAGGCAGAGCTGAGAAAATATATTTAAATGATGAAGTAAAAAGTGTCTCTGCGTGTGTATAATCTATCCAATTAGCAGTATATCGGAAATTAGTTTGCATTTTTACATTAAAACGATTAGGAATAATTTTATTAGAAGAGACGAATAAAGGGCAGTTTCAAATTTAAACAATGTAAATGAGTACCGAGATAAGAAAACGTTTGTTGAAACGTAATTTGTCCAATAGTTATAGGCAATATGTAAGAACACTGAACATGTCCTTGATAACTAAATGTGGCATCAAGTAACAAGTCTATATCTAAACTAATGCAGTTCAGTAGGATCTATTTCTGTATTATTGATGTGTTCCATTATAAGGATAACAAGGATTCAAGATTGAATTAAAGTTTTAAAATAACTCAGTTATCAATAGCCTTAAGTGAAATAACAAGAACACATCCTGCAATCCTTGACTTTTAAGCCAGATTTTTGTAATATTCTTTCCAGAGCTCTTAAAAATCTAATTGAAATCAAATTGAAACATTAGTAAGTATTATTCGCGCGATTAATATATTAGTATTAATATTTTGTAAAAACTGCACTGTAAAAGTTTGTTTGAATTTATTGGTTCTCAAACAAGAACATTTATTAAAATTATAAGTATGCCAAGAAAAATATGGTTGTTAGGTCGTGGTACTAAGAAACGGTAGAATACTATTGGTCCATATTTCCTCAGCAATTGATCATATGAAAAATAATAATATATTTTCAGCCTTTACCACTTTAATATCAGCTTTAAAACTGCTACGTATAATTTTTACGGGTCTTTAAGATGTATAAATTAATTAGCAAAAAGAAATAATCTGAAAGATAAAAAAAATAGATTAAGAAAAATTTTCCTTGTAGTTTGAATGAATAAGGGTTTAGAATGCTTGTAATAGAGGATTATTGGATTACTTAAAATTTTGTCCAACGAACACTTGCAGTTAAAATGATTTCGACAGTTTTCCAGTGGACGATAAGACGATATGTTTACATCAAAAGTATAGTTAGAACTGTGAAATAACAATTTATTTCTTTTTCAAAAAAAATTAGCTGTGAAAAATATCTTCTCTTTGGAATAGTTAGTCTGACTGAAATAAAATTGTCATAAATATTGAATTATTTCAAAAATGAAAAATTTAATTACCAAAAGAAGTATGAGTTACATCAGTACTTTCAAATTCCATAAAACTCTTTTGTGAGATATTTCTGTGATAGCACCTAAAAGAAATTAAAGTATTTTTTATTAAATTATCAGGTTTATACCTACGTTTTGGAAAGTATCTTATTCTGTAAATGATGGTAAATGCAACCAAGACCAATTTTTTTATGATAAAATAAGGGACTTAAAAAACCACATTTGAGTAATAAATGTGATTTATATAAGTTTATTGGAATTAAGAATTTATGGATACACTTAATGCTTAAATTTATACATCAAATAATATAAAGAAAATATTAAAAAATAGGTGAGATACATACTCTTATTCTATACAATGTGTCCGATATAATGATAGAAGTTGAGAAAAAGGGTTTTAATTTGCTTCCTATCTTGTTCTCCTCAAAGGGTTAGGAGGATTAATATATTTTTAGAGATTTATATATATTATTTAGGATATAGTTTTATTTAGGATACAGATATTCTTCTGCGATGTCACAAAATTCAGTAATTGTGCCCTCAAACATATCCTCCCGTGGTTTATTTCATGCGGATTGTATTTCTTCTCGTAAATGTAAGCCTATGATGCGTTATGACCTAAGCATCTCTACTCGTAAAGTACCATTTCTTACCCTGGAGAGCAGTTTTCTTTCTTCCTTATATTTCTATCGCTGCAATTCTACACGGTTAAAAGAATATCATTGCCAGTTAAGGCCTTGAAAAATAAATAAAAAAAATGTGCTAAGAAGGCGTCGTTTCTCAAGCTTAGATAAACGTTACCATTAAAACAAAACTACTGAAAAGAAAGGCAAAAAAAGCATTTTATAACTTTTTTTTTTATTTGAAGAGGTGTTCACGGTAGAATTGCTAACTGAAAAAATAATGAATAATTTCTAAGAAAGTCGTTAACAAAGCCATCGTTGAGGCTTAAAAGAAAGAAAAAAGTAAGATTTGGTCGTTTTTTCTTTCTAATTAATTTAATTCCAATGGATTCCATATAATTAAAGGAAAAAACATCTACTCATATGTAATTATTTTGCTTGAATTTCATACTTAATTTAATTTTTTTCAACATAAGTTAAACCTTATGTTTTGGGACGACCTTTGTAATGTTTTTAAAAGTGGGGGAAAAGTTGGAATGCGTTTTTTTACAATAAGTATTTTTATGCTTAGTGTAGCTTTCAGTTCTAATATGAAATAGTCGCATGATGTTGCCATTAAATTCTTTTGCTTTATTTTACTATATATATATATATATATATATATATATATATATATATATATATATATATATATATATATATATATATATATATATATATATATATATATATATATATATATATATATATGTATATATATACATATATATATGTATATATATATACATATATATGTATATATATATATATATATATATATATATGTATATATATATATATATATATATATATATACATATATATATATGTATATATATATACATATATATGTATATATATATATATATATATATATATATATATATATATATATATATATGAGAAAACAGCAGTAATTCATAAATTTCTTCTACATATAGGCGCAATACAGCCAAGAATATAAAATAAATATAATCCAATATAAAAGAATTTTTTTCAATATATAATCATATACATATACATACACATATATATATATAAATTTATACATATATATATACATATACACAAAAACATAAACAAAAATATAAAAATAAACATATAGTTATAAACCTAAGATAACTAAAAGTAGGAAGGCATTAAACCTGCAATCCTGGTTTCTAAGGCCAGGAATTTGTCTTTATACTATGTGCCTTCTTCCTACTTTTAGTTATCTTAGGTATATAACTATATGTCTATTTTTATATTTTTGTTTATGTATTTGTGTATATGTATATATATATATGTATAAATTTATATATATGTGTATGCATATGTATATGATTATATATTGAAAAAGTCTTTTATATTGGATTATATATATATATATATATATAGAAGAACATATTACGAAAAAAATTGGCAGAATATACTAATTAAAAAATTATGTTCTGATTAAAATGCAGGTGTTACATAATTTTTTATTTGGTTTTTAAGCTACCTCAGTGGATTTTTTATTTAAAATGAATTTATAAATAAAAAACCCACTGAGGTACATTACCTAATGACATTAAATTGAAACAAATAACCTAACAGAATTCAGTTAATATATAAGTACACACATTGTCATAAAAATGTGGGCAACAAGAAAGAGTAGCCAGAATAGAACGACAATGTTGATGTAAGTAATTGATTACAAAATCAAAGAAAAAAAGAGGATTATTTTTTGTGGAAAATTTAACAAGGGAATTATATTGTCTTAGTAGTCTGTTGGGCTACCACTGACACGAACTCATGATGTGATACAGTCGTGACTTGAAATATACAAGTCTCGTATGATGCACTGCAACATCTCGTTCCGCAGTTGCAGTAAACATTCCTCTGTTTCAACTAAACTCGCAGACTCTAAAGATATGCTCACTTGGTGAAAAAACTGGGGATCGAGCAATCCAGGCAAGGGTGAGAATAAGGTAGAAATATTCTTGTGAACCTCTTGCTGAGGAGGGAGGAGCAATGTACCCTTGAAAGATGGCTCCATATAACCTTACCATGAGTGGTAACACGTATGGCTGAAGGTTGACACGAACGTTTATCTGGGTTTTTATGGTGACGTGTATCAGTATTACATGTGACCGAGTGCCATATACGATGACACCCCAAATCATCACTCAAGTTGTGGGAGCGGTGTGCGTCTATAGAGCGAAGGCAGGATTGAGACGTTAAATACAGGGCCTTCACACACAAACACGGTTGTCATTACTGTCCAAATTTAATCTGGATTCGTCATTGAAAATGAAATGATTCCATTTAGTGTCAGTCCAATCCCTTCGAGAGCAACACTTCTTCAAACGGAGGCTACGATGAGTGATGTCAATAGCAGTACACGTAAAAGGTATCGCGACAGCAATTGTTTTCTAGCCCGATACCTTGCGATGGCGCGAACTGATACACAGGCTCGTAATGAAGGGAATTACTGTGCACGTAGGACTGGCAATAAGGCAGTGTGAGTTGCGTGTGTGTGTTGTATGATGCGATGGTCTCCTCAACTAATGATTTGTTAAGGGTGTCTTGAGCCTGATCACCGTGTAACAGATCTCTTTCTTGTTCACTGGTCTCAAACTTCCTCACAGTAAGGCTAGACGTGCATAGATGGGGAGGTACTCACCTAGCTGGCCATCATATTTTCTTCGTGTCTTTAATTCTTCCCTCTGTAACTCCGATAAATGTTCATATTGTCTCCAATGATGTCGTAATGACATCTCTAGTTGAAATTTGTCCCTTTGGAAGAGATTAAACGTATTCAAAGAAGCTCTTAGAAAATAAGTTCAACGCCCTCTAGTGACATTACACAATGCGCAATGTTATTCTTAACATTTACACATATTTATGACAAGTACTTTCAGGCATGTTTCCTAACAATCCAATATTTGTTATTTGTGAACAAATTTTTATTGCCTTTTATAAAAGTCATTGGTTTATTATATGGAGTTTTAAAGGAAATACTTCAGTTCGCGTGATGCAAAATGAAAACTCAGATACGAAGGAAATACATTAACGCCAAGTTATAATATCAAGACGCGACAAATTGTAAGGAAGGCGCCAATAGATAACAGAAATAATAGCTAAATGACTCAAATACTGTTGCAATGTCAGTCTTTTCGATTGAATGTATGGAATCATTAAAAGCTATACGTCATGATTTACTGCATGAAGAGAGCAATTCTGAAGTGAGTTTTGGCGCAATAATCCTGCGATATCAGAATTAAATGGGACTTAGAATAATATATCAAATTAATAAATGATAACTAGAAATAGAGATAATAAATCCATTGAAAAGTACCAATTGATAGCATTAACTCACAACTGTGTCCATTTATATAGTGACTTACAAACAATTCTATAAGAGATAGCAGCTGAATTACACTTCAATGCACACATTTTATGTTTCACAGGAACACAGTGAATAATTCATATTGATTATAATAACCCAATTCAGAATACTTTATTCTTGATAGAATATTTATTAAAGCTGATTTTGAAACTCATTGATAAACTACTGAATCTGAAACAACGGCTTTTCCACCTCATGGGCACGCTTTGTTTGAAATATGCTAAGTATTAATTATTCTTTGATACATCAGTTTTGATGGCGAACACACGCATAGACATTTTTTATAAATTATTTGAATACGAATTAAACAATGAATGATACTCTTATTCCGTGTGTAAATCAATTATTTTTATTGGACAAATTTAAATAGAATATTTCTCTGTTGTCTATAATTTCAGTACAGATGGAACAGTGAGCGATTTGTACGTATTAAATTCACAATTAGATGTTTAAGGATTAAAAATAATACTAAGCCATTTTCTCGAATAAATGTTATGTTCATTGACATTTTTCAAACTAAATTAATGCTTTAGAGGAAATTGATCGGAGCCGTCGGTGATGAATCTGAAATTAAGAAACACAAGTATATAATAAGTTTTGACTCTAATTCCTTCTGTATGTTATGAAGTTTTATTTAGCAAGTAACTGTTCAAATTATTTTTACTTTTGTGTATATAGAACACGAAACACGTCTAAAAATGTAAAATGTTAGTGTCTATCATGAAATGTTTATCATTTAGGCCGCTGCAGTTAACTGATGCTATACTACAACCCTAATAGTAAAATTACAATTTTAAATAATGGCTGCCATGCAGAGACTAAATTTGAGTATTTTTTACTTTTCTAAATAGCTAATAAGCATAAGTAAATCAAGTTAGTGTAAAAAAAATAATGCGCCCGGTGTCAAAAACTAAGCTTTGAGAAGATAATATTAGTTTCTTAAATCCAATCTAAGTCTGTGAGGCTGCCATTCTCTGTAGGGGTAGATGGAAGAATTTAGATATGTTATGTATTAGTAATGAACGGTTTATTGCCTAGAAACAAACTCTCACATAAGAAGCTATCATTGTGAAGAGTTAGAGCAGTAGCATGAAAAGAATGATAAAAAGATCTTAGAACTAGCACACTATTAGTGTTTAGACCTGTTTCAATGAGTTCCAGAAGAAGAATTACTTAGAGTAAACGTTCTTAAGTGGGACACTTTGAGGTAGGCTAATCAATTTTATATGTTATTATTTTCTTCGTTATAAATTATTCTGTCACTTAACACTAATGAAATCAATTCCAAAAACACAGTAAACAGCTGTCTGAAGATTTCTGGCATGTCGCCTAAGAACTATCACCCTCGAGGAAATTTATAATATATTGTATTCGTGTGAAGTGGAATCGAGCAACGACCTCCACACTAATGACCTAAATAATTGAAATATGCTTTGCCACTACTATGTGTCAAAGGCTGTCCACGAATAGAATGCAAATCCGGGTATCATATATTTTTTTTTATTTTCTATCATCTTAATTCAATGATGAACAATTAAAGTGATATTGACAACAGAGGAAATTGAACTGTCTTTCATTGCACCAATGTTATATTCACGAATGAGTCCCAATTTTTCCTGGAGCTAAATGTTTGTAATACACCAAAATCATATTAAAATCTCTCATTTTTGTATATAGCTTAGGATAAATCTATTTCCATCCATTCAAGTTTCTATCTTTGTAAGATCAATATTTTTAATACCTGACGTCATTTGGATAGAGGAGAAATATTAGTAATCTTTTAGGATTGGGGAGAATTGCCAAATTTTGAGAAAAATACACAGGTAGATATATAGACTAAGCATGTGAACCTGGATTTTAGGAGCAAAAACAAACATGAATATGAAACATTGTCTCTAAATTTATCCTTTTTTTATGCGTTCAATTTTCGTTGATCTAATGAGAAAAGTTCATTGGAATTTGTTCTTCTTTCGACAGTAACGGCGATTTGGGGAGATAAAAAATAGAGCAGTTTTTCCACTTTTTGAAAACAAAAATTAGATTTTTTATCAAAATCTAAAAAAAAACATAAATATTACCATCACATTTATGGGGCCAAACATTAAAAAGTTATTAAGTCAAGTTTTGCTGTGTTGTGTAAATTTGCCTTTGTTTTGTGAACTATACATTATTAGTCCTCGCACTTATAACTTGCAATGTCTCTGCGATACTGGGAGTATTACAAACACTCGGAGAATACACTAGGACCTGTGTATTTCGAGGAATAGATATTGAATATTTAAAAAGAACAACTGATACATTCCTTTGGAACATAACGCAAAAGACAACAAGGTATTTATTTAGAGCCTTAGATATATCGTTATTTAAAAACACCTTAAGGAATTTGTGCTGATATTTTTTTTTTCAGTTAAAGAGAGTTTTCTTGCTAGAAGCATAAAATAACATTTCTCAATTATTGCAAGAAAGATGATTATCAAAATAAAAATAATCGATATACAGATAATGCACTTAAATAATAAACATAATTGAAGAATATTATGAAAAATATTACAAACTATATAGAAAAAAATGCTATTGAAGGAAATGAAAGGATGATAGGAAAAGTAAGAACTGGTTGTAGAAGAAAAAATGAAAATTTGTATTTGAATTGGAAATGATGTAAAAAAGAAAAGAAGACTTAGGAGAAATAGAAAAGAAGAAAAAAGAGAGAGATTTTGAATTACAGAAAATAAATTTAGAAATTGAAACATTTCGAAACAATACCGGAAATAATCAAAATAGTCAGTTTCCAGTAAAATCACAATAAGAGGTGCACGCCCAACGGAAGATGCAATACAATTTTTATTTTGTAAAATTCGAAAGATAAGTGTAGATAATATAAACAACTAAAAACTAATTGAATATTTCTTATTTCATTTTTGTATTCACCAAATGGAGCAGCACAAACAATCAGTCGAAGACGTATCAGAAATTCATGAACATTTTTGAAATAAATACTTGTGAAATAATAAGTCACTATTTGTAAAACACCGTCCGTAAAAATAATAAATGTGTAATTAAGTGAGTAGACTTTCCAAATAAGCTTAAAAACTATTTCTCTAATTGAGATTTTAGGTCAGGGTATTGAATAATTTGTAGTTTTATGCGCCAAATCATCAAAAATGTAAACATAATAACTTGTTGAATGTAAGAAAACACAAGGAATGGTCAAATTTCAAAATCATAAGTATGAAATTGTGAATGCAAAAAAAATAAAATAAATAAATAAATAAGTTATTCCTCTGACAGGAAATATACTTCACCGCTCTTCCAACAAGAACACAAAAATACAAGATGTTAGATTAATATCACAAGGGAAATTATAAATGACTGTTTTGTATGAAAATCCCTTTTCATTTTGACAGAGATTGTTATGCAAAATATAATACAATAAAGGACATAGTTTAGAAAGGACAAATAAAAATCAGATTCGTCAGTAAATGCACTAAATGATTATTAAAGCTGATAACCAGCGTTTGATATATAAATGAGTTATAAAAAAAGTAATATTCAAAAACAAAAAAAAATATTTAAGAATCGCTACGAAAAACTATATATTTGTATTGAGGAAAGAAATATGAAGTTTGTGTTATAAATTAGAGGTCCCTAGGTTAATATTTGGCTTTTACACCAGATCTCCCAAGAAAATATTACGAACATTTCTTTATGTCAGTGCTTCTCAAACTTTCAATACTGGCGCCCCCCTTTTCGATCACAAATTTTATCGCGCCCCCTTATACATTAATAATGTACTGAATGCAATAATAATGAACTTTGATGCTAAGGCTACAATAGGCGATCTTAATTATAAATCATACAAATTAGTAACATAAGTATTAAATTTTGTATACTACTTTTAAGTAATAAATAAATAAAATAATAGGATAATTATTACGTGTTATTTTTCCTTTCTCTAATTTTTAAATTAAACATTGCAAAATGCGGCGGCTGCTTAGAAGACAAAATATAGATATCTGCTAAATATAGAAAAATAACTCAGAGGGTCAATTTCTAATCATAAGCATTCCTTATAAAAACTTTGCTTTTCAAGACAAGCCCACGGAAGTCGTAAATACTTATTAAACTTGTTCTTAATTTAGTATTAGTTAAAAACTACTATGGAGTACTCATATATTAAAAGTATACCAGCTGAAGTACCCGCTTGCAAGAGTTTATTTATAAGAAAATAAAATATTATTGAAATAATCGCTGAATTTTGCAAGGAGAGTAAAGCCAAGTGCACGACAATGTTTACAAAAATGTAAAATGATTTTTTTTAAATGATTGCTCAAAGTATAATTAGTTTAAAGCGAACTATAATTTTAAGCCTTACAGAATTATCATTTAGAATTGATGTTGAATAATGAACAATAATATAAAATTCAGATGAAGAATAATTGTATTATTTTTAATATTTAAAGCGAAAAGACTTCATGTTTTAACCCTAGAACAGGCGCGCACTCGATACTAATGGTCGAGCCGGGTTATTGAGTCACCTCACAATCCTCTTTTCTTATAATTATTTTATAGTACACAATAAAAGTCGAATTCCAGTGAATAATTTAATTATGAGAAAATATACTTACCTACTATCAAGGACTCTTCAATTTTTCTTTGGTAACAAATAAACAGTTTTGCCAGAATTAACGATTTCGTAATCTGTGTGTCTCGCGTGACCACTTCCGGGTAAAAAGTGTATTCATTATGATAATATATATGTTACTAATAAAAAATTTTGTAAAACGTTTTTCGTTGTGCTTTATATATTTTAGAACACTCTTAAATACTCTCTCCGTGGTTTTCCAAATATCATTAAAACTCTTTTCATGGAAAAAAGCGCAACAGAGAAATACATTACTTACAATTTCCCTAAATGAGAAACAAACACATATAAGAGAGGGGTAATAACTAACTATACCAATAACTTAGAAGGTCAAACACATTACAGCTATAATGTGCAGTATTTCAGAAATAATAACAGTGATGATTTTTTTTTTTTTCTGTTCCTAAATTTTTTCTCTGAATGAGTGGTATGTTAGGATTAAAAAGGAAGCGTAAAAAAAAATCTCTCATCATGAGATTACAGCAAATCAAATAAAAGTTTTTTTGTTTGGTTACAGGATCAAAGATAGCTAATCAGGTATTGAAGAAGTTTTTATTTTTGATGACTTAATATCGCGCACGCGCCTATAAATTATATCAGAGTAAAAGTGCATTTTTATTATGTCTGAAAGCAATTTGTTTTAATTCATTCCAGTAAATTAAATATTTTTAAATATTTTCTTTTCTATATGCTCGCGCCCCCCTCGTAAGGTTATTGCGCCCCCCGGGGGGGGCGCGCCCCACAGTTTGAGAAACACTGCTTTATGTGTTTTAGAAAACAAATAACAGAGGTGATTCGACAAGATTAAATTTAATACAAAAACATAAACTGTTGTAATACACACATTTTTACAGCATGAATCTTCTTAGAAGTAACAAATAAATGAAATATTTCTTATTTGATTATTTTACTAATTATCCCAACAAAAATTTCTGGATTTAGACCACTAAAACAAACATAGCAGGACAAAGACAGAAAAATTTAGAAATATTAAGCCAAACATACTATCATGAGGCTTATTCAGAAGTGATGCATTTCAAGATAGACTATGCAGAATGTGCTTAACTCGTAAACTTTAGGAAGAAGCATGGATTGCACTAAAAGGTCAAATAATTGTTATTTATTAAAAGAATATTGATATATAAAGAATGCCGGTTTATTTTGCTCGTTTTTTAAGGAAGAATAATCAACCACAAGTTTAGAAGCTAGCACTTGAAAAAGCTTTTCCAGACTTATGGAAATAGAAAAATAAACAACAGAAATAACCCTGAAACTCTAAGCACTTTAGGGAAAGGATTCGGGATACTAAGCAAACTGTAAGATATTTGAACCAGTATCAAATGGAAACATCTGAATATTTTCAAGTTATAATTCCATTAGTCTAACTTTAGTATCAAGCTTGTCATTTGAAGAGGTAAATATTCATGACATTTTTCCACCATTTGTAAAGAAAAGCAAGTATACTTGCTGTCATATAGATCCATATTCCCGATGGCTGAAATGATTAATTTTTCAATTCATTTTTCACAAAAAAATTTCATTTAGAGGCAACGGAAAAGCTATTTAGATAACCAATAGTTCTCTCGTTAAATAATTTAATTATTAAGTTCACTTGTGAGGCCTTACTAGAAATATCAATGTGAATACCGATTGTGATAGCTAATGTTTAAGAGTCAAACTTTGTTTCCGAACTAACTAATGAATTACACCTGAGGCTAAGATCTTGTCCCTCATCAGTCTCTGGATATCCAGCCACCAATTGTCTGTTTCTATGAAGTCATCAAATAAATACTTCATCATAGCATTCGAAGTGATTCATAAAACTGGAACAAGAGTGTCTTTCCTAAGTATTAATTGCTTGTAGGGAAGTTCCGATTTGTGCAAATGGAATTTCTGCAATTCAACTGATACTTGAAGGACAAGTAAGATTTATCTAGACTATAATGAAATTTTCATGTAGTAGAGAGAGAGATTCTAATTCCATTTTGCATAAGACAATCAGTAATCAGTTACAATCAAGAAATAAATAAAAGGACCAACTAAAATAATGATCACGTTGTTTTAAGGAAACAAATAAAGAAGATTATGCAAAATATTTCAATCACGAAACATATATAAATTGGTGTTTTGGTTTCCTAACTTACTCTTGGTTTTCTACAAATTTTAAGCTAAGTGTATTGCAAAGTGAAATAAAAGAATTTAATCCATCTTTTAAATCATAGTCACATTATCGGACTGTAAAATGCCATCACCAAGTAAATAAAATTGGAAGATTTCTTCAGAAAATCTCTAGGGGTTTTAGAGCCTAATATTTGAAATTGGAGAACAATTAGAATCATCAGAAAGAGGACTTTCTTAACTTTTTAACAAAAAGGTGGATTAAATTAAGAAAGCAAAAATTGGTACAGAACTGCAAGTGAACAGTATAATTATGTGTTAATATATTTGTTTCATAAACATCAAAAATGGCTTACTAATAAAAAAACAGCATATAAAGCTGCAAAATACGACAACTTTAAAATATGGAAAATAAAAACCATACATATCACAATACAAAAAGCTTTGAAATAAAAGTTTAAAGAACAAACTGAAGAGTTAGTATCCAGGGTTATTAAAAAAGTAGGCATACTAATACCATCACAAGTTCTCATGTACACAAGAAATGATGCAATATAAAACTACACAATTATTCTGTTCATCACCTAATTTATTTACGGCACCCTACAGGTTTCTAATGGATAATACTGTCAAGCTGATATCATTTGTTAAAACGTTTTTGGGGAATAATCATGGAAAAGAAAGAATACAGAAAATGATTTTTAAAATTTGTAGTACGTAACATCGCTTAAATGTAATGTGTTCCAAACTAAAAAAGAAAGATAATTATTTCAAAGGGTAATAAATCATAATCTAAAAGAATATACTAATATTCTCCCTGCATAATTGCTGATATTGCCATATTTTTCCTTGACTTTATGTAAGGCAGTGCTTTTCAAACTTTCAAAATTTGTGACCCAATATATATATATATATATATATCTAATTATAAATTTCATCGCGCCTCACCTCCATACAAAACTATTTTTTTAAGATATTCAGTAATACCATACTCTGACGTTATAAATACAACACGACTTTAACCTTTAAGTGCCACCCGTGTATATAAACGTCTCTCTCAGCCAAAGTGTTAATTGCCCTTGACGTATATATACGTCTTTCTAAAGTACGATCTACTCTGTGCACTGGCATCCATAAAATTATTCCGAAGGCCTTGGAATGAAATAAAAGAACCTTGACAGTGTTTGCGAAGGACTTACTCATTTCAGGGGATTTGCTTATTTATTATTTTGCTTCCCCTCCCATCCCAATACGTGGCATACACGCGACTATGTGGAAAACGGTGGCATTGGGAACGAATCACACATGACTTTTAATCGGCAGTTAAGAGATTAATTACAAACCGTACAAATTTTTAAGATAAGTGTTAATTCTCTAGTATGTAATTTTATATATGACAAGTCCATGGGGTCACGAGTACTTATTTAAGTTGTTCTTGACTTAATACTGTTAAATTAATTATAAAATACATTATGTAGTACTGATACATTCATAAGTATATCATATCAGAACAAATGTGTATTTCATATTTTATTCTGTCAGAAGGTATTTTTTGTTTATTTTCAGTAAATTAATATAAATATTTTTAAATAATCCTTTGTTTTGGAGTTTTCAGTATGTCTGTGCCCCCCCCTCGTAGAGATATCACGCCCCCTAGGAAGCGTGCCCCACACTTTGAGAAACGCTGATGTAAGGTCTTGAATTTACAATGAATTTAAAGTAACATCTTCCATAAGTTACAAAATAAGTAATTTAGACATATCAATACCCTGAAATATAGTTAGGAATGGAAGATGATAGAGAAAAAGGTAGTAAAATCAGGAAAGTAAAGTACTTGAAACAAAAGCTGAATATCCTATTTGGGTTATGTTATTACTTTCCTGATAACATTCAAAAGTTATGCAAAAGTCTCTTTTGATAGAATTAACTCAAGCAGTATTGCTAAAAGTACTTCTTTTGAGTCAGAAATATCAATTTGCTTTCTTTTTATTCTGAAAGATGATTGCGAAAACATCAGAAATGTGTGAACTTCTGTTATTCCAATGTTTTTCGAATCTGAATAGGATATAGAAAGTCAAGACACAAAAGAGGTGAAATGGTTATATTTTAACGTTTCAAAAACTTACCAACGAACAAAAAAAATTGACTGAACTTTAAGCTGGAGGCATTTACAATTATATAGATTTTTCAAAAATTCGAATCGTTGCTATTTCACATTATAATAATTATAACGGATTACAAATTGTCATATTTTGCCGTCGAGGGAGCAGCACAGTTATTTAAATTACAACCATAAGCACACGGGCACTTAAGAAATACTTTTTTATGAAATTTTAAGTATGTATTTTATTTGATTTGCGTGTAAAAGATTGTGTTTTTACATGCGCCATTGAACTCTAAATATCTCAAACAAATTCGCAACTTATAATTACGAAGTAAAATAATAAATGTTTTTAAACAAAAGAAAAATGCCCTTTTTGAAAATTATGCTTTGATGTTTTTTTTTAAATTTGGAATAGAAAGGAATATTTGTAATGAAAAAAGTAATGGATAATTTTAAAAATATTTATTGATATTCTTTTATTTCTTGTATTCTTTAGTATTTTTTGTATCCATTAAAAACAGGATACAGCATGCGTTTTTAGATTAATTTAGATAGCTTGTGTTAAGATAGTAATATAACTCTTTCTCTCTTTATGAAGAATTAGCTGTACTGTTATTTTCGATGAATTTTAATTACCTATTTTGTAGCTAGTATTGGATGCGGGAATTTTTTCTGTTAGGCATCACTCTTGTCTTCAAGTAAATCATTCTGTGTTTATTTCATAGCTACTCTCTTGTATCTTAGGAAGAAGTGATGAAGAAAATGTTAGCTTTCACTCGATATCGAGGAATGTTGCCAAAAAAAGTAAAAGTGGGCAGGAAACAAGGTAGTAGGAGCACAAAAGTCCCGAGAATGAACAAATACTTTATAATATTTTTTGTTATTGTTTAATCAAGTTTTTTTTGTTTTTTAGAAGGAAAGCCTCATTAAAATATAAGAATTTAAAAACTCCAGGTAAATCCCAATGCATTGGATGCCCAGTATTTTTTTTCTATTGTTGTATCAATGCCATTTTTTTAAAGGGAGTGTAGGACAATATCGATTTCTATGTCTTAATTAAAGTTGTGTTACAGTGAAGAAATAAAGGTAAAAAACAAATAGTATTATTTACCTTTATATTTTTGGTTTTTTTATTGGATGAGTGCCAGAAAAATTAATTGCATAATTTTTAAATGTTAGCATATTTTAAAAGCCCCAATTATTTTATTAACTACAATTCACATATAAATAAATATAATTGAATTTTATGAAGAAGTTTTTACTGAGTAAGTATAAAAACTTCACTATAAGAGTACATTGTATATAAATATACAATTAGAGGATGTTTATTTAGACAGCGCAAATATAGAAAAGGGCTTGTTAATGCACTTTTGTTTATATAATTTTATATATTGCATTACTTAAGATAACTTGTTATAGTGTATTATTTTTGCTCCTTTAATTAGTCCTAAAATTATAGGATTTAAATCCTTAGAATAATTATATTCGTATATTTATATTTCATTATATTTCATTTTATACATTAAATACAATACAGTCAGTATTATAGTAGTAATGTATATAAATCTCCAACTTATTTATTTAATAATTAAATACATTCGGAACTCTTTTTAATGAAGTCGCAAAATCCCGAAAAAAAGTTCGGTATGTGGAAAATTTATTACATAGAGATCCATTTTCAATAAGCTTTGTGTACTTGGTTCTAGGAAAAAGTTCGTAAGAGATTCACACACACACAAAATAAGTTTTTTAATATGAATGTTCGACTGTACTTGATGAAAATTTCATTCAATATTTGAAAATGATTTTTCCACTGTGAATTTTAGTAGCAATCATAAATATGTAATGTTTTTATTACTTATACATGCAAAATTATACTTATAATGCATTATTTTATTACTTATAATGCATGGTGGATTTTCGTTTAAAGTGATTGGTGTAAAAGATATTGGTATAATGATGAAATTTATTTCTTCTATTTTTTTCGTTATCTTCTAAATCAGTGCTTCTCAAACTGTGGGGCGCGCCCCCCTGGGGGGGCGCGGTAACCATGCGAGGGGGGCGCGAGCATATTTAAAATAAAAGGTTTAATAAATAATTTTTTGGAATGAAGTAAAACAAGATGCTTTCTGACATAATAAAAAATACACATTTACACTGATATAATTTATTTTTATCATCTGGTGATCATCAATAATAAAAGATTCCACTTTAAACATTCATTAGCCATCTTTGATCCTATAACCAAATTAAACAAATATTTTGTTTGTTTTTCTATCAATATGAGAACGATGAGAGATTTTTTTTTTTTTTTTACGTTTCTTTTAACGATATCAAACGATGAGAGATTTTTTTTACGTTTCTTTTACCCTAAAATATTACTTTAGCTGACCTTCGAACTTACTAATATGGTTATCTCCGTCTTTTTTTTTTAGGGAAGTTGTAAATATATATATTTCTGTTTCGTCTTTTTTCCATGAGAAAGAGTTTTATGATATATGGATAAGCATGAGTATTCTGAAACATATAATGCATAATGAAAAGCGTTTTACACAATTATTTTTTAGAACATGCTACACTTTCCCCATGAACAATTTTGTAGTTTTGATTGCTGTGTTGTACGACTTATTCTGGTTTATAAATGTAAATAAGCAGAATATTAAAAAAATGGGCATCTGTGATCCCTATTAAAGGAAGTTGAAACTGATCAAGCAATTGAAGAACCTACTGAAATAATGCATATTAATCAAGATATATAGCGAAGGTAAATACCAGTTGATTGATTGATTTTAATATTAACGTCGCACTGTTCAGCTACACGAGGGCTTTTGGCGACGGACCACGTAATTTTGAGCCATAGTCAAGTGACGTGGACGACACCTGAGCTGGCACCCCCCTCTCCTAACTACCACACCACACCAACGGGAGGACTTTTCATCTCTCGACAGATTTAACGTGCATCGCTGCCCTACACGGCGGAACTTTAGTGGTACTGGGATCGAACTCGTGACCAGGCAAGCCACGATCCGATACCTATACCACTCGGCTACCGCGGCCAAGGTAAATATCAGAAAAGCGTTATATGAAACGTTTGAGTTGATTTGAGTTTAGCTGGAAAATAACGTTCCTGTGTTGTTAGCGAAAAGTGTCTGTGATTTATGTCCTTTATTAAGGGCATTATTTATTTGGAACATTTTCTTTATTTTTATTGGATTTTTTCTCAAATTTTCTACGAAAAATTGAAAAGTCCTTGAAAGTAGGTAAGTATATTTTCTCTTAATTAAATTATTCACTGGAATTGTGATTTTTATAGTGTATAGTAAAAATAACTATAAAATAAATTATAGTTTTAAAACAAACTAAAAAACACGCTTTTATAGTGAATCGAACTAAAAAGCAAAAAAAAAAAAATATTACTTAAAAGTAAGATATACAAAACTTAATACTTATCTTGTTAATTTGTACGGTGTATAGTTATGATCGTATTATAGCTTTAGCGTCAAAGTGCAATATTATTGCATTCAGTACATTATTAATGTATAAGGGGGCGCGATAAAAATTGTGATTGAAAAGGGGGGCGCCAGTAATGAAAGTTTGAGAACCACTGTTCTAAATTAAAGTCCTTAGATATTTAACTCCTGAAACCGAAGTGAAATTATACACGTATTTATTAATGAAAATATCATTGAGTAATACTACCTGGTATTTCATCGAAATGTTTACTGAGTTATAAGAAAAATTTAATCTTTTGGCTTATCATTAACGAAGAAGAATATTGAGAATAATAAAAAAAATATTAAAATTAAATAAAAATTCAAGTTTCTTTTTTTTTTTTTAACAGAGCATTGTTATTCGTATCTGACCTGAAATCTAGAAATTTCCTTGGTTGAAACTATTCACACAGCTCATTAAATCACACTTATGGTTAAATATCGGAATAATATTGCATTATCCGGCCGATATCGATATTTTTTTGTGCAGTATGATTTATTTCAACATAAAGTTGCAATTGCGACGTTAGTTAGACCTTTTGAAAGATAATTATAGAATATAATACTTTTTAATTGTCTTATTTCCCACCATATAGTTCTTCATCGTAAAATATTGTTGTGGATGATTACTTTTGAATTTAGTTCTAAATTACAGCGTGCGTTTCAAAATTTGAAACTTTTCGTTACAATATGATTTCTAAGTATTTTCTGATGTTCATTTTTAATAATATATGCATAATAAACCAAACCTCGTATTAGATAAGCTTTCTAATTACAAACTTTACTATGCTACCCATCGGCAATGTGTCCTGCACACACACACAATTCAATTCTTTAGTTTATCACTAGAATCCAGAAGTAATATTACAATGAATAAATTTTCCAATTCTCAAGTGTAAATATAGAAACCTGTTTAGGTTGACGGCGCAGGACTGCAGAATTCGGAAAGAAAATCGCTGCGTACCATTATGTAAATCAAATCATTCCAAATAGAGGTTGCGAATATAAGTGTTTAAACTCCAATCCCTGGAATTATTTGAACTACTTCAAAAGAGTTATCCACTTTCGTTACTGGATTGTTTCGGAGGCGTCGTGGAAAGTTGCAAGAGCGGAATTCATGGTAATGAAATTGACTTTGGGGAAGTGTGAAACCCACCAGTAATTTCGCTGTTGGCCTTGGAGATTATACAATACTCATTACTCAGTCTTAGTGACAAATAGCGGGGAAGTTTCGAGAACTGTATACTTAGATCCCTTCGCTATTACTCTAATCCCTGGGTTAGAATTTCATCTCGCTGAACGTCCCCGAATGCCGTTTACGGAGTAAACATAAGGGTTATAATAGACGGGGCAAAATTGTATGGTTACTCTGTGGGCTTGTTCTCTGGGATACGGGAAGCCGTGGGGTTGTTCTTACCGGCTTTATAATTCAAATCATCATTCAACGCTTTCAGCCCTCCGCATTATATGTAATGAGAAAATTTTATCCTCAGGTATACGAAAGTGAAATGAAAATTTGTTTATATATATACGAGTGTCTCTCTCTCTCTCTGTTGATACACATATATGTAAGTTAGTAATAAAATATACGAAGGAAACATTGAGATGCTATTGTTTTGGAATATATCAATATTTTATTGAAATCAAAATGTACGTACTGAATTTCAAAGAAAATAAGGCAAACGAAATATAAAGCAATAACAATGAAGTATTAAAAAACAAGTAATATACAAAACATTAAGTGACTTCATACTTTTAATGGATTATTATATTTTTTCCATTGAAAATTTGAACAAGATATATATATATATATATATATATATATATTTGAACCTGTTTTTGTTCGATAGATAGGGACCGCATAAGAAAAAAAACACCAAAAAAAGTCAAAAATTTCCTAAATCCTTACATATAATGAACTAATCCGTGGATATATTACAAAAAACTATTTCTATGCGGTAGATAAGGATTGCATAAAAAAAAAGTCGCATTTAAAAAATATGCCAATTACTTACGAAATTTTTGTAAGAATACTTCCAGAACAAAATAAATAATTAAATATTACACATGGAAACATTTTTAAAACATATATTTTCTCATTGTAAACACAACTAAGTTTTCAAAATGCACATACATAATTCATTGCTACTCATCGTAAACCAAAGTCCTGTAAATAACAAGTTCAAAATCACATTCGTCACTTGAAGGTAGAATTTCAATTGTTTTACTTTTTGGCAACATAAAGTAAGATATAAGTTTTTGATCGAAGGTGGGGTGGTCAATTGCTTGCAATTGTCACAATAATCAGCTGTGCATGATTGAGGCCCTTTTTGGAATTTTATACTCCTTTCTTAACTGGTATCTATTTTAAGAAAATGCGTTTCTAATTTGTTGGAAATCTGGATCCTTGCATATTTTTATCCGCTTTCAAAGAATCTGGCTTCGTGTCCGCGCGTCTTCCTAATTTATCAAATTATTGATAATGTCACTGTCAGTGAAAGTTTCGTCTTCAATCAAGCGTGGGCTGCTACAGTGTTGAGAGAAAGCGACTGAATTTGCATTGTCGGGAGACTGTTTATAACACATGAACAGAACTTCTTGAAGTTGCTATATTTCAGTGGCGTAGCGTATACTTCCACATCACGGGGGCATTTAAGCTGAATACGTATTTACCCAATTTATAAAATATTAAATTGAAACCTGACTTTCAGGGGAGGGAGGGTTTCCTAACATTCTTCTTTACGCCACTAGTAAATTGATAGAAAACATTACAGTGGCACCAACGCCATTGCAATTCATACACCGCATAAAAATAATATCGCACATAAAAAATCGAGTAAAAAATATCGCTCAAAAAGGAAATCGCATGAAAAAACACAGCACAAAAATAGGTTGGACTATATATATATATATATATATATATATATATATATATATATATATATATATATATATATATATATATATATATATATATATATATATATATATATATATATATAATATATATATATATATGTGTGTGTGTGTGTGTGTGTGTATCCAGTTTGACTGAAAAAACGGCAATTTATTTAATTAATTAATTAAATAGTATTAAAAAAACTGTGTTTACTTCAAGTGTCATCCGCTACAAGTTAAAACAATTATTTGAAATTGAAGGATTAATAAAATGTATTGTATTAACGATTGAAAATTTTAACATACTATATATATATAAGTAAATAAATATATATATGGAGAGAGAGAACTAATAGTATGAATTTGAAAAGGACTTCAAATAATTTGCGTAATGTTTGATGGTTTTAAGAATTTTTTTAAAACTTATATTATTCACTTAAAGAAAATTAAAACATAGCTGGAAGTTTTGAGCTGTTATGTTTTATAATAAAGTAAGTGTATGGACACTTCAAAACTTCATTATACACATTTCTTAGCTGCATGTGAAGAAAAAAGAGATATGAACTTACTAGCTCTCTTGGTTTTAAGCAGGGGTGTCCAACATGCTTCCCACCAGTATAAAAATTGCGGCTCGCCTACTCTTTTTAAAAAAAATATTAGGTTTTTAAAGTTTTTTTTTATTTTCAAGTTTATTTGAGGGGAAATTTTATATATATATATATATGACATGTTTCGAGTCAGAATCAGACTTAATTTAAAAAAAAAACTTTATTCAATGAATTATCGGCATCATCTGATGCTAAGAGGCAGAGAGGAACAAGAGCGCCATCGTGAAATTCTAAGTGGGTTGCCGCTTAAAATACAAATGCGGTAATTATCGCGGATTTTATGAGTGTAATTGAAAGTTAATGCTGACATATAGGGCTATTAAATAAAACTATCTGGAATTATAAATGTTTATTGGCTAGTCCATATGTTCGGAAGAAATAAATGAGTGATTTGTTTGATACTTGAAGATGAACTGAAAAATATATGAGTTAAATGCTAGATAGGGAATTTAATTTTCATCTAACATTTATATATATGTCAGGCCCCAGGCCTATAGGTAAAATGAGGAGGGTATCAAGTCTTAATAACGTCTTTATTTTAATTCAATCACATAAAATCCAACATGGCGGCCCTTTGGCGTGCAACCGAGTAGAACAATATACAACGATTCGGCGAGGAGTCACCAGCTAAGCCTTTTCGAGAATACATTCTCCTTTGTTAGTGCTCGCTCCACTTTAAATAAGCTTATTTACCAACAAATCCTTACGCGATGGTAAAGAGTTCGCTCTACTTTCATTTATTACTTACTTAATTTGGTTTTTCTATCATAAATTTATTTTTAATAAATTCTGAATTGCATTATGGATATCCTTTACTATGGATGGGACATGATTCTCTTTGTGTGCGACTTTCATTTCTCCTTCTCCTTTTATGTTTGGATTGCCCAAAAAGTAATAGACAGTCAGAGATTTTTCTTAAAGTTTAAGAAAAAATATTCAGGACGGTTAAGATAAAGGGCAACGTATACTTTATCGTTTGCGAATGACAGCACTATCAAATTTCAACAATCAGTAATGAAAGATCAATTCAAAAGGATCACCATGATTTTCATGAAAATGGCAACACACTGTAATATTTTAAACATTTGATCATTGCATTATCATATTATATAAACATTATTACATTATTTATGCCTGTATACGTGAAAATAATGAAACCAATAATAATAATTCATTCTGTTTTAAATTTTCACTAAATAAATGTTTTTGTTTGTTTATTTGTTTGTTCCCAAATCTGATATAAAGGTGCATATTTTTATTTGCGGCCCGCGAGATTATAATGTTTTAACGAAGTGGCCCGCAAGATCATTTGAATTGGATACCCCTGGTTTAAGGTATATTAAGATCAGGGAAGAGGAGCAAAAAGTGAATAAAATATTATCAATTATTGAAGTTTTATATCTTATCGAAAAAGTAGATAATAGAAATTTACATTTAAAAAATATTAGAAACGTGAGAAATAATGTAAAAAATTTCGTGAATCATCGTTAAGTTCAGTTAAAATAAGTCATTACTTTTGAACGTAGATTAACATTTTCCAACACATCCCAAGTACACTGTTCACAAAAGGAAAACATTTGAAATATATGTCAAAGTTACTAATAAAAATTATATTACTTTGATTGCGCAAGATTACATTTTGGTCAATATAGATTTTTCACAATTTGATGATGATTCGTAGACATTGATAAGATAAATCACAATATATATCCACATGCTAATATAGAATATATATATATATATATATGTATCTACAGTTAAATGAATTTTTCTTCAAATGATGTCTAAAATGCATAAAATATTTGCATTGCATATGTTCAATGGTCTATGTTGTTTGCTCTGAACTGTTAGAAAATTTATGTTGATATTTACAATAATTGTAAGAAAATAGTTTATGCTGAATAATATATATATATGTTTATAATACTTTTACTGACTATATTCAATATAAATGTAAATTCAGCTGTGCTTCACACACATTAACATTGACAAAAATTTCATGAAAACAGTATACGATACACACTCGTACATACATACATATATTCATATATACATACATATATATACATTCATATATTCATACATATATACATATATACATTTAAGAAAGTTCATAAATTAGAAAGATTTCATAAGGTATTAGGAAGAACGTTTAATATTATCTTAACATTTATAATAGTTCTTTGTTTTTTTGACAGGACTGTCAGAAACACTAAATTAACAGCCTGAAAAGACATATTGCAACGCAGTTCTTATTGAAAACATGTAACGTATAAGAATACATTTCTCAACAGGTTTAAATTAGTTTTCTCGAAATAATGCAAAAGAACTCACAAATTAAATATTTGCCTGAAGCAACGGTATTGATAATGCAGTCAGAAAATCTTGTTATCTAGTGTTTTCCTCCAAAGTTCACAAGTTTTAATTGAGCTCAGCTGCTGATACAAGTAGTTTCATGTAAGGACACTGTCGCAAAATAGGAACGAAGTAGCCTTCAAATAAATATGAACACACGGTGTCTTGAGACTGCAATTTAATTTCAAAGCTTAGTATTTTTCTTCCATAAGTAACTTGAGATAAATTCCAATTATCTTTCCATCTCACGCTTACTAAAGAAAGTTTATTTTAGTCAACGATAAAGGATTTTAAATTATTGTTTCGAGAATTTAAAATAAAAGGTTGGAAAAATTAATTGTTTTACAAACATTAAGTAAAGTAATTACGAAAGCAATCTCCCTTCGCTCAAGTCATTTGTATTTTTTCAAAGAAATATGAGGATGGGATTATTTATTAATAAAACACATTAAATTATTCAAAATGAAACCAAGTAGTATTTCTTGCAGACATGTATTAGTAAAACAAACAAGGAAGCACTTTGTTAAGAGAAAATTGTTATATAAATTTATAAATTTAAAACTTTTTTAAATGATTGTTTGTGAACATTTGGGAATGTGTGATATATAATTGGGATAAGTGAATAAAATAATATCTTATCCTTCTTTGCTTTTATTATTAGTAAGGAATAAATTTATGAAACATTTTCGTAAAGGAAACTGCATAATCTAGTTTTGTGAAGAGAGTCTGCGAAACTTTTTTTTGACATTGCAACTTATTTTAAATGTTAGTTAGCGTTTTTTTTTTCATGGTGATTTGTTTTAAATGTTTTTTAGTTATTTGACACGAAAAATTAATCAAATATTTTTTTTACATTCTTTAAATGTATTATAAGAGTTATTTTTTATAATTGATAGTGAATTAGCTAACAGAGGGCTTATAAATTTTAAAATGCTTGTTTTGTGAATTAAAATGATTTAAAAAAATTTAAAAAATCAAATGTAAATGTTTAATATGTTAATAGGTGCATTATCAATACGTATATATATATATATATATATATATACAAACGTACACTCACGCAATTATATATACTAGCTGGTATACACTCACGCAATTATATATACTAGCACGGGGTGAACTGAAAAATTAAACAACACAGATTTGAAGGATAAACAAGTTTTTAATGAGTTTATTTTACGAAAAATGCAAATTAAACAATTAAATATTTTTGAATATCTCAGTTAAACAAAAAAAGAAGAAAACACCTTTGCTAAATTTTAAGTCTGTAGATCTAATAACTGATAAAAAGGATTTTCTTTTTATTTATAACTCGCCGTAACACTCTTGAGGGTCTATTTTTGAAAATACCTCCCTAAGCTGATCTCTACTCAGAAAAAAGTAACACATTGTTAAAATTTTTGTGTAACAAACAAATAGTGTAAATAATTTATATCTGAAAGTGCAATTCATTAATATTACTTTCTGTTGTATTTATTTTATGTTAAAATTGTAATACTCGCATGCAACGCCGCTTCTTAAATTATAATGGCGATTCGATGAAAAACATAGCGAAATGTTGACGAAAGTGTCAAGTTGTCACATGTCTAGCTACTTTCATAGCTCCAGCTTTATTAGAGCTTTGTAAGACCCGCCTTTTAGGACAGTAATTCACGTTAATGCTTTATCTACCCCATTTTGATTTACTGGAGTTTTTTTCGTGCAGTATTTTTTTTGGATCACTATATTGAAAATTAAGGGATATACATAAAAAAATACTTCATTTGGGGAAATTTAATCTGTTGGAGCTAATAAATTAATTAAAACATATTCCACTGTAAAATTATTTATGTACACCGTTCACTTAAAATAAATAGTCAAATCATTTTCTAATGTCTTTATAAACATATAAAAACATAAGACACTTAAAATTTGACTAACTATTTTTTCATAGCAAAAATGATATTCTTTGCAAACTGCTGAAAACGCCGTCAGCTGAAAATGCAATATCTGCTACAAAACTCTTTGCCTTACCCGCTAAAATATTCATCATAGAACCCGTGGTGTCATATATCTTGGAGAAGTGGAATTCAAAAAATATTCCAGCTAAGTTGGTGTGATGTGGTAGTTAGGAGAAGGGGGTACCAGCTCAAGTGTCATCCACGTCACTTGACCATGATGTAAAATTACGTGGTCTGTCACCAAAAGCCCTCGTGTAGCTGAACAGTGTGGCGTTAATATTCACTCACTCACTCAAAAAATTCAATACAGTAGTTATAATTATTTTTATACTTAAAAATGCAATAACTGCCTATTCAATGAAAATTATAGCGTTATAATTAACTACTAGCCACAAACTAATTTTGAAAATTTGTCCAAATGTTGTGAAAAAGAATGTTTATTTACTTTAAGTACCAGAAGCGATAAAAGTATTTATTTTGAAAAAAGATCAATTTCTAACTACCAAACGTTCATAATAAAACATTAAAAAATATTCAAATAAAGAGATATTTATAACAACCTCTCCCTTGAAATCTTAGGTTTGTTCTTAAATTAAAAAATAAATAAATAAGGATTACGCATATTGCTTGAATAAATTAGAAGCGAGCATCTTGTGTAGCCAAAACAAAGAGAGTTTCTTCACAAATAAAAGATAGATATATGCTTTCTTGGGCTTTTTTGCAGCGCACGCCAGAATTGCTTGAAGATGGCAGAATTTTTTCCTACTTACTTGACAAACATCGTTATATTTTTGACATATCACATAATATCTTTGTAAGTTATGGTCAATGTGTTTTTCTGATATATAAGCTACATTATTGCAAAGTTTCATTAAAATCCATTCATTTGTTATTTCGTGAAAGACGACCAAACATCCAAACAAACTTTCACATTTATAATATATATCTAGTTATGTATGTATGTACATGGGAACGTTAAAATAGAAGGACTTTTGCAATTTCTCTTTCCAAGTCTTAGCGGCAGGACTGGTATCCAGTTTTGAATGAGAGATAGTCGGCAGAACTTCTATACAACGTGTCATTCGTCTTCTCTCATAGTCATTAGAATGTAGCACACCACTCAACATGGCATCTTTATTTTCCATATGGACCACGTAGGAAAGGAGGACACCCATTCATTTTTTTGTACAATGTGTGAAACCTGCTCTTGATACCAGCCATTCATTTCATCACCATGCCCTCAATGACTTGCGCATTAATTCAGTGTTTGATGTCGATGGACTGTCCCATCTTTCATGATTTCAAAAGAAGAATTTTCCTGTTTGAAGCATTGCATCCATTCGAAGATTTGCTTCACGAAAGATAGATATCAGCATAATGCGCTTGCATGCGAGCATTAATTTCCTCATGTTTCATGCCTGCCACAAACAAAAAGAGTGCACGCGCGCAAATTATTACCTTCGCTTCATTTCCTCCTGTTTGCAAATTGATAATATAGCTGCCTGTTGAGTGGCCTACTACACACCAGCGATTATGAGGGAATATTCGTTATATATAAGGGTTGTCAACCACATTTCGTTCAAAACGGGATACTGGCACAGTTGCCAAACCTTGGAAAGATAAATTGCAAAAGTTCCATTTCTTGTTTACCTTTCCTCGTATATATATATATGTGTGTGTGTGTGTGTACATAAATAATTGCTTGGAATTTTAATTAATATTTAAACTCACATTTTATTCGTTACAAAAAATCACCGTACTTTTCAACATTATGCAAAATACTTTATAAAGTTAAGCACATTTCAATTACACATTTTTTAAAATCTTTTCGTGTGTTTTAGAGCTTGAAGTTATACCGAATAAATTATTATTATTTGAAACTGAAAACGCTGTTACTTTTGAGAATTACAGTGATTAACTAGGATTTTTATTTTTACCATACGTGTAAAAAGGTTTTACTTATGATTTGAATTATTTGATAACAAAAATATATATATATATATATATATATATATATATATATATATATATATATATGTATATATATGTATATATATGTATATATATATATATATATATATATATATATGTATATATATATATGTATATATATATATATATGTATATATATATATGTATATATATGTGTATATATATATATATATATAGAAATATAGATAGATAGATATAATGTTAATGAAGTGGGAATGAAGACAACTCCCGAAAGAAGTTTTGTAATGTTAATTAAGTGTAATTCTCTCACGAGTGAAATTAGGACCTATCTCTAACTGTATACCTCAAATTAAATATAAGCATCTGAAATATGTGTAAAGCAGTGTTCGTGCACATAGTTAATTAGTTATTTAAAGAGGCTTAATAGGAAACAAAGCTAATTGTAGCATTCACAAAGTTAAACAGGAAGATGTTCTCAAACATCAAATGGTAAGTGCACAAAGGCAGGATTAAATACAGAATAATTTATGGTTATCGTCATTCTAAATGTAGTACATGTAAAACCTAATATAAGAACACTAATAATCATTAACGTTTCATTTATTGATTAAATAATATTTTTTTTAATTTTAGGAAGATAAAATATTAATTTCAGAGATATAATATCAATTTCAGAGATGTAATATCAAATTAATTTTACATCATTGATTACATTCATCAATCATATCGGAAAAAATTCGGGGCAGGAAATAAATTATTTATGAAAAACAATAAAAACCTTCTAGTTTCAAAAAGTTAAAACTATACTAATTTGATGAATATTTTACAAAATATTAGAGTAAAAATATTTAAGATATTTCTCACGGTAGAACTACAATATTTTTGTAAGATTTGTGTTTTTCTTTGACCAAAAATGAAACTTCACTCATCGTTTACAACTTAATCTATCAATGATACATTTTTTAAATGTGTGTTTGTAATCCGACGCGCTTCTAATCCAAAATATCTAATGGAAAGTCATATGATGAAACAATAAAAAAAGAAACTTTGAAATGGCTGAATTATCCAATAACAACGAAATAACGAAGAACTGAAAAACAATAGTGTTCTTTTTATTCGTCGTAGATAAAAAAATAAATAAATAAATGTTTGCTCAAAAACAATGTCGCGTAGATAGCGGAAGAGATTCTTATTCTAGAAAAATCGAAATCAAAACTGCCAGTATCACAAGACAAACAAAAAATGATAAAAAAAAATCCAGAAAACAATATGATGGAAGAGATTACTGTTTCTTCTATTTTTTTCTTAAGAATATAGAAGAATATTGATATGTGACAATGTTTATTAGAAACAGAAATGTTTGATGTTTAATCAGTCTGTAAATAACAAAGCGAAGAGTTTTAAATCGTTTCTATTATTTTTATATACTACTTGCTGGTATACCCGTTTTTCTTATGGGTGAATTAAAATAAAACAACATAAATTAAAGACATTTTTATTGAAAATTAGGCTCTCTTATCACATCTCTGGTCAACAAAGAATCATGTTTGCTAAATTTTTCTTCTTAGGAAATCTCTATTCAACATAGATAAAATGTTTAAGAATTTCAATGTTGTAATTTTAGTAGTTCATAAGAGGAGATATTTTTATATAAAACCATTTTTTGAAGCTTTATTTTTTTAAAACCATTTTTCTTCGCGGATCTCTACTCTATGATAGAAACACGTCTAACAAATTTCAAGTCTGTAGGCCTAAAATTGTTACGGAGATAGGAGATATCGTGATGGATGAGTTGCTTTTCTGCTTTTTATATATATATATATATATATATATATATATATATATATATATATATATATATATATATTACCTGTTTTATATTATATGAACCTTACTCTGAAATAAAAGCATTTAGATTAAAGGCATGTTAACTAAAGTCGGACCTCTATGTAAAGAATTCGCTAAATTTTGCTTAAATAGTTCGCTATATGGAAAATTCGTTATATAGAGGTTAATCTTTCAATATAATCTATAAGCAATATAAAACAAATTTTAAAGCCATAAACACTATATATAAAATAAAAACAAATTAATTTTATCCCTACCTTTTATTTTAAATTAATACATGTTTATTTAATATGCTTTACCCATCAAAGAAAAAAAACTGCAACGAAAACAAGCAAAGAATATCAAAGATTGCACTGTATTTTTAATATTAAGAAAATAGTTTTATATTAAAATTAAATTTAAGGACATTTTCTAATTTAAAGCTTACAAGTAATATTAGACATACATTATTTTATAACTAGAATACGTGGACACAAGATATGTCCACTGAGGAAGAAAGGGGATATCGAAGAGGTTTCTAGTGAACTAGAAACTGGGATTAAAGGTTGCACTTCTTGGATGAAACATCCAGAAATCTATTGCTCTCGGCAAATTAAGATCTAATGAAACCAGTTCAAAATTTATCACCACCATAAAATGTGTTAAAGATAGAATAACTTGAAATGTTCAGAAATATTTTAAGAGTAGGGGGGAAAAATGGAATCACAAAAGAGAAAATGTTCGTTATATAGAAAATAAACTTCGCTATAGAGATGCTATTTTACGAAAAACATCGTGAAATGATCTTGGCTCTTGGAAAAAGTTCGCTGTATAGAAAAATTCGCTATATAGAAGATAAATATATAGTGATTCAACTGTATATTCATTTATATATGCTCTTACTCATGCATTTTGAAGTTTTTTGCTTCAAATTTAAGTTGTTAAATATATTTTACATAATTGAACTTTGTAATTTGTTTCAGATAATGCGTGTTTCATTACATATAAGATCAAATTAAAAACGCTTATAGGTGTGTACGTGATTGTGGAAAACAAAAAAAAATTAAAAAAAAGATTTATTGACATTTAAAAGATTGATGCTTGTGTATTAAAATCTTTTAAGAAAAATTCAGCCCATGCACTACACAAACCCAAAAATGCTACCAAGAACACGATTTAATTGTTTAAGTAGTGCATTACGATAGAATTATATTGCATGATTAATTCACACTAGATCCCCAGTTTTACATCGCTTAATACAAATTCTAGAAAATACAAAAATATGGATCCCTGTTATAACTAAAATAATCAATAAATAAAAAATGCACTTTTTTAATTGAATTTAAATAAATATTTAAATTTATTCGCACAAGTATGAGTAACAGATGTTGTGAATTATGTTTTGTTTAGTTATTAAATTTCTCCAGGCATTTTAATTTATATATATATCTATAACTGAAATTTCAAATAATATCATCTTAATATGTTATTAGTCGAATATTTTTTTTATAACAGTAACTACTCGATTTAAATTGCGCATATATATTCTTCTCTATTTAACAGCATGTTGAAAAAAAAATAACCATATTATTGAATTGTGTCGCTCGCATCTAAATTTATGAAAAAAAAAAATTAAGCAAAGTGACTGGATTTTGTAATATTAATTCATTCAAGCATGTTGAACCAAATGTTACAAAAATATGCTCATTAAAATAAATTAAATCCAAAAAATGAAATACCGGGAAGCACATTTAACGCGAAAACGCTTAACACTAGTACGTCCACTGTAATCCCCCCTAATTCTATTTTCTCGTGCAATAATTTTTATTGGACACCGTAATTACTAAAATTTCACTTTCTTTATTTTTGTCAATATTTTTCTCCTGCTCTCCCCACTGGACATGCTCCTCCCCATAATTTAAAACTCAGCCCCCGGGGCAGCCAATCGGAGTCAATGTTCACTGTACCCAGCATCCAATCAGAGAGCAACCTCTTAGCTCTCAGCCAAGCCAAAAAACTCAAAAACCTACCACCCAGATGAAGAACCATAGCCACGCCTCCCGGATTCCATCGCTCGACCAATCGCCATCATGCCACTCAGCAGAATGGAAAACACCACTTTTGCCATGCCCTGCATCATAGACTCTCACGATATGGGATTGAGGACTGTTTACAGTCCAGACGCCCAAAAGAAACGCCTATTCATCGCCTATTCACTAGTACGTCCAGGATTTCGAGTACCTTAAACGTCCACCGTTGTCATTTTGACATTACGATGTGGCCGCGGTAGCTGAGTGGTATAGGTATCGGATTGTGACTTGCCTTATCACGAGTTCAAGCCCAGTACCACTAAAGACCCACCGTGTAGGGTAGCGATGCACGGTAAATCTGTCGATAGCTTAAATGTCCTCCCAGTGGTGTGGTGTGGTAGTTAGGAGATGCAGGTGCCAGCTCAGGTGTCGTCCACGTCATTTAACCATGGTTCAAAATTACGTGGTCCGTCGCCAAAAGCTCTCGTGTAGTTCAACAGTGCGACGTTAAAATTTAATCAATCATTAACAATACGATATAAAATATATAAATTAATTATAGGAGATTCCTGATGAGTAGGGTTAAGTTTTAAGACTTTTTAATATTATTTCATGTAATTATCAAATATTATGTCCCTTTATATCATAAAAAACCGACCTTATGATTCGCGAAGCTTGTTGCCCCACCGTTTTGTCGCAAAACATTTCGAGCCGTAAATCTGCCAGGAACATTACTATCATGCGGTATCCATTATGTGTCATCCCTAAGACATATATATCAGGATTTACTAGAATATTATCAATAACATATGCACTTTCATCAGATTCTTCGCAGGCACTTGCATTCAATCTTATGTCTTCATCAAAATCTAAATTTGAGCCAATTCATTCTCAGAAGCTCACGCAACAACTTAGGAATTTGATCAGGGGCTAGACCTTTTCTAACAGCCATCGTTTCAGAGTGTCTGTCAGTTCTGCACCAAGTTTTAAAGTCGAATGATTTTTATTATTCACCTATAGTGAACTATATTTTGTTGAATGACAGCTTTTTATAATGATAAATTCCATTGGTGTTGGATTGACACCAGCGGACGTTCTAGGTATATTTAGATGGGAAATCACTTCTAAGTATAATTGAACCTTATAACCTTTTCCGTGTAATCAACAAGGACAATGATTAAAAGTAACGAAATATTTCCAACCTCCTTGCATAAATGTTTAAAGAAGAACAAAATAAACAGGTTTTGATGACACCGACGAACGTTTTAGTGTTAAGACGAAATATCGGTTAACATGAAATAACACAATGGTTCCTATAAACTACTTTGTATTTTCTTGCCTTCTTTAAGAGGCGTGTGAAATGAAAGAGGCCTCGCTTCATATATTTCGTGTAAATGAGGCTAACTTGGCATTTAAATACCCTCAGAATAACGTTTGCACGAATCATTTTTTTATTTAAGCTACTTTCAACCTCCATCCTTACAAACGCCAATAAAAAAAATCTCATCCTTCAACATTTGGCTTTGAAGTTCGGTACCGAGTACATCACCGTAGGAGTAAAGTCATTGATTTTGGTTCGTATTATTTTTCTATTTTGGAAGAATGTTTTTGCACACAGAACGGCAAAAAAAAAAAAAAAAAAGAGGAAAAGCAAACTGATATTTCGTTTAAAATGAAGATGGAGATTCTTAAGGCTGTTGATCAGAAACAGAAGACAAAAACGAAAATCTGTAAAGGCTTTGGGGTTTCTAACTCAAGTTTGTCATCAATAATAAAATGAAGAGAGTAAATTACATAAATTTTTGAACTGTTTTTATTAAAACATGCACATACACATATCTATGTGAATAAAATGTACTCCAACAAACTTAATTTCGTGAAATATATGGCTTTTTTGTAATATTCCTTAACACAAAAAAATATTTCAGTCTTCTCAGTTACGTGTAAAACGAATTTTTCACTGTAGCTTATTTAATCCACGGAGAAAAACTAAGTTTGCATGCTTTCAAATAACTAATCACAAATTTTTAAGGAAAAAGAAAATCTGTCTGTGTCACAAAGAGCATAAAAAAAGGGAAAAAAATATAAATAAAAGGAAAGGAAGAAAAAAAGAAAAAATTTTCACCTAAGAGTAAAATATATATCCATTTCTAACTGCAGTTTACCTAAGTCTACAAACTCTTTTCACCGACGTTAACACGGGAATGCTTCTTTCCTCGACTCTCGGTTTTGGGAATTTCAGTTCAAGAAAGGAAACTGTCAAACGGTCCATTCTGTACCTGTTCCCAAGCAACCTATTGTTGTCTGTAATTTTATTCAGCTTACGTCCGTTTGCCATTGAGTCCACCTAGAGAAATAGATTCCATTCAATGCTCAATCCCTAGTGTGATGTTTGATTCCGAAAATCCAATACCGTTTCAAGTTCCCTGGAGATTTTCTCACCCATTCATCGGAGCCTCAAAAGGCAAAAGGGTTGAGAAATGGCTGATATCGAAAGGATAGAGATTCAGTTCTCGGCGGATGCAGTGTTTCGCTTTTTTCCTGCAAAATTGCCACAGAATAAGCTTAAGGAAATAGCAATTGCATTTTTCATTTAAATGTGAAAGTAAAAATCCAGCTTAAAGTAAATGTGATAAATTTTATAAATGTTTCTCCCATGATATTGGATGATCTGCTAAAATCCTTATACAATTGCATGATTTGAAATCCAATGCATTATATTAAACTTAGTAAAAATAAAATTATATATCTATATATATATCTATCCATCAGTATATCTCTATATATTTTTCAAAGCATCTAAAATTTATTTTTAAAATAATATTTATGAAAACTTTCTTAATAAGCACAAGCATATCATTATAGTAGTTCAACAATTGATTATTACAAGCCTCAATTACAGCTTTGGAAATATATGTTTCATTTCACTTTAATGTTTATATATAAATACATAAAAAAACTGATATTTTAAATGCATATTAATTTGTTCACATTATTGAAAAATTACAATATCTTATTATATTTATAAATTTTAAATAAGATTTAGGAACAATACTTTTGCGTAAATGTTATAAAATGTTGAGTATGTTTTGTCCTAGTTTGAATTTGATTTTTGGCCTAAAACGTTGTAACGTCTTACGCGTCTTTTTTTAACAAGTCCTTTGGGATCTTTGGGACAGAATTAATGGCAAATCTTTTCCAACCAAATCCAAGAAACGAGATGTGAAGAAGAAATGCAAATAAACCGACTTTAAATATAGGATCTTAGAGTAAGCGGGGTGGCAATGTAAAGGAATGTTAGACAGTTGAGGTGCGTTGTGGCAGTTAATGATTATTGTAGTTCGTGGTTCAAGATTTAAGTTCTACGTTTCGTGGATAAAAATATTAGTGTTCGACTAGAAGTTAGTCGTCAAGCTGCATACCATTGCAGATAAAAACAAGTAGCATTATGGACTAATATAAGGTAGGATTGATTACCTATTAGTATAATTGAGGATTAGGCAGTTTGCTTATTCAGATTGGTCTAAATTAGATTAGATCATAATATAAATATATATATATATTGTGTGTTGCGTATTGCGTCATCGTAGATACTCTCATATTAATTATTATAATTAGATTTGTTAAAAAAGTTTAAATTGAATATCTTAATAAAGTCATATTAAGATAATGTTTGATCCTAGTTCTTTCGCTAACCCTACACCTCTAGCTCACGCTGATACTTCGAGGGATATAATTCCAAGGGGAGGTACATCACAACGTTTTAACATTTATCCGAAAGGTCATAAAGCGTCACGTTCAGTTCTCGTCATTTGAGCATGGGTAAAAATTACTGTGATTATTAAAAATAATATTGTATTGCTTCAAAGAGTGACAGTAATAAGTGATCAATCAACCAAGTGTATTTTAATAAATATATTTTGATGAAAATGTAAAGAGCTTTTATTTACATGTATGACTATCTGTTCACTGTACCTAAAATTTATACAAAACTAATTTAAATATTTCTGTACTCTAGGAATATCTTGATTTAACGCTTCATTCACACATTAAATTAAACAAGGGAAAAAATCATCAGCAATTATAAGGTATAATTTCAATTTTTATGATATTAGAGACCATAACACATCTAAATATACAAGTAATAAGTTTAAGATGGTTGCAAAATTATGATTTATATTTTTTTTGAAATTTTATAATTACCTTAAATTAACATAATTGAATGATGCATTATTCATGTTTGCATTTTAAAATTAAATCATTTATAAAAGAAATGTATGATTATTAAAATATTACATGGATAAATATATTGAAAAATGTATTTTATTTATCAAAATATCACTGACTCTTTTGATTTCGATTTTATATCCGTATTGGAACATTAAATATCCTTTTTTGTTACAAATTTATAAAAAAAATGTGATTTTGAATTTTTTTTCTTCACTAAGAAATAGTTGATTGATTTTTCTTGAAAAATAATTATGTTATCTTTTTCGAATCAACTAATACAAAAGAAAGTCCAAATAACTATGTAGAATAATTATTTTTATCATAATCACTCTACAAAATAATCCATCTCTTCGTTCGTGTACACAGACGCAATTACATCATCTTTAATTTCAATAATATACATTCCTTTGATCAAAATGTAATTAAGAAACCATATTTCTTTTGATTTGTACAATAAGTATTTTTTACAGAGATAAAAACATTATTTAATTCGATATAACTATCCCAATAAAATTTATTAATGTACCACTTTTGATCTTAAAAGCGAAGTATGTTCAAGCCTAAAAATGAATTTATATGATAAAAAGTACAAAAAATATTAATAAAAATACGTAATCATATGAATAAAATCAAAGCAAATATGTAGTTTATGAATAAAATCTCTAGTGGCTATCAATCAGCAGCTGTATTCTATTAAAAGTTAGTGCTCTCTTTCAAGTAATTTTTATTTTTATTTTCTCGTGATGAATTGCCCTGTGGATTATACATATAGGAAATAATTGTCAAATATTTCCCACATAAGTTGACTTTTCTTAACATTATTAACCATAAAATGAGCTAATTAAAATAATCCAAAAAAATTATTCTTAATACGTTTATCACGTAAAAAAAACTGATTTAATCTAGTGCTTTTATGGGAAATAATTTTTTTCTCCGTTTACCTCAAACTGTAAGAGTGTTTTCCCTGAATTTATTCTGTATAGGGAATTTTACTTTCTCATGAAACTAGCGTCGATATCCTAAATAATAAAATTAGTGTTTCTCTAGAAATATGTATTTAGCTTATAGATTTTTTCGAAGCGTTTTCTTGTTATTCTGCTTCTCCTCGCGAGAATTAAATATATATATATATATATATATTGGATACTAATAATTTGTTAATAAAAATAAAAATTTAGTTCGACTAAACTATGAAGAAATGTAATGTATGCAAATTAATATTCTTACTCTATTTAATGTTAAAACTCGCTTTGATTTTAAAAGCATACCATTTATCTTTAATCGGGTTTAACGTTTTTGGTTAAGGTTACTGACAAGCATTCGGTACCATGATTTTCAGAAGGAGTACAAAAATGAATTTTTTAGACGTAGTGTTAATTGAAATAGAATATACGTCTAAAATTTCTTTAATATACAATCATTATTATAAAAAAATGTTTTAATGCAATGTATTGTGGAAAAAATGAAAAAAGTTTGGCCCTTTTTCACAACATTCTTCTCTAATCAAATATGTTTCTATGATAATTTTATTTCTTCTGTTACTAACTATGACTACTATACCAAGTCTAAACTATAGTTTTTGAAAACTGCACACTATTTTCAGTTACAAATAATGGAAATATTAGCCGGTTTCTTTTAAAATTTCCCTACTCCCCGACATTTTGAAATACTAATAAATAAACTTGTAAATTATGCTTCAAAAATCCTAGTTCATGTTCTGTACGGAAGTCTTAGCTATAAATAGGCAGAATATTTTTATTATAACAGTAATTTTAGTAGAAGGAAAATGGTATGAGAAAATGTCATTTTTCTTCATTGTTTAAAAAAAACAAAATAAAAAGACATTATACCAATAATTCCATATGTATATGTATATTCTGAGAATTAATACAAAAAAATATTGCTCCTTTATGCACTTTTGTAAAATTAAAGTTCTAAACATATTTAGATACACTTTAAATGCATTAGCATAATGTTAATAATGCTTAATCTCTTTGAAGAAACAGGATATTAATAGATACTAACTTTTAGAGATATATTCATGAAAATGTTAAATTAAATGTACTTTCTTGCTTTATGATATACTTCTTTATTGTAAGTTATTGATATATATATATATATATATATATATATATATATATATATATATATATATATATATATATATATATATATATTGCTTTATAATTTATACTTGTATTCAGATTTTCTATAGAAATGCGGTACATAAACATGACAAGCACAGATAACATAACTAATTCCTCTTTACAGTATTTTAAATACAGGAGAGAATAAAACGTTTCTTTTATTTTCTAAAGATCGAATTTCTGTCACTCAAATTCTTAAGCTTCAGAATTTTTTTTTAATATCATAAACAATGAGTCTGATTGATTCTAGCTAGCAAAACAAGGAAAAAATACCCAGTTTATAGGCAAATTAATTTAATATAAAATGGAAAATATTTTCTAATGATGAATTAAATTTCATTCAAAACTCAAAAGTATCTGTTGAAAAAATTTTTTTAAAAAAACATATATTAGTTATTGATTATTTTCAACATAATATGAAATAATTTTTTCAATGAATTGTCTTTAAAAAGGAGTATGTATTAAAAAAATTCCAAAAGAGGAATACGCTAATGTAGTTTAGAATTCCTTTTTTGTAATGTAATAAAATTTATGAGGAAAAGTCAAAAAATAAAGAGATTATTACAATTTCACTTCCCAAGGTATGACAAAAGCGCCAGTATCCAGCGATGAATGAGGGGTAGTCCTCCAAACTTCTATAAAAAGTGTCACTCATCTTCCCTCGTAGTCGTTGGAATGAAACACACCATTACACATCGGAGCTCCATTGTTGATCTGCACCATGTAGGAAAGGAGGGAAGTGATTCGCCTTTTGTTTGCGAAGGTTTAAGGCCCGCGTAAATGATTCGCATCATGCACGCGCAGTAGGGTGACAAATGTCAATCACTAGGCAAGATATATGAATGGTTGAACACTTAAAAAAAGGAGGAACTTCTTTATGTGGCGGCAGAAGATTGGACAGTCCACCGACGTCAACCACTGAGGGCGATGTGCAGTCGTTGAGGTTTCAGTGACGGAAAGGATGGCAAATATTCAGGACAGATATCACACCTACCACAAACAAAAAAGCGAATCACTGCCCACTTTTCCTTCTTGATGCAGGGTTGCCATTGTGAACGGAATACTACACTCCAATGACTACGAGGTAAGGCGAGTGGAGCGTTGTATGAAAGTGTTGCAGAATTTGCTTAATGCAGTGCTGGATATTAGCGCTTTTGCCAAACCATAGAAAGAGAAATTGCAAAAGTTTATTTTACTTTTTGATTTTCCCTTGTCCATTTAATTATTCTGCAAGTATCAATTTTCATTTTCATTAGCTTATTCGTTTTTTTTAGAATTTTTTCTTGTATAAACATAGTTTCGACTTAAATTTTTATATGTTAACAATAACAAAATAACGCCATTACACATATACATATGGACAAATAATTTTACATACCACTTCCATAATTAAAACGTGTAATATAATGAAGTATTAATGAAGACAAATGTCTCAACACACATATGTATATCATGTTCTACTCTATTTAAGGTAAGTAATAATTACTGAAAGTCAAGAAATAATTAGTGAACATTTATTACACTTTTCCTTGCAATGAGGAAGTTGACTTTTTATTCAGTTTTGTCTTCTGTCACTGTTAAAATATTCACATCAGTCATCCGAAAAGCTTCATTTAATTAAACTCCGTTGATTCAATTTGCACCGTAGCAATTAGAATTTACTCAAAAAATCAAAACATTTAGGCATATTCAAATTATCATTCCAAGGTACATCGTTAATAAGTTAACGGATTCATTTGCAATAAGATTAATTTACATACCTTTACTTCTCAAGAAGAAATTACTGAAATCATTTATTCATGCTTGTAATATTTTATGACCTAACTCATTGATTGAGTTCTTGGTTCCAAGCTTTGCTCTTCAATTAACTTACATTATAAAGATTCCTTCGCTTATTTAGCACCACGTTGGGAGTTAATTACCTTTAATTGCGATATAAGCAGAAATTGACAGGAGTGAAGGAAGAAATGAAATGTTTCTTCAGTAATTCTTGAGGTTAGAAGTATATAAATTAAGTTGGTTTTCTAAATAAATGTTTTATTTTGTAGTTTTTGTTCCTTGGCTTTAAAGGAGAAAAAAATTAAAAAATAAATTTTTCGACAAGCTAACACAGATGAGTAAGTGGATGAAAACTAAGATCGCTTTATTTAACTACTTGAGAGCTTTTGGCGATGAATCTCGCAATTTTGAACCATGGTCAAATAACGAGGATGACACCTGAGCTGACCCTCCCTTTCTAAACATCCACACCAATGGAACTACGTTTGAGCTTCGACAGATTTAACATGCATCGCCCCTCCCTACACGGCGGGTCTTCAGCTGTACTAGGCTGAAACTCGTTACACGCAGGCCACGAGCCCATTAGCTTTAACAGTAGGCTACAACAGCCTCGAAAATAACACATATTTCTATAACTTTAATTAAAATTACTGAAAAATCATCATCTTTTTTCTCTCTTCAAATACTTAAAAGAAGTTTAACAAAGAGACCAAAGGCCTACTGTGCTCATCTCAGTTTTCCTGACATTGGGTAGGGAGGTGCCTATATGTTACAGACAGGTATTCAGTTTGACATAAAACCCAAGTGATTTGCTTCCAGGCAAGCTTGATACTCATTTATCAACCCCCTGAAGGCTAAGTTGACGTTGCCCTGTCCGATATTTGAACCCAGGGCCTGTGGTGTGGAAGAGTAAAACACTACTACACATCCACTGGACTTCCAAATACATAATATAATTCGAACTAAATATTATGATAATAATTATTTTCACAATTCTTAAGAAATTTGAAAACATGTTGATTTCAATGAAAAATTAGTTATAGCATAAAGTAATTGATATTAGTCTTAAGTATTCTAACATTGTAATTGATTAACCTATGCATAAATTATTTCTGTCTATCTCTCTCTTCATGAAAATAACTTTTAAGTTTACACAGTATGATTCAATTAACAAACATCGGTCGAAACTAAAATAGTTTATATAAAATAGTTTTTATTTACATCCCAGTTAAAAATAGAAACTTTAAACGAATTTATCTCAACCCCCCCTCAAAAAAAAAACACAATTAATTTACCTATTTTTAAAATTCTATGTCTTTTTTCCATAGTACCTAATTCTTTGCAATTGTGTTTGGCTATTGTTAATATTTCATTTAACAAAAGTTGTTATTCATTTTGTGAATCAAAACAATACTTATGATTTTTTTAAAAAAGGATGAATTTAGAAGTTACACAGTTTTCAAGGAATTTTCAATAAACATTCAGAAAAGAAGTATTTTACGTATATCTATAATGTTAGCATTAAACACATTTAAGTTTTTGTTTTACATAGTTCAACGTACTTGTAAATTTAATGTCATGTATGTACATCGATTATTGTAGAAATACTATTTCCAAATCGCTTAATAAATGTTAATACTTTTTAAAAAATTAAATATTTAGTATTTTCTGAACAAAAAATCAGTCTTACGTTTATCCATATACATTGGTTCTAAGAAAAACAATTGTAAAAATCATTATATCAAATATTAAACATAAATCGTACACTTTCCTTTTAAGAAACTAAATATTGTTCCATAACTTTTTTAAAATTTTTCACATTAATAAGGAAGTAAATGAAATCTTAGAATGCAAGAGTTTTTTTCTCAACTTTAGATTTCGGATACTTGAAAATATTACTTTAAAAAGTACCTGTTTTTATACAACTAAGAAATGGACGTTTTTCGAATATTTTTTTTGCAAAGTCTCTGACTCAGAAATAGTGAGAAATATATAAGTACAAATAATATCTTCTAGCAATTTTCTTTGTTTTTAGAGACGTTGACTAAACATTAGTGACAGAATGTTGAGATGAAAATACGTGCATAGAATGAAAAATATGCAAAGTGGACGCTTCATACATTCTAATATGCTATCATTGTTATTTTCCTAAGAGTTTTATGATGCCTCGTAGAAAATTTTGCATTTAGTTTTTAACTAATGGCAATGAATATTGTTCAAAATATTAATCTGGCGCAAAATTAAATTAATGAGAAACATATATTTAATTAGAATTGTGAATTTCCTGCTAGGATTTGACATAGAAAAATTTAAACAAAATGTTGGAAATAGAATTTTATACTTAAAATTTAAAATCTTTCATTACATGCAATGGAATTTTTTGAAGAATATGTGTAGAATATATATATCATATGCTTGTTACAGAAAAAGAATCGGGAGCCAAGAAAAATTCAAATAAAATGTTGGAAATATAATTTATATTTAAAATCAAAATATTTCTTTACATGCAATGGAATTTTTTGAAGAATATATGTAGAATATATATATCACATGCATGTTACAGAAAAAGAATATGGAGCCAAGAAAAATTCAATACATCATTATTTTTATTTGGAATATTTCTTCCTTATTTGAATATCAAATTTTATATCAAACTTTCAGGCAACATAGTTTTGTATAAAATAATGGTGTTCTTAATCTGGGTATTCAAAATATTGTATGTTTATCTTTTTCAGAAGAAAAAAAAAGATAACTTTGTAAGCTATTCTGCTGACATTACCCATAAACCTACAAATCTGTACAGTCCTTGAGAGATTTGAACCTTTTTTTTAATAATAAATCTTTAAGCCTTTCATGAAAAAATGCATGAAGTGGATTTAGAGTACAAATAAACCACAAAAAACAAGTACGGGATGTGCATGAAGTATCTAAGTATAAACATGTCTAAATCGGATTTTCAGCCGCTGTTGTGTCTGAGAGATGCCACTGTTTTTTTTTTAAATCATTGACTCAAATATTCTCAAAGATATTGTAGTTGGCTGTTTGAAATAACTTTAAAAAATATTGTACGACTTATGAAAAACTTTTATTTTACTTTCTCATCGATGCACTATCTTGGACTACTTCATAACTGTACATCATTAAAAATAATTCTGAAAATCAATTAAAAAATAATGTAGACAAAGTAAGTTATCTAAGGCAAAAATATATTCTATACACAAGTAATATATTATATTAAAAACAAAACCTAGGAATCTCATGAAAGTGCTTCAATTATAAAAAAATTCACTTCAAAAACTATATTGTTGCACACGATTATTTAGCATTCAGTATATTTTAATTAATTTACATTGCATTGGTAGTACTTTTAATTAAAATACATTTAATATAATGTAATAAATGCATTTAATGTATTATGATTTGCAACATATGTATTACTATATTTGTTAAAAATCTTTGTTTCATTGTTTTTTATATGTTAAAGAATAATGAGCCTGATATGTATTGTTTTGTTGTGATGTTTTATATAGCTCACAAATGTGTTGAATGTATTAGCTAAAAGCTCGTAATAAAAAAGTAGTTTAAAAGTATAATTCAAGATATATGACATATTTTTAATGCACATATTATATTTTTATTTACCTCAATTAATTTATATTACTGCTATCGTTTTTTACTGTATTTGAGTACATATAAACGGATCACTATTTAATCCAACTCATATTATTTTCTTGAAGAAAATTGCAATTCGGGCCTCACTTTATACGCAAAGCAATCCCATCAGATTTAACAATTCAGTTACATAGTAAGCAAATGGGAATACTTGTGTCATTTAAGGAAACATATTTCCTCTTCCTCTATTGGACCCTTGTCTCCAACTAAATGCTTCTTAGTGACCAGAGCATCCAAAGTTATCTCCTGATAAAACCTCTTTCACTTAGGGTGAACAGATGATTTCCCTTTTGAGAAAGACCCAGTACGAAGATTGGAGAATCGGACAGAACAAGCATTAAAAGAGTCCCGAAGGTATTTTAATTGATAAAGGATTTTACCAAGGGGACATTTTCTCGTTTCTAATTGCTACGATGAAACTGTTGTTCCTAATGAATTTGGATTACATATAAAGCGGGGTTTAATTCAGCATTGTATTCCTGGAAACTAAATGCTTAAATGTGCCATGATGTATACACATATAAATGTGTTTAATCCTCTAATACACCTATGCATTAAAAAGAAAGTAAAACATACAATTGCGTGAAAATTCTGTGTTTAATTTTATGTAAACTGTTGTTAAAAATAATTGTTAAGATTACTAGTCTTGATACACAAATGTGTTCAAGTTAATGCTTTAAAAAAGCACTTTCTATGCTGTCTTCAATTTATTTTTTTTATTAACTTATATTTAATAATTCAGTTGGTATAAGTATACGTTTGCGACTGCGAAATATATTTATGGTAAAAAATACATTAATAGTAAGTTAAACTGGTTACAATTTTCTTATTAATATTATTTTCAGATTTATTTTACAATATTTTTTCAAATGCTTTGATCGAAGTTTTTACTAAATAATTATTGTGGATACAAATTCTTTCAACTTAAGCTAAAAATAAAATCGGGCAAAGCCAAATGATAGATATATCCTTTAAAATATTAAATTAATCAAACATAGCTTCATTGATTAATTTATCTCTCTCTCTCTCTCGATATATAACAACGTATTCTATCTCTAGATAAATCCTGCAATATTTAAAAACAAAATTAAGATTATGATCATTCTAAGAATAACATACAAATAATCCATTAATATGTCCATAAAACTACACGCACAATAATATATTTTCCTGATTTTTTTATAAAATATTTCTTTTTTTAAAATTTATTATTACGTAGAGCTTTTAGACTTCTAATGCTTCTAATATTTAATTCAAATATAAGTATTATCATTTTTTTTTTGATAATGGACATTTTCAACATTTCAACAATACACACCACCTCACATATGTTAATATTTAATCTAAAACAATAAATGGGATGTGAATGTAAAGTCTTATCTGTTTACGGGCGACTGCTTTTAATTTTTCTTTGCGAACCAAGTTAATCGTATACATAACTAAACATTTAACTCGCCCTTGTGCGTAATTTGATCACCATGCGTGACTCTGGAGAAGTCACAGCAATTTATAATTACCACTTCAGTTTGGTGTAGGGATATATAATTTTTGATTATAGAGATGTTAGCTATTTAAGTCACACTGTTCTTGATGTTCCAGGTAAGCGTTAATACAGCTGTATCGTTAAAGTGGCATATGAGATAATCTTTCAAAGACGGCAAGAACAAAAAATAAATAAATAAAGGTGTATCTAAAAGTTTGAAAACTTCTAACATAGTACATAATTTTAATGTAGATTAGAGCGCTACGTAGGAAATAACTTTAAAAAAATAACTTACTTGTAAAACACTATGCATTTATATAATTTTTTAATTACTTTTTCTGAGAACAATAGAATTTTGTTTAAATAATACAACAAACTATTATAAATAAAACTTTTTGACCATTGAAAAGAGTGACAAAATATTCATATTTTTAAATAGATAAAAGTCAAGCAAAATATAATTTGTAATCGTTTATATTTATTGTTTATACTAAAAATAGTCTAAAAATTGAAGCATAAAAAGAGATTATTATCTGCCGAATCTCGTAAATTTAGTTTGATATTGAAGCATTTCGTCTATTTTTTTTTTACTAAAGAAAAATACATAAGCAGAATAATTTGTTACTACACGAAATTGTTAAACTTTTTTTTTATATAAAAATACTTTATTTGAAAAAAAAACATTGTTGCATTTTTTTTAGTGACAGCATGTTTTATTAAACATTAATATAATCTTTATCAAAATATTACTAGTTAAAAAAGAAGTAAAAAGAAATCATCCTTATCAAATAAATACGTCATATTATACATTCCATTAGGGACAAAAAATGGTATCTTCCCCATTACAAGTATAATCTATAAATAGAATTGAAACAATATTAAAATTAGTATATACCTTAATCATATTAATAACATAAAAACAATGTATGGGACATAAGGCATATACCATTTACCTTTAAGTATGCGAAAGCGCATAGAAAACAACTTTTCTCGCATATCAACACTGGTAACAACATCAGTAATTAATATAAATTAACCACAAGGATAATTTCAGATTAAATACAAGCAGTTTTGTTCTTTCATTACTCATTAATATTATCTCATTATTGCAGAAGCTAAAAATGAATGTTAATATGTGAGATAAATAACATGTTAACAGGCAACTGAATATTATATTAATTTTTATTTACTTTAGTGTTTATCTCATTTTTATCTTATTTACCAATTTCGCGTAATGATTAGTTATGTTTTAACATGTAAACTAATTTTTTTTCTAAAAGCATTTTTAATATGGTTCTTTTTCAATATATTTATTAAAACATTTTATATAGAGACGAGATTGGAATGTTTTCTTTTGTTTACTTTCAAAAATAATGTAAAAAATTACCTTTTGCCTTAAGCTTATATTAAAACACTCGGTATTTTACTGTTAATTATTTAAAAGTATGCTAAAAGTAAGGAATCAATGTTATTTCTTTTTATGAAAAGGTCACTTTTTTCATTATTATATATAGTAAAGAATGAAAAATATAGTATATAAGCCATTTAATACTTAAATTGAAAATAAAACGACATGTGTTAAAAAAATACGTTTGAAATTCAAGAAACATTTTGAGTTATCTGCTTGCAATATACTTGTAATATCTTTAGATCATCGTTAATAGATCAGGAATGCTCTTTCTTTTCTTCAGCATTACAGGTATTCAAAGTATTCTAAACCAAATTGTATAATTTCAGTCAATTAATGAAACCCTAATTTTGAGATAAATCTAAAATTAAGGAACTCTTCACTTTTATTATTGTTGAACCAGATTTCTCTCATTTTATTTCTTTCTATTATATTTTAGTTACCATTTACGTTTTTAAAAGTTCTATATTTTTTTTTCTGTTTGAATAAAATTATCAGGAGAAACTTCTCTATGTCTGTGTATATTTATATACGCATCACGCTCTCTCTCTCTCTCTATATATATATATATATATAATATATATATATAATATATATATATATGTATATATATATATGTATATATATATATTATATATATACATATATAATATATATATACATATAATATATATATATAATATATATAATATAATATATAATATATATAATGTATATATATAATATATATATATACGTTTGTGAATTTGTGTACGTCTATATTTGCGTGTTAGGTGTATAATTTGCAATACATCTAAATTCATTCACTTCTCCCATTACTAGTTAAATCGGTTATCTATTCTCACTTATTAGACTATTCGTAATTTTCAAAATAAAATCTTTATTCGATCAGGGCAGAATATGTTGAAAAATATTAAACGTAATCTTATATAATAACCAATACATAGTGAATAAAATATACAGACACTTTAAAAACAAAATTTTAATGATTTTATTATTTATAATCGGTAAATAGAGTCGGCAGAGTCAATCACTGAGTTAAAAAAATGCATATAATCCTTTTAATGATTTAAATAAAAATAATAATCAGGAAATTAATTTGTCGATAAAGTTTACTTTTTTCTGCAATTAAAACATCAATGGTACTTAGAATTACATAGCATTTGATTTTTGTACCAAACACACAAATTTATTGCACATTCAAAATTTGCAATATTTCCTTAAATTTTTTCCAACAACAATAATAATTTTTATTGCAGGTAAAAATTTACATGATACTACATTCATAAAAAAAATTTTGGTAAAAAAAAATATATATTTCTTCAAACACTAAATCTAGGTCTTGTATATAATACTGAAATTCCAATTATTTCAATAGATAAAACGTTTGCACTTAAAATGCTCAGAATACTTTAACGAACATATAACCTGGGAAACGATACATTTTATAATGTAGATTATGCTGTATTATAATGGTAGGAAATACATATACAATTACACCTCACAGACACATGCGTATGTATATATAGAGAGATATTAGAATGGATTCAAAATTGTTAAATGAATTTAAACTACAAATGCAATATTAATAACAAAAATGTAAAATGAACTATAAAAATAAAAAAGGAATCATAGAGTTATTAGAAAATATACATGGATTAGAAAAACTTCTAAAACAGAGCGTAATTTCCGTGTACGATCATATCCATAAATTAAGGATAATGCAAGTTAAGACAAAGAAAGAGTCAGAAGAAAAACAAAGGTGATTTATACGTAAAGCATTTTTTTCTAAACAAAAGGTAAAGAGCAAAACATATCATACATGCTTGATATCGTTAATATAAAAATTGCTATTAAATTGCGACTAAATGTCAATAATAATACTATCAACGTTAAAGTGTTACTACGAATTAGTAAAATTTACTTTTTATTTTTATCGAAATTCAGCTACATTTAAATGATTTTATATATTTTTCTTAGCACAGATGATATATAAATACCATAAAATCCGGCGTAGAACGCGCACATGTACATTCAGGCTTATTTTTTTTTAGTTTTTGGGTTTATTCACATTAATGTTTTGGTCATTTATTCGAGGTATTATTCCCGACTTTTGAAAAAATAGTATACTTCGAGAACTACAGCTCTAATAGCTCGTAAGGCAAGTCGTTTCTTTAAAAAAAAACAGTATTTCGATACATGTAGAAGAAATTAGTTATTGTTTTTATATCCGGCGTATAACGCTCACCCTTAAATTTCGATCTTATTTTTTGTGTTCAAAGTGCGTGTTATACACCAGAGTTTACGGTACCTAAAAAAATCTAATAAACAGACCTCAGAAGCATATGTGTAAAGAAAAAGGATAGTGAATATGACCCGCTATTTGGGCTTGATTTAAAAAGTACTTGATTTAAGTGATAAACGTATATTACAGTGAATGGAAAGTATGTTCTCTCTTAATGCATGGATTAGATGGAAGTAGCATCCATATAAGAAATAAATATTTCTTTACTTCACTTCAGATCATGAATTAAGGAAACATATTTAAATAGCTTAGTAGTTTTTTATTCTATGTAAAATTGTAGTTGAAATACAACTTTAAAAAACATTAACTAAAACTATATGCAATTATCCCTATTTAAGAAGATAATTCTTAATCTATATTTCTTGTTCCAAAAATTTTATTTTTTACTGCTTAGGGTTTCTCTCAGTATTTTATTCCTACAAAATATTTAAGAAAACGAAATACACAAACAAATCTTTACATATTTTATGTTAATATGAACCATTATATAAATACGAATTAATATGAATTCGTAAGAGTGCGAATTTTGTAGTATAAAAAATAAGGACAATATTCAGAAAGAGATATAAGCAATTTACAATTAAAAATAGATACTTAAATGATATTGTTTGGTTAAAATAATTATTTCTCAACTCTAATGATATCAGTTAGTTTGAAATTAAAAACCTGATCAATCTTTGAATTTCATAGGATAAAATAAATCTATACTAATATAAAATGCTGATAAAATCCAAATTTACTAAAATGCTAATCACAATATTGAAAATATAAAACCTTAGAAGCATTCAAATAAAAATAACCATTTAGCAAGACAATAATTGCTTCTGAGCTTCTATATAAATAAATTGAATAGAATTGTCTCAAATGATGCACTAATAACAGTAAAATAGTACTCGTTTTTTATTGCTCCTTTACAATAAATGCCTTATTTTAGCACATATTTATATTAATTTAATTACATGCACTTTATTTGAATGATAAAATTTAGTATTAAAACTATTCTACTTAGAAGGAGCAACAAAGAAACTTCATTTTTTCCCAATTTTCAGTTGATAGCTGTAACAAAAGAAAATGGCCAATATAACACTCATCTTTCGTGACACGTTACGGTTATTCGAAAGGGTGTGGTGGTCATCAACTTTCCAATCGAACAAAGCCTTTCATATCCCTTCCATTGACTCCTGTAAAATTCTCTAGTGATGCAATTTCCTATACAAAATTGCAAGCCATCACTAGTCATTGTCGACAATGCACAGCAAAATGGGCTCATCTCAGTTCTATGGATGCTCTTTTAACTGCAATGGGGTGCATTTCCTCGGTTTATAGGGAATTTCAAAGCATTTAATTATCATTTCTGTGTTTAAAGATTATATTAACTATCTTAACGCTATAATAATTTACTTAACAAAATTAAATAAGCATACCGTATTCAGAAAAGGTATTCATGAAATGAATATTTTGTAAGCTATAAATGATGTCACATTAAAAGCAAATCCTTTTATGAAGAAATATATGTATCCTTTTTAAGCTAAGTAGTACTCTTAAATTCTACATTAGCTCTTTTATTCATTGTAAATTTTATGTAAATACTTTCAGTACAGATGATTTAAAAATTAGTACATATATTTTAAGTTCCATAATTAAGCTATATATCGACAGTTAAATAATTATAAATATTTAAATATTGCTACAAGTTGAGAAAAAAAGTAATATTTTAAAATATGTATGTCAAATAATACATTTTATATGTGATGTACATATTCTTCCAAAGACCCAAATTACGAAGCAAATATATTATATTCGTAACAAATTCAGATTTTTGTGGTGTTGAATCCGCTATTCAATAATGTAAAATTAATGATTTGGAATGATATTGACTTTTGCTACATTGTATTACATTAAAAAATATATACGAATTTTGTCTTGGTTAAACAATTCACGAATATTTATATTACGATTCATATAATAACTGTACTATATGTATTTAAATAGGATTTATATATATATATATATATATATATATATATGATTAAATTGTGATTTGTTGTAGAGGTATGGTTATTTATTTTAATTGCCCTTAATATTTAATTATTATTTGAGTTATATTTTTATAAAATAATAACATTAGTATAATTGGTCTTCTAATAACGACATATTTATAGACTTCTTTTCCCTATAGCCTATTAATATTGGTAATTTACAAGTGAAGGTAGGTTGGGCTCAAAACAAAATGTTTAAACCTCCATTCTTAGTTCTTAAGGCTAAGAATTTGCCATTGTGTCACTGTGGCAAGTTATTTTTTACCTATACTATCTGGTTATACTTGTATTTACTCTTATTTATAATTATAGCTATTTAGTATATACATATTATTATTATTATTATTACATATATATCTATATATAAATCATATAAAGCATATAACGCGTACTTAGAAAGAAGATAAAAAATACTGCATTTAAACTTTGAATCTTGACTACTATTTCCATAAATAACAGATGGATATTCTTAGATGTTAAGAAGGAATTATAATATTTGAAACAAAAATATATCTTAAAAGTAAAAATAGCTTATCCCCCTAAATAATTGTATTTCGAATTGACTTACAAAAATTATTTTTTAAAATTTAAAAACACGCTTTAAAATAAAAATGGCTTTGGTAAAAATAAAGACAAAACAATTGTGTGCTTATTTATTTTTTCCATAAAACATTAAAAATAAATATCATCAACTGAAAAAAATCCAACATTATGTTGTTCCTTCAAAATTACACAGATATATAAATATAATGATGTTAAAAAATGATTTTATTTTATCTGAGAGCGCAAGCCCATAGTTTTAAGAGATATATAAGTATATATATATCATTTTAAAAATGCTTAGGAAAACTGAAAAACGTTAGTAAATTTGAAAAATTAAATGCATTTAATTGCCGATAAATAAATAATTTTAAAACATTTTTTTTTTAAATGAAGGTAAATACTTACGTTATATAAAAATAACATATTTATAAAAATAAATTAACGGTTTGTTTTATTGATCACAGGGGATGCTTCTTACATTTAAATCTGCTGAATGTTTTATGAAATTTCTGAAAGAGTTTTCTAATAGAAAGTTTCTGCTTCTGCATTTCGAAATAAGCCTCCTAAATTTAGCAGTTACGAGAAGCGATTAAGGTCACCCAAGCCAGCTTGAGTCTCATCAAGGCTAATTGGAAGGGGACCTCTCTAGTGACTAATGAGCTGAGAATTGCGGAACTATTTCAAAACAGTCATCCGTGGATGTTGCTTCAAATAAAATTATATCTGCTCTCGAGAACAATTCTTAAAGCTTAGTTTTATTTTAAGTCATTTCCTAGTTTTTGTTTTATATTAAATCTGAAGCAATTATTTTTAAAAAAATCCACACGCATATCAAAATGTATCATAAGCTTTTTATTATAAGCTGATAAGTTTTGGATATTTTTTAACTAAATAAGGGGTTTGTGTTACAAACGGATTCGCTAATCCTGAAGAAAAGAAGACGTTGTTCAGGAGAAACGTTTTTTTTTCTTAGCATTTTCCCCTAGACATGCACAAGAATTTTTATTTTTCTGATTATTTTAATACCTTTACTCCAGTGCTTCTCAAAGTTGCAATACTCGCGACCCAATTTTCAATCATAATTTTCATCGCGCTCTCCCCCCGATACAATAATAATGTACTAATTTCAATAATACTACACTTTGACGCTACAACTACAATACGACTTTAGCAACTTAAGCCCCCACCGTGAATATAAACATCTCGCTAAACCAAAGCCTTTATTTCTTCAGACGTATATATACGTCTTCCCGAAGTACTATCTCTTCTGTGTACTGATATCCGTAAAATTATTTCAAGACTTAGGAATCCACTGAAAGGACCATGACTATGTTTGCAAAGGATTTACTTTTTCCAGATTATTTTTACTCCTTTATCCCCCCTCTTCCACTAAATCCCATACGCTTGCCTGCATGGAAAACGGTTGGCAATTGGAAATGAATCGCGAAAATTTGGATCGGTCATACAAAAATTATCAAAATAAGTGTTAATTTTTGTTATGAATTATATATATGATAAACCCATGGGGTGACTGGTAATTAATAAACTTGTTTTTAGCTTTGAATTGTTACATTAACTATAAAATATATTGTGTAGTACGGATATATTTATAAGTGCAATACATCAGTGTAAATGTGCATTTTTTTTATGTCAGAATGTATTTTGTTTGTTTACTTTCAGTAAATGAATTTTTTTTTTTAAATTATCTTTTGCTCTTGACTTTTCAATATGCTCGAGCCCCACAGTTTGAGAAACACTGCCTTTAATCTCAAAAAGTATTTTTTTAAAAAAAGTCCTTCTTAGTCTTTGAAGTCAATGTCCTAATCAAAGTTTCCAAAAGGCCCTTAAACTTAAAACACACGTGCACACACACCTGGGCCAGCTGTAGTAGATTTGCCGCCCTGGACAAAAATGAAAATTACCCCTCTCTCCAAAGCAAAAAATTGTGTTTAAAAAAGATAAACTGTTCACATATATAAACATCTATAAAACATGAATAAGTCTTTCGAACAAACAGGCAGCATATATATGTATATATATATATATATATATATATATATATTTTAAGTCTTAAAAAATACAAAACAATTCGAAATTAAGGACATAATAATTGCTTGTTATTATTTAAATCGAGAAAAATGTAAGAGAAAGAATCGCCCTTTTCAGCAAGCTAATTGTTTCGAGATAGAGTCCACTGGTGGTAAGACTCACAAGCGCTTATTTTAACTTATAACTACACACACAACTAAAAAAAAATATCTTCTGTGGCTCCTATCTACCAAAAACTCTTATTACCCTTGTCTTCTTATGGATAGCTGACACCGGACATCGTATGTGTGCAAAGAACGTCCACTGTGATCCCCACCTGGGTAGGGAGAAAGTTACTTGGAAAATATATGTAAACACACACACATGTATTTCATCATTCAATGTAAACGTACTCCCGCCTCGAAAACTTCAAGTTTCGACATAAAAGAAAACTTATATTAAACATATTAAGTACAAAATAAAGGGAAAAAAGATACGTTTAATGAAATACCAAATTTGCACACAATCATATTCAGAAATATATATATATATAATTTTTTTTAAATATTTTTCAAATTCGATCCAAATGGCGCCCTTAAAATTTGCCTCCTTGGTAGGGGTCCCGTTTGTCTGGCCCCGCCAATGCACATACACTTTAGAATATCTGAATGCATTTGCTCATCATGCGGATGGGTTTTCCTCCAGAGCATGAAATATGGGTAGACGATCACTCCCCTTATACACCAATTTCTTTTCTTGCTACTTTTCCAAAATAAATAAATAAACGACAGAAAAGTTAAGGCTGGCATATTTTAGGTACGATAGAAAAAGCATGGTTAAAATGTATTGCCTTCAGTTAGGAATACCAGAAATAAAACTGGCATCGATATTGTCTTACTTTACAGCAATTTGTTCGGAAAATATTTCACCTTCTTTAACTCTTTTAACAACATGTTTGAGAATGACGGGAATTTTTTTCAGTTCGACTTATGAGCAAGTTTCAAATTTTGTAAATAAGTTTGAATGTAAACAAACAAACAAATAGCACTCTTGGCTTATACACGGATTGTCTTATATTCGGAATTACATGCGGAGCATATAGATTTATTTTTTTTCAAGTTTTATATTTTCGAATAATTTATAAGCTTTAGCATCCTAAATCTAGTAGCATTAATTTTTAAATTAAAATAATTAAGAATAATTAAGCGCATTCTTCAGTTAAAATTTAATTACAGTGCATGCATATAATGCGCTTCACATTAAACAATTAAATGAAAAAAACACAATAATTACTTTCCTCCTTCCAAAAGTGGGCAATTAAATTTGAGATTAAATTTATATCCTCCAAAACTCAGGATGAGTGCTGAAGGCGAGAATGATGGATTTCTAGTCTTAAAATTAACATTCTAGGGGGATGTATTGGAAACTCATGATACTAGAAATAAATGGAGCTTGCAGGCTCTATGAAATATGGTCCGTAAGAGAATTATTGTTAATTTCAGAAGCCACGACATACACAAAGAGCACGCAATAGTCTCGATGCACGAAGACGTGACATCCGTAGCAATTTATTATTTGCAATTCATATGTTTGACTAATTATGAAGTGCATTTCGTAATCCACACTTAATTAAACAAGCTAAACCTGGTTATTAAAGTATCTAGAGACGATGACATATTAGTGATAAATCATTTCACTGAAAACAGTTTATGGAAATGAAACAAATATAGTAAGCTTATAAGTTTTTAGATAAATGTTTAAGATTTGGGACCCAATATCATTAAAAGTGAAAGATATACTATAACAATCATATTAAGTATGTTTTCCTCAATTATCAATACTTCGGAAAATAAGATAAAATTTCCTTATGAAATTTACTTTATAAAGCATTATTTTCAACAAAATAGCTTTAAGTTGTTTTTTTTTTTTTTTTTTTCTATATTTTGAAAATCCTTAAGTTTTAATACAAAAGATAGTCACATCATTAAACACTGCAACGTTTCCTGCTTGTTGAGATAAATATGTTTACATTATGTGTGTGACATCATTGGAGATTCTTAAAAATACTCAAAAATTAAGCTATCTATGATTAAATTACTTATAGAGAGGGGGAAAAGAAGACAATTGTTTTCATCGAAGAAAAGATGATAAAAATTGATGTATTTTACGAAATTTAATATTCAGCAACTTATTTACAAAAGTAAGGACTTTTGAATGCTTATATATATAAAAGTATAATTTCTGAACAAATATTTTCAGTTTTAACGGGATAAAAATAAAACAACTTGGATTTTTCAGGGGGAAATAGTTTTAGGTTGTGAAAAATAAATACACAATAAAATATATTTTAATAAAACATTCGGAACGCATATGTCAAATTACTTAGAAACGTTTATTATTTAATACATGTATTATAATTGTATAACCTTGTATGTGTTAATTGTATTAATGTGTGTATTAATCTAACATCTATTAATTGTAAACCTAAATAAATTTATGATGTAACTGTTACTAAGATGGAAGATTAAATTAATTGTTTTGAACTGATCAACAGTTCTAGCTATGTTCAGCTTATGGTTCAAAGTTCTTAATTTGCTTTACCCAATAAAGGTTCTCAAGCTATTATGATTATATTTGAAGTTAATTAAGACTTATTTTATACCTTTAAAATGCATGGTGGTTTAGAATTAAGCTTACCTTTTTTATATTTCAATGTACGTCCAATTAATTACAAGGCTATATTATTTAATTAAATTATAATGAGGAAAAATAAAATTAAACAGCACACACCATTAACACATGCATACAGCCAACAAATTTCAGAACCTATTAAAACTCCTAGAAAATGCAATGCAGAAAGAAAACTTCCTAATCCACTAAGTCTTCCTGAATGAAGCTAATTTAGTTAGTGTTCCTTAATTTGATCTTGAACAGAAAGTCTCTGTCATGTAATTTATCTAAAAAGTTCCATGCTTATCTAATTTCAGTGTCTTTGCCGATTCCCGAGTACAAAGCAGTGGCAGGTGGGGATGCTCATCTGCCATGCAACTTTACACTCCCCAGTGATCCGGAAGTGGTGTCTTTGATGCTATGGTATAGAGACCAGGAGAGAGCACCAATTTATACAGTGGACTTCCGTAAGGGCACAAGGGACAATCCAAAACACTTTACAGTGCCGGAGTACGCTGACAGATCTTATTTTGATGTGACTAAATTGCCTCCAACAATTAGATTAGACTCCGTTTCAATTGAAGACGAAGGTATATATCGCTGTAACATAGAATTTAGGAGATCTAGAACTGTGACTAGAATGGTCAAGCTCAATATACTGAGTAAGCAATATATTTTCTATTTTTTCATAGATTGTATTTTATTAGTTTTTTTGAAAGTGTGACGTATTTTCGTGAAATAAAGATGCATATATTTTTTGTTTGCTTAATGTGGCAATGTAGTTTCTTTTTCATGGTAATTATACTACAACTGGCATTTTTATCAACATATTAAGTCTTTTTAATATGTAATTTTTGCCTCTTACACCTAAATGTATGGTTATATTTTAATTACTAAAGTGTAGATTAATATTTGATGTTGATATATGATATATCATGAATATTATAGTTCTTATACATACATTTATTATTGATTATAAATATTTATTACGTTATATTACAAAAAGTTTTATTTGAATGTAAAATCTATCTATTGAGCGTGTAAATTACTATAAACATGAAACTTGATTAATTACATTTAAATCACCTTATCACCTTATTACCATTAAATCACCTTATCACCGTTTAACTTTCTACTTAATTAAGTAAAATGTTTTGATTGTTAATTACCATCTCTCTCTATAGCACTTCCACACGTAATACACTTGTTAATATTTAACTTTCATTAGTTTGTAGCATTATTTTCAAAAGATGAATGATTTTCTATTATCAAAAAACTCATTCCTTTTTCTAATGATAATGAGATATTAACATATGATTTCTTAAAAAAACCTCATTATTATTATTATTTAATATTAACACTTAATTTGAACGTTTAATAGCATTTAAATTAAATATTACTACTTATTGAAATTAATATAAATTTATTTCTATGTTTTAGAAATAATATATATATATATATATATGTATATTAATGTTTCGCTTATTTAAATAATTAATTAAAATATATCCGTGTTATTCTATATATCATTATTCATATGTGATGTTTTAAAATTCTCAGTAAAACTTGTTTTTTCAGAATTATTAATTTAATATTTTATAGCTTTTATTGGTTTATACACTGTATAATTTTTTTGTTATGTACATGTTCAGCTTGTTTTATAATATTTGCTACTGAGCAAAGTATAATAAAAGCATCGTTTCTCCATTGGAGCTTAAATATTTGTTAAACATGCTATTCTTCACTTCGAAGTAATAAAATATTTTTAAGAACAAATGTTTATTTATTTCAGACATATTTGTTCTTAAGAATTGAAACACGCGTATTATTATCTATCCAGAGCCTTTCATCCAATATTAAATAAATTTTTAATTTATTAAATTTCATAATGTTCTCCTTGTGAAACAAAAATGATTTCACGTAGAGTAGCCTTCCGGAATTATTTATGAGAAATTTAAAAGACACAAATATATATATATATATATATATATATATAATATTTGAATATTACATTCAATCTAATACATATTTTAATATATTCTAAAAATTTAAATGTATAAAGGATCATAAATATTTAAAAAAACATTGTCATTTATTTTCAGTAGGAATTTTTTTTGTTCATACATGTGATAAATTTGGTAAAATTTATGCTTATATCAAACTAAGGCTTAGCTTAGCTCGAATTAATTTATAAGTATTTCGACTGTTGTTTAGTAATTACTGTAAATGTTATTGATTTTAATAATCATACAGATGGAATAAAATGCAAATTTTTTAAAATGTATTGCTATCTTTCATTACGTATCCTATTGCGTATTCATTGTTGTGTCTTATTGCGTATTTATTGTTGTGTCTTATTGCGTATTCATTGTAGTGTCCTATTGCGTAGCGTAGAGCTTTTTCTTTTATTTTTACAACATAATAGTGGCAAATTCACTCACATTAAAGAACTGGAACAATTTGAAAATCAAAGTACATAGTTTTAAAATTACTTCAGTGGCGCACACAAGGAAGGGGGGTACCGGGGACCCCCTCCAAAGCCCTTGATATGTTTTCTGATTAATTATAATTCTAAGTATATAGTACGTAAAATTTAATTAAGTATTTGTTATTAATGATTAATTTTATTAATTAATGCTAATTATTTATTTAATAATTAGCATTAATTAATAAATTCCGGAAAATTGACAAAATCAAAAGGAGAGTGATACAAGAATGGTGAACTTTCGACCCCAGACCCCCTCTCCCCTTGAAAAATTCCTGTGTGCGCTACTGAATTACTTTAATCGTCTTAGAAAAGAGAAAAAAATGAACGATTAAGGTATATATAATCCAAAATTCAAAAACAAATGAGGGTGTAAATTATTACAGTAAACTTCTTTGAATGATTTACTTTCAATTGTGAATCTATTCGAAGTTTGCTAGTAAAGCTTCTAACAAAAAAACACAGATGGTGATACTTACTTCATGTTCCTTAAAAAGAAACACCTAAACGAGTCCATGGCGTAAAAAAAATGAATTCAGCAAAATAACTTCCATATATATTCAAAAATTAAAACAAAAAAAATACTCTTTTCTGCATCAGAAAGAACTAATCCTTCTTTTATTAATTATATGAACTATAAATAAAAATTTCAGCTTTGTATCATTAAATAGTACACTCTTTCAGTGCCCCTTTACACATATATGGTGAAAAATTCGTTATGGCCTTATTGACATATGATGCCGGAAGAATTGTTGTTAAAAACTATTTTGAACGCATCTAATTGTTAAATTAAGTTATTAATTTAAAAGTTTATTTGAATATATAAGTATATATATATATATATATATCAAATATAAAAAAAAATCAATATTTCAATATTTCACTATATACTTATACATACGCATATATATAAATTTATACATATATATATATATACACAAATATATAAACAGATAGTTATATATATATATATATATATATATATATATATATATATATATTCTCCTATTTAAAAAAAAACATTATCAATTACTGTCCAATAAATGTCATATGTATTTTCTCATATTTGTCAAATATTTTACACATTTATACAGATATGAGAGATCTTTCTTTCAAAATAGATCATTTGTTCAGCTTATCCATTTACATGTTCCCTCTCTTCCACAGTCCCTCCCCTCTCTGTTGTGATAATGGACGACCGAGGACAAAGGTTAAAGGGCTTAGCTGGACCTTACGATGAAGGAGCTTATCTCTCATTGCTTTGTGAAGCAGAAGGAGGTAAGAGGTTATCTCTGCCATTCAGATTACATTATCTATGACTCTGATGAGGCAATCGATGGTAGGCGTGTCGAGAATAATTGAAATTCGCAAACCAAGTTTCTAATTCTACCCACCGATCAGTTTCTTTAATCTCCACTAAAAGGATTTATTTATTAACTCACTATTCATGATGAAGTTAAATCTCTGTTCAGTTTAACGCTTGGCTGGATTTTCTGATGTAATTTTTCCCGATTTGCCACGTATTAGTTGTAATGGAAGAACATAATAGGAACCTTTGGTGGTGATAATTATGTTGTGTTCTTAAGTAATGCATTCAATTAAAACTGATACAAGTAAAGGGAGCTTTGGACTATAATTGATTTTTAAAATGCATTTGTTAAATTATGAGTAATTTGTTGATTTAAAGTTATTTGATGGAAAATTTCAGAGGTTTTAGCATTTACATACATAACTTATTTAATAATCCTAGCAGGTGAGAGAAAATAAATAAAATAAATTTCAGTCTTTTTTATTATAACATAATAACAATGGCAAGTAAGATATTATAAAGAATTATTTTTATTTTATATATATATATAATGCTCATTTTAATTGATTTTAATATATATTCAGACAATCATAATTATGAGAAATTTATTTAATATTTATATATTTGTGTTCCCACTTCAGTCACAATCCTGCTTTGCAATCTTTATAGCATTCTTAGAAAGTGAAATAATTAGTATGAACCATTACCCGCACAACTGTCAAATTAGGATTATTTTATGAAATGAAAGCATTTTTGTGGAGAAAAAGAAATAATAATTCTTGAAGAATGTCATCACGTTCATCATGGATATCGCAAGCAAATAAGTCAAGAAATAAGACTGTAATTTGTCATAAATACTTTTAAAAATTATTAATTTTTGCTAAAATGTATAGATAACTTTTGACAACTCATCATCATAAATGTGAATAGGCAAAAAAAAATACATTATCAAATGACGTAATTATCATTAGAATTGAGTAATCGCTAAGCTAGCAATATTAGGCACATTTTTCTAATTCACCTTACAACATATAAAACTTTTTAAAAAGTCTAAATCATGCACATCGTGTCACAAATTAAAAAAAAAAAAAAAAAAAAGAATCAAAGAGTAAACAAATTTCTAAATGTCTCTTTTTAAAATATTGCTTAAAAATAATCAAAGAAAAATTCAATAAGATTATAATCTGCAATGACAAAGTCATGAAGTAATGTGTATATGGATACAAGTATACTGCTTTTATAAACAAATTTCTATGCACTTAAACTTAAAAAGTTCATTTCTATTATTTTGAAAGTAAAGCAAATTATTTTTTATTTCTGAATTGTCTAGAACGATTAGAAAAATTAGACTTTATTTCAGAGAGAATATTATGAAATACGAGCAATAAAATTTTCTAAGAACGTTTGAAAAAATATTTTAATATTGTGTTTTGAAACGTGGGAATAAAAAACTTAGTATCAGAGTAAATACACGTTAATAATACATTTCTATCATTCGATAGCACTATGATATATATATATATATATATAAAAGAAATATGTATTATATATCAAAAACAAGAAATAATAGATATAGAACATAACAAGAAATAGCGTAATAAAAATATCAAAGCTGAACATGAAGAACAAAAAAATATAGAGAATTAAAAAAAACTACAAAAAAGAAGAACCTAGCGAGTCAGAAAGCAATTTCGGACTTAGGACCGAATAAGTGGGGTTAAACTAGTTTGAAGGCTCCAACACCTTCCCCCTTTGCAACTCGATAGGAAAACCAAATAAAATAAAATTAAGAAAACTTCAGAGTATGGATGACTCAGAGAGCATGATAAAACCACTCACTACTATTATGTAACAAACTCTCCTAAACTCTTAATGCAGAAAAATCACAAAATAATTACGTAAGAAAAGTAGAAAAATGCTAAAACAATTACATAAGAAAAGTATCTTTCAAAAAATAATTTAACAAAATTTCTTTACTCACAAAGCTTTTACGAAGAGAATCAAGCGTCTTGCCGTTAATGAAAATCAATTATTCACCAAGTTAAAAAATTCGAATATATATATATATATATATATACAGATATATAAATGAAATATTTTAACATGAGGTTAGGCTAATCTTTTCTGCAGTAAAAAAAAATGTCATTCAATTTGAAAATAATCCACTAACTGTTGAAGATTTTCAGCAGGAATCTCACACCATTCTTGCAGAACACTGATTAGCTTCCCCACCGATACGGTGTGTAGAGATCTACACTCATATCTATAAATTAAAGATAATGAAGTTCAGGCAAAGAAAGAGACAGAAGCAAAACAAATTAGACTTATTTGTAAAGTCTATTTATTAAACAAAAGGTAAAGAGCAGAAAAGATGGTACATGTTTGACATAATTAATAAAAATTGCGATTTTTACTCCCTTGAGCAAACTTCAAAAAAGAACCTATTTACAAAAAAAACCAGTATAACATGGTTAGTATGATGTTTAATACGGAGTATGTCTCCCGGACGATGCAATACAGGCCTTACAATGCCTAGGCATGCTGAGTATCAAATTATCAATCTGATCTTGGGGAATATTACACCACTCATCAAGCAATGCCCTCCGAAGTTCCGGTAGACAGGTGGGAGGGGGTTGATGGGCTGCAATTCGTCGGCCAAGCATATCCCACGAATGCTACATTGGTATCAATTTCGGTGAGTTTGCTGGTCAATCCATACTGGTGATATCCTCCGGTTTAAGGCATTCGTCTACAATGTTTGCACGGTGAGGACGGGCGTTGTCATCCATAAACAGAAATTCAGAACCCATCGCGCCCCGAAACAAACGTACATGTTTTTCCAGAATGACATCCCGATAGATGTGGCCGGTCATCGTTACACTCTGAACATCCAGGTTGTGACAAATCTATACGGAACTTTATTACTAACCTTCTGATACGTCCTTTTAGGTAAATTTAATTCCCTGCCTGTTTCCAATCAACGCCAAAAAGAGGACAGGGATTCCGTATTATGCAGATTAGATAAAAGTATTTAAGTCAAACGGAATAGTACAGTGAGAGACAGTAGGAGAGAGAGATTGAAGCAGGAAGTTATAATATTGAAGTTAGAGATTTATTATTGAAGATTTCTAGGTGGATAAATTAAACACAGGAAGAGCTGAGATTCAGTGTGGTAAATATTGATTTATAATTAAAGACTCATTAAAGTTTTATATTAGGAGTGAGATTAAAGTTAAATGTTCAGTATGAACATTATTGAATATAATTCTGGGATCTCTTAGTGCGGTAATCTCTACGTGATCGATATTCTAATTGTTAATTAATTGGATCATTAAATATTTAAGTTAATATAAAGGAAAGTCCCTTTTAAACCTCATAAAGCTAATTTGATTTATTTGTTATTAAATGTCTTTGATTCTATTTGGGAAAGATAACCACATAAAGAAAGTTATTTATAAAAATGGCTACTGGTTCTTTTTTGACTCAAAATTATTCTCGTTCTCAAAGTAAGATCGAAAGGGATCTTCACAAAGTCAGTTTTGGAACCAAGAATAATTCTTCCCCAAATGAGCCATAATGCACCACCGTAACGGTGTCGTTCAATGGTGTTCTATTGGTTGTAACGGGTACGTGGCGCTCTCCATATTAAAGTCCGGCGAGAATCAGACTGAAAACTTAACCTGGATTCGTCGGAAAACATCGCACAAGACCACTGTTGTGGTGTCCACAATGCATGCTCTCTACTCCAGGTTAATCGAAGGCGACAGTGAGTTTCAGTAAGTGGAACACATCTGACCGACCTACGGGTATATAGACCCATGTGCCCTAAGGCGTCTGTTCACGGTCTGCCCTGAAACTGTCGCACCGGTAGCTGAAGAGAGCTGACGAGGCAGGTGTTACACTTATTGGTAAGCTAATTTAAATTTTGCAAAGCTAGCAGTGAAATTTATGTGTCGAGGAGGCATGAAGACGAAAAACAGTTTCTTAAAATTGGCCTTTAATAATCAATCATAAAAAGTCACTACGCTCGTTACTGGAGCGATAAAATCAATAAATCCAAAAAGCAACATTACCAGTGACATCCGATTCGAACCGTCTTCTAATATTGTAAAATTAATTTGGAATCTAAAATGGTGATGCAACCTGCAGTTGCATTGCCAACCAGTTGTTCTCTCCCTCTAAGAGTTAAACCACTCACACACTTCTTATATTTCCGTTTCTCCTTCCCTTTTTAAAAACTAACATGAGCCGAGTTTAAATACTAGCTCGATTTGCATGGCAGTTGCTGCCAACCTCAAATCACGAAACTCAAAAAGATCGGGTTCGAATCGGTGTGCTTACTTTCATTGAGATCATGGAACGGGATTGGAAAAACAACACAAGGAGATCATAAAAATTTGGATCCGATTTTTTTAAATGTCTAACAATCGGCCCCCTTTTTTCAATCTCGCACCATTATCTCTTACAAATCAGTAAATTAATTTTAATCTATAATCACATGTTATACAATTTAACAAAAAAAAATACATTTTATTCACAATCTTTATTGTAATAAACAAACTAATATTTTAATCTTAAAGAGATAAAGTCTTATTCTCTAAAAGAAATAATTTTCTACAAAATTCTAACAATTTTTCCTTTACCATGGGTTTGGTAAAAATGTCCGCCAAATTATTTTTGGTACCTATATATTTAATTTGGAAAACCTTGTCGTATATCAAATTCCTTAGAAAATGATAACGAACATCGATATGTTTTGTTCTATAATTTTTCTACCGGTGACTTTGAAAAACTTATAGCAGCTTGATTATCACAAAACATTACATTTTCACTTAATTCCAAATTTAAACTTTTATTATCAATTACATTCTTTAGCCAAATGAATTCCTTAGCTGCTTCTGTTAACTAACATACTCAGCTTCCATGGTCGACAGACTAACGGATTTTTGCTTGAAAGTTTGCTATGAAATTGGAGTTTCGTCTATAAAAGTTATGAACCCTCCCATCGACACTCGATCATCCCTATTTATAGCAAAATCTGTGTCTGAATAACATCTTAGTTTTAATGATTTAACTTTTGAAAGTTCTAATTTGTATTCTTGAAATACCTCGTCAAATGACTCACCTCGTAATTGTGTGTTACCTCGCGCAACTAAGCGGGCCTTGTATCTAACAACTTTATTATTTTCATCATATTTAATGGTATAAACCCAACGGTTTTCTAAAATTTTTATATTATCCGGATGATCAACTAAATCCCAAACTTTACGTTCCTTCATTATGTTAATTTCTTTATCCATTGCATCATGCCATTTAGATGCGTCTCTGGATCTTATCGCCTGTTTGTAACCGTTAGGAATAGTTACTTCAACCATAAAAGCTTCTTGTTGCTCTGATAAATCTGAAAATCCCTGGGATTCGGTATTATCTTTTCTAAAATTAAATAAACTAGGATCATACTTAATATTATGCCTCTTACAGTATCTCTCTATTTCGTTAAAAGATTTCAATCGGGTTGCTTCCCCTTCTATACTATAATATACGTTAGATCCAGTTACTTTCCTACCTATGTTTCGAATCGACTTAACCTCTGTACATGGGATCAAGCTATGATTATCGGAAGATACATCTGGTTTTTCAGATGTTGAGGGCATTTCCGTACTTGTCTTTGAAACTAAACGACTCGTTAATGAATATTTTACTCTATCGGAATCATCCTCATCATAATAATCAGGAAGGTTTAAATTATATCCAAGGTTACTATTAACTTTTTGTCTAAAATTAATTCTCCTCTTATTTTCATCGAATCTTACATTAATAGTCTCGACTAATTTATTTTCATCTATCAACCATATTCTATAACCCTTAGTACGTTGTGCGTATCCCATCATAATTCCCATTTTCGCACGCATATCGAATTTTTTTTTTTCTAATTTGTTTTGGCACACCAGCATATGCCAAACATCCAAAAGGTTTTAGATGCAATACCGATGGTTTTCTACCTGAATATTTTTCGAAAGGCGTTTTGTTACTGTCTTTGTGACAAATTCGATTCCACGCATAAGTGAAACAAAGTAATGCTTCTCCCCAAAACTTATGGGGAACTTCACTAGACTTAAGTAATGTTTTGATGCCATCTAGAGCGGTTAAATTGAATCTCTCCGCGACCCCATTCATTTCTGGCGTATATGAATTTGTTACCTCATGCTTTATACCCAGTTCTGTCAAGAAATTATCCATATCTTTATTACAAAATTCTAATCCGCCATCAGTTCTAACTGCTATTACCTTTCTACTTAGAAAACGTTCTGCTCGTTTCTGAAATCTTATAAACGTATGAAATACGTCAGATTTATTTCGGATGGGAAATACAGTCACCTTTCTTGAATAATCGTCAATTATACTCAAGAAATATTTATTACCGCCTTGGCTTTCAGTTGGCATTGGACCACAGAGATCCATATGCAACAATTCCAATGGGCGTTTTGATCTTACGGCCCCCGTCTTTTTGAATGAAACTCTCTTGGACTTTGCTAATTTACACGGTATACAATGAGTCTTACCATTATCAGTTAAGCGTGGGAGACCTTTTACACTATCATTTTTACTAGTTTTTACCAAGTAATCGTTAACATGACAAAAGCGTTGATGCCATATTTCTATTGATCCGTTTTTTGTTTTAGCGGTTACATCACTAAAAAAACTAATTTCTTTACTCTTTGGTATAATATAATGATCCGGCTTAAAAAAATACAAATTTTCATGGCGTGTCGCCGAGAACAATTTTATCCAGTCTTTATTAAAAACATTAATTTTACCTTTAGTACCCACAAAATGCGCACCTTTACTTTCTAATCTGGAACCGGATAATAAATTTCTCCTCAACTTAGGATTAAATAATACATCAGTCAAAGTTATTTCATGAAAACTCCCCTTATATTTTACCCGAAATCTAAGTGTACCGATTCCTTCTACGGGACAACTTTTATCCTCCGTTGCTAACGACATTTTCATGTTAGTTATCGGCTTAAGATCTAAAAATAAACTCTTGTCATTACAAAAATGACTCGTGGCAGCAGTATCTATTACCCAAACACCTTTATCAGACTCTGTGTTAAAAGTTTCATTTACAGTTGAAGGAGATTTTTGTAGAGACTTTTTCTCTTTACAGTTTACTTTAAGATGCCCGTACTTATTACATACATAACACGGACCTATAGTCTTAATAGATTGTTTAACATTTTTAATAGTTTTACAGTTAAATACCTTACCACTTTTCTTTTGGTAATCATTCTTGCCATTTGGATCTCCATGAGCTGCAGCCGTAGCACCAGGTAACGTCTTCGACTTCTTCGAAGTGAAACTGCTCAAGTAAGCATTCTCCGCTTTCTCCAAATCTTGTTTCATCAACTGAAGACGATTGGCTTCTAATATCAGCTCTGCTTCAATTTTGACAACTCTGAAGTCCTCTTCTTTCCATCTGTAGATTTGTTGCACGGTAGACTGGAATTCCTGAGGAAGCCACCTTATTAATTGAAAGCCTATGTACAGGTCGTCCAATTTATGACCCGCTTCCTGTAGTCTGGTTGCCGCTGTCTTTACACGAGATATGAAGATTCCAACATCTTCCCCTGGTTGGTATTTTGTTCCAAAAAATTGATCTAATAGTTGAATTACCCTTGCTCTTGTGACTGGTTCGAAGTGATCTTTTAATATCTTCCATGCCGCTACTCCGTCAGTTGTTTCCGTTATCAGATTTTTCAAATCTGAACTGATGTTAGTATAGATCAACGTATAACATCTATCCTTACGAAGTTGTAGATCTAATTTTTCCTTGTATGTTGCCTCTTCATCAGGTTGCTCTGTCTTGGTCTGTATTATAAACTGCCAGCAACCATAATGCATTAAGAGTACCTGCATATCATGCTTCCACGTGTTCCAGTTGTTTTGAGTCAACACTGATATCTGGTTGTTAAACTCCATACCTGTTACTCGATTTAGCGTACTAGCAACAGAGTTCATAAAAAATAGTTCTAGACTGGAACAGTATTAAAATAGACAAAGTTCATGGCATGGTTCAACTGTTTAGCCTGCCTCGACACAGTACATGGACTGGGCTCATAACCAAATTTGTTACACTTATTGGTAAGCTAATTTAAATTTTGCAAAGCTAGCAGTGAAATTTATGTGTCGAGGTTAATCGAAGGCGTTTATGGTCGAGGAAATTTATGTGTCGAGGTTAATCGAAGGCGACAGTGAGTTTCAGTAAGTGGAACACATCTGACCGACCTACGGGTATATAGACCCATGTGCCCTAAGCGTCTGTTCACGGTCTGCCCTGAAACTGTCGCACCGGTAGCTGAAGAGAGCTGACGAGGCAGGTCTGATGCTGAGCTCCGTCTGTTTCTTTTGGCAGTAGCTGCCAAATACCGGTCCTCATTCGGTGTTGTAACTCGGGGGCGACCTGTGCTGTAAGATCTACTCCAATTACCATCATCTTGGAATCGTTGACAAATCCTGGATATGACACTCTGGGCGATTCTAAGTTCCTCGGATATTTCCAGCTGGGTACGTCCACATTCCAGTCGTTCAATAATTCTACCACGTAAAAAAATCATCCAAATGCTTCCTTTGTGCTATAGCTATGCGGTTATTGCACTGAAAGTCTTTTAAAGCGCTTGTGAACAATTTTACTTCTTGGCCATCATTCCTTATATACCCCTCTCTTACACTGTCGTCATTGTGACGTACTATCCACGCCATCTGGTGGTTTCCTGTAATTTGCATATTCTTCTTCAGGATGTGTGTGATAATTCTGCAGGTGAAATTTTTATTTTAAAGTTCAATTTCTGTGTGATTCTGAATTATCCTTAATTTGCAGACATGAGTGTAATTTGCAGTCAGTGTCCCAAAGTTTACATTCAGGTTAGGCCTTTGAGACTATCAGTCGAATTCATTAACATACATGCCAATAAATCAGAAACTTTGCGCAGAATAGACTTATGATACAGGAAGGGAAACTATACGAAGGACTGTTACAAAACAGGAAACACTCAGTGATTTGTGAAAATGTTAAGACAGACTTCGGCTGAAGTGTTCCTTACATGAGTAGTATTACCCTGCTAATAACTGTATACCCTCGCGATTCGTGCTAACAGCGGGCACTCATGATTTCAGGATGTACACGCTAACAAACCACCTTCGCGATAAAGTGCTGCTATGGATATACGTTCAATTATATGGTTTCCATGCTTTTATTCATTCTTAGATATTAACTTGTATTATAGTGTTAGAATTGTAGTACAATTATGTAGATTAAAATAATTTCCTACCGAAAAAGTTCTATATATTACCTGTTCTTCAGCATCCATCGGTATAAAGTTCTGCTTCTTGTAATCTGTAAGATATTCGGCTAGCCAATATGGAATTTTAATGCACACATTAGCTAGCCGAATATCCTGCAGATCTCTTGATTTGAGACCTCATGGTTTTCACACAAAAATATCAATTGGTTGGGTTTCCTTGATGGGCTATTTTCTTGATCTGGTCTAGATAATCGTTTTTCCTACACCAACTTGAGCATTTCTTCTCAAGTTTGGAAATGAAATTCACCATACAAAAAATTTGAATGTGAGTTTTTCCGACACCAACTTGAGCATTTTTTCCCAAGTTCGGAAATAAAATTCACAATATAAAAATTCGAATGTGAGTATTTCCGACATCAACAAAAAATTTGAGCATTTTTTTTCCCAAGTTCGGAAATGAAATTCACCATACAAAAAATTTGAATGTGAGTTTTTCCGACACCAACTTCAGCATTTTTTCCCAAGTTCGGAAATGAAATTCACCATACAAAAAATTCGAATGTGAGTGTTTCCGACACCAACTTGAGCATTTTTTCCCAAGTTCGGAAATGAAATTCACCATACAAAAATTCGAATGTGAGTTTTTCCGACACCAACTTGAGCATTTTTTCCCAAGTTCGGAAATGAAATTCACCATACAAAAAATTCGAATGTGAGTTTTTCCGACACCAACTTGAGCATTTTTTCCCAAGTTCGGAAATGAAATTCACCATATAAAAATTCGAATGTGAGTATTTCCGACATCAACTTGAGCATTTTTTCCCAAGTTCGGAAATGAAATTCACCATACAAAAAATTCGAATGTGAGTTTTTCCGACACCAACTTGAGCATTTTTTCCCAAGTTCGGAAATGAAATTCACCATACAAAAAATTCGAATGTGAGTTTTTCCGACATCAACTTGAGCATTCATTCTGAAGTTCGGACCAGCTGATTTGACAGCCTGAAGAATCACTAAACAAGTGAGTTGATTTTTAAAATCACAACTTACACAAGTTAAGTGTACTTCAGGCCTCCCGTGAGAAGAGGTCCTGTCCTTTATTACTTCAAATACATACATTATTTATGAATATAATATATTACAAAATAATCAAAACATCTTTCAAAGAATAGTTTCTCAACATGTGAATGAAACATGTAATGCACAATTTATGAATATAAGATATTACAAAATACATAATTTGAAACATTTTTCGCACACATAAATAATAGTTTCAATACATAATAGTAACATGTAATGTAGGATTAATGAATACAAGTTATTACAAAATATAATCAAAACTTTTAAACAAAATTTTCATCATCGAAAAAGCTTTTATATAAACATATTTAATTCACTTTTATAAATAAATTCATTTACAATAAACAATTACAGTATACTCTTGATATCTCGAAGTTCGAATAATCTTAAAACATTGCTTCACCAAAAAATCCTAATTGACACAATATTTAAGACGGTTAACAATTTAACCAAAAACAAAATTTCAATATATATATATATAGAGAGAGAGAGAGAAAGAAAGAGATTATGTATTCAATTTCGAAATATCAATAGTATAGTGCATTACATATTTTAAAAATCATCCTTCTCTATCAAAAAGTGTCCATACGCCAAAGAACTAATACCATCGTCATTTAAATATTTTTTGTCGTAATATGCAGATAAACTGGTTTTGTTTTGTGCTATGGTCGATAGTTCATGTTTTTTTGAAATAATGGACGCTTGTTTATGCTTCAAAATTGATTCAGATTCTAACACTTCTTTATACATATTTATCGTAAAATTCTTTACAGTTGATTTTTTTACACCTTTGGCAGTTTTTTACAAGTTTCCCCAAAGGAAAAGGCATACATTTTAGGTTTGAGTCCTATGAACTCTTTAATAGGTTTTATTACCTCGCTTTTAAGATACCCCAATTTACCTTTATTTTTTATATCATGTAAAAAATGGTTGGAAGGAAAATTACTAAAATCCATTATATCAAAAAATGAGTTTTTTAAATCTTTATATACATCATCTGTATAAATGTTAAGATAAAGAGAATCTGTATCCATATACAATAGCTCACAATTTCTGTTATATTTTACTTTAAAATGCGAGTAATAGAGCTCGTACATATGAAGTTTCGATAGTTCTAAAATGCAAAATCCACCATATATAGGTTTATCAAGAATGAGATTAGGTTTTTTCATTTTGAAAGTAGTAAAGTGATTGTTAATTGGTTCAAAGTATTCTAATAAAGGACTAGCCATATTAATTTTACAGTCTTTTTCCGTTAGAGAACCTTTCACTGAAATTTTTTTACGTTGATTTAGCATCAGGCGACCAAAGAAACTGTTATTCATTTTTTAAAAAATGATTTTGTAAATTCATCTGTAGCTAAGTTCCGTTTCTTGTTATTAAAATGTATGTAATTCTTTAACCACGGCTGCTGCTTAAAAGCTAATATTTTATGAATTTTAGACACTACAATACCTTGTTCAACATAATATTTCAGATTTAAATAATGAGTAATGTAATTCTTTTTAGGGTAAAAGTTTGGGATTAGTTTTTACTAGGTAGTGTATGTCGTAAATTAAATTTATTGCATAATTTTTTAGAATAAGGAGAAAGCATTTCGTATGTAATTTTTAAATGTTCCACAGCTAAAGGTAAATCATTAGTTTTTTCATGAATGTTTTCGGGATATGTTAAATCAACTTCAAGTATGAAACCTACATTAGAATTGATATCATAATTAAATATATTAAAATTTAGAACTTCCTCATTAGTGAGCCATGTAAATGTCCTATTGGCAATGGAAGACTCATCACATAACCATACAAATTATTCGCATCCAGTGCTAAAATATAGTTGTGACGTTGATCTGGAGTATACGTTTCAGTTATATATGGGTTGTTCGCACTCATGTACCTTTTACCTAGGAGACTAATCCCCCCTCTCATTTGAGATTCAAACCATATGTAATCATTCACATCGCTTAATAATTGTAACTCGACTTTAGTGAACTTAAGCCCCGCGTTCCAAGTTAGCTCAGAACTAGTTAGAAAATGAAGCGGGTCTAGTTCATAGTATTGCATTGCAGTACGACGAAACGAAGAAAATACTTCTGCCAGCATAATAGTATCTACATTTTGGTATAACTCTAAATAATCTGCAAGATTTTTACATTTAAATGCTTTAAAAACTAATTTTGCATATTCATACTCATCTTCACTAATAGGGGAGTTGGTAAGAATATTGAAAAAGGCTTCTTTCGATGGTAATTGGGTGTCTTTTAATTTTGAAAATTCATCAATGTAAGAATAAGGAAAAATGCCCTTTCTTTTTAATAGATAGCAATTTTTTTCGTTCTTATAAAAATTATTAAAAATTTTAAAATTATGATTCGAGGTTTTAAGATTGTTCACTAAAGTATCTAATGACGCATCTAAAAATTGAAATGAATCTAAAAATTTGAGTGCACCTAAGGAAAACATAGTGAATTTTTCCATATTTACAGGTATAATATTAATTGCATTTATGAAATCAGATGGTAAATTTTTTAAAATTAAATGAGAGTCATAGTTTCTGGAATTGTGAATTACTACAGGTATAAAATATGTAGCTCTATAATTAAGATTACAGGACTGATGTGCCAAACCTCTAATATAACCCCTGCCCCAATGACAATGATCTCGAACACTGACATCATTTCTTTAAATGTTTTCTTGCAGATATGACACACCTCTGGATCATAAGTAGAGTTTACATTTTCAATCATCCCTGCTGTTTCGTGCATTTTTTTTAAAAGTTTTTTGGAAACACTTTTTAAAGTATTTAAAAACTGTTTTATTACATCTTCTCCAGAGAAGTATTCATGAAAAATAATATTGTCTTCAACATCAGTTACTATTATGGTATAACTAATTGCTTCATGTCTTTCTATCACTGATGTGTAGCTATGTGATGGACATGGTAAAACTGTTGATACTTTTTTTAGTTAATGACTCGAAGTCAGCGTATACACAGAAGGGGTGATACAACATTTTTGAAAGGTTTGTAAATTTTAAGACTGTATTGGGCTTAGGAAGAGTAACTTTTTGTGCTTTGATATCTTGACACAAAATACGATGCGAATTCAGTGTGCTCTGTCGAGAAAAGCCACATAAACACTTTTTACAGAAAAAATGTACCCCATTCTTTTTATTCATTAATCTATTAAAATTTTTAATAAGAAAAAATGTTTCAGATAGAAAAGTAAATCAATCTCACTATTAGTTTTTGATTGTGCACTTATATACAATGGAAATACTTCGTTTTCTTCCCAACCATATACGTTAATTCTTAAACTGTTTCTCTTTTCAAACAATCCTATCTTTGAAATTTCCATTGGAAATGAAAATCCATTAAGTTTTAATCTCCTCATATATTTCTTATATTTAAAAGATAGATTTGAATTTTTTTTTCACTGGGTATAATTTTGCTAGTATGCTGTAAATAAAGCATTTATTATCATTGCATTTAATGTTTAAAAGGGATTTTTTATTTTTTAATTTAGCCGGAAGACAAGAATTACGACATCCACCCCTATGAGCGCGATAGTTACCTATATGAAGATCTAGGAAAGTTATATTTTTAATTACCCATCCACTACCGTTTCTTAAAAAATTTTCGATATTAACAAATATTTTTTAAATGCTGAATCAATTGCATTATAAATTTGAAATGGAGACAAAATGCGTTCGGGATAACTGCAAAAATAAAAACATTGGTTAACTCTTCATCGTCAATTATCTTAAAAAATATTACACTTACACAGATAATCAATCGTAGTCGTAAAACTACACCAGTATTTAAAATACTGAATATATTATCTCGTGCCTCTCTGTAGAGAGCATGAGGGTCTTGATATGAAACAGATGCACGTAACGTTCTTGCGTAACATCTAAATGAAGACACAGTTTCTCTAAATTGTATCATAATAAAAACTAATTTGACTATAAAATTGTATCACATTATTTCATAAATGTATGTAAATGAAAGAAAATTTAGGTGCAGTCTTTTACATATGACAACATAGCATCACAAGCTTTCTTTAATACCTCAAGCTGAGCCAGAGGAATGTTGAAACGATTACGAATTACTTCGTTGCTGGAGTCACTGCATTTACTAAGACCAACATAATATTGGCCGCGGAATTCTTTCAGTTCCATTCCAACGCCTTTCCCCAAATTTATAGAATATGGGGGTATACTTTTCTTTTCCTGTGCGTCACAACCCAAATCCAAGTCAAACTTGGATTTCGTGGTTTTGCTTCTTTGTGTTTGGTTTTAATAAGATGTCATCCTCATCATTATCCGAAAGTTCGAAAATGCGTTTTCTGGCTAGGATAGAATAAAAATCTTAGTTTTGTAGCTTTAAAGTTTTAAGGGGACACAGTGCGATTAAATTGGCCAAATTGGTAAAGACTGATTTGTCTTCATTTTAAATGCTAAGACTTTTTACCTATTCATAATAGTGCATGTGACAAAAGTTGGTATATATATATATATATATATATATATATATATATATATATTTATATATATATATATATATATATATATATATTTGAATCAAAACAATACTTATTTTTTAAACAATTTTGTGTAAATCGTACCATGTCCTCTTAAATGTGTAAAATATAAAATCTATATAAAATCTATATCTCTTTATAAAATCTTTTTACCTCACACTCTAATAAAATACAACACAAGACGCAAAAAAGGGATTTAAATATTCATAAGAATTCTTATCGAATTAAAATTGTGTTTTCATTAAAACTCAAAAACATCACCTATTTTGTTATAATGAATTCCGATTGAATAAAAAAAAAACTTAAGAGCATCAAATCAAATTTGAAAACGAATGTCGATCCTATTTATTAAAACTAAACTAAAAACTTTAAATAAACTTACCGTTAGACATAATGAAAAACTTCAAGTCCTGCAGTGAAGGAGAAGAAAAGACTATCTGCGATGCGTTGTGAGTTTCCTCTGATCACTACAGAGCGTTTTAAAGCTTTAAGAACAAAGCCCTCTGTCATTTAAATTTCGCTTATTCTAATTATTATTGTTTATTATACAATGTCACACAAGGAGCACGCCAGTGTTATGTAAATGACCAACGCTTCCAAGTGACGTTATACTCAGAAAAAAACAATGTCCCATTGTTTAAAATAAAATAGCCCAAGTAATTATGTGTTTTATTATTTTTAGTTACATGTCTCAACTAGCAGGGAATTATTTACTATAGAATAAATATCACAAGGAGCGTGTGGGTTGTTTAAATGACCAATTGTTCCAAGTGGCGTTATACTCGGAGAGAATAGTGTTTCATTGTTTAAAATGAATTAATAGAACAAATTATGTATTTTACTATTGTTAGCTATCACATCTCTCAGCTAACAAGAAAAGAACGTTTACGATATTTGATTTCGAGATCAGCTGATTATATGATATTCTCGAATATGTCTTAACATTTGATTGTTTGAGGTCGTTCTCATGAATACAATGGTTACTTAATTATGCTTTACTTTTTCCTATGATGTCAAAATGGATTAAATTATATGAATGTTAAAGAATAATCCTCTTTTGTGTTCTAATGTACTTGTCTTCCTTTTTAAAAAAAAATTAGAAAATCATGATTTAAAGTAAACCTTTTCACATTTAAGTATTGAATACTAACACCTAGTTTTGAATTATAAATATTTTTAATTTAGTTAGAGTACAAATTTAAGCCGCATTAGAAGAAATAAAATATATCTTCCAGTAAAAATTAAAAAATCAATTTTCCACTGATTTTCATAAAATAATCTTTTTAACTTTTATTCCAAAACAAGTTATGTGTTTTTGGAACATATCTCACCGCACAGTTTTAAATGTCTAGCAAGCTCACAAGCATTGCTATGTTTTGAAAAATGCAAACATACTTTAACAAACACGTAATACCATTAAAGAAAAACAAGATAAACAAATAGTTCAAATTTGTTTTTATTTAGCACTAGGTTACATGAAATAAAAATTAAAAGAAATTCAGTTTTACAAGATGTGAAGGCTTTCTACAAATTCATCTGCTAACATTATTTTAAAATAACCAAACTGTAACTGATAACGTGGACAATCAGGTACATCTGCTTCTGTTTCTCTTGCGGTTAATATACAGTCCAACAGGTTAGGGAACAAGGTTTTGTTCGAAGCAAACACTTGAAATCTTTCTTGTGGATCCCGTCGATGTAGTTGACAATATCCAAATAAATCTTCATTGGGCTCCTTATGAATAAATTGAACAATTTCACAGTTGCTTAAGATTTTGAAGTAGACCACTTTTTTGGAGTCGTCAAGATGTTGTCGCACAGCGTTTTGCACACATTCAATGATGTTAGTGAACAGAGCAGAATGAATGTACAAGTAATCTCCGCTTGAACAGCAGCTGCAAAGAATATACCCGAATTTCTCCATTGTCGGTCTTTTTCTAAAGTTGAATATCTTGCATCTCTTTTATATGCTTTTTTCTAGAGATTGACAATATTGAGTATACAATGGGCGAGGAATATTTGTCAGCTTAAAATATCGTTGCGCAAAGTTTTGAACTATTCGTTCATTTTGGCAAGTATTTATTGATTGCAAACGATTAATGGATAGTCCTCGGCAAATATGCCATAGAAAATAAAGACAGAATAATCCACATGTTGAAGTATATGCATGCTGAAACATTATATCATTCCATTCCAAACTTGTTGAATTTTTATTTATAAATTTTTGAATGTCTTGCATTGGTGGTGTACCATATGAACAGAAAAAAAATACAATGTCCATTGTTATCAAAATAAATAGCTTGCCAGTGTTGTCCTTTACAATGGGAAGGATCAGTATTGACAATGAAAGATCGATGATGTTTTCTTAGTTCTGGAAGCGTATCGCTAGCATAGACTCCTCCAAAGTTTGATTTAATTTTATTATCACTCAGAGCTAATCTCAACAACGCAAACGTGTCCATGTTTGTTTTAAAAATCTGTAAAAACATTTCGGCTTTTATCGATTTCGATGAGCGATTGCATTTCCATGTAAACAATTAAAGTCACTGTTTCGGCAAGGTCTTCTTCAAATTTTAAATGAATTGATATATCCCCACTTCGTGTTACGTTTGCAAATGGATCACTAGCAGAGAAATCTTGGGTTAAATCGAACACATACAGACATGTGTTTTCTTTGTATTCAACAAATGTTATATTAGTTTTGTGTTGAGCCAAATCAGTGAATAAACTTAAATAGTTTCTTGCAAATAAATCTTTCCCATAACTAGGTGTATATGCTGTACTTGGGATCTGAGTACCATTTTCAGTGAGTGAAATATGGTTTAGCTTATAATTTTTAAAATTAAAGGGTTTTTTTTTCAAATCCCCGGTATAGGCAGAATTTGATATTAAGCCCAAAATCATGCGTGTAGGGAGAGTGCCATTTACAGCATTCGGAATTGTAATGCTTTTCAATCCAGAGCTTAATGTAAATGTTTTAATTTCAGTTCGAGTAAAGGGCATCTGCACCAATGATTGTTCTAATGCCTTTTCATGAGCTACGAGAATAGAGCTTGAAATTTCGCATTTTCTTATATATAAACTTATATTTTCAATTTGAATACGATAGTCGCCTGCAGCCGCTAGTAAGGCAAATTCATTTTTAGCTTTTAACAGTTTGATTCGGATTGATGTTCCATTTATTAATAGTTTAGATTGAGTTCCTAAATCAGTATGAAGAATTCCACACATGTCAAATACTTTGCCATTTTTGACGCGATCCCATCTTTTTTTCAATCCTATATTTTTCCCTACATCTAACAAACTCACATCATCAAATTCACCTGCGGTGTCTTTTTCAAATAATCCTGCACTTAATAAATTTTTTGAGAGCCTTCTGGATGAAATAGTGTGCTTTGGATATAAGCTTTGTAGGCATAATTATTTTCTGAAGAAATTTGACGATCGTTTAGCGACACATGACATTCTGAAAACATCGTATTTAAGAGGTAATTAACAGGTCCACATCTGTCTGCATCTTGAAACGCTTCTCCATTTACCTTTAAAATCTTTGATTGAACATGAAGAAAAAGATGCGATAGATCGAAATAAGATTCACCTAAACCCGATATGAGAAATTCAATAGTGTTGTTGTCAGAAATTGATGCAACAGGATGAACTTCAACAAAGGATGATCGATCTATTGCCAATTGTATAGGAGCACTCGCAAAAAGATCCAATTCACTTTTGGTGCAATAACATTTTTCCATTTTCAGAGATTTGTAAACACGTCTTTCGCACAAGATTTCTTTCTCTTTATCTGTCTTTTTTGGAGTGTGTTTCTTTCTTTTAATGCCTCCTCCACCTCTCAATTTACGAAGAATATCTTGTTTAATTTCATTTCCAGCTTGGCGAAATTGATTCCGTGAGGCCTCCCGAAATGATTTACCTCGTGACATATCTTCCAACACGTTTTGACCTGTCGTTAGCAGATGTTTTCCAAGATATTTACCTGCCTTTATCATAATTGGCATTGCATATCTTTTTAAATTACTGAAAAGTCCATAACCTCTTTGTATAGGGTAATTTGAGGCAAAATATGTTCCCTTTCCTCCTTGCTGGTTGCAATAGTAATCAATACAATCATGGGGATCTAATCTTTGACCGCGCGTCTCCATGGCTAACAAATTTATCTATAAAGTGTAATTACTTTGCAAGCTGATTTATACAATTTTCCTTCGAAATGAAAGCACGATATTTGTCTCTTTCCTGATAGAAATTTGATAGGCGTACCACTACTTGTTACTAATTCAATCTCGATTACATCGAAATGATGTTTTTTAACGGGGAAGTATAGAGGCACTGTAAACTGTTTTACGATCTGTTCCTTGTATTCATTTGCAATTGGTATTATTTTTAAAATCGGTGCCGATACATCTCCTACCAATGAGGAAGATATAATGTTACAATAAACATAAACTTCGGTAATTCCAGCTCGTAACTCTAAAATATAATCTGATTTATAGTTTCCTTCCGTGAAAGTATTCATCTGAAATCCTAACATATTCGAAAGTTTTTCACCGAAGGTTACCTTGGTATTAGCTGGTACATTCATTTCTACTTTAGAATCGACTAACTCTCGCAAAAGAATATATTTAAATTCTTTAAAGAAATCTGCAGATTGTTGGTACATGCCACTTCTTATTTTCAAACGGTAACTTTTTTGTACTTTATGAATTACCGAAAAAGTTTCATATTCGATTAGTTGAAATTTTTCATTTAGTGCCTTGTCTGCTAATTCTGAATAATCAAATCTAACAGGAAAATTTTCATTGTGAATGATATATGATTCATTTTTTATGTTCAGTGCATCCATAAGTTTTGAACAAGAATTGCGATTCATTATTAGTTCTACATTAGATTTCAATGTAATAATTACTTTATTTTTATGTGTTTTAAAAAAGGCTAACACATCCCCTGTTTTGTGAATTATTTTCTCAGTAATTTGATCAAATATGTCTCTATCCTCCATATCGCGAACTATGATTTCATGTGTTTTCTTAACTATTGGTTTCTTAAGCGCAATTGTAAATTCCTGATTTTTAAAAATTTCAACATTTGGAGCACTATAATTACGCGTAATACTCGCGCCTTCTGAAAAGCCGGGTGTTACATCATCTTTGTTTGGATCTAATTGTAAAAGACGAAGAAAATTATTTCCTTTTTCTGCTGTTATAGTCATTTCCCAATAGGGATTAAGTTTGATTTTTATTTTGTTCTGTATAACAGAAAAAAGTACTGGTGGGTTATTTAACAATTTTTTAATATTAGCATTTACTCCTTCAACAAAATCCGAATAGTCTTTATTATATAATGGAATGTTAATTTCAGGTAATAATGTTGTACTTTCTATATCCTCAACAGTTTCGATTGAATAGTAATCATTGTAATCAGGGTGGATGGTAAAATATTTTCCTGGGATTGTTATTTCGGTCAAACAACATTCCCATTCACCACTTAAAGTTATCGGATAAGCTAGTTTTGTCTGAAAATGATCTGGAGTGTTATTGGGAAAGTAATTCATACTCGCATTTGAAGGTAACAAAATATGAAAATCATTTACATTCTGATTCATTATGCCGTAGTTCGATTTGATCAGCTCTTATCCAAGAATTTTGTGAATCCGGAAATCCAACCCACTTTACGAACAACCGACGAGATGGACCTCTACCTTTAGTTTGAATTATTTTTTCAATTGCCCAGTAACCATTTGTAGATTTGTCTATTTTTTGTAGCTCTTCATTATAAAAACGACCATCAATTTCTTTGGAATTAAAATCTTGTAAAGCATAAGTCGGGGGAATTGTTGGATATCTTTTGTAAACGCGAAATGTTTCTTCTGTCCATCCAGGTAAATAGCCTTTACGAAAAGTTTTGCGAGCTTTTGAAACTCTGACAATATCTCCCACCGCAAAACGGAATTGTGGAACCAAACTAGAATGATACAAGCGTTTATATAGCTCAGGTTCATCGGCCATTGTCACCTTGGCGGGTTCAAAACCATGAGCACGATGAGTGGAATGATTGTATGAATCTACTAGCATCGGTAAAATATCATAATACTTATAAGAATTTCGATGCGTAAAAACTCTGTATAATCTTTCTCGAAGAGTTCTATGTGCACGTTCTAAAACTGCGCATTTATTTTCGCTTTTTGTAGAGTAGTGATGAATTTTATGTTGCTTTAACATATTGCGAACATTTTTGTTGTAAAATTCTGTTCCTTTATCAGTTTGAAGGTTCATAGGCTTAACTTTTTAAATAGTTTCCGAAACAATTGGGCGATTGTGTTTGCCTTTTATCTTTGATCGGAAAAGCTCTCAAATATCTAGACATCACATCAATAATAGTTAATATATAACGATATCCTTTGTTGTAACGAGATAAATTTTGCATATCCAATAAATCGCTTTGCCACAACTCATTAACTCCATACGCAATGGTTTTACGTCTTTGAAATTTATAACGAACAGGTTTGTGTAGTGTGTACACATCTTGCTGTGAAAGCCATTTCTGAACATCACGTCGACGCAGTCCACTTGCATTCGAAAGTCGTTCCACTCCACCGAAAGAGCCTTGTTCTTTTGGATTGAAGTATAATTTTCTTAAGCGTTCCAAGTTTCCCATTTTGTTACTTTTGGTGATTGTGGACTTGGCTTTGTGAATGCAGGATTCGCATCTGATAGAAGTAATTGCTCTCGTAGTCTTTTATTACCAATCCATTGTAGAGGAATGTTACGGTCGTGTATAGCTGTGAAAAATTTATTAAATCCTTTTGGAGGAGTTAGTACACTTCGATCATTTTTCATTATATAACTGAAGAGATCTATTGCGTTGCTGCGATATTCTGGTTTGCCATTTATTTCTAATTCGTTTTTATCATTGAATGTGTAGTTAGCATCTTTCAATTTTTCCAAAATAGGTAAAATATATTTTTTCTGTACCTTCGGTACAACATATCCAATGTATTTTGCGATCATATTGATTCTCTGCGGTACTTCAGGAATATTTTGTATTGGAAGTTCTGGTTCTGCAAATAATTCAGGGGGAATCTCAAACGGTTTCGGAGCTGGAGAGGGTTGCATCGCTCTCTGGTACTTTGGAATGAAATCTGATAACAATTTAGCCTTTACGTCATCAGGAATTTCTTTTTCGTGCAACAAACTCGAAATGTTGTCCTCTAATCGGACTTCGGGTTTGCTTAATTGGTAATATTCTGAAACTAACTCAGGTGGTACTAAGGCCATCTTCTTAGCCATACTTTTATATTCTTTTTCCTATAGATTTACCAACTAATCCACCTATCAAACTTAAAACAGCTGGAAGAACAAGTGGAAGAAATCCGCCAACTTGTCTGTTTGTGGTGAACAGCTTGCAATTGCGTGAAATGGGAACGCTCCTATCAGCTAGTAATCGTATCACTCTTTTGTAACTACACAATTTTTTTATATTATTTGTTGCTATGTTTCCAGATAATAAATTTTGACAAATTTCACACAGAGTTTTGATTTGGTCGTTTGAAGCGTTCTTTAAAATAGCTTTTCGTTGAGCAGGACTTGCACCGGCCAGCACATGTAGCAAATGAACGTGTCGATTGAGTCGATTCATTTTTTTACTGAACGAAGACCCAATTAATCATTCCACTATCTGGAAATAAAGACTGGCGGAGACGTTGTTCTTCTGGTGTTCTTGGATGAACATCTACGAGCAAATAAGTAAAGGGGTTTTCGGTAGCTTTTTTATATGCATCCATGAAATACTTTCCCCGTCCTGGAAATGCTTGTCTACCAAAACACGATGCCTGTGACAAATCTCGATTGTTACGAAACAAAACTATATAATGCGAGTTCAGACTTATATCTCTCATTGATTTTACTCTCGGGAAAAGATTTTGTGTTATGAGTATTATACTATATTTCTTATGATGTGATCCAACAGTAAACATTTGTGAGATTTCACTCGTAACGTTATTCATCATATCATCCAACACAATTAAATCACAATCTTCTTCTGATGGTAGTCCTGAAACAAATTTAAAATTTTTCTCGTTCAAAAACCATGGTTGCCAAACAGTGTAACACCAAACCACCTTTTTTATAGGATTGTCGTAAACTTGTTCAGAAATCATTTTTCGAACGAGTTCTGTTTTCCCGCTTTGAGAGGGTCCTGTAATCATACAGGTCGAAGGATGTCTCAGTTTAAGCATTTCGCATGCAATTACCCACACACGTACTCTAGCAAAATTCACAAACTTTTTGAAATTCTGTTCTTGATAATTGCACCCCAATTATTTCTGGTTTTAAGGTTCCTGATTCCTTTGACCGAAAATATCTTATATCGAACACGTTTTCCTCGCCTTTTTGCAAACATGAAGGAATATTTTTCTGCCAATATATTTTGATATAGTACAGGGTGTATTAGTTATATTAACCTTTATCACCTCATTCTCTGAGCACATATGAACATAATTTATAAAAAGTACAATTTCAATTGTTATGACAACGGATGCTAAAATAATGAAATCTCGTTTCAACATCCTAAATGTGACATAACACTTGGAAAACTTCTTCCTATATGAAGTGTTTTTGATGTGCAATTCCATTTATAGTTTCTCCGGAACGAAATAAAACTACTTATTTTTATTTTCAACTGCTTTGGGCAGTTGTCTTTTTGTTCTTTCGTGCGTTATCTGTTTCACTTGTGTCTATATTTATCTGAAGTTGTTTGTTTCTCTTTATTTTACTTTATTTGGAGTTGGGTCATTAATAGTGTCAGATGTTAGCATGCATTGCGAGGGTATACAGTTATTAGCAGGGGAAATCGAAAAAGCCCAAGCCAGATTGTGAAAAACATCCCCAAACATTATTCCTCTTCCCCACTTCCGAATTTCACTTTAAAAAATGCAATCAACTTCAAAGCTTTTACCAGGCAATCTGCACACCCAGTCTATCACTAACCCAGTCCTTATTACAACCGAATTGACCATTCGTCGCTCCGTAATTTGTATATGTATGTGTGTGTAAGCAGTTCTTCATTGAAAATGGATTATTTTTCACTTTTGAAAATTAATTAGCAGAAACATTTAATTTTCCATTAAAACATGACAAAATAGTATTACTGCGTAAATGTTTCCTAAATGAAACCTTTCACTTAAACATTTAACTAAAAGATCTTCTTTGAGACCAAATCTTGAAACATACACAGAACTTAACATTTAAAATTATACACCAGTATTAAAATATTTTTAAGCTAAAAAAGGAGTAATTAGCTACTGAAAAAAATCATAACTCATTTTACCACTGCTCAAAAGATAGCGAGAAAAGAAGAGAAAGGGAAAAGTCTTTTCGATCTCGTTTAGCCTTGCACCCTTGTCCCTCATTGTGCTTAAACTCGATACAGCTCTCCACACATGTTTGAAAACTTAATCATCCGAGTCTTCACGCGAAAAACACTTTGCTGTTCTCTCCAACCACAAGCTCTTTTGTCCGCTTAATTGCTGCCTATGTCTTCTTTTACAAGCTTGCATGTTTATTCTAGCGACGCAAAATCTTTTCATAATTGAGGCGTTACTTTGATGTGATTTCTTTATTTGTTGCAGGCGATCCATCACCCTCAGTAACGTGGTGGCGTGACAGATCGTTGTTAGATGACACGTTTTATCGAGCTTCCCAAAATTACGTCAGAAACGAACTCGTCATCCTGGAGCTGCGAAGGACAGATCTGCTGGTAGAATTAACATGTCAAGCTTCCAATACCAACCTCATGCTCCCTTTGATTGAACACATAAAAATAGACTTGAACCGTAAGTAAAAATACTACACATGTACATTCGTATTCGTGACCTGTATGCACATTGAATTACTTACAGATTTTTTTTGTCTTCATTTTACACAAATATTTTGGTTAGAAGGTTTCAGAAGTAGTTTTTAAAGTATTATATAAGGATCTAGAAGGTTGATATGTTAGTTGATTTGGTATTAGTTCGCAATGGAGTTATTTCTCATATTTATAAAAGAATAAATTATGTGATTATCAGTATAAAATTTATATTGGCATTTATATATATGAATCGTATTTGTATTCACATTTTGAAAAATTAATGACATGTTTTTATTCCCCATTTTCACTATTTTTGTATAACTATAAAAAATACATTTAAAAATGAAAGGGATAAAAAAAATTGAAAATGGTTGCAATGAATGCAATTTAAGAGGAACTGGAATGAATTCAACCTTGTTGAACGTCGTATTAATGGTGTAATCATGATAATTTATGTAATAAGTTTTGTTTGCTGAAATAATAAGTCCAATTTCCTGTAAATAAGAAATTATTTAGTATCTTCAAATTTGTTCCCTCCATTACATTTTTGTTAGATTTATTTTTTAATATATATATATATATATATATATATATATATATATATATATGTACTGTTTTTTTTAAAGAATTTGTTTAAAAATGAAAGTATTGTTTTTTTCAATAATTTGTTTAAAAAGCACCGCAATGATATATATTTCCTCATTTTTATATATATATATATATATATATATATATATATATATATATATATATATATATATATATAAACAGTTTTTACATATTATAAAAATGCATTATACATTAAAAATAATTATCTATAATTTCTAGTGGCAACAGTAAAAAGTATGAATTTGAAATTTGGCGTACGACGAAAACTTGAGTATAACATTCACCACCTTATACAAAACGGACACCTCTTCTTTCAAGCTGCACTTTTCTTTTTTTAGGTATATTAGCTGTATAAAGCGCCCCCCTTTTTTACGAAGAAAACCTAAAATGTACGAGCGCGTAGTGTTCTTATGTTTTGTAGTCATATATTTGTGGTATTATTCCTATCTTTGAAAAAATATATAGTTTACTATCAGAACTACAGCTGTTTAAGTTCATATGAAATGCCACTTCTTTTAAATAAACAGTATTCCGTTAAATGTAGAGGTTTATATTCCTGTATTGCTCATCCAATTTTTATTTTTCCAATCTTTAAAACTCTTATTTTTATACTCGGCGTATAAAGTACACCCGTAAGTTTGATTCTATTTTTTATGATAAATATGCGTGTTATAGGCTGGATTTTACGGTAATTTGTTTCTTTTATTATTGAATTACAAATAGCATTAGTGTAACGGATTAAATGTAACCTGGATATACATTCTCTAAAGTACTTTTTTACAAATATTTTTCTTTAATTTCATAACTATACCATTATCAATCAATTTTTTTTTTATTTTCCAGTGCGACCATTATATGTTCGGATCACGACACCCCAACGACCTTTGAAAATCGGTGAAGAAATACGCCTACATTGTGAAACGTCTGGATCCCGCCCTCCAGCTAAAATATCTTGGTGGATAGATAACACTCGCATTCAAAGTGGCAAGGAATCCATTCCAAATAGTAGAAATATCACTTACAGCAGCTTGAATTTAAGGCCAAGTATTGATGATAATGGCAAGACCGTTACATGCAAAGCTGAAAACATTGCTCTAGCACATCCCATTATACAAGATAGCTGGAATCTCAATGTGCATTGTAAGTTAGCTCTTTGTGATATATTTCCGAATACATGCATTATAATTTCAAGAAACGATTTCTCCCTTTTCATGCTATTTACATATAGTTAAAAATGATATATATTCCTTATATTAATAATGTTATGCTAATTGCCAATATGTATTTCAAATTCTACTATTCAGCGTGAAAGATTATTTGATTATTAATGATATAAAATGTCATTAATAATCTTACTGAATATCAGAATGTTTTGAATATATATATATTATCATTAAGCTAAAATATTTCCAAGACACGTACATGATAACGTAAATCATGAACGGATCATAACTTAGTAAGTATTTTATTTGAGAATCACCGGTATAGTGATCAATCAAGAAATATTTTTAACAGATTATAATATTTTAATAACCTTTTACGTTTTTAAAGAATCAATAGAACAGAAAAAATGTTCATTTTCTTCGTTTTTAGGAAGTACAAATAAATTGGTCAATACATTAAAATATTTCAATTCAAAAAACAATAATTATAAGGATACTAGATAATTTATCTACAATGCTTTAACTTATAATTTTTCTTTCATTCGAAATTACCGCACAAAAGAAGTTTCAAAAAATAAACTAGTAATATATAACTTCCTACAATATAACGAGTTTCAAGAATTTTTAGAAAACTTTGCATGGAATATATTTAAAATTTGTATAAGAAAATAATTGCAAAATACATTTTTCACTAGTAAGGAAACATACTTGCACTTTCGACAATCATTTTTTTTTAATTTCTAAACAAGAAATTGTATGCATTTTCTGATTTGAAGTGTTAAAATAATTTCTATAGATTGTACACACACACAAACATCCCATTTACAGCAAAACAATTATTTGTTTCTTAATTTTATTTTCAGCTACAGCAATATGTCCGATTGCTTATGTTTTACTATATTGATGAGAAGAGGAAATAATTGAGGCCAAACTCAATATATTTTAAGAAACACAATATTAGTTTCTCTATGACATTAAACATGTTATAATATATAGATGTGTAAAAGTGTTAATTAAGAACTCAATCATTGATATTGAAAATAGTTCATTGAAAGACCTGTTTCTTTTAGATGTATTTTAAAGTTTTTTGGAGAAACTATTGAAATTTTATATTTTTAGAAATTTTAACAAAAGTTGGGCATGATAAATTTTCGAAATAAGGGCAACTAATTTCTCGTTTTCGAAATTTGGGCACTTACACCAAACACAGAATATCACGCACTTCCTTACTTAGGCAATATACCTTGCATGATGAAATTGTTAATGGAAGCGTTTCAATAAAAATATGCTTTTCTCTATTCAGATGAGTTGGAAAATTCTTCTGAGAAAACGACAAAATCTTCGAATGAAAAATTCATGAAGATAACAAAATGGGATTTCAAATCGTTAACTTTCCATATTTTATTTTATAAACTTGGGAATAGTTTTAAACCAGAAAAAGTCTCAAACTATGCGAAAGACGCTTTAAGAATGTGCGTGTCAAGCCGTTCTTTACAGATCAATAGGTTTCCATTTCTAGAAAAGATTATTCTGAAAGATCTGGAAATCAATAAGGTAAATTTCAATTACTTTCTCAAAGCCTGAAGAACATCCGGAAATCGATACACTTTCTGTAGGGGGGATTTTTAGCTCGAATTAATGGAATGGTAAAATTTGAGTATTTAACTACCAATGTGTGTGTGTGTGCAATTGCTTCTTAATCTAAGAAAGAAAAAAAAAAGTCCCATCATTAAGGCTTAAAAGAATCGAAAGTGAAGATATTTAGCTTATAGGAGATGTAAGTGAAGGAGAAGAAAAAAAATCTGATGATTTCACTTAATCTGTTGCGTTAATTGCAGAATCTTTCTCTTCTATTTAGGGTCATTATTGCATGCGAGATTTTATTTCTTCATTCATAGATTTTATCTAATTTGGGCATAGATTACACAAAAATTTATTTTATGCATTTATGTAAAATTTTTATTATTTTAATTTGAGACTAATCTTATCTTATTCCTTTAAATGATTAATTATATAAAATATGTCACACTTTTTTTTTCTTTTTTATTGTATTTTATATTTATTTTTTTTTCTTTTCTGGACGTTTTTATAATTTGAAATTCAGAAAATAGAGTTTTAATTCGAATTGTATACGTAAATATATCTTAATAATATTTTATACAACTTCCAGATTATATGCTAATGAATATGATTAAATGTAAAAGAGCTGCTAATAGCTAGATTTAAAGCATATAGTTATATATTTTATTTACTATGGCAAATGTAAACTAATGTCTGATAGAGAACGTCAGGAAATTTCATCACATTTAACATTTTGTATTTTATAGTATAAAATAACAACTTAGTAATTATGTTTTATATATTATTATTTTATACATACATTTGTATGAATTATTTCTAAATATATATAATTTTTTGGCTAGCTTCTCATGCAAAGCTTAGAAAAATAATGAATGACAATTTATTTTGCTGTTCAGTTTCTAATTTAAATAATTCAATATTAATCAATGTTTAGTTTGCTTAATGTACATAATTTATACAAAGTTATAATTATTTTCTCAACAGAAAAATATAATTCTTTTGAAATATATTCATAGAATATTTATAAGATAGAATTTCATAGTTATATTTGATAGAGCAAACGATTTCACTGCGTAAATATATTTAAAATCATTCTTGTTATTATTTTAAATCGCAAGATTTATTTACAAGTAAATTACTTTTTGAAGAAACTTCCATCTTTAAAAGTAGGAAAAATGGGTTTTTTCAATGTGTATAGTGGAAATAAAATGTTTCATTATTTGCTGAGAATTATTATTTTATTTGTTTTATTATTTTCAAAAATAATTTCGTTTCCTGTGACACACACACAAAATATTCCGCAAATGGAAATGTATTTTGAAAAAATTTCAAGGAATGCATTTTAATTATCTACTAACATTAAAATCAAATGTAAAACGGAAAATTAATTTGAAAAATAAATCTAGTTAGTAATTACGAAAAAGTAATAGAAATTTCCGAATTTATGAATATGCTACACCAAAAATATGCAAAACAAAATCGAAACTTTAAACAAGAAATCCTATTTTTATTACATAATAATTTTGCAGCAGACATAAGAACCCGAGTGTGCTATCGGCGCTATAGAAAAGGTTTATTTAATAAATTGAGTACGTAAATTTATTGTTTAAAAAGATTAGGTGTAAAATATTTTTCATACCCCTTATGTAAACAACATACCTGTAATTTTCTGGATGATTATTTATACATAGAGTAACTTATAATCTTTTAAAAGCTTTGAAACCTTTTACTCAATCATCTGAAAAAATTTTATTATTGATTTCATACTTAATAGAAAATATTTAAATTAACTAAGGTTTTAAAAATTTATAGAATATTATGGTAAATTTGTTGCTATAATTTAAAATGATTAATTGATTTTGTTAATGATTGCTTTAACTTTATTGATACATTTTTGTTTGTATAAACAAAATGATAATTTTTTTTTCGTTTAGTCATAAAAGTTCATGTGAATGCTTTTTGATATTTTATATTTTATATAAAGAAACAAAACACACATTTAATGGAGGAATGTATTTTTTTCCACAGTTCCTCCAGAGGTAACACTACATTTAGGGGCCAATATCAAGTACTCCACAATAAAAGAAGGTAACGACGTATACATGGAATGTACAATACGAGCAAACCCACCTGTTGCTGAATTAACTTGGCTGTTTGAAAATAAACCATTCTTTAGTAATGCATCAGCGGGAATCATAATCTCTAATCAGTCATTGGTACTACAGAAAGTGAAAAAGGAACACAGAGGCAACTACAGATGCATAGCCTCCAACACGGAAGGTGAAGGAGAAAGTTCAGATTTGTTTTTAGAAGTCAGATGTAAGCTAAAATTTTATTTTTTCTTATAAATCTACGTTTTGTAATATTTCAGTAATACGATAATGTGTCTTTTTTTCAACAAACATAGGCTTTAAATTTGGAAGAAAACAATAAGAAATAATTTTCAAGTATTGTCATATAATAATTTTACTGTTACACTTATGTTTTAAATCCTTCCGTGTCACTTTATATAAATTAATTGTTTACTAGATTTATTTATTAGTAATACTTCTTTTATTTGGATGAATTATTTTAAGTACAATGAGCTTTTTCATGAGTTTTTCCTATAAACCTTTATAGGGTTCCGGAGGATAATAACATATTTTAGCATTTATGTTACAAAATTGAATACAATATTCATAATATATCTAATAATTTAATATAGAGTAATATTATGATGGGAAAACTAAGATTATCGTAAAAACTAAACAACCATTAATAAAAATAAGTTTCTAAGTTGTATACTATAATAAAACAATATAATAATAACAAAATCATAAATATTATTTTCATGATCTTCAGTATCGCTATTCATGATTTGAGGTGGCAGGTTTTTTTTTTTTTTTTTTTTTTTTTTTATGTAGAGAAAATATATTTATAGAACTATGGAGATTTTTATGTATTTCATTTTATTAAAACCGTTCTATTTAAAAACTATAATTAATCTGGGGAATATAGGATTACATTGTACAAGTATTTACGAGTAAATCTTTTCCTCCTAACAGTATTTAATGAGATTATTGTACCTTTGATTTTTTTTCTGTAGTGTGTGAAAATAGGAATTTGGTAGCTGCATGTAATTTGTAATAATGTTTCTAAAAATTTATAAATATATATTATTGTCCCAATAAGTTATTTAATATGCTTACTTAAATAATATTGAAGTTATATATATATATATATATATATATATATATATATATATATATATATATATATATATATATATATATATATATATATATATATATATATATATATATATATATATATATATATATATATATATATATATATATATATATATATATATATATATATATATATATATATATATATATATATATACATATATATATATACATATATACATATATGCATATATATATAAAAATATATATATATATATATATATATATATATATATATATATATATATATATATATACATATATATATATATATATACATATATATATATATATATATATATATATATATATATACATATATATATATATATGCATATATATATAAATATATATATATATATATATATATATATATATATATATATATATATATATATATATATATATATATATATATATATATATATATATATATATATATAGAAATGCATTCGAACCACTATATAACGAAGTCGCTAATCCCCGAAAAATGCTTGTTCGCTATAAAGAAGTTCCTTTTTATAACCACATAAAACACATAAATATATATACCACATAAAACAAGTTCAAAATTCATAAGCACTATGCATTTAAAAAAGTAAATATTCACACCTTTTTGTAAATTATTATATATTTATTTTAAATATCTTACCTATCAAGAAAAAAAAAGAAAAACATCTAGAACAGTTTTTTTGGTGTCTTTACCCACTTCTGGAAGAATTAAATTATTTACTTAGATTCTCAAGCATGTGCGTTTTGACGTTTTTGAGTTTCGAGAAACGAAGTTACGAGTACTACTGATCAACAATACAAATGAACGGAGACTAGTTCACGGAGATGACTCCACTATAGGTAAAAGGTGACATCGAAGATGTTTCCAGTGAAGTGGACAAAGAGGGTTAAAGGTTGCGCTTCTTGGATGAAATCCCCATAACTCTATTTCTCTCGGGGAGTTAGGCATTAAATAAAACCAGTTAAAGATTTTTGACTACTATAAAATGTGTTAAAAGAGAGAATAACTTAAAATTTGCAGTGATAATTTTAAAAAAGGGTGGAGAAAAATTGAATCACAAGTGAAACAGTTCGTTATACAGAAAATTCACTTTGTTATTGGTGGGGGGGGGTTATTTTACGAAGAAAGTCGTAAAATAATCTGAGTTCCAGGAAAGAGTTCAATATACAGAAAAATTCGCAATATAAAGATTCACAACTATATATATACTTATTATATATAGGAACTGCCTTCAGTCAGCAATGTTTATAATACTGCACCATTCCTATTTTGATATTTTAAACTCTATTATTTTAATTACTCTCATATATCCCTTCTCAAATCTTTAGGCTGGTTATCTTGCCATTTAATTTTTTTTTATTATTGATTATTCATCTCTCTTTATTAGAGAACTTTCACTATATATATATATATAAACTGGTGTGCAAAAATTAAAGACGAGACGGTTTTTTCAATATAACTTTGTACAAAAGCTTTCCAAATCAACACATTTAATACCGTAAGATCCCCAATACGTAAGGACATGTGTAATATGTAAGCAACACTTACTAAAAGAGAAATCAGAGGGATAAAAAGAAGCTTTATTGAAAAAGTAGCATGGAGCGCAATGCGACTGAAGGCCGAAACATCCCTGTGATGGGTGTCCAGCAAGAAACATCCGGTCTTTAGTAAGGGATATGATCTCCCCTGACTGCTAGGCAGGTTTCCCATGCTGAGAATGAAGGTGTCAATGAGTTGTTGAGGCATTGCTGCCCATTCATCTTGCAGCGCCAATCGAAGCTCCTGAATCGTTACTGGTGGTAAGGTACGAGCTGCCAAGCGTCTGCCTAGAAAATCCCATACATGCTCAATGGGATTGAGATCCGGAGATCCTGCCGGCCAATCCATACGTTCAATATCCTCACTCTCTAAGAGCTGTTCGGCCTCTACTGTGCGATGACATGGTGGATTGTCGTCCATGAAAAGGAACTGCAGACCCATAGCGCCTCTAAAAAGACGCCCATATGGAAGAAGATTCTCGTTACAATAACGGGTCCCATTGACTGAACCTGCGTCGAAGATGTAAAGGTCTGTATGACTACCAAGCATGATGCCTCCCCAAACGAGAACACCGTGACCTCCATACCTGTCCCTTTCAATGGTGCTCGAGGGATGATTGCGGCTTCCCGCTCTCTCCAGATGAGTATGCGATGAGAATCGCTACTCAAACTGAATGTGCTCTCATCTGTAAAGAGTACTCGTCCCCATTCATTGTCTGTCCAATTCCGGTGTTCCCGGCACCACAGAGAACGCCTTCTGCGATGGGCAGGCGTTAAAGGTACACACCTTACAGGGCGTCGTGCAAACAGACCACGGCCGTGCAGTCTTCTGAGCACGGTAAAATGCGATATCGGTCGTCCAGTCGTCTGTGTCGTGTGTCTAGCAATTTCTCCCGCTGTCTGCCGCCTGTTTCTTCTGGCCTGTAAGACAATGTACCGGTCATCTGCGGGTGTGGTTCCACGTGGACCACCACTACTGAACCCCCGGATAGCTGTTCCTGTAGTTTGAAATTGTCTCCAAAGTCGTGAAACGATGCTGTGAGCAATTCCGAACTCTGCAGCCACACTTGTCACACTGCGGCCTTCCTCCAACTTCCCAATGATTCGACCTCGGGTAAAAGCATCCAGATGTCGTCTAACAGATTGATTATTCGCCTTTTCTCGCTGAGGCAGCAACTCGGTGTGATTTTAACTGCTATGCGGCGTGCAATCTCTCTGCCAGAAATACTGATCTTACACCGAAAACATGCTTTATACTACTCAGACACTCCCCCATTACGTCTACCTGCATATCTGCGCATGTGCTACCGTACATCACCTTACTTAATCTGCTGGTTGGTCTTTCTGTCCACTCTGCCTCTTCGTTCAGCTGATATGCTAATTTTTCGACTTCGTCCTTAATTTTTGCACACCAGTGTATATATATATATACAGATAGATATATATATGTATATATACAGATATAAATATAGATTGTTACAAAATATCAGGAGAGCATGTGGATTTAAATTATGAAAATATCAAATGATAACTAACGTAAAGCGAAATAACTTAAGTTTAACAGAAGACAAAGGGAAAAAAAACTTATATGCAAATGAACGGTCATGACGTCAAATACAAAAAAAAAAGACATAGATGTGATTTTGCAAGAGTTTTTTTACTGGTTCAGTTATTACACACCATTTTTAAGCTTTTGTTTTGAAAATAGGTTGTTTTAAAATGTCACAACAACGTGATTTAACGGAATTCATGGCTTGCAGAATAAGCGAAAACTTCATCGCATTGAAGGAAAGCAGGCATAAAGCAATTCTAGCTATTCTAGAGTTCTTCACGCCACACGTCTCATTCTTTTAAAGATATTATTTCTTTTTTTACAATTGTCATATTACCAAATTGTTGCTCTGTAGCATTTCTTATGTTTTTCCCCTTCGATTTAAAGAATTAATGAATTCTTTCAAATTTTTTACAGCTTCTTTCTGTATTGTATTTTGATACATTAGTATTTTTCACATCACGCCTGCCTTATTCAACATATTTTTCTTCAATCCATTGGTTATTTCTTTAAATATTTTGATTTGCGTTTATGTATATAAATGATCCTTTTCTTTTGGAACAAAATGGCATGAACTTTAAATCTATAATAGTTTCTTACAAGTTAACTTTATTATTATCATGAAAAAATCCTAATAATATATTTTAGGAAATACGCTATCATTAACACGAATATATTCGAAAATACCTTCGGAATAAAACTTCCACTGGAATATTTTTTTATCTTGCACGAGATAAATATGTATCAGATGATATTTATTATATTATATATAAATTGATGTAGCATTAAGTTTACACTAATAATATACTGCCAGATATTTTAAAGTACTGTTCTCGATTTATTAATCTTTGTATTAAATTCTCATGATTTGAAACTTTATAGAAATTTAAAAGATAAGAAAATATGGGAATGTATAAAATATTTATTACGAGATCATAAATGGTTGAATAGTATTCAATTTTCTGTCACAATTTATTGTTTTAATCCGAACTGCATTACTATAAATTTTTTATCAAACTATGATCTATCATCAAATTTACAAATTTTAGCTCATTTAATTCCTTTGTATATATATATACGCTTATACAAACAAAAATGATTACCATGAATGCATATTTATAAGCTTGAAAGTTCAATAGTTCTTGTATTACATTAGTTGCCAGGTAAATCAGATAAGTATTTAAAACTAAAAAAAATTGCTGTTTTTACTTTTATTGCAACGTCAAACTGTTCAGAAACCTATAAAAAATTGAGATTCTTGTATGTTTTTTTATATAGTAACTTTTTAAATTTAATGTTACCTTTTTTTACCTTTGAAATCTTTGTATTCGTTAGTGGAAATAGAATTATGTTGCTTATTATTTTCTATAACTTAAAATTTTATTACACTCAATTTATTTTTTACAATATCTATGAAATTTAACATATAAAAGATCAAATTTTATCTAGAAGAAAGCAAAAGTAAAATATTTTCGACGGATTATTTTGTCTCGCAGCTTACAATCAGATTAAATCGAAATTGTTAAAACCAAAAGTTAAGAAAAATATTGAGATCATTATTAATTATATGTTTCTCAATTAATATGACTTTTATATGACTCTTTCAGTTAGAGCTTAGTTTAGCTTTTGTACACAGTTTTTTGGGTCTTAACACGTGTCTGATACGACTTAACTATATATGTTTCTTGCACAATAAAATAAACAAATAAACTCATTTACATTAATTAAGATAATTAAAACAGGAAAAATACATATAAAGAGTTTTGAAGTATTTTATCATCTGTTTCTTTTAATTACGTAAATCAAATATGGTAGACATAAAACACAATTCCCTTAATTAATTTAATATTACCTAAGACTGCATTATGTTTTATATCTAATGCAAAATACACATTTTAAAATATTGTACTTATAAAATGAATTTTATTTGTTGATTATAATGAAGAAAACTATACTATAAAATCATAATTTAAATAATATAAAAATATCATGTGTATATTTTAATAAAATAATATATTTCTGTTTTTATATAAAAGCTTACTGAACTATCTTAGATTTCTAAATGCTTTAAATTATATAACTCCCTGTAATACTTTTTGAAGATACAGCAGTATAAATATTTGAAAAATTATACTTTGATTATTTCAGATATTGATATTTGATGAAATATAAATAAAACTAATTTCAAGTTTAGAAAAAAACTTACGTCTTTTCAGCAAATAAGCCTTTATATTTAATACAATAGAAGGACATTCACACTTTATAAACGATTTTGACAGTTAATTTTTAACAATAAATGCAATATTTTTTGTGACAATTTGCTTCTATCTGATAGCTATGATTCTTTTCAATAGCTTTAGCTCGAAGTTCCCATGAAAGTAAACTTTTCTTAGCATTATCATGTCAATTTTACTTCATTCCTCTTGAATCGTTTTTGAAACTACATTCAGAGCCCTTGTATTCGGTTCTCAAAATGCTTGTTTTAATAAACTTAAAGCATCAAAGTCCATTGGAGAACCGTCATGTGATTTTACATGTATTTCATTAAATTGTATGTTCCCGTTTCTGATTCTTTCTTTGCTAAATAAGCGACAATTTACTTAGACGTGCTACTAAAAGCTTTACCATATGAAGCTCAACTTTATCTATGTCATTTCCATATGAGGCTGGAATTTCTTCTTTAAACATTAGCTCTAAAATATTCTGCTGATGATAGAGGCAAATTTAGCTTTTTTTTTAAAATTAATTCGCCGTTGTAACAAAATCTTGCAGCTACCATGAACTCTTAGGGGACTTTTTGTACACTGACTAAACCTTTTTGACCGGTCATTCCCGTATGTTGAGCAATAGAAAATTAATCTTGTTCTATTGCCATGTTCCTTGTATAGCCTAGTCCCATGCCTCATCCAGTATTTTCACAAATTTTCCTTTTTCAGCAGCTAGGAGTTTTTCATAAGATTTTCAAAAATTTATTTTTCTTTCAGCAATATGTTTCGTCAAAATCAAAGAAACTTAAGGTTTAAATATTTTTTTTTAAATTAAATAATCTCTCTCTCTTTATGAATGATTTTACTCACAGTGCTGGAAGAAATTCCTATTTTCGATGCAGTGAATGTTTGAGTCAGCAGATTTTCTATTAGGACCAGATACTTCACGTTCTTGATAATTGCTGCATTTGAACAGTCTTAAGATGCGGTTTGGTGGTCAAGTTTTCAGTTTTACTTTTAAAGAGACTTTTTCTTTTTCCTTTCAAATTTAATATATATCGTAAATACCTTTTTTTAAAATGCCATAATCGAGATTTTTACATCATTTTATAATTTGTTGATGAGAATAATTCTCCTCGGAAAGCACAGTTATGCAATATTTATGTATCAGTTTTAGAACCAATTTCAAAATAAACATTCTATTTTATATTGCAATCAAAAAAAGAAAATTTTAGCAGACTATTATTCTGAAAATCAGAAGGTCTTATCTCAAATTGAAGATGAGAAATTAAATTACAAAACTATTTCCATGAAGTGCGAATAACCTTCTATTTGTAATTACTACAAAGTCGAATAGCATTTTACAATAAAAAGGTACTATTTCCAATAAATAAATTTTAAAATTTTATTTGCAAACTCTAATAGTGCTATAGTACACGATTAATCTAGTTCATGTATTTTATGACTAAGTTTCCCTGAATCTATATAGGTTTTTAATAAAAGTTTTCAGAGACAACTATAATTGTATACAATAAAAGTGTATAATTTTATTTTTCAAGTTGTTGATAAATGGCATATTAAATAATTTATCTAGTTTATCTACGTTTTGAGCAAGTTACCCCAAGGCGTTATAGATTTTGAATTCGAGAAAATTTTTGCTGCATGACTTCCTTTGCTATCTAAATTGGTTGGTTTAAGCGATAATTTTTTGACACACACATACAAAAGTAAAAAAAAAAAATTCCTTTTCTTAAAACGTGTTTTCTTCCAATATTTTTTAACTAGGAATTCTAATATTTTTTAAAAAAGTTTTTCTTATTTGTTTTACATTTCAATTAAATCATGACATAGAGACTTTAAATTTTGTTACCTCTTATAAGCACAAAATTTTTGTTACAGTCAAAAATCTGGTAAACACCTGGAATTAATCAGACTGAATTAATCCTGTGGTCAAATTAATTTCTGAATTAAGATCAATTTCCAAAAAATAATTTTGAAAAAGATCTTTCAAAGAAATGGGGAGGCGGATGAGGCAAAACAATATTCCAGACTATAGTTTTCAAATAGCCTTTGACATGAATACGTTTTAAGCAAAAATGCATACTTACAAACAAATTATTCTCTGAGAAAGGTGAAGAGGAAGATAAATTTAAAACTTTAGAGGCTTAATGTATATATAAATAAAATTATGTCCATCTAAAATCTATAAGAGATTCAAATGTTATTAAATACGTGTACATAAATGTATAAAATTAAAATTATTTGACAGTGAACAAAGCCATTGTCATATACTCATTATTCAAATAATATCACTTTCTGAATCAGAATTCTGGGGCTACTATCTCGGCCTTTGTTCCTAAGATGAATTCTATTCCAGAAATTATTTCCATCATTAAGAATGTATTTATTATACAAAGTATGGTTACTCTATTATTGTTTCCCTTTCCATCCAATTTTACTCTGTATATAAATATATACACAGATGGAGAGAGTGAAGGAGAACAGAAATGAAATTAATTTAGGAAAAGAATATATTATATAGATTGTAAGTAATGTCAGAATAAATGCTTCTAGTCATAAGATATAAATAGTAAAGCTGTATTTAACATGAATTAAGAATTTACAAATACACGAAAAATTATTTTTAGCACAGCTCAGTTGTTATAAAAATTTCAAGTATGCTTAAGATCTGTAGAAAATGAATTAAAGATTAACAAGAATATGGTACATCAGCATTCTTATATTTTAACATACAAAAAATATTTAAGAAATTCTGATCATGAACCACTACTACACGAATTTAGTTTTCAAAATGTATTTTATTTATAATTGAAAAAAAATTAAAATTATGATTGGCATATTTTGCTTGCAATAATCTCTGATATTGCATATATATATTCATAAAGAAAGATAGGGTCAAATTAGAGAACATGACACTAATGCTCCTAAAAAATAAAATATTATAAACTATGTATACTGTTTCGTCAATATTTGAGTGGATTGTAAAACTGGTTAAAGAATAAAAAATCAGTCTTTCGCAACGCTAAGCCTACTTTATTCGTGCATCCGCTTTTGTTGGGTTACAGCTCGACTATAGTCTACTTTCAATTCTTTTTACAGATGGCGTAACATTCTGCCCGGCGTTGAAATATACAATATTTCAAAAAATATACTTAAAAAATACAATTTGCTATATAAAGTTCACAAATGCCTAAATGAATTAAATACAAATAAACATGGCATTCTAAAATAAGAAAAAAATACAATATTCAAAAATAGAATAAAAATACAATATTCTAAGAATATAATATACTTCACATTACAATTTAATTTACATGATTATTTTCTATTGGTAAGATACATATTTTTGAGATAGAACGTGTGAGAACCCCCGTGGCATTTTATAGTTTAACGACTCTGACCTTACCGTCAGTTCCATAAATAACCTGCAAGATTCTTACCATTGCCCATTTGCTGGGAGGCAAAATATTTTCCTTTAAAATGACTAAAATCCCAATGCAACATTGTTTTTTTCGAGCTGTCACTTGTTTCTCTGCTGTAAATTATTAAAATAATCGTTTTTCAGTGTTTCCAAATAGTTTGTACACACTTTGTTGTATACTGCCACCTAGATAGTCTCTTATTTGAAATATCTAAAATTTCGGGCTCAGGTATTGCACTGATAAGTCGACCAATTATAAAGTGTCCAGGAGTTAAAACTTCATATTCAATGATATTATCTGACAATGAGACTAATGGACGCGAATTAAGTATACCTTAAATTTGAATTATTTGTGTCTCGAATTCTTCGAAAGTTATTTTAATATTAACTAAAGTTCTATAGAGAGATGGTGTTTGAATCATTTTACCCCTGCCTCCCACAAACCTCCGAAATTAGGAGAGCGAGGTGGGATAAATTTCCACTGGATAGCTTCTGAAGCAAAATAATTTGATAATGTGTCTCGCTTTTGTTACAAATTAATTTTATAAACGATTTTATTCTGCAGTTGCGCCTTTAAAATTAGTTGCGTTTTCGGACATTCATGTAGAAATGCGGCCTCTGCGGGCGCATAGGCTTTTCAAAGCTGCAATAAATGCCTCAGTTGTTAAATCAGTCGCTGCCTATAAACGAATAGCCTTTGTAGCCAAGCATACAAAATCGCAACATAAACTGTTGAAAATATCCCCTTTCTCTGAGTTTTAAATTTTATTTGAAAAGGTCCGCAAAAATCCACCCCAGAGTTTAAAAATGGCGCACTTGGAGTTAATCTCTGATGGTAGATTCCCTATTGTTTGATCTACCCCAGTAGGATTCTGTCTAAAGCATGCAATGCAATCATGAACTGTTTTCCGTGCAATATCCGTGCCATTAATGGGCTAAAACTGCATTCTAATTTGAAGTACTAAGCCCTGAGCACCAATGTGAAAAATCCTCTTATGCATATGCTCAAAAAGTAATTTAGTAAATTTAGGTTTACTAGGTATAATTATTTCATGTTTTGCTGCAAATGGTAAATCGGCATTACTAAGCTTTCCACCAACTCTGAGTAAAGAATTCTCATCTAAGAAAAGATCTAAAGAATTTAACTTACTTGTTTTTGAAACACCTTTACCTTTTTTCAAGACATCGATTTCTGCTTTAAACTCACTTAATTGTGCTATTTTAGCTAAAATTTCCGTACTCCTCTGTATCTCATCTACAGTTAAATACTTGTCCTTATTACAAGACTCCTTCGCTTTTCTGTTATTAATTATCCTTAAAATAAAGCTAAAAATTCTAATTAATTTTATGAAATTATTTGTAACATTAAAAAGTTCATCATAAAAATTTGAGAAACAATGAGTAATTGAAAGAGTCACAGCACATTTTAGTTTATCGCTGTAAGAAGGATCAGGAAATAAGCTGATTGTCTTCGTATTCATCAGTTTGTACATGTGGACCTGAGAACCACATTTCGTTCTTTAAAAGTTCCTCTACATTGTAGCCTCTAGAAATTAAGTCGGCAGGATTGTTCTTGGAGCCAATGACGATTTTTGGAAAGAGTTTGGATCTCCGCCACCCTGTTGCTGACAAATGTTTTGAGTTTATGAGGTTCAGTCTTTATCCACACTAAAGCAATCGTTGAGTCCGTTCACATTCAAATTTTATGAATAGGTAATTGTAGAATCGGCACAACTTTTTTTGAATAATCTCGATAGTAGTAAAGCTGCAGAGTTCTAACATCGGTATGGTGAGTGTTTTAAAAGGAGCCACTCTGGACTTGATGCATAATAATCTAGTTTTAGACTGTCCAGTTTCATTGAAACATTTTATGTAGACAACTGTAGCATAGGCCATGTAGCAAAGCCATGTAATTTCAATCTGTATTGTTGCAGGAAGTAGAATGCACCTTGGGATTTTGAAGTTTTTTACTTTCGATATTTTTTAGTAGAAGTTCTTCCACTCTTCCATTGCATCTGGTGGTAGCTGTTAACTCCAATCTAATTTTATTTTCCAAAGCTCTTGGATGAATAGCTTAGCCTTCGTAAAAATGGGTCCAATGACCCCCAAAGGGTCATAGAACCTTGCAATTTCTGAAAGCACGTCTCCTTTTGAGAAGTTAACTTTGTCACTAATCTTTACTTTGTATGTGAGACAATCCACCTTTGGATCACATAGCATACCTAATGTTTTAACTGGAACATCCTGAAATTCCTTATCAAACACATAGGAAGAAGCAATAAATCTTCAACAGTTCTAGGCTATTTGACACTCATTTGTGTAGCTCAAACCCCCTCTCAGTAATAGTTGAGATAATCTGGTTTGGAGTTTTTTAGCACCCTATAATATGTAGACTCCCCAGAAAGAATATCATCCCCATATAACTATCATTACAAATCATATCTGCTGCGTCAGGAAATCCCGCTTTTTCTTCATCTGCTAAGGCCTTTAAGGTCCTGGTACCTAAAAATGGCGCAGAAATTGTCTCATAGGTTACGGTAGTTAGTTTGTAACACTTGACTAGAGCATCTGCACTTGACTTCCACATAATTCGTTGTAAATCCCTCTGATTAGGATCAACAAGTATCTGCCTATACATTTTTTTTAATATCAGCACTAAACGCGTACTCGTGTTTTCTAAATCTACTGACTATGGAAAAGAGATCTTGTTGAATAATTCCTCCGTTTAGTAAAATGGAGTTTAGAGAAAAACCACTTGTTGTTTTTGCACTTGCATCGAAGACAACTCTCAATTTAGTGGATGCCTTCTCTGGTTGGTATACGGAATGAGGAGGAATGTATTAGTTAATCTTATCTAATGCTTCATTTTCAATCTCCTCCATATGGCGTAAAAGTTAATATTCATTCAGAAATTATTTATACAAAGTTCCCATTGTATTGTTTTTGTTTAATTTCTCCAAAATACCATTTAGTCGTTTGACCGCATTCTCTTCGGAATATCCTAATAATGTTTCTGCATTTTTCTTTATGGGCAACCGAACTATAAATCTTCCCATTTTATCTATTTTATAGGTACTAACAAAATGTTCATCACAATAAATTTTACTCTTCACTGTTTGTAATTTCCTTAGAATCATCTGGAAGTGATTCCAGTTCAAAGAATTTCTTTACTGTTATATCTAAGCTTGGTTCACTTATTAAACAACAATTGGCTTGTTGTTGTGACTGAGGAAGGGTACCTGTGACTAAATAGCCAAATTTTGTATTTTGTAAAATTACATTTCCCTCCTGCAAATAATGTTGTTCTGGATTTAAAATTTCAAAAAATATTTCACTTCCTATCAATACATCTATTTGACCTGGCATATGGAAATTAGAATTGCCAGCTCAATTGAAGCTGGAATATTTAAATCCGATATAATTAATTTCGATACAGGAATCGCATCGGTAATTTTAGGTAAAAGTGAAAATTGTACATTGCGTGCAAAAGTTCAATTTCAATTTGAAACTTCAATATTTGCTGAATACTTCGAAGGTTGCGTAATTCCGTTATGGCCTGTTATAGATTGGTTTGCTGACCTAAATTTAAATCCCAACTTTCTTGCTATGTCTTCTCTCATAACGCATATCGTAGACGCATTATCTAATAATCCTCTTAACTTAATTCTATATCCATCAGCACTTTTAACGAAAATCATGAATGTATTTAATAAAACACATTCATTTCCGTAAGTTAAAACAGCAAACCGAGTAGGATTCAAATTAGTATCTATCCCCCTTTCCCCTACAGTGTGATTTTTAGCTGCAGAGCAAAGTTCATCAGAATCGTGATGCAATGAATTATGTAATCATTTGCAACCACCAACTGTGCATTTGTATTTGGTCATGCAGGCACCAGAATGAAGTCTGAGGCAATTTATACAAAGTTTGTTATTGCTAACAAATTTACTTCTCCACCCCACAGACATATTTTGAAATGCAATATATTTATAAAGCGGATGAGAATTTCGACATAGAATACAAGGTCTAACAGTTATTTGTTTACTATTAACTACTAGCTATTTGGCTTTAGTTGACATTGCAGTATTTTTATGGATCATTGTAGAACTAGGACTGCGAGCAATGTTTTCTAACACGGCACTTCTCTTTTTTAAAATTTCATAATAAAATCAAATGTTGGAACATGTGCTGTTTTGGAAAGTTCAAGTTGTTTTCAAGATTCTTTGCCAATTTTTTGAAGAATTATATTTATTAAAATTATATCTGTGATAGATCATTCTGCTCATATTTCAAAACTTAAGGAGCTCCAATTTTTTTATTGATACAATCCATTAAAGCGCAGAGCTTTGGTTGATTGGCTATAAATTTTTTCATAATTAATTGTCTCAAGGACATGATAATCTATCAACCGTCGTTTGTTTTCGTAACGATTTTCTAATACTTTGCTTCTCCTTTTAGAGATGCTCGAAGATAGTATAGTTTTTGCGAATCATTCAATTGCTCATTATTACTTATTAAATTAATAAATTGATTTTTGAAATTAGAAAATTCTGCTATTACAACAGAAAATTCTGGCAATGGATTTTGAGGTAAGTGGATACTATTTTTAACATTGTCATTTAAATTAATCTTTACATTTTCAGAATTTTTCAAATAATGCATTAAAAGTTTGAGACCTGCCTCTAATGTCTCGATCCGTTGATTTATATCTTCAATGTCCAACTGAATGATTTCCATGCTTGCGGAAGTTTCTATTTCACAATAATCCTCAGCTATTTTATCTAGATTTATCTGTAATTGCTCAATTTTTTTGAATTTTACTCCGATTTCTGTGACACTAGTATCCTTTGACACTGTCTTATCCGAGGTAAAGGCCTCTAACCTAGTTAAAGCTCCTTTGATTGAATCTTTTAAACGATTCAATTTCTCTTCAGTAGCTACGTTGGAGTTATTTTTATTTTCCGATTTTTTACCTATTTTCTTTGGCTTCGTAGGATCAATGTTTCGTCAATATTTGAGTGCACTGTAAAATTGGTTAAAGAATAAAAAATCAGTCTTTCGCAACGCTAAGCCTACTTTATTCGTGCACCCGCTTTTGTTGGGGTACAGCTCGACTATAGTCTACTTTTACAATTTTTTTTTACAGATGGTGCTACAGTGCGCTGATGACGTAACATATGCAGTATAGAAAATTAGAAAAATATTCAGGTCCATTAATGTTATAGTTTATTTTCTGTGTCATATTTTTAGTTTTTAACGATATTAGTAAATATAGTTTTTAAATATATTGAGATAAAAAATGTTTCTCATTAGTCTTTATTTTCGTTCCGTTGTAGACCAGTGGTAATGGCTAAAAATCGCGGCCAGTGTTGACCAGTCACGAATTTGAGTCCTAATGCTAGTGAAGGTCCACCGGGTAGAGGATCTGACATACGTGAAAACTATGGTGGTTTTGGTCCTCACAATATAGTGTTATAGCAGTTAGGAGAGAAAACTCCCGTAGTAATTTTAGACCTCGTCAATTGCCAGTGGTAACAAATTACGATGGTCATTATAAATCGTATGTTGCTTTGGATTGAGACGTTAGCCATTTTATCCAACTGTCCTATTTAGAGAAAAGCTGAAAAATATCATGTGTAAATCGTTATATTTATGTTTTGGATATTTTGCCAAAGGTAAGATGTAGGGATATGTATTAGCTTCTTCTAACGTGAGTTATGTTTTTCTACCCCCCCCGCCTTCCTCTGGACCTTTTGCATATTCATCGAATTAGTGGTAATGATTTGTATCATCTCTATGCGGCTTCAGAATTATTTTTCAGTTTATTTTGGATACTTTGTAGGGCATTTTTATGCTATAGTACTCCTTCGTTATCACACTAGTGGTTAATTAGATCTATATTGTTCTTAGGTAATTTTTAGAGCATTATTTTTTAACTATATTTATAACTAAAAATAAAATAATTTCACTTCTAGTGTTTCACCCTTGTTGAGTTATGTCAATACAAAGTTTTATGAAGTTAGACGAAGCATTAGAATAGTTTAGATTCAAATGAGAGTGACGTTAAAATTGCTGCATTACCACCAGAAGCCATTGAGCTAACTGACGAAGAAGAAGAGGTGTAGAATGAAGAATTGGTTGTGAGAGTACTAAAAACGATGTTCCTAGGTCTCTGGAGGTTAGAACTTGAGATAAGTTCTAGCCTGAACAAAGTTTTAGTATTTCAACAACTAAGAACAGAAGAAATCTAAAAGACTCAGTCTCACCTTGGATAAAAAATAAATCACCCCATTTTACAAAATAAGAACCACAGGCTGAATTAACTAAAAAAGAATTTCTCTAGCAAATGGACACAAGGTAAAACTCCATCAGAGTATTTTTAGCAGCTTTATTCCGGTAAAGTTTATGATCACATTCTAAAAGAAACAGAGATATCTCCAAATATGTAAAATACGAACACGGTGTTTTGATGACTGCAAACGAAAAAAATGTTTTTATAGGAATTTTGCTTCTCTAACTGGTTATTATTCAAATACCTGTGAACGCGATTACTGGTCAGATGCTGTATACCTTGGCTTTACCCTGGTGAAAAATGACATGTCACGAAATCTTTTGCAAAAGTTGTAATCTTATTTACACTTTGTGAACAATGAAACTTTAAGTCAGCATGCTTACGATTGATCCTTCAAAGTAAAATATTTGTTTGTCATACTTAATAATCATTTTATGATATTTAGAGACGAGTATAAGGATACAAAGACAAAGTTAACGTGAAGAAGGGAATTTGATAAACTCCTACAAAAAAAATATGGGCTATGTGGATCACCACGACTGATTGGGAGGACTTTATTTCATTAAAATTCATAGGACCATAATGGTACTGGCAACTTTTCACACGCTCACTGGATATGTTATGGTAAACGTCGAAATAATTCATAAAATTCTCAACAAAGATGAAGAAACCAAATTTGAAGGAGCTCCAAAGAACTATAACAATAGTATATCTAAAAGAACTGTAATAAGAACCAGAGGGGAGACGTAGGATCTCGGTTGAATCATCTGACACAAAATAATATAACTGTAAAAACAGTAATGGTCATTTTAATTTTAATCGAGAAGAACACAGTCTTTTTCAAAGACAGAGCTACAAAGGGAAACCAAAAACATACTATGGCATGTGTGATAAAACACTTTTTTTTTGGCTTTTTTTTAACCTTTCCTCCAAAATTAGAGTGAAATTCAACTCAAAAGTGAAATACCTAGTAAAAAGGAAAATATTATTCAAATAAAGTAAAATTTTGTACTCTGACATCGCTTTTCATCAATGAAGAAACACTAAAACATGTAAGTGCAAATGTTATCCCCTTTATCCCAGTTTCCTATTTAGGGGACGGGTCAGACTTCTTATATAGAATACAAAAAAATTCTCAAATTTTGTTATAGTTAATTTATTTGGGTTAAATTAACTTAAAAAATATGATTATTCACAAATTTAAACAAAATAAACAAACTGGGGTACGACGGCTTAATAAACACTCATTTACTCAGACATCATTTGTATTTTGGATGACTGAACATGTCAAAAACTGGTTTATTGTTCTTTGGATCGAGCATTATCTACGACTTTTCGAGTTCTTTATAGCTATGAAACCTTTATTTAAATAATGGATACATAATTTCAATACATTATATAACTTAGGATTTCAATCATTTCATAAGCAGAAAGAGGAAACTTTGGATATCCTTAAATCTTGTCAAACTCTTTCTCATACATCTGCCCCTGAATTAGGGTGGTGAAGTGTATATACATGATTTTTGTTTGCACATAATAGATATACTTAATGAATAATATATATATATATATATATATATATATATATATATATATATATATATACTAGCTGTACCCTGCCACGCGTTGCTGTGGCTCAGTCTTGTTTAACAGAAAGGACATATTTTCAGTATGTTAAATAATTTGCATTGCAGGTATGATCTTTTATAAAAAAAATGTATAAATATATATACGAAAAACTTTCCTAAACTGATATTTATAATTTGTTAAACAAATGCTTGAAGTTATTACAGCTTATTTTTCTCCTTATGTCATGTTATGAACCTAAATTTATTTACATTGTCTTTAAAGTGGCGACCTCAAGTTTGAAGATAATTTTAAATGGCTTCACTCTAGATTCATTGAGGGAATTGGGTTAGTTTTACAATGCTTATGGATATTTTTATTAAATCAGATGTGTGTTCACAAATGCACATTTATTCAAACAATGCCACTTGGAAACATGAATTGTATTTCCTGATGTCATATAGAAAATGTTTAGATTCTGCAGTATATCTAGCAAGCAAAATTTGTAATGGCTCTGTTCTCTGAGTTGAGGCAGTTTAATTTTTTCAGTGGTACAAAACATTCCTTTGGTTTCTCTCTTAAATTCCAGAACATTGCAATAAGGATACACTTCCATCATTGTGTAAATCAGAACATGCTGCCTGAACCTAGAATCTTCCACTGGGTTGTACCGGAATGCAAGTTGACTGTTATTGTGTGATTGCTCACCACAAAGTCATGTTTGACACAGATGTGCTGTTTTTGGTTAACATCTTTCTGATGTTGTAAAACACGAATGATGTGCTCGCAAATGAGCTTTCTCAAATCTGGCTGCATGTTGCTTTGCTGCGCCCTCAGCCTGTGTTTGTGGCATTCTTTGTCTGCTTTTCTCGTTTGCTGATATCCATTCTTTCTCAGTTTGATGTGCAATTACACTCATTGTAGTACTTTTGCCTTGCAAGTATGACAACCTAAGTTTGATTTCCCGCAAGGCATTATTTTTATCTAGTGAAGCCAATTGACTGCACTTAAAAAGAAAAAAATTCAAACAAAGCATATAAAATTTCTTAAAAACTTTAAACTACACTTAAAAAGAAAAAAAAAAATAAAACAAAAAAATATAAAATTTCAAAACATGAAAAAAAAAGAAAAATCAGAAACAAAAAGAAAAGGAAAAAATAAAAAATGCTAATGAATTATTTAACTTTAAACGTGCATCAATTGACACAGCTGAAATTAAACGCAATGAGAGGCTGAAGGTATTTTTAATCGAATACGCCAGGAAAATTCCAATATAAACACGGATTTTGCAGCAGAAAACTACGACAAAGTGTTGATAATGATGGCAGTATTTTTCCAATTCACAATTCGATTAGTATTAGCAATTATTATCAACAAAGTTAAGGGCCTATCTTAAAAACAGAGTGGCTTATATCTAGACACAGACAGCTTTTCACATGGAAAATTATTTGTTATATGTGTACTTAAATATTAGCATCACCACAGCCAAATTACCGCCATGCAAATCGCAACATTTTCCCTCCATTTCTTTTTTCATAAAAAAATGTTAGAATCTTTATTTAGATATTTAGGTACGATATACATGGCACCAATTTTGTTACAGTGATGCTAATACATAATTACTGATGTGTGTTACAGAGCAGCCGTCACCAATTGGTGATGCATGAAAAATTTTGGATGGTATGCAGAAAAATTGGGAAATTATTTATACTTTTATGAAGATTCAGTTTAAAAAAAAGATGAACAAAACAACATATTACGGTACAAGAAATATTCTTTACTAAAAGCTTTTAGTTACTGAAATAACTAAACAAAAAAAACATAATTCCTGAGGTTAGTGATTTTTAGTAACCTCAACCATTTTTTGGAAAATTGTAGGCAAAACACTTCAGTTTGTTGATTGTTGCTTTTCATGAAGCTTATTTACTTCACTCCTAGAAGAGCCCACACCCTTGGCGCGAATTACTATGATTGGCGATAATTGCGCCATCTTGGTAACCCTACTTTTTTAAACACTACATACGACAACCCTAACTATTTCTAGCATTTTCGTATTTTGTGGGCGCGCATTTCGAGTTTCATTTTGTTGTTGGTCTCCAGGCTGGTTGCGTGTGTGAGGGAATCTACTTTAGAATTTTTTACTTTGTTAAATGCGAAAGGTAAGAAAGAATTGATTGAATGGTGTATGAAGGAAATATTGATTGCTTCGAGTTATGAATGTCCTAAATGTAATGATCAGCATGATGTAACATGGTCGGCAATAAAAACTTTCTTCAAAATCGTGCCAGCCACGCCGAATGTATTTTCGACCATTACCTCGCAGAATAAATATGGCGGCGTTCACACGATCATTCGTTTAGCGATGAGACCTTTAAGAATTTTTTAAAATCTGTTGTTACACTGCCCCCTCCACTCGGAAGAGATCAGCAGTAAGAAAGTAAGTGCTGTTTTTATATTTTTATCTCAAATGTTTAATTTCTGTATTGCTTACATATATTTTCATTATTTGTCGCCAAGGGTGTGGGCTCTCCTAGGATTTTACCGCTTATTTTCAGGGCATAGAAGATTAAATAAAGACGTAAATATAGCTATAGTGCTCCACCACATAGAGGTCAATCCTATTAGTGAAACGCTAATTATAAAGTTATACATTAAGTGGTTCATGAAGTGTTGAAAAAAAATGGCAACTACTGCTCTAAAGCAGGCACAGCAGACAATTTCTGTACATATACAGACAATGAAGCAACACAAAATGTCTACTCATAAGCATTGTAAAATTAACCCTTTCACCTCAAGAAGAGTCATTTAATTTGTTTTCAAACTTGGCACCTCTTCTATGGAGACAATGCAAATAATTTTAGAGTCATACCATAATAACTTGGGAGTATTCTGTTAACAAATTACAAATGAAATAAATCTGTTTAGAAAAGTTTTGTTAATGTATATTTCCACATTTTTTTATAAAAAAAAAATCATACCTCAAGTGCAAGCAGTTAAGGTATGTGACTACCTTCGGAGAACTTTTTTTGAAATATATAAAATTTCAATTAAATAAACCTTTTTTTATTTGAAATGGGACATAAAAGTAAGAATTCCAATACAGTTCTTACAAAGTTAAAAGTAATTTTGGAAATATTGGGAATTTTGAGTGAAATTTTAGTGAAAAATTGCAGTTGCGGTAAGGATTGTATTGAACATTCTAATTAATATATTCTTATAATATTTATACTCTACATAATTGACATTATTATCTGTCTTTATAGCTATAAAATTTGTAAATACTTCTGAAAGCTTTTGAGATATGTCAATTTTTATGCAAAAACTCAATTTTTTACAAAACACTAATGTTATTTTCTCACAAAAAGTGCAATAAAATAAATAAATATATACATAGAGATTAGATTATAGTCTACAACACAGATAACACTAAATAAAACATTTTCTAAAAATTTCAAGTCAATATCTTAAAAAGAAATTCTGTAATGAACTGTACCGTGAAGAAAAAAATTGAAAAACAGTTTTTCAGGAAATGCATTTAAAGATTTTAATACTACATGAAAAAATTTCTACTAATCTTACACTTTTTAAACTCACTATATTTATAGCTCAAGCTCTTTTTAGCTTCATGTAAAGCTGATTTGACCTTTATTTTACCCTTTTGTTGTTTTCTGGAGAGTTTTGTAGACTATAACAATTTTTTGTTTTTAGCGAAATTTTGGTGAAAAATTGCAGTTACGACAAATCTTGTACACAAAATTCTAATAAAAGTATTTAAATAATATTTATAGAGTACATAAACAACATCTTTCTCTGTGATAGGAATAAAAAAAAAAAATATTGTAATGTTTTTTGAAAGTTTTTTTAAATATGCCAAATTTTATGCAAAAACTCAAATTTTTAAAAATTAATGCTTTTTCTTTCATAAAAAAGCAATAAAGTACATAAATATATACACAGAGATTAGATTTTGATTCATAACACAGATATAACTATATAAAACATGTTCTGAAAATTTAGATTTAGTATCTTAACAATATTTTGTGTAGTGAGCTTTATTGTGAATAAAAATATTTAATAACAGTTTCTCGTAAAACACATTTAATAATTTTAACTCAAAATAATTACTTTTCTACTCACTAAACATTTTCAACACTCCCCATATTTATAGCTTAAGCCCTCTTTAGCTTCATTTTTAGCTAATTTGGACTTTTTCTTGGCTTTTTGTTTTTTTCTGGAGAGTTTTGTTGAGGGTAATGACTGGCGTTTCGATTTTTGAATTCTCTCCTTGTCAATTCTCATATAGTTTTTAAGTGTCGTTGGATCAATTCATATACCTAAATAATTAAATACAGGCAATAGCCCTAAATAACCCGAATTATATAAGAGGACAGCCATGTATGAACCCAAAAACAAAGTTTTTTTATGAACAAAAATTTCTTTCGGAAAAACAGACCACAATACATTATTAAAGCTTTCATTATTATTTTGAGTCTTGCCATGGAGGCATTTTTTTAGTAACTCCTTATCACAGAGTGCTAAATAAGTAGGCTTTATCACTTTAATCACGTAATTTGAAAGGCCTGCTGTTTTGTCCACATATACTTTGCCATCACTTAATGCTTGTTTATATCTGCACCAGCTGTCTTTCCCTGTTGGACATTGCCCATGCATGGGATTTTGATTGCTAGAGCAGCAGTGAAAGAAGGCAGCTATTACAGCAGATTGCATTTTTTCGAGGCATCCAACATTGCTGCGGATGGCAATCCCATAAAAGTTCTGCAGTTTATCGATAAATTTATTAGTTAATTTCCCCTTCCCACCAAGTCCTTTGGTGTTCTTTTTTAGTTTCCTTAAACGTGAGCCTACTCTTTTTTGTATATGTCCTATACATTCAAGTTTTGTGACACTGTTTTCACCATATATATCCTTCACTTGTAAAAATCCTTTGAAATCACCATCACCATAGTACTCGGTGTATTGCAGGTCTCGTTTGATTAGTGACCTTTCAAAAATTCTAAAAGCTCCAGCAGCTTCCATGTTTCCAGAGGATCCTTTATAATTTGAACATACATGCTTACGTTTCACATTCAATTCACACATTTTACAATACTGAGTCATTACTTCCAGATCTAAAATTTTTCCCGTATCAATGGAAATAACTGAAACACAGTCATTAAGTGACATATGGCCTCTCCGCTGCCATGAGCCACCTACCGAAACACCACAAGTTGTACTTTTTTTTAAATTTTGCACTTCTTTAGATGCAGCTTTCATATTTTCTTCAGAACATAACTGTACTGCTTCCAGCAGTTTGAGTTCATGAGCTCTGAAGGTATTTTTAGAAATGCATGGCAAATTTAAAGTGCATAAAACTTCTTACCAGCTGTTAATCCTATGTCAATCAATCTCAATCCAAATACCAATAAAGTATTGAGAGAGAATTTCTTACATTCTTTAGGAATAGAAGTAAAGCCAGTCATGAACCCACAACTGCAAGCCACACACAAATTAGAGCAAAGTCCTTCCTTAGAATCTTCTGCCAGTTTCAATCCAGTTGCATAACATTCCGGACAACACAAGATTGAAATAATTCCCATCAAAGCTTGGAAATTAATAATTCTATTTCCTGCAGAACCATGAAATTCAGGTTCAGGCACATGAAAACTGTCAAAAGTGCTCAATTTCGCTTCACTTGCAGACGTACTATTATTACTGTTAAGTGCTAACTTGGTAAACCTATTACCATAAAATTTTCTCTTTCTAGATACTTTCGATCTAGCTTTCGGCATTTGGAAATTACTCACAATCAAATAAAACGTTAAAATTAAATGAAAATTAATGAATTAACTGAAAAATTATCAAAAGTAAGTAATAATTAAGAAGAACGCTTTAGAATGAACAATGTAAACAAACTATAAACGATATTATTATTGCCATTCAGTAAAACAAGCTTGAATTAAAAAAAACAGTTGCCAGATTTAAAAAAAAGTAACGGATAATAAATAAGTAAAGGATACGTTGATCTATATTTACCATAAATATTAGATATTTATATTGCTTAAAAGTCACGAAAAAGACGTTCAAACTTTTTGTTTACATTTTTATGTCTCTTTAAACACCCATTTCCGGTTTTGAAAATTCCATTTCCGGTTTACTAAATAAGCTATAACTTAGCTTCTAAATATCGTAGGAACTAAAATAAAGTATTTTTGGAATCTTAAGCGTATGGGCTATAATATAAAAACATAAAATAATTTTCGAAAATTTTCTCAAAACCGAGGATTTTGGGGTAGTCACATATCTTAAAGATATTAGAAATGTGTGCTTTCTCTTTTCTTTCTTTTTAACCAGACTGAGCCACAGGAAAACATGATTGGGTACAGCTAGCTAGCTATAACAAACTTAAATGATAAAAAGCTATCAAAAACCAATTATTAACAACAAATTATCATTTCGATAAAATCACCAAAAAAAAATTGCAAACAAAGGTTCTTGGGTACCATTGCAACTATATCAACCCCTATTTTGTTCGTATCATACACGGTGAATTGGCAATTAAGTGCTAATGTTGCCAATATGGTTGCGATAATACATAAATATCAAAACTAATACAAAATATACATCAGAAAATCTTAATTTTTCCATTTATATTTCACAGTAACACCAAATAAAATTTTGAAATTACACAAAATAGATATTTCGTGAGTCTAATGTTATTGCCCCAACTATTAAAAACTACAATAACTATTTCGTGGAAAAAATCACTACCAAGTGCAAAAAAGTATTATTATTGTGCACAGACAGGCATAGAATGTTCTTCCCTTATTGAATGCATATTGCAGTATTTGGCGATGTCTTTTGATTTTAGGTAAATGGCTGACTAAAAAAAATATAAGTACCATAAAAAATTATATATTAATTTAATTTAGATTCATTGGAGAAAGATAAAATACCGTAAAGTCCGGCATATAATGCCCACCCATACTTTCAAGCTGCAAGTTTTAAATTTTAGGTATATTCGCTATATAATGTGCACCCCTTTTTTATGAAGAAACCTGAAATGTACAAATGCAATGCTGTTATGTTTAGTAGCGATTTATTCAAGGTGTTTATCTAAGCAATTGCAAAAATAGTATACTTTTAGAAATACCACCTTTTAAGTTCAATAAGAATGCCATGTCTTTTAAATAAATAGTATTTCGAAATATTTAGAAGTTTAACTTTTTTTATGCTCATTTAATTTTTAAAGCCCTCATTTTTATACCCAGCGTATAACTCACACCTGTAAATTTCGATCTTATTTTTTGTGTTCAAAGGGCGCGTTATAAGCCAGATTTTACGGTAGGTGGAAGATTTTAATCAGTATACTACTCGTAAAAACATACATAGTGAACAGAATTAAATTTAGTATTTTAAATATAAAAATTATCCAAAGTAAATATTATGTGCTTAAAAATAAATTGAAAAATGATATACAATACGAACAGTAATTGACATAAAAAGAGCTGAACTATCTTTATGAACGCGAAAGTAAAATTTGAAAAAATAATTACAATCTTATGACAACCTGCTTCCTCAACGTGTATTTGAGCCCTCTGTCTGTTTTCCTCATTCACTGATGCTTACTCTAATTTGATCAGCATTTATCCCTCGCACTGCGTTTGCTTAGCCAGTATGATGACCTAAGTTAGAGTTTCTGCAATACAATTTTATGTACTCAAGCCGATTGACTGCAGTTAAAGTGAAGGTTTAAAGAAAAACATATGAAATTACAAATCAGCTCTGAGTGGGCCTTGTATCCGAATTCCTTTGTGGCCCTTTTTCAGATATGAGCACCATGTAAGTGGAATTGTAATAACATTCGTTGGGGTTCCTGCATCATTGATACAGCGGTAGCGCTCTACGTCCCTGACAAAAACAAACCATAATAACTTCCAGTATTTTTTTAACAAATTACTAATGGAATCTGTTTAAGAAGGTAATAATCTTATAAAGCAATGAAAAACAAAATAAGGTGCAATATTTTGATGACTCAAAATCAGAAAATCTTAGTTTTAACATTTGTATTTCAATACTAATATCAAATGAAATGTACTTACGTATTATCGCAACCTATTAGCGATATTGTATAAAACGAAGCACGATTGCCAATTCTGCGCGTACAACATCTGTGAAAATGGAATGGCCAACTTTGCGAGTTATCATTAAAGTTGGCGATTGTTGCGATAATACGTAAGAATCAAATGAAGTTTAAAAGGTTGTCTAAAAAAGAAAAAAAAAGCATTTCTATTAAAAACTCCGTTGATTAATTTCGTCACATTAAAATATCTCCAAGTGGGAAAAAATAGTTTCCAAACATTGAATGTGTGTGTGTGTGTGTGTTATATCGCGGCATTTGGCTACGTCTGTTTATTTCAGGTAAATGGTTGACGGAAACTATAAGGTAGAAAAATAAGTAGCGTACAGAAGTCAATTATGTTGGTTTCATTTTCGCTTAATAAAGAGAAATAAATTTAGCTTAAAATTACAGAAAAAACACGAAGCAGAATTTAATGAAAGTCGTAAACATCCCGCGATAATGCTATCCAACTGTTGCCCAACCTACAAAACAAAATTTGAGTTCTTGAAAGAATCATTTTTAAAAAAAGATTTATTCGAAAAATAATCCCAATTACGAATCAAAGGACAATAAATAGATAAATATGACAACGCATAAACATAACCATAGAAGAATTATACAATAATTTCGAAAAATCTAAGCGTAAAGTTTAAATTTTCGCATTCAGAGCGATTCGTGACGTCGTATGACGTCATAACACCAAAAAATCACCTAAAAATTAAATTTAAAAAAATTTAGAGTTGAATTTCGAAATAAAAAGTACATAAGATCCTGACCAGAGACAAATGCAACGTTGTGTCAATATTTCAGATTAATCCATGCAGAACTTTTTGAGTTATGCGCGCATACACAAACCAACACAACATTTATATATATATATATATATATATATATATATATATATATATATACTTGTATGTATATACCGTAAAATTCGGCGTATAAAGCGCACTTTTAACACAAAAAATGAGATTGAAATTAATTGGTGCGCGTTATACGCCAGGCATAAAAATTGTCGCATCAAGTATAAAAAAATGAGATGAGCATAAGAAAAATTAAATTTCTGCATAGATCGGAAGGCTATATATTTGAAAAATATATGACAAACCCAATGATGTTAAAGGGTTCTGATTCTAATAGTATATTATTTTTTTCAAAATCCTGGGATAATAACTCAAATAAATAAATTCAAAATAAACAAGCATTGTACATGCATACTTCTGGTTCCTTCGCAAAAAGGGGGTGTGCGTTATACGGCGAATATACCTAAAAAATAAATAAATGAAGCTTGATAGTATGGGTGTGTGCTATACTCCGGATTTTACGGTATATATCAGTGTTTCTCAAACCATGGGGCGCACCCCCTGGGGGCTTGATAACTCTACGAGGGGGCGAGCATATTGAAAAGTCGAAAACAAAAGATTAAAAAATTATTAATTTACTGAAGGTATTCAAAAAGAAACATTTTGACATAATAAAATATAAAATACACATATATACACTTATATGATACACTTATAAATGTATGAGTATTGCACGATGTATTTTATAATTAATTTAGCAATACTAAGTTAAGAACAAGTTTAATAATTACCAGGGACCTTATATGGGCGTCTCATGTATAAAATTATATTCAAAAATTAACAATTATCTAATAATTTATACTGTTTATAAATAATCCCTTAACTGCAGATTAAAAGTTATGCATTACTCTCCCCAATTATACCAATTTCCAAGGAGAGGTCGGGTAAGGAGAAAATAGAAATTAATAAGTAAATCTTCTGAAGCAAGTAAATCCTTCGCAAACTCTGTAAATTGCTTTTTTTTAACTCCAAAGTCTTCGGAATAATTTTATGGATAGTAGTGCACAAACAAGATTGTACTTCGGAACGACGAATATATACGCCCAATACAATTAACATTTTGGCTGAGTGAGACGTATGTATACGCCAGAGACATTTAAGAAGTTAAAATAGTATTGTAGTTTTAGCGTCAAAGTGTAGTATTATTGAATTCAAAACAGTGTTATTGCATGGAAGGGGGTTAGATGGAAATTCTGATTGAATATTGAGTCGCAAATATTGAAAGTTTGAGAAGCACTGGTATATATATATATATATTAAATGAAAATTAGACATATGTGATTGCCTTAGAATGTGTGCAGCTATAGCAAATCCAACAAACACAAGAACGGTAGGGAGTGTACACCGTTTACGATGGCTAACAGTGAAACCTGTTACTGGTAGAGGAAATTAATTGAAAATAAAGTCGTTACATATAAGGAAGAGTCCAAATCGGAGCAACGTGTGGCATTACGGTTTATGAGAGGAGTAGGTGAGTTTAATGCAAATAATTGACGAATCTACGAATTGATGCAGTCTTTAGCGAGCACTGTTTAAATCGAAAATCATAGAACAGTTCGTGTAAGAGTTATCGAGAAGGGCAGTGAACGTTTTTGGATCTCCATGACAATGTCCTCCAATACGTCTCCGATGAAACCAAGGCAACTTTAAAAAAATCAGTTGGAAAATATTTGAACACCCATAGTATAGTCTAAATTTATCACCTTGTGACTTCTAGCCATTTCAGCTACTCAAGACAGTGCAACTCTTCTAGCTGGACTATGAAGGGTAGTAAGATGGATAGGACTTCCTCAGGATTTAACAACCTTCTTTTAAGAGAGAAGACTTAGACCAGCTGCAGAATCGATGAGACGTGTTACAACTAACCCCTTGAGAAATTTCTTCTGAGTTTCAATAAAATCATTCATTTTATTGAATCTGTCCATTTTTCATTTGGGCAACCCTAATGATATATATATATATATATATATATATATATATATATATATATATATATATACTTTGTTAGTCTTATGGAAATTTACATACGTATTTTGTTTGTATTGTATTGTTTTAACTAAAAATACCGCATACCGTGTTTTATAAGTTATTTTCTTAGAGCTATAATTCATGTGTATTTAGAGATTAAAATGAATTAAAAACTGATTTCCCCTTTTCCCCTTATATAGGGGTTTAATTTAATTTTTGCATTATAAAATTAACTTAAATTTTAAATATTGAAGCATACAAAAAATACATTATACTGGCATTCCCATTTTACGTTAGTAAACGAAAAAAATGAAGCACGGACAAGAATCAATTAAAATTCTGTATTTCTTTTATAAAAATGTAAAATAAAGAATATGAAAAAAGAAATCTTTGAAGGCTTTGTTTGTTTCGGAAAAAACCTTTAAAGGTATTACGTGTTTTTTACCTTTCTGCAACCAGAGTGAAAATGCAAATACTTAATTAAGAGTATCGTTAAACAGAGTGCCTTGAGAGCACTCGGTAAAACAGAATATTTCCCCGGGCGATACAGGAAAGACATTTTTCACGAATGATGAAAAAAAAAAGGAATTTTGCAAATTACTTCTAACAGTTTGATATATTGAGTTACTTGTATTTAAGCCAGTAAATTGGTATAACTGAATTTCGACTCATTTTAAATCCCATGCAATGAAAAAAGTTTAGTTTAATAAAAGCAACATGCAAGCTAATAATAATACAAATATTTACCGGAAAAGAAATTATGATTTTGTGATTACCAATGATTATTTTTTTCAAATAATGAAATAAGAATTTTTTTTTTTATTTTAGTAGCACCTTAAATATAGCACTTTAAAATAGGCAAATTTATATGTAAGTATTCCTCCCTAAATATATCATTGTTTTTTTTTTTATTTTTCGTTAAGTATCAGATGATAATTCTATAAATAAGTCATCAAAAAACGCCGTTATTTGATTAAACCACCTTTTTCTTTTAAATTCAAAATTGTTATATTTTATAAATTTACTTCTTTGAATGATTTTTTAATCGGATTTTACTTAAAAAACTTTTTTTTTGAGCACACACAACATAAGCAAGTCTGTATTAACGGCCCGAATGGAAGTTAACCTTTATTGTCGTACGTTTGTAAGTGAATACTTGAAAAGTGTTCATCACTGTCACACTATAAGGTAACAGGAGGACAATTGGCAACCGATCTCACAATTTTTAACCTCGTTTAAGGGGCGAGGATGACTCCTGAGTAAGAACCCCTTCTCAAAATTAACACACCATGCCAAATGCAGGACTTTGAGCCTTGAAACATTTAAAGGACATCAGCATATTTACACTGCAGTCTTTGGAGGTCTTAGGTATAAAAAGGTTTAAGTTTGGTAATATAACCAGCGCGCGCGCGCGTACACATATTCCTTATTATCATTCAATACCCGACAAAGGCTTCTCCATTTTCACCTGATGCTAAAACTCCTATATAAAAAAAACCTCTTATATTAGGTATTTTTCTTACACCATCATTACTTTTGATTGTTTTTGCAGAATATTGCTAATTTTGAAAATTAATTGAGTCAATACTTCTTGAACAGAGATGCACAACCTGCAGCCCGCAGGCCTAGCCCACCGACCTTGTCGAAGTGGCCCGTTTACAGCCGATTGCACTGAGAAATTGAATTATTTAATAACAATGTACTAAAAATTAAGAGGTTAATCAATCAATTAAGCAACCGTATCTATCAATTTTGCTATCATTTTGCTTTTTTTTTTTTGTTGTAAATATAAACAAGAGGCTTGGCCACGGATGGTAGGAAATCGAAACTGCCCCATAAGTCTTTAAAATCATGGAAGTAAATATTTTTCGTATGTGTTTGATTGAAATGTTAATATATCATTCTTGTAAAACCTCTAAGTCGCCCATCCGATATAGTGGTTAGCGACGCTGACTGCTGTGCCGTTGGGATAGGGTTCGAATCCCAAAAAGACATGGATGTTTGTAAATGTATAGTGTCTTCACGGCATGGAGGTACTTTAAATAGCCGCCAAGCCGCAAGTCATCTCGTGAGGTTAGTGGAAGGGGAAGAGAGGTGGGAGGACCCTGAACACCCCCAGGGTTTCTCCCTCTAAATTTGGGTGGAACCGATCTAAATCGTCTTGTCACCTATATGGTGCTCAAAGCTACGGATAACGACATGTGTCACTAAGCCCTTTACCATGGAGAATTTCGTGGACCTTGATGTGTCCTTTGCCGATCAGGTGGCATTAGTAACAGCATAACAGTAAAACCTAAAAAATGAGTTTTGATATTTTGATTAATTTTTTACTTTATCCAATGTTGCTTTGATCTTATAGTGTTTCGACCCCCATTCTACCTCTCATTATCCTCCGGAGAAAGTTGAGTACCCCTGTTCTTGAATGTCCAAGGGAGTTGAAATGATTCCTTAGTAAGACAAGCAATATCAGAGGCGTAACGTAGAACCCTGCAAATCCCGCATTGCAGGAGGCCCAGGAGTTCTAGGGGCGTAAATCTTGACTGATACCATGCACGTTTTTGCAATTGGGTCACAAAACCTGATTTTGCAAAAGCTGCCCTAGTTTTTTTCGTTACGCCACTGAGCAAATTAATTGTTTACCTTTCATTTCTCATTAAATTAGATCTAGTCATATGTTTCTTAGCATTCGAGAAAGTGAATTATTTTATCTGCAGCTTCATCAATGAAATTACATCACTCTGAACACCAATTGAAATACTTTTCTGCTTCTTCAGAGATCTTTACTGTGAATTACTTAACTGTGGCTTCTTGTCCATCCTTATCTCAATCCATTTTCAATATTCTCCTCTCTATTTTAACATGGCAATATTCCTGAAAATTCATGTAAAAATACGTTGTTAAAAAGTACGATTTGAGTAGGAATAAAAGGCGGTGCGTAACACACACACAAAAAAAAACCTTGCTAGTGTAGGTAAAAACTTTATTACCTGCTTTGGGGAAATAATGTTACAATACTTCGAAGATATTTCTAAGTGAAATTCACTGTCCTCTTACGTAAGTTTTACATTGATGTACATGTTGGAACGAATTGCTAGTCGGAAACGTTTCTTAATAAACAAAAGAGAAGATGGGTCTTTTAGTACTAAATATCCTCAAATTTGTAATTACACAATTCATTTTACAGTATCCAAACATAGTAACCTTTATTACAGTTCTTATAAAAAGGAGAAGTAAATTAAATGAAAAAAATTGATAGGAAGGGGTGAACGAAAACAGAATTGCAAAATGAGACACATAGAGAAAAAATATATAAAGATAGAGAGAGTGAGAGAGAGTTTTAAAGTATAAATTGTTTAAATCAGCACAAGGTCAAAAGTACAATTTTTACTGTAAAACTGGGGAAGAAGAAAAAAAAAATATTGCAGTTCTGATCACTCTCTATTAGTTAAGAGTAACTAATTGGAGAGATGTTGCTAAGCGTAGAAATTAATGGAAGAATGTTCTTGAGAAGGCAATGGCCCTTTCAGGGCTGTTGTGTCAAGCATAATACGAAGAAGCAGAATAACTCAAATTAAAGAAGATAGAGAATTCTTATAATCAACCCAATTGTGGTCTGGAATTATTGATCAAATGACGTGGAAAAAAATCATAGGTTGTGCCTCCATGATCGTGGCTTTTTTACGGGACACTTTTTACATCATGTTACATTTGGTTTATTTAGATGCAGAAAATACATGGGCCCGCTTTCTCTTCCACCCACACACTAGTATGTGCACATATACATATAATGAACACATTAGAGAAATACAAAAAGGAACACTGGTGTTCATATACCCTGATATTAGTCAATGCATCAAAATCAGATGAAAATAAAAGAGTTCCTTGAATAAGCCATGAAGGGGAGGGAGAATTTATTTAAAAAAACACTATATTAAGTTGTACGAGGAATATTGGCATCGAACCTCACAATTTTCACCCATGGCCAAGTGACGAGGATGACAATTAAGCGTTCATCCTTTCCAAAATACTTCAAAGTGTCAGGGGGTAAACTCTGAGCATATCGAACAGATTTAATGTGATCACACCCTTTATAGGTTGGGTCTTCAGTGGCTCTAGGGGCTCGAACTCATGGCAGGCTATCCACGAGTTCGTAGTCATAGCCATTAGGCTACCGCGGTCACTATCCATTAAAATATATTAAAAATAGGAAAATAATAAAAAAAATTCGTAAATGCCACATGACTTTCAAGAATTCTGTAATATGTCGAAAATTGTTTGTGGAAAAGTATTAGCCTAAACTGATTTACACTTGCAAAATATGTAACTTAGTAAATTTAATTTCAATAATATTCTAGGAATATTTGCTTTTGGTTTGGAATTTTTCTCCAATTCGTTTAAAAGTAGATTTTAAATACTTTTCTCGTATTTGTGAAGTAAAAAATGTTATGCATCTTGAATATAAATTTAAATGCAGTATAGGATATTACTTCTAGTTTATTTTAGTTTTGAATTTCTTGATATATTTTCTAAGATTAAGAGAAATTGATACATTTCCAGAACATAAATGCAGGATACATGTGGTATTGGGTATTCCAATATTAATAACTCTCTAAGAAAAGTTTTCAAATAATCGTCTACATAAAAGAAGAAATTGGTTCTAACAATATTTTTGCATTGTATATAATATATATTTATATTTAGATTAATAATACTTATGAGATTCAATCATATATTTAAGTCCAAATGAATATTTTCTATAGTAGAAAATTTAAAAATATAACTTTTATATTAAAATTCGTAGGTAAACAAACGTATCTATGTAGGTATATATCGCAATTTTCTCAAGAACCACAAGACGCAGACACTAGCGGAAGGTATCACAATTTCGGGGATGATCCGAGGAATTCGTTTTTAACATTTATATTCCAATTAGTTAAAAATATATTAATTAAAAATCTTAAAACGCATTAAAATGCATCGTGGCGCCATCTTCAGAGAATATCGGAAAAATTCTGTTTTTACAAAACAATGAAACTTTGCATAGAAATAAATTTATTTAAAAATTAATATATAATAAAATTATATCTATATATCTATCTTTCAATTTAATTATTTTAAAATTTTTTTAAATAAAAAATGTGTCGAAATCGGTTCTTTTTTTTTAATACGAATTATAAGTTGTTCCGCTTGAAAAAATATTTTACACTAAAAAAAAGTTCACGCTTTTCTTTTTTCCGCGTGTAGAACAATATTATACGTAATATGTGCATAAATTGAAAAAAGATCTTAAAATTATAGTTAAAAAAACAATATATTTCTTTCAATCTAATTATTTTACAATGTTTTAAAAATATTTTAGGAACTTTTTTTTCAAAGGTTTTTAAAACACGATCTAATAATTTTGTAATTTTGAAAATTCCTGTTCCATACATAAACTAATCTTTTTTTAAAAAAAATGTACTTTTGAATTTTCGGTGGCCGCAAAATTAAAAAAAATGCCTAAAGTGTCAGTAATAATTAATTAATTATAATTACATTCTTTGTTTTTGTTTCATACCTTTTGATTACAAAAACAATTGTTTCAATAGCTATCTTTAAATTTTTCTTTTATTAATTACTTATAGAAATTTGATTTTAATATATATATATATATATATATATATATATATATATATATATATATGTTTTTTCAAAAAGATTATTTCTATTGTTTCATTACTAAAGGAATTCTTTGTTAATTCAAAAGTTCATCGTCTATTATTTATATGAAGTTTGAAAGCATTAACTTAAAAATGAAGCCCGAAAAAATATTTTACTTTACCGAATAACGAAATGATATATTAAAAAAATCTACCTGTAATTTAAAGCTGAATTCAATAGTTCTCCCCGAAGGAACCAACGGCGCGATTGTTAAATCGGCTGCGCTTTATGAAACGGCAGTTCCCAGGTTCGAATCTGATGAGGCAGAAAATTTCAATTTCGCATTATGCTACTTCTTAAAGCTTTACTCTTAGCATCAGAATCCCTTTCTTTTTATTATTGCTTCACATTAATAATTTTTTTATTCTAATGCAATATTTTTTTTTCTTAAGCCATACATCGAAATTTCAAGCTATATCTTATCTGTGACAAGGAGGGGAAGATAGAACAATAATTTTACACTAAAAAGAACCGTGTTCGGGCTATAGAGAGGGGAAAGAAACCTGTCTTAAATCAAAAATAAGTGGAATTGAGCAAATTTCGAAAAAGGGAAATTTTTTGACATAATTTTAGAAATAACTAACATTGTGCTCGTACAAACACACACACACAGAAATGCTGGTGTCACAAGAAAATAGAAAGCCCGAGCAACGTTGGGCTAAACGGTGGAGGGAGGGATGGTAGAAGTCATTTTAAAAATGAGTATTATAAGTTCTGATTTTGTGAAAGAAAGGGTTAATTTATAACAGTAGTGAGATAGTCCGTGCAACGCCGGCCCATGCAGCTATTTCGAAAAAGGGAAATTTTTTGACATCATTTTAGAAATCACTCACATTGTGCTCGTACAAACACACACACAAAGAAATGCTGGTGGTATGAGGAAAAGATAAAACTTGAGCAACGCCGGGATAAGCGGTCGAGGGGCGTGGGAAGTCATTTTGAAAATGAGTATTAGAAGTTCTGATTTTGTGAAAAAAAGGGAAATTTATAAAAGTAGAGATAGCCCGTGCAACGCCGGGCCATGCAGCTAGTATATATATAAAGTGTATCTGTGTGTGGTTAGATACTAAATTATTTGCGTCATGAACATAAATTAACCAAACGACTCTCTCTTTCCCTCTCTCTCTCTACGTATATATAAACTTTCAGATAATTTATAATAAAACATTTAGCAATTCTTGTGATAAAAGGAATGCATTTTAACTTTTACAGTGATGCAATAATTAAAACAATTCATCAGATTGAAAACAATTTAGCACTAAAATTATAAATAAGAGTAAACATAATAAAAAATAAATCTGTGCATGCAATTAAATTCGGTATTTATTTGGGTAGAGAAATAAAACCCTTTAAATGAAAAAAAGAAAGAATGCGTGTGTTCCAATTTTTCTTTCAACACTTAGACAGTTGTTTAAAGTTTTGTTTTTTGAATGGGCTGTGATTTAGTGTTTTACTATTGTATACCTAATACATTCCCTGAATCTGGTATCACTTTTATGTGCAGTACCCTACTGTGTGGGGGATATCAGTCGCCGGAGGTAAATTTTAACACTTAGTTTCCTCCCTAAAGGGAGGCATCTAAGCTCTCGCAATGTGAACCTGTACTAGAATTTAATTTTGCCTAGAACACCCAAGCTAAACACACATTCTAGGGATTTTTTACATGTCGTATAATCAATCGACACGGCCGCTGTTGATTTTCTGCATCAGGGAAATCCACCAACATTGGCTGGGTCGAACCCGCTTCCTTGAGTGCAGAAAGCCAGCGTCACACCAACTCCGTCCCCTAGCCTGCAAAGACTTTTAAGCCTATATTCACATATTATGATGGTGGTTACAGAAAATCCACAATATCCATCCATAGAAATATTACATTATTTTTTACATTAAAATAATAAAAAAGTGGCAATATTAAGAAGTTATATTATTCTTTTATTATGATTACGTCATAAATTTCTTAAAAATGTATAGTACGTTATGAATATATTGGTTGTCTTGAAAACATTGTTTTAAAATTTGATATACATTCGTTCATAAGTATGGAGTTCTACTAGAGCCATACTCTTTAGGACATAATTCAAACAGTGATATTCTTCACTTTTCATTTACTCAATATGTATACTTGTCTAATCAGACAACGTCATACCATTTCAAAATTGTCATTTCTTAGAACTGCGTTGAAAGTATAATTTTTTATACATTATCTACATAGCATTTTAAAACTTTTCAAACCTCCATTCAGTTAATTTCTCATTCATATATGTTGGAATTTTGCTTCTTGCGTTTTTTACTTTAAAGGTTATTTCATACTAATCTAACTGAACACAAAGTTAAAAAGTTGCTTCCACGAAACTCGTTTAATTCTAATTTCAATGTAAGTCTGAAATCGTCTCTAATTTTTGTTCCCCTACATTTTTTAACTAATTCCACACATTTATATCCAAGTTTGACTGCGTTTTTTAACAATTATTTTCTTCATATTTTAGTTAAATCTCTTTCTCTCTCTTTATATATATATATATAATCAAAAACATAAAAATACACAGCTAGTTAGAACCTAAGATAAGATAACTATACTAAATAGGAAGAAAAGAGCACAATAGTACAAAAGCAAACTCCTGGCCTTAGGAACCAAGATTGCGGGTTTAAACGAGTTTTAGGGCTTTCCAACCTTCACCTGTAGTTTGCCATACTATGTTCTAAGAGGAAAGGAAAGGATAACATTTGGAGGAATTTAAACATTATAATAACATCACTAAACTAATAAAATATAATTATAAAACTGTAGCCTACTAGTATTCACAATATACATTTAAATTCGATGAAAAACGTGGATTGTAAGACTTACTTCGGGAGTGTATTAACTGGTTATGTTTCCCGCAGAATACAAGAAAGGGAAATCAGTTCCGCATACAGTTAAATAATGATAGATTAATATAAAGTTTATATATATATGTACTTTTAAAAAAATCATAAGTATATATTGATATAAATATTAGTGTAAAATATAAATGATTCCTAGAAATATTTAAATATTATATTGAATTATAAACATGTGGCGCCATCTATTTAATAATTGTATAACTAGTTTAAAAAACCCATAATGTCAATAAGTTTTTAATACAAATTGTTTAACATTAAGAACTATTAGAAATATAATTGTAAAGAAAGTTAGCAGGATATCAATGTCCTATACATTGTTTGATAAAGTTAATTATTTTTAAATAAATATTCGCTTCATCACTAACTAAAACTTTATTACTTTAATTTGTATATATATATATATATATATATATATATATATATATATATATATATATATACAGAATAAGTTATCTTTAATTACAACAATAGTTCGCCCTCTATTAATATAGAAGGTTCTATATATGTAAAAACTATAATGATTTTTTATTGATGGTCATCATAAACATGTAGTTACTGGCAACTTAGACATAATCAATGATAATATTTTAAAATATATAATGAATAAAGGCACTAATTTTATAAATTAAATGTTTCTAATAACAACAATACTGTTAAAAAACAAATTATTAAAGATATAGATAATTTTATTACAAAATCTGCAATTAAATTTGGACTGCCTATTGAGGCATTTGATGAGTATAAGTACAATATTTTAAAAGACCTTATGAATTTTAATTACCATTCTCAATATGAAACTACTTTTAAAGATATAAAACAGAAAATTTATGAATTACAAAAGAATTTTATCATAGTTTACATTGATAAAGTACCTGGTAACTATATGCTGTGATTTGTAAGTATTTATATTATAATATTCTTTATGATCACTTTCTACATAATGGTTCTTTTAAAAAATTAGATTTGTTACATAATGAAATTAGTAATCGTATTATTGCTATTTATAAAAAATTAGGTTATTGTATTCCTAAAATTAAAAGTATCCATATATATTTTTAACTACAAAATTCCATAAAAGTCCGGTTAAATTTAGAACTGTGACAAATGGTTTTAAAACATGTATTACTACTGCAGGCAAATTACGTCATAATATTATACAAATTTTATTCATCAGCAATGTAATAAAGCTATAATTGAAAATAGTGAAGATATTATAGATTTTTTTAATAATAGAAATATTTATTCAGTTCATTGTTATGACTTTGAAGATATTTTCATTTACATTGATTTATATGATATTATTAAAGTAATTTTAGAAAACCACAGTATGTATAAACTTAATATTAATTTTAACAAATTTAAAACTCTCATAGATGTCTTAAAAGAAAATTACATCAATTTTTTTAATGTTTTTTTTATATAAACAAGAGAAATGACTCCCACAAGGGGGCCCAGCTAGTAATAGTTTGGCTAATATTTATTTACATTTTTATGAATATAATTATGTTATTAACAATGACTACTACATTTTTTAATGTATTGATTATTTAATTATTTTTGGTAAAAATGATAATTCAAATCCCATTATAAATTTTTATCCGTCTTACTTAAACTTAGTTAAAATTAATAATAATCCAATCGAAACAAATTACCTAGATGTATCACTGTATATTAAGGATTTGAAACTACATAGTAATATTTATGATAAAAGAGATACCTTTAATTTTAATATCATCAAAGTGCCTTTCTGGAATTCTAATTTATCAATATCTATATATAGAAATATTATTTTTAACTATATTTATCGCAATAATATATTAGTTAGCGATAAAGCTAATATTTTTTTTAAATCTTGAAAAAAAATTTAATCACTGTATTGAACATGGATATCCTGCTAACTTTCTTTGTAATTATATTTATAATGGTTTTTTATGATACAATTTGTATTACTGTAATTATTTACTGTTAGTATGTTTTGTAATGATTTTTTAAATTTAGACAATATCTAATTTATTATACAATTACTAAATAGATGGCGCCACATGCTTATTAAATTTTTTTAATTTATATTTTTTGAGTTTCTTTTATATTTTACACTAATTTTTATATGATTATTATTTTTTTTATGATTTTTCAAAAGTTATTTTTATGATTTTTTATATAAAAGTATATATATATTATATATATATATTTCTTATTATCGTATCGCAATTAGTTTTATGCGGTTCAGCTCTCACCCCTCGTATTAGGCGGGAACACGTTACTGCACTCTTGGCCATCGTTTACACTCCAAATTAGCAGGTTATGTTTTTGTTCCTATGTTATTTAGTTGAATGATTTTTTAATATTTAAATTCTACATATATAATTCTTTTTTTCCTCTTGGTACATAGTATGACAAATTACAGGTGAAGGTTGGCTGGCCGCGAAACTTGTTTAAACAAGCAATCCTGGTTCCTAAGGCCAAGAGTTTGTCATTATACTATGTGCCTGCTTCCTAATTTAATTATCTTAGGTATATAACTATATGTTTATTTTTATATTTTTGTTTATATATTTGTGTATATGTATTATATGCATAAATTTATATCTATGTGTATGTATATGTATATATTTATATATAGAAATTTTTATATTGGATTATATATATATATATGCAAATCTAAATTAAATTTCAAAAAAGATAAAATATGTATCTAAATTAATTTTTTCAAAAAAAAATGCAGCAAAATAGACTATTTCATATGGAATAATACGAACAATATAATGAATGTTTCTGGAGAAATGTCATCGCCAAAAAAATAATAAAATATAAAGGAGATACAAAATTTTTAATATATGAAATACAATCTTATTTATTAAAAGTTCATGATATGTTTGGCTTGATATGAAAAATGTTCATTAATTAAAAATTAGTTATTCAAGCTTAGATTAATATAATTATAGTTTTGCTGGAACTTGAATTATACTTGTGAGGTAAATTAATGTATATTGTTCAAAAAATATGTTGATAAAATAAAACTTAAATTTTTATTTTAATTTAATTTTTTTTATAACTTCGTTTGGATAAGTCAAGCCGGAGTAGTCAGTAACTAAATATATAAGTAAATGTTTTACAGTGTAATTTACTGATAAATGTTAATGATTTAAACTTTTTTTGGCTGTATGAGATTGGTTTAACTTCCTAAAATATTAATGAATATATAGAATTAATCGTGAAGTAACTTCTTTTAACAAAACCAAGCCTTTTTTTTTTTCAAATTATATAAATTTCTATTAAAATAGAACTAAGATTTCCTTATTTTAAAATCTTCATCTTCAATTTAATTTCAATTTGCTACAAATCATGGCTTATTCCAGAAATTTAATATCATTCTACAATGTTTAGAATTTACTAGTTCAAGACAAGCAAAAGAATTTGCCGAGGGCACATTTTCTTTCAAATATATTTTAAACGAAATAAAGGATTTGTCTTGTTATACACATTTTTTGTGGCCACCAATTCTGTGTCACAATTGAAACACTATTTCTAGTTTAGCCTTTATAGTGTTCTTTGAAGATCAAGTAAATTTCCCTTGTTGATAACAATATTTTTTTATTATTTTTATATAATTCCTCTCTCCGTGCTTTCCGAATAAAGAATTAAAAATACAGTCCTTTTTAAAAGATACATTCTTTGTCTAACTACGAAATTTTAAATTCAGACAAAAGAAAGCCGAATCTGCTTTAGGCTTTGTGAAATAATTTAAAATGTGCTTAACTTTATTCTTTCATAAGAATAAAGAAGTGTTTATTTTCGGCATTTTATCTTACTTCTGGAAGACTTTTGCACGTCGGTAACTCTTGGCTTAAGTAAACATACAAAAGAATACTCTTCTCAGATATTTTTTTGTCATTGCATAAAAGTTAAAATTATATACTAAAATTTCTCAACCTCTTCAGATACACTTTGTGGAGGCGAAATTTTCTATTTTCTTAAATGTAAATGTGACTTTATTCGCTTTCAAAGCACGATATTCTTTTGAAAGTAAATGATTGTTCACGTGGGCCTTGTCCTTTCTTTGCTTCAAGATCAAAAATGTTACTCTGATTTTTAAATTGTTTTATTTTATTTCTTACTTTGAAGTGTGATCTACTTATTGAGTTTTGTAAAATCTATTTCTCTTTGTGGGAAACAGCCAGGAAAATTTACTATACGAAATTTAGCAAATAATTTAAAACATGTGTTACAGGTTTACCTATTTTTTATATGAATATTATGACACAAACCGTTTCAAAATGAAACAAAATAAATGTTAAAAGTTTTACATAATTAAGATATTTTATTTTATTTTAAATGTAAGTGTAATATATTATTCATATCATTACTTTGTACTTATTAAAATTCGTTGCTTGTTTAGCTTAGCGTTGCACTTTGATATTACACTCTTACAAAATGGAAACAAATTCTTTATGAGTATATGAGTTTGTTTTCACACATTTCCACGTCTTTTCCTTCTAAGACTTATCAATCGTTCTGTGATTCTTCTCTTCTTTTTCAACATTTGTAACAGTTGACACCGTAGTAGATTTAAGTTTTAAGGTAACTGGAATACCTGCTTCACGAAAAATTAACTTTTCTACACCAAATCTAAATGCTTCTCACTTACTTATATTTAAAACAACGAAAATAATAATTTTACATTGATTTATCTGTATATTTATGTATCTGAGAATGTAAGAAAAATCCCATTTTAAATTATAAATACTGTATGAGCAGTTAACAATCATTAAATATTTTTTTATTTATTTTCGAGGCATATTCTTACATTTAGGTACGGTTTGCATAAAATACACGGCATATATAGCTTTGAAATTTTACAAAGTGTGTGTTTACATTACAGTCCTATAATAAATAAAATAAAATTTTAAAAAATATGTTTATAAAAGTTTTTAAAAAAAAATTTTAAAAAATTGATGTTAAAATTCTTTCTAAATTTCATGCAGAATTTGTGCTATATCTAAAATTTTTGAATGTTTTTTTGAAAAAGAAATTTATTCATTTATTTGAAAAGTTGTAAATCTTATAATATGCACAATATCGGCCCTATAAGTAAAGTAGATTTTGAAAAAAGTGTACCACAGAAACATAAAATAATGCATTTTGAGAAAATTGTAAATAAATATATTTTCATCTACGATTTGCAAAATAGTATTTTAAATATGATAAAAAGTCGTTCCATGATTAAATAGATTATTCTGTGTCATTGTTCGGTTTTTAAATTGTAAATCTTGTGAATTCTAGGTTATTAAGATTTATTTTTAATTACTCTCACTACATTACAAACGCGTATTACCAACGATCCACAATATCTTCTATTTAAAACACGCAAGCTTTATATCTATAAGAGTTTTAGTACATTACTTCAATTTTAACATGATCATTACAGGGTGCTACAACATTCCTTGGACATATTTTTATTCCCATAAAAATACACAAAGGAAATATCTTTAATGAATTTAAAGAGTTAATTTGATGTCTAGATTAAATGGAATTCTGTTTTTATAAATTATAACGAAAAAAAGCTATGTTTTTGTACTCATATATATGAATATTTATTTATTTTAAAGTGAAAACAAAAATTATAAATACGAAGGGTTTTTTCGTAAGTCTTCAAGTGGTAACAATAAGCAGTTTGGAAAAAACGAAATGTCTATCATACAGCATGTGTAATCAATGTAGGATAACCCCAAGATTTACTTTGTACCATATATATTTGATATACAATTTAAGAACTACTCTGAGTATTTATAAATACAAAACTGTTCGTAATTAATATTTCAAAATACAAGGCTTTTTTAAAATTTTACAATTATTTTTTTAAATCTCCATAATTTTTGCAGAAAAATGTAGAAATTTCGTTGAGTTTGAATGCATAACGTAGAAAAATTACGTTATATATATATATAAAAAAATTAGTATTTTATATTACACATCATATACAAAACGGATTTTGAAGATGATGCACCTGAATCAAAGGTGCAAACTTCAAAGTTAAGTTTTGTAGCGTTTTATTTATCTAATTCTCATAAATAATGCCTCTATGGATGTAGCAATGTGTCCTCTTTTTTTAAAAGTAGTAAATAAATAAATCAATAAAAAATGCGAAATTTGAAGCCTTTTCACGTCTCAATCACCTTAACCCTTTCTCTACCGATGATACTTATAAGTACCGCTCACTTTAAAATTACATAGAATAACCATTTTTACGAATATTCTGACGATACTTCACAAGAATATTCTTTCAAATCTACTCTTCCAAGATATATGGCAGCACGGGTTCTATGGTGAGTATTTCAGCGGGAAGGCGAGTATATTTATAGCAGAAATTGCGTTTTCAGCTGACAGCATTTAAAGCGGATTGCGAAGATTGTCATTTTTGTTCCGAAAAAATAGTTAATATCACAAGGCAAGTAAATTATTTATTTTTATATGTTAATGAAGACCTTAGAAAACGATTTGGCTATTTATTTTAAGTAAACATTGTGCATAATTTTTTATAGCTGAATATTTTTCATTATTTAATTTCCTTTAACTAATTAAATTTCCCAAGATTGAGTTTTTTGCTTATGTATAGCCTTTAATTTTCAATGACGTGATTGAAAAAATTTGAATGAAAAAACCGCAGTAAATCATAATGCGGTAGATAAAGGGTAACTGCAAAATAAAACATTATCGGTTATGACATACTCATATTCAATACAAGCCTGTTTTTCTTCATACTTTTAAAATACAGACACTAAAACTAATAGAATTCATTTTTTTGTATAAGAACGGGTGGTACAATATTTACCTTTAGTTTAGGAAAGATGTTGTTCAACGTTAGTTTTCGCAGAAGTACTGGATTAAGATTGCTATGAGATCATATGAGACTTTGGCCTCCAGTTTTGTAAATTTTGCGTGAAAAAATAGTCTGTGTGCAGGAAAACTATTTCTAATAACCAATTAGATGATTTCTTGAGATGGACAGCCGTTGGCAGGCGTGAAGCTGGCCGGTTTCGAGCGGAGGTGGTTCGATGGTTACAAGTGATCTAAAAGTGGTCTCCCGGTTGTGAAATTGATTCCAAAGAAATGCAACTCTAACCAGAAAGATCAGTGGAGGTCACCAAAGAGCATCGACATTTGCACAGAATATCGACTTGGAATTAAGCGCATATGACGTAGGCAAAAAGAAACTCTTCAGCTTGTTCGTGACCTTGCTTCTGCATCTGCAAGAAGAATTTCCAGGCAACACAGTTTAAAGATACCTTACAGAGACTGGCCCTTACGCCCTGCTTTCAGTCTAGTGCGTACTTTTGACTGTATTTAGCAGAAAACACCGGATATTGTGGTGCCGAAAACATGAGGTGTGGACCACACAAAAATTGTTGCGTGTTCTTTTCAGTGATAGCCATGATTCACTAGACAAGGTGATTCTCGTCGAGTCCTCACCTGGGATGTGAAACGGGATCTCGCTTTCATCCCATCTACTCAACAAAACTCGACACATTTGGTGACAACGGAATCCTTGTGTGGGACGGTATAATATAAGGCAGTCGTGCACCACTATACGTCTTTCATCCAGGTACTATCAACTCAAAGCACCATAGGGGTGAGATCATGTAAACCTGTGGAAAAATTTTCTGCGTGTTATGAGCCCAAACTATATTTTTGTGATTGGTAGTTCTTGGCCTTAAAAAATTCATATTGTTGACGAATTTCATGAAGAATTGAATATTCGCAGTATGGAATGACCCTCGAGGTCTCGGACACAATTCTATTGAATATGCTTAGAGTTGCCTAGGAAAACGTTTTTCTTTTTTTGGTTAAACTCTCCTCCGGGGATCTCGCATAAATTAAAAATCCCTTATATGGAAAAGTAAGCTTTGTGTGGCATTTCTATAGTAGTTCACAGTCGTTACTCTCAAGACGAGAAGGGCTGTTTTCGAGGGAAAGCTTTATTTCTTATTCAGGATTTCGCACTTTTTTTATATGACTTACATTTTAATTCACAAAAAAATCTGCTCCTTTTTGTTATGCTGCTATTATCTTTCTGACATTTTAATGTGTTTTTGTATGCCAAATTTCGTCATAATACCGTGAACAATTCATCAGTTTTCCCAGATTTTATATTTGTGACCTTAATTTTGGATATGAGTCCAATACATATATCAGAGTCCAATACATATACAGTATCAGAGAAACATTTTACAATTTTTACTAGTTAAAAAGAGTGCACACAGAAAATGAATGCATCCAAATTGTTAGGATACACGTAATTTACTACTCCATAATAGAACTCCATTGGACAATAGTTTAAAAAATTCTTCATTCTCCATTTTTACGATGAATATATAAAAGCTGGATTTATTTACATGAATAACTAGATTGGTAGTAAGGCTACTAGATTAAATAATTTTAACTCATTACTATAAATATGATAAATATCTGATTTAATGTATATTGCAAACTCCCTTCAGATATTGTGATCACAAAACGAAAATGTAAAAAAAATTACTTGGACAAGTTGAACTGAAATTAGTTATGAACTTGATGACATTGCTAGCTTCTCTAAGACCCATATGGCGAGGCATTCTAGGGGGTTATACTTCCCTTAACTCAGCATACGCATCTTCTGCGCTTTCCGATGATCGTCCACACATGCAAGTTTAGCGCACGCTTTTTAAAATCAAAGCACCATAGCTATTATATAGCCAAGGTTAAAGATTATAACTACGGTTCTATCAGCGTTCTGATATATGCCCGTAATAATGTTATGTAATACTAACGACTCAAGATTAAATGTTGTCCTGGTTGTATAAAAATACAATCTGAATTTTATGTTCATTTGATCCAGCTCCAAGGGACCACACTGTTATTCCAGTCTGGTCACAGGGTTGTTATCGATGGTATAGACCAATAGAAATTGTTTCGCAAGATCCCCTGTAACTCCGCGTACAATCATGTCTCAGAGAAGTAATTTGATAAATGAGGTACCAACGCAAATATTAACCTCATAGTAAAGATATAGCTAAAACGTGGAAATTTCATAAAAATTTATTTTTTTCCTACTTACTACTTTACAATATCAAAAACAAAAGCAAATGATTCCTCAAAATATCTGAAACTCGAATATCATACAATTATAAGTAAGTTTAGCGTTTAAGTAGTATTTTTTTTCAAACAATTCCTAAGGATATGTTAAGGAAAATATTTTTTTTATTATTTCAATGCACATATCAGTAAAAAGTTATACTGTTTATAATTACGAGCTCATGCGCATTGCTCAAAACATAATAAGGAATATGTGACCCTGACTAAATAAAGAATATGACCTTACGTATTTTTAAACGATTTTTATGAATTTACCTGCAATATGAAAGATTGTTTACACTTACTTTGCTTCAATGCCTAAATTTAATTTCTAAGCATAAATAACATAAATTCTTGAAATAAACGTTAAATACATTTTACGTTATTTCCTTAATTTAAAACTTGCGTCAAAAATCCTATCTCAAAATATTTCTAAATTAAAAATGAAAACGAAAGAAAACACCTATAAAACAATGTGGGATTTAAAAGAAGAAGGTAACATATGTTTTACATAAATACCTTTTTTATCTACATGGCTCAATTGCTCTTTCAAAATTCAATTCTGGAAAAAAATCCTCTTATAACAGTTTTTATACAAATTTTTTAAGCAGAAAATATTGTTCACATTACAAGTTGATAACTGTAGTAAGTAAATATTTTTATTATTTATTACTTAGTTTTTCCTCATTTCTAATACTTATGACGGAGAAAATTTTCTTGACACAGAAGCTATTAACGTTTTTTTTTTTTCTGGATGATTCTTTAAAAAACACCAAATAACAAGATAAAAATTCACAAGTTAGGCGTAAATATTGCAACCTCCTACTGATACATCTATTACCTTTATCTTAGAAAAAAATTAAATTGCTTAATTACAGTCTTTTTATATGCTTCTTACTTTTAAAAACATGAGTGATTAACTCAGTTACATATTTTTTTAATCTCTAAAAATGAACCATGTAGGCAATTATCTCTTTTTAAAGCATTGAGTAAACCAGATATTTTCAAAAAGAGTTTCAAGCCCTAGTCAAATATTTTTGTTTCTCCTGAACAACAGATAGGGAAAAAAAAGGTTAAAAAAGCCGTATTCAATAACGTATCGTTGCTCAATCTTGATGTTCATAATTAACCTGCAAGTAACTTTACGTCAAGCTTGGTATTAACCTGATAAAAACGTCAAAAAAAAACTCCTTTAAAAATACGGATGATGTGTACTACTTTAAGACATTAACGGAAACCTTATCGCTTCACTTAAAATTGCCTAATTGTTTTCTTTTATACTACACGTATGGGATTATGTCTCTAATTAAATTCTCTTGTAAAGGTACGGACAGTTGATAACAACTCTTAATCGCTAATATATACAGTGTGTTACAAATTTTTCATGTTATCTAAAAATTAATCTTCACTTTTAACGGCGTATTTATTAATTGTATTCATGAATACTTGTTTAAACTGCCGGAAGTATGTTACGCATTAAAATGTTTTTTAAGAATGTTGTATTTGGAAAAAAAAAACTAGAGAATGACATAAAAGCAAATTAAAAGTAAATAACGTTAATCTAAACAGCAGCATGAAATTAGTAATTTTTTAATTCTTTTTTTTAACTATCAAAAAAGAATTTATTTTTTATTTCAAAAAATAATACTTAATTTAAAGTGAGAATATATATTTTTATATTCGTTTAGTTCTTAATTCTTATACAATATATTTAAAACTTGTATTTAATTTTTGGAGTGGGTTTTCAAATAATTTGAAAAATGAGTATTAAAAAAAAAGAATATAAAATAAAATGATAAATAAGATAGATGGGAAATAATACAATGCTTGTATACCTATAGTATTTTATTTGGTGCTAGCGTGTTATACTGTCGACCGAAAATGAAAAAATTCGCCAATTCAAAAAAAAAAATGCTTCTAAATGCTGGCATTGTTATTATTACTTTTTCCAAATGTGCACCCGTAAGCGGTTACCACTATTGGCTGTATGTCACGGGAATTGGCGTTAATGTTTGATATTTCGGAATTATATTTAACAATATAGTTTGTTCAGTGCTTCTCAAAATTTCATTATTCGCGACCCAATATTTAATCATAATTTTCCTCGCGCCCCCCTCATACAATAACAATGTATAGAATTCAATAATACTATACTTCGATGCAAAAACAACGAGACGACTTTAACCTCTTAAGTGCCACCGGCGTATATAAGCATTTCGAGCAGTCAAAGCATTAATTTCTCCGGACGTATATATGCGTCTTTTCGAAGTACGATCTTTTTTGTTCACTGTTAACCATAAAACTATTCCGAAGGCTTAGGAATGCAATAAAATGACTTTCACAATGTTTATGGAGGATATACTTATTTCAGATTATTTGCTTCTTTATTCCATGCCCCCTAATACACTCGCTTACGTGGAAAACGTTTGGCATGGAGAAGCGGAACGCGGAGGATTAATTATAAATCATACAAATTATCAAGATAAGTGCTATTTTTTTACATAATTTTATATATGACAATCCCATGGGGTCACTGGTAATTATTAAACTTGTTCTTAATTAAGTATTATAAAATTAATCATCAAATCCATTGAGTAGCACTGATACATTTATAAGTGAAATTTATATTAGTGTAAATGTTTATTTTATTTTTTATAATGTCAGAATGTATTTTGTTTGATTTCACTTTCAGTAAATTAATATTTTTTTTTTAAAAAAATTATCTTCTATTGTCGACTTTTTTATATACTTGCGCCCCTTTGTAGAGTTGTCCCGCCCCTCAATGGGGGTGCGCCCCACAGTTTGAGAAACGCTGAGTTAGTCAACGGAGTCAACGGAAGGCCTTTTTGTCTGTATTTTATGGGAAACAAAATAATATATAACTATAGCCTCTCTTACGTCCTTTGAATGGAATACGAATTCTAGGCTATTGTAATTGTGAGAGAAGGGGGAGGTATCGTGATTTGTATTGCACAAGTGAAGTGGAATCCTTTACACAGAATACGGATATATTTTTGAAAGATCATTCCATCCCGAAAGTGATTCACATAAGTTAAAATACAGTAAACTGAATAACTATACGTTTAGAGAGTCATTTTACTAAATTTAATGCATTTCGCAAATTTAAAATATGGCTTAATTCCAAGACTTACTTTATTTTCAAATGTTTTTTTTTCATTTAGAAAATAGTGAACATTAGATTGACTATACCTATTTGAAAAAAACCCTTATTAAATCAAATAAATCAATTGGGAAGGATAACTCTTAAATTTTTAGACATATCTTTGATATTTGCAATGGTGTTGCAGCTTTATTAATTTCGATTGGTATATATATGTCCTAATATTAGTATGTAGTCAATGATGCCACGTATGTAAACATTTCTTATTTATATAACTAAATTTAGAAAAATACTCTTTAAGAAATCCATTCCAATTATGAAATATAAGCCTCCTTTATATTTGAGCTACAGAAAACTTGAGAGAACAATGCTTAAACTATTTTTAATTATCAATTAATAAAGGAATGCATCGAAACATTTGCATAATGGGAACATTATTTTTAATTTATTTATCTGAAAATATAAGCATATTGTTTTAAAATAATACAAAGCAAACGAAGTTATACCAGAAATAAATAAATAAATATTGTAAATCCCTAGTAATTGCATCAGTTTTTCAATAAAAATAGAAGAAAAAAAAAAAAAGGAACTACAGTTTTTAATTGAATGTTCGCGCAGCCATAATCGGAATAATTTTTTTTACGCTCAAGGGAAACCAACATTCAAAAGGCAAGCGTTACCTCCGCCATCATCAAAAGCAAGAAACCCTCAACAAGGCAGGTAATTATCGAAATGAGAAGGAAAGAAGTCCTTTCCCTAAAACTACTTTTTCTGAAAAATTGGTTTAATTAATTTCCTTTTTAGTTACTGAAAGGTGTGAAAAATTTGTGCCATTTTTCTTCACGAACTCGATGGAAAGCTTTTATGAAATTTTATTTAACAGTGATGTGGCATTTATGTTTTTTATTTCTTATTTTTTTTTCAATAAGATACCGAGACAAAATGGAGGAAAATAGTTTTAAAGTAATTTTAAAAAATAGTAAGTATTTTTAATCACGATAATGCTTTCAACACCACATCCATGGTAACGTCAATTAATTAAAGTATTTCGATAAATTGTGGATATAAAAAGTAAAATGTGCATCGAGACTATATTTTTTTACCATAAAAAATGTCGAAAAATATTCAGTTATACTTATATAAAACACATTTTTTTCGTTGTAATAGTTACATGCGTTGTTTCAAAATGGCTTCGAAAACTGGAAAATAATTGTTTCCAATTGAATGCGCAATACTAGAAAGGCATTAGAAAAAAATAAATATCACATTTAAATTCCGATGGAAATAATATATATTTTTTTAAATTATATTGAGATTTTAAACTCTCCTTTTATTTAACAACTTACAAGTGTAATTCTTTCAAAAATAACATGTACTTTACTGTTTACTTTCCTAAATATGAAATAAATATGTACTAGGGGAACTAGATAAGTATTCTAGTGGAACAGAGATCATATAGAGTTGGCTAACTCTAGTATCATCTAAGCCTAGTTTAATCATATCAAAATGAAGCATTGACCTCGTTATACTATCTGCTCAGTCCATGCGTCCCACTATAGCTGAGAAGGTTTAAGCGTTGCGGTGATTGAAATACGAGTAATCTCGTAATAGAATATACGCATTAGGAATTCGTGCTCGATTTTGAACTCCTATCTAAACCTTACAAAAATGCAATAATCAAAATGCACATCTAAAATATTTAATAAATATTTAATTAATAAAAACAACATTGACAAAATTAATATAAATTAAGTCATAAAATAATCATAAGGTTGTTTATATAATAATTGCAGTACAAATACATCACGCACAGTTCTATATATAAACTCCTTGTAAATTGAAAATGTAAACATCTGTTTTTATATGTTCTGTAAAATAATGAGAATGTATTTTATTTTTATATAAACTATATATATATATATGTATGTAGGGTTTATTTAGCTTACATTTAAAATATTTAAAAGAAAATGACATAAAAAGAACATATTACCCATTTCAATGAAGCTAATTTACAGTTCTCTTAATAAAAATATATATCTTACAAGGATTTACAGATTTAATTATTTACCCCATTGTAAATCTGAGCAAACATTTTTTTAGTATTTAGTTACTCTATTGTGAATTCCATTTAAAATCAGCTCAGGTGGTCCTTTATCTTTTAAGTATGTTAAACAAAAGTAACTAATTTTCCTCATTCCGCCCGAGTTTTCATATATATTTTTAAAAATATACGAGTTTTCTCTCTTAGAAAATTTATTTAACCTAAATACAACTGAAATTACAGTGTAAGGTAATTTATATTTCATATTCATTTTGTAGTTTTCTTGAATCCCAGAACTTGCAAGTAAGCATAATGCAAACAAAACAACATTTAGTTCAGAGCCGACATTTCATTGAAAATAGCTAAGCCCTCATGTTGTCGCGAAATTATTTCTTGAAATATCCGTGTTTCCGAGTACTTAGATAATTGGTAGAGAGAAAAGGAAGTTCTATTACATTTTTCCCATTTTACACAACCTTCTTGAAGAGAAAAAAGCACAAATAGCCCCAGGGAAGCTCTGCTTTCCAAAATTCTCACAGAAGAATCTTGCATCTTGTGTGAGAAGTGAAGAAAGCACAAGACGAATAACAAGCGCGAATCATCGATTGAAGAGCTACGAAGCAAAAGTAATTTCAATCCAAACTTAGAATAAATCACATTCGCCACTTTTGATCTACGATATTGGAAAACTCCGGAAAAGAATTGAAAAATGGTGTGTTTCTCGCAATAATATTTTTTCACGTTCAACTGAACAATTTGCCCCTCAAACCTCATGCTATTCAGAAGGGAGAAGCGGTTCAAATATTGGTTGCAAAAACAATTTGAATATTGCAAAATCATTAAATCAAGTATTGATTCGGGGTTGTAATATGCGATGTTTAAGCTAAGTTTACGCACTATAAATGTGAGATACCTTCACGAAATTTGCTCATTTTGCATTTATATCTTATAAATGTTAATCAATACACAAACAAAATTTTATGTGAATTATAATTGCTTAATAAGATTAATGGAAAAACGAAAATTAAAATTAAGATTTAATTGAAGAATTTTATTTTACGACAGAAACATACAGAACATACAGAAAACTTAAGCAGTAAGGATTATGTGCTTTTGCACATTAAATAATTATATCTAATACTCAAGTCATTACATGAAAATAATTAACAATCATTTGCAAAGACACTTATGAAGTCAATAAGGGATATATTTAAATACGCCAATAAAAATAAAATCTGGAAAACAGCAAAAAGGACATGATGTATGCATTATTTAGTACCTATAAATACCAAATGAAGTTTAGAAATGTATATACGAGTAGAAAAAGGATATGCACATTTTTATATAGGGTGGCAATCTTATAAGGACTGGTTTCCCTGAATCCATTGACAGTAAGCCTTTTAATTTTTCTTATATTGACCATGCTTATACTTAAGGGTTTATATTTTTAGAGCATGAAATACTGCTTTTCTTTTTGAATAGTATTTTCCTTTTTTATTGAGAGTTAAAGTTAGGTAACCACATTTTAATAAACCATGACTCTAGCAAACGCATTGTTAATTTTAACAAAAACAAACAGGTTTTTTGCTTCACTTCATCTCTTTGATCTAATTTGGTGTATCTAAAAGTATAAGTTGGTCATATAAAATATAATACTTTGTCTTCTGGTGGGCAGAACTGAAATTAATTATAGCAGTGCAACATTAATTGAGAATATTGAATCGTGGAGGAAACACATTCCAGAAAACAACTGTAAATATAAAACCGTATATGCTTCATAAAGCAGGGAGTCTGATACTATGGGTTTGGCATCTGTCTTTATGTAATGTTATTCATATCAAAGCGTATTAAAATTGGTATAGAACTATGTATTTGTCTTAACATTCCAGTGAAATATTTATGTAGTTAACATATATATAAATGTTCAATATTCATTATTATGCAGTATAATACGCTTAATATGCATCTAGGTTAAATTTACGTTTCTATTTTTTTCAAAATAAGTTGTAAGATATTGTAAACAACAACCGCTGCAATATAAGCATAGATAAAAAAATGATTCCCTTATTTCTATTACTTATGTAAATTAATTAATAAAAAATAGATTATTATTGATATTGTTCAAGATTACTGAGTTCACACATTCATCAAAATATTACATTTTATCTAGGATCCTTACTACTGTCTACTATTACTAAAGTATCACATTATTTTTCTCTTTTTCTAAATAAATAATGGCGACTTCTCTGTGAAGAAACTTTAATCTTACTCAAATTTAGAAAAAAATTATTAGTTCTCATATCAATGATGTTCCAGTTATACTTCTTTTATTTTACATAGTATTTTCATATTAGATTAAAGGAAATGGTTTATTAAAGAATGATGCATTGAGAATTTGGTCTACTATAAATTTACGAAAAATTATTTTTTTTATTCTCTAAAAATCAACCGTATAGGAAACATTCACATTAGAATAGTGTGGAAGCTTGAAAAATACAGGAACTACTTTGTTTTTGTTCCCCATCAATTGATTGTGTCTTAAAATAACGAGATTTGTCTGCAAAGACCTCATGTTGCATCGAAATGTGGCATTAATACAATTCAATAAGCCTACCAAGATATTCTTTAAAAGCTTACTATAAACCTGCAAATGTATAATAATATTCATGCACATTTTATAAAAGCATGTCTTTTTCCTATTTAAGTAGCACAGGATGTTTTGCCTGTAAAATATCGAAAGCATACATTTTGCGAACACAGCCTGAAAGAGCGAAAAATTCAACTACAGCTCTCAAAGTAAAAATATCGGTGGCGCGTTTGGAAACAAAAAAAAATTTCTTGGTTTATGTTACTTCTTTCTACAAGATCCCTACTTCCAAAGGCAGAAGATTTTCTCGGAGCCTCGAGCAATCTCTCCCTACATTTCGGGCGAGTTTGGGAGCTATCTAACGCAAAAGGAAAAAAAATCTCACATGTAATGGTTTGCTTTCTACTTCTCAGCTAATGTGGTAGAATGGGTGATCACTAAGAGTGTACTCGAAACGTACGTTTGAGTTATGTAAGCCAGAAATATCTTTTAGCCTTCAATAGGTAACGTCGGCGTAGTCTTTGTTACATGGACTCGATATTTATTGCTATGTACTGCTATCTAGAACGTGGAAGAACTTTTTTCGTCTTCATTCGACACGTTATCTTGAGAACAGGCATCTTTCATTTCTTTCGGACAGTAGGCCGTTAAGATATGTTTTAAGTCTATGCTCATTTCACGGAGACAGGTAAAGCGACAGAATAAAGTGTAGTGCTGAAAGGACATACCATGCATCAAATGCAGTGATTAATCATTGCCGTTAATAAAGCGTTCAGCATTAAATATTTAGAATTCTCTGTCGTACTATTCAAAACATTTAGAACTGAATATAGTGTAGAACTAATTCAAAGTAATAGTTCTCTGAAATTAGGTTGAGTTCGACATCACTCGTAGTATTAGTTAAAAGTTAGAGGCTTAGTTGGCATTATTCTGTTTAATAGTGGTACTTTAATATATTTATAAGTATACTTCATTTAAATAGATAATATATGTTATTTAATTGATAGACATGCCTCGGAATATTCCCACTATTAGTTTAAGGGAAATTAATCACTTGTTAACATCACATAATTTATTAGTTATGATTCATAATAGTACAATCTACACTATAAAAGTGGTAAAACTATTGCAAGTAGCATTTAAAAGTTGATTTTAAAATGAACGTTTTTCAAGAAATTCTCTTATTGTGTACATTTTTAAAGATATCTTAAACACTATGGTTGAGTTTGATTAAAAAATAAAAATACTAAATATATTGCTAAATAAAGTGTGCACAAAGTTTCTTCTAAGTATATCATTGAAAACAATGGCATAATTATAAAATCATACTTATAAAATTTGAAACACGTGGTTTCTTAATTGATAAGTAATTTCTAAATTGCGATGATATGCTAAGATCCTTGAAAAATGCAAATTAATATATATATATATATATATATATATATATATATATTTTTTATATTTTAGTAGAAAATATGTCACATCGTCCAAGGCATTTGACTTATCACTTCAATTAAAAATTTGATACGTATACTATATATGTATGTATACATAAAATATAAAAGAAAAAAAACATATATTTAAGAGTACGCTAATTTTTTTTTCTAATTGTTTTTTTTTTGTTTAGATAGTTTATATATGTATAAATATTATGCTATGTTTAATATGTGCGTTGTGTGTGACAGAAATGTGAATCCGATGAGTGAAACTTGAAATTCTACCTTTTAATTTTGTAATGGAACTCTTTTATCCAATAATGTCTATTTTTAAATTATATGAATGGATTTTAAGGAAATAATCAAGTTAATTGAGTAGGAAAAATTTATATGCAATTTAAGTGTTGAACTTAAGCGATAATTAATTTTTCAACGTCAAGAGAACGGAAATTACCTGTTCTTGACAGTTGATGTAAAATTAGTCGTATTTATGAGAAACTTCGAAAATAATGTTTTTGTCTTAGACGAAATTTAAAAATGCTATTATTAAAGAACGTAGAAATTGTTCGTTGTTAAAAATAAAAGTCAAACACATTATATATATATATATATATATATATATATATATATATATATATATATATATATATATATATATATATATATATATACAGTAGAACGTCGTTTATATGAACGTCAATTATCCCGAGCATCAAATATCCGAACCAGTTTATCTTTTTTTCAACTACATGTACTGTAAAAAAAATCAATAGTAACAACATCTCATTTCAAAATCTACTTATATTCTGAAATAAAAACAGTCATTATACTGATCAAAGCAATAAATTAATAGTGGGAGCGCTGGCACCCCTCTAGACAAAACAAAAAAGGAAAGTTTTGCTTCAACTGTAGGTAAATACGTTTTCGAACAGTGCAATGTCCGACAATTATTACGCATGAGTCCATAAGTGACGGGAAAACTCAAGTTCAGGGATTTTTAGAGAATTTCAGCTGTATAATTTTGTAAACATCTGCTCGAAATATTAGGTCAATTTGTTTCAGGTGAGGGGGTGTATACGTGCTCATTTGTTCAGTTGTGAACTGTTATGGCTTCTAATTGAAAACGGAAGCTCAACGTCATGAACATAGAGACAAAGCTTGAAACATTGAACCGTCTCACGAAGGGAGAAAGTGGAGCGTCTGTAGCACAGTTTTATATTGTAGGGAAGTCAACAATTTCTGAGATGAAAAACAAAAAACAAACCAAAAAACCAAAAAACGATTTTAAATTTTGCGTCAATCTTAACTCAGAAGAAGGCTTGAAGAAAAGGAAAACCATGAGGGAAGCAAGCGATATTCTTTTTGATTGTGCACTCTGTTTGTGGTTTTCACAATGAAGGAGCAGAAAGGACCCAATATCGGGCTCTCTGTTGTGCGAAAAATCTCAGGAACTAACGAGAAATTTAGGTTGTTCGACTGTTTTCAAAGCTAGATTTGGTTGGTGAAAGAACTTTAAACCACCTCACAGTATACGGGAACAGCATATTGAAGACGAATCATTATTTGACGATAAGAATACTGCTTAAAAGTTTAAGGAAATATTTTTGCAGAGTGTGGAAGATGGAGGTTACTTCAGAGATGACGTTTAAGATGTAGACGAAACTGGAGTGAATTGGAAGGATCTGCCGAGAAAGTCATTAGTTTCAAAACGGGATTCTAAAGTACCAGATTTTACATTCAGCAAGGAACGTGTTAAAGCCGTGGATTGTGCAGATGCTAGTGGAACACATTCTTTGCGATTTATTGTGATTGGCAAATCTAAGAAGCCTCGCAACTTCATAAATGTTTCATGCATTCCTATTCTTTGCAAGGCGCAAAATGAGTACGTGGATGAACTATGCCCTTTCTTCTGAATGGTACTCTAAAGACTTCATCCTAACGTCAAGAAACTTGATGAACGTAAAGAGAAAACAGGGAAAGTTTTACTAATTCTCGATAACCCACCTTTGAAATTCCCAATGCAATTGATGACGACTTCAGTGTGATATATCTTCCACCAAACGTTACTGCGCTGGTGCAACCAATGGAGCAATACGTCATGGAAAAGCTCAAGAGAATTTATAGGAAACGAGGCTTGCAGATTAGTTGCAGTGTTGCTGCTATTGCTGAAAAGCTCAATATGGAGGACGCCTTCTACATGTTAGCCGAAGCGTGGGACTCGCCCTAAAGACAGAACCTGAAAAATTCATAGAATAAGCTGTGGCCAGATTTAGAAGCCAAAAAAGACTTTAATGACGACCAGAGGGAGGAGATTACAGGCTTTGTCCAATCTTTCCCGGGATTTCAAGAATGCGACGAAGAAGATGTAGAAACTTGAATGCCATAAAATGCCGAAGACTGTGGATTTCAAATGTTAAACGATGACGAGATTGTGACTTCCGAGCAAGAAGAATCCGACCATCGACGATGAAACGGATGAAGACGAGGATAACAACAACTGAAATTAGCAAGGATCCATCAAATGCTAACGCGTTTTCTGCGTTAGAGACATCTTTGGAGTGCTACGAACAACAATCATATTGCTGCCCTACTTAACTCCTGCTACTCAAGAGAATCAGATACTTTGTAGCGAAAAAACGAAGTACAGCGAAGTACAACGGTACAGCAGAAAAATAAGTGATTATTCTACACAATAAAGGTAAAATTGAGACATTATGCACCTATTTTGCTTTTTCTTCAAGCACGCTTCCAGCACATATGATGATTTCCAATGTTCGTATAGTGTCCGGTTTCATATACTGCATGAATCACATTCGGTTTTTGGTTATCCGAAGAATCGCGTTTGTCATTCCCAATTGATTCGAATAAACGACATTCTACTGTATAATTTGCATAATTTGTCATGACCGAATTGATTTTTCAACGAAGAAAATTATTTTAGACGGTTTATGTTTTACTTTTGCTTGGCATTGACGAAAAGACAGGGCATGGCGGGTGGTGAATGATTATTGTACGTTAGATGCTTTTTCTATTTTGGGTGATGTTACATATTGATGGGATTAACGAGGCGGTCTCGAAAGTTAATCCAGTTATTACGTTGAACGTGTACAGACACAAAGACACATATTGACGGCATCACAAAGAAACACATATAACAAAAATAAACACACGCAAACTGCAGCCGGCTACATATTGAAGGCAGACTAAGACAGAAGAGATAAGAGAGTGAATTCCAGAATTCTCGATATTTATACCCAACGAGACCTCACATGATTCTGAAGGTGAGTGGATGTAGTTCTAGATACTTTCGTTCAGCGGATAACTAATTTAAAATATTACACGGTTGTTCTGAATGACTGTTCCATAAATAAAACAAGAGCTAAAGATTAAATTACTAGGAATTATTCCACTCACACACATATATATTCATGTGTGTGTGTACATTTCTTTGTGTGATTATAAGATTATACATGTTTAATATTAGTAATCATACATATTTTAACAAAACAGAATATTTGTAAGCAAATGCGATGGATAATATTACAAAGAAAAAACGAATTTCTCGTGGTTGTTAGTGGATTTCAATGACGGGCAAAGTTGTTAGCAATAAAAAAATTGAGCGGAAATTTAAAAGAGAGGGGAAACTTGTAAAATATTAAAACATCTAATCGTACGATCAAAAAATTCTCCTAAGAATCGAAAAAAAAGTACCAGAAAAAGCAATGAGAAAATAATTTGTGAAATACATAAAGCATAATACGTTGGTATGAGAGAAAAGTTTATTGGTAGTTACAAATATACACTCATAGACAAAAAAAAGTAGCACTTCAAGAAGGAGTCGTCAAAATGAAACGCAACTTTACAAACGCAACGACTACTTCGATATAAGAAAATGATTAGAAAATCAAATAAAAGGATCATTTATTTCATAGAAAAAGGCAAAAAACGGAAGATTTCATGCCCTGTTGAACCCCGCTAGCGCGAATGTACGATGCGATACTATCAGGGCATTGATGCATACAAGTTCTGTAGGATTTCTTGAGAAATTTCGTTCCATATTTGTTGTAACCTAGCCTCTAGTTCTTTTGAACTCGTGGGATGACCAACTCGCCATCTGAAATGATACCAAATATTCTCGATTGGAGACAAATTTTGGGATCGGGCAGGCCAAGGAAGGGTAGTAACATTGCGTAGACAGTCTTGTGATACTCTTGCCGTGTGTGGGTGAACATTGTCGTGTTGGGAAATGGCTTCTGGGAGCCGTTGCATGAGGGGCAACACATGTCGTTGCATTATGTCATGAACATACACCTGGGCTATCATGGTGACATGGATCAATACTAGGGGTGACCATGCAATGATGACAATGACACCTCATACCATTGCACCAGCTGTGGGAACTGTGTATCGCTGTAAAGCAAAAGCAGGATTGAGGCGTTCCCCACGGGGTCTTTACACACGAACACACGATTGCCATCACTGATGAGACTAAATCTGGATTCGTCACTAAAGAAGACCTGGTTCCATTCCACTGTAGTCACGTTTCCTCGTGTGCGGCATCACTGCAAAAGGAGGTGTCAATGGGTCTGGGCGTCAAGGGCAGAACACGTAATGGGTGCCGCGATGCCAAATGTCCTTCAACCAGGCTCATTCGTAAGGTTCCAGAAGACACGCGGGTCCCTTAGTGAAGATTCTACCAGTTCTTGGATGACGGTCGATGAAATAGTTGGCTGTATGGGTTCATTTTTGACGATGTGGTGGTCTTCTCGACAACTGGTCTGTCGAGGGCGTCCTTAGCCTGGCATCCGTGTAAATGACATCTCTCAGGTCCACTGGTCCCAATACATCTTCTCAACACAATTAGAGGGGCCTAATTGACGAGCTACTCATTTAATTGACCATCTAGCTTACATTCTGCCGATGATTCTTTATTCTCTCTAACTGCGACAGCTGCTCATATTGTCTTTAAAAACGGTGTAATGGCATGTCTACCTCAGCTCTTGTTTTATAAACGATTCAGCACACTCAAACAATCGCTTACATCGCTTACATTGCTCTGGAGATTGGAATCTAGTCAGACTCATGCACTTCATATATGGGACCGAGTGAACCTTGTGTTGCGTTTTTGGTTTGGGGGTGGATGAGGTGTGCCTCGGGAGGCTGGAACCAATGGTGAGTGGCAGAGTTTCGGTGGCTGGGATGGATGATTCCTATTGGTTCGTGAGCTTTTCAGACTTAGAGAAAAAATTTGCCATTCTCGGTACAAAACATTAAACTATTGATAATAAGGAGAGATGGCAAATACGATAAGAAAATGGAAAAATAAGTTTAAGGAAACAATTGAGAATAAAATAATAAATTTAAATATTAGAGATTAAAGATAATAGAAATTAGTCTAAAAGCGCTCCTGAAATCAGGAACGTTTGCTGCTTGATGTCTTTGGTATATTTAAGGGTTGGAATAATCTTAGTTAGTTTTGGAAATTGTGTTTGAAGATGTTGGCTATGGTTTTAAAAAGATCTATTGTGTTTTTTAAAATTCAGTGGAGTAATTTGCATTAGAGGGGGAAATTTGGATAGTACTTTTTCTTTCCGATTTATTATTATTATCGGAGTGGAGACTTTGCTTTCAATTTCTCCAGCGACCATCTTGGCGAAGAAAAAATTCCTTCAACAACATTGTTACTGATTATATTCCTATTATTTCTGTTGGAAATGGGGGTTCTTTTCTTAGGTTTAGAAAATTTTGAGCATTTGGTGTAGCAGGTAGTATGCCCGTATACTTCACAGTTAATGTAATATGGGTTATCTTGCCTCTCTTTAATGTCACAATCTTTGGTTGGATGATATTTCCCACATTTAACACACCTTGGGTTCATGTGGCAGTTAGCTGCCGTGTGAAAAAAATTTTTACAAAGGTAACATTGAGTGATACCCCGAATGGGGTGTTCCTCTACTTTGATACCCATGTATCCCAAGCGGTAAAGATCGAATACTGTGGCATTTTGAGAGTTTCTTGGCATAACACACTCAAACAAGCTTTGATTACTTGATTTATACCCCATGGATTTAAATTCCATCTACCAGCTTTACGTAATGCGCAATCATGCTGCATTTTACTACATTATACAATATATACAGGGGTATTTTATATTATACTATACAATATATAAAAATAGATATTTTTATAAAATTTTGAAAAGAAATTAAAGATGTTTTCAAGGAGTATACGAATTTATTTCCCTTTAAAACGTACCATTGTTAAAATAATTTATATAGAATAAGAACTAAACAGATTAATTTTTAATTATATTTTGATTTCATTATCACATACATCTGTAGATGATGCGATAGTTAATGTATACACGCATATTCGTTCCCTAGACGCAAAATTTATTTCGGCCTATTAGACTATATTTTTATGTTTTTTATTTGTCTATTTTTAGTACATATTTTGTTAAAACTAGTCTTAGTATGTATTTTTTAATAAAAAAAACATTTTTAGTGATTATTGTACTTTAACACTCCAATTGTGATAGTAATTTTCTTTTATTTATAACACTGCATAGAAGCAGTAAATTACACCCATACGCTAATAGTTTATTTTTTCTTAATTTGAACACGTGAATAGCGCATCAGTATGAACTATATATTTTGACATTTAAATTGGTTTATTATATATTTTGTGGAAATATTTACCACTAATTATTTGAGATAAGACACTCTAGACCAAATAAAGGTAATTCAAAGTACATTTTAAAACTATGTGATATATAAAATGAGTGTCATTATGATTTAGATTATAAAATAATTGATGTTATTTAAATATTTTCGCTTAGGAAAATTAGTTTTGCGAATTCATGAGTTTCTGATCAGTATAACGAGTTTATAATTTTAAATGATTCACATTAATGTTAATTAATACTTATTGCGAATATATGCAAGGATATAACTTTCACGTAAATCTGGTCGGGTATAATTAAAGATCGATTTTGTGTCTTCATTATAAATAACTAAGCGTTGTAACATGACATGTATGCATCTTGCGTAAATAATATGCGCTTTTTTGATTGAGACAATTCAATACTGTGTGAAATATTTAAAACATCTGCATTTTTAAATCTTACTTAGTTTCTTTTTTTTTCATTTCGTTAAAAAAAATAACATTTACCGTGTGTAAAATCCGGTCTATAGCGCGCACCGGCGTGTATATATATATATAACACTCACCTATACCTTAATAATGTATTTTTGAAATTTAAGGTATATTGGCCTATAACAAGCAAACCCTTTTTTAAAGAAGATACCTGAATGCAAATTTGCTATGCTGTTATGTTTAAAAGTCATTTATTTGAGGTATTATTGTCCCAAGATTTTAAGAAATAATATACTTCTAGAAGTACAAACCTTAAGTTCATAAGAAATGTCATTTATTTTAAATAAATCGTATTTTCATGCATCTAAAATGAATTTTTTTTCTGATCATCTCTTTTTTTTAATTTTTAAAGCTATCATTTTTATATCCGGCGTATAATGCGCACCCATAAAGTTCAATCTTATTTTTTGTGTTAAAAAAATGCATTATACGCCGGATTTTACTGTAATTTAAAATAATACATTTGCTACAGTAAATTATTACATTTTGTTATTACTTTTCAATACATAAAAGTAGGTAATTTATACTTTACGCTGTGGAAATATTTATTCTGTTTCACTTCAGTGAAAATTTAGGATCAATTTTATTCTTTAAAATATATATATTACTGCTATATATTCAGGAAAATTTTTTCCCGTTCTTTGTATCATCATAATCAATAAATCAATGAATAACAGAAAAAAAGGCAAAAAACTCTTATGATCACAACAGCAGTTAAATTGATTCATATCTTGAAGATTTATGCAATGAAATTAAAGGAATCGATTTAAGAGATTTTTATTTAATCTTTAAGTTAAAACATCACGAATGGTTGGAAAAATATATTGGATCACATTAGAATAGAAAAATAAGATTAACTTTTTTTCAATAAAATTCAATGTAAAAGTTAAAAAGAAAATGAAAAAAATATATATTCTTATGTCTAGCTTTCTATTTCATTTTCTTGGAACCTATTTCTACCAAGAAGTTACCCATGCGTAATTCTTTTAATATTTCCTATGCTCTTACTAACTTGTACTTTGAACGACTCTACGAAAAGAGAAAAGGCATTTTTTTTTTTCTAAAAATCGAAATGAGAACAGGAAGTTCTTATCACCACCCTGCAGCCAAGAATAGCAAATGAAATATTGATTATCAAATGGGAGACCTGCAAACGAGCGTAATTGTTTCACAGATAAAGGAAAACTCGGTCAGAACGTTATACTCAGGACACTTGCCTTTAGGTGGCATGTAAGGAAATGTAGAAATATTCCTGAGAAAGTGATAGTCTAAAAGAATAATGACAAGGAATAAATATATCTTCGCATGTATGGGAGGTTGGAGTTTTCAATGGACTGAAGTAAAAACGTGAGGATGATTTGTTTATGGGTGTAAAATGGTTAATGAATCGTGAAAAAATGTTAATGGGATTTCCGTGAAAACGGTGCTAAAACTTTTAAAAAGTGGTGTTCAAATTATTAGGTGAACTGAAATAAATCGTTTAGAAAACGTTATTCTCAGTTTACAATTATTGCGTATTTTATTTTAAATTCGGAACTCTTTATATATTCATTTTACTTTAATAAAGACCTAGGAAAATTGGTAATGGCACTTTCATGAAACGTTAAACATAGCGGTATCAAATTAAACAAATATAAAAAAAGGAGGAAGGAGTATTGATGAGAATTAATTTAAATATGATGTTAATAATTTAAGAAATATATTTTGCTTATATATAAGGATATTGTGAAATTACTACTTTTTTAAATAATTATTTCACAGTTCAAATGAGAAGAATAATTATTGCCAAAATTTTTGTAAGGTCTTCAAGTAACTTTAATTCTTATCAAGTATATTTAACCTTATTAGAGAAAGGATAAAAACTTTAAAAATAAGTGAAGTATGTTTAAACTTCTACCAGTTATCTATGAAATGAATATAATCAAACAATTTTATGAGTGCCTTAGCTTATACTTAATTTTTAATTTTTGGTTAAGATTTTCGGTGATACGTTTTTTTCTCTCGCGTCAATGATACAACATGCAAATACTTTATTTTTCAGAAATGAATTCAGAGAAAAAAGTATGGTTGTAATGGAATGATATAAATGTATACTAAAATCTAGCTAAAAAAGCCTATTGACTTATTTTAAATAGTTGTTTTGTTCTTCTACCTTCATTCATAAATGTGGATGTGTTGTTAGCTTGCTCTAAATTGCATTTGATATTTATAAAATATCACTTAGCTATTTTTAATTAATCGTTCCTAGAATACAGAAAGTACAGTATTTCTTTAAACAATTTCAGTTATTAACACTTTATTGTCATGGTTGATCTTTTATTTATCTTTTTTAACTATTAGGTCTCATATAAGTGTTATACCTAAACACTATCTGTAGAATAACGTCGTATCTTGATTCTTCTGAATTTGATAGAATTTAACGTTACTATTTTAACAGACTTTAATGTGATCAAATTAAGCCTAACATTGTTATTAGCAGAAATAGTTATAAAATTTCTCTCAATCCACAACTTAATATTCTTCATTAATAACAAAAAAGAAATTTACTTTTTGCTTAATCGCAAAACATAAATTGTAATACATATTGGATTTATAATTACGAGATATAATTTTATTCAAATAAAACTGATTGCTTTAATTATGCAAAATATTTTGAATATTTATATTAAAATCAGTTAAAATTCAGTGAAATACTACTATTTTTCTGAAAATCCATTGATTTTGCTAAATTTGAAGATGTATTATAATGTAAGCCTAAATGGAATTATTTAAAAGAATATGCTGCTAAGGTTTTTAGAAATAGGTTTTGAACGAATTATCGTGCTCATATTTAATACACACACACACATATATATATATTGTTAAGGACTTATTTACCATGGCAGGACACAAAAGAATTTGTGATGATTTATACATTATATAAGTTCTTAATTTTTAACTAAAAGATGAAAATGTTATTCATCAGGAAAACTTATCATGAGAAATATATTTATAAAACGTCTAATTAGTTCTTCAGTTATTTTCAAATAAAGACAATATATTAAATATGCAGTGACTACTTTATAAATGTTTCATGGTGTATACTTTATTTTCAGACACACCTACATGTAAACCAAACCAACGAGATTTGTTTGGAGTTGCCAGAGAAGAAGTGGTAAATATTACTTGTGAAGTAGACTCTGATCCCCAGGATGTGACATTCCGTTGGACACTGAACAACTCTGTGGAAAACACAGAATTACACACTTTTGAGTCCAGTGGTGCAATGAGTGTGCTGACATATACACCTAAAACTCCAATGGATTATGGAGCAGTACAGTGCTTAGGTAGAAACTCAGTTGGAGAACAGAAAGAACCATGTGTTGTTCGAATAATACCTGCAGGTAGAATGTTTTTTGAATATTAATAAAAACTAAAAATCATTAGTTATATATATATATATATTAAATATTTCATAATGAAAATATAATTAAATATATAATGTGTATTTCAAATTATATAGCTTCAATCAAAGACTTTATTTTCTCATTGAGTAATCTATTATCATATTTTATCTAAGAATGTGTATTAAATTTTAATATGAATGAAGCTTATGGTATCCTACTACGTTCGGAACCGTGATTTTGCAAAAGCGTATAAATGGTTAATATTTATGATCTTTAGATTAACTTAGATTAGAAAATGTGTATAAAATTGTTTTATTGCAATAAAAAGTTATTTAAGTATAATATTTTGACAAAAAATGAACATAGAATAACCAATTTTCAAAACGTTCTCCTTTTATGAAAAATGCTTCTATTATAATAATATTTTCCCTGTATATAACTCAAACCTCGGTGCAGAGGCTGAACTAGAATTTTTGAAATATATAACTTAGAAGTGGGTTTATCGATATTTTACTACAACAGAGGGAGAAATTTTAAGAAAAGAACGCTGATAATTATTTCACTTGGTGGTAACTCTGAAAATAATGTGAATTTTTCAAAAATCCCAGTTCAGACTCTCTGGAGAATTGTTTCTTTATATAAACAAAATATTGTTATTTTAGAAGCATTTTTTATAAAAGTAGAATGCTTTTAAGAAAGGTTTTTCTAGTTTAATTTTTTGCTGAAATATTGTATTTAAATATTTTTTTTGTCATTATGTCCATAAAACAATTTAATTCATCTATTCTAACCTAAGTGACACTAAATATCATGGTAATAGTCAATTTATGCGTTTTTTTTTAAATCACGGTTCCTAACGTAGTCGGATACCTTAAATTATGCATATATAAATTCAAAATAAAAATACATTATCTGTCTTAAATACCTATGTAAACTAACTGAAACAACGGGGAAGATACGCACATTGGATGAATTGTATAAAATATATTTAAGTTTGCGTTAGGTAAAAATTTACTGAAAAGAAAGAAAGAGTCTCCACAAACTATTTCCATGACTCCTTCTCGAGCCGGAAAATGTACGAATGTCCTCCACCCAAAGTTCAAAATTCAGTTCGTGAAGAGACCATGGTTGATGCTATGTGATAGTCCACCATGATAGATTTTGCTGAGGCTCTGTCTCTACCACGTCTGGGTGAATTTTACTGAGACTGTTGCTAGCACGTTCGCTGTCACATAGTCGATTCGATTACTACATGTATATATTATTGATTAAGCTTCGCATCTGTACATGCAAGTTTTAAAATAGTGTTTCTTTTAAAAAAGATTATTTCTATTGCCAACTAAGTAGTTATATTAGAAATTTGCCTAAATATTTGAATTTAAATACGTTTTCTTCGACACAACTTGCTTTAATCAAGTAAATAATAGCTTATTTTCCTACATAGATATTAAATTTAATTTAATGAATAGTTCTCTATATATACTAAGAGCTATGAAATTTGAAATCATTTATAAAGTGCGCTTAATTATAGAATTCAATAAATGCGTAGGATACCAAGTATACATTTAACCTGAGACTTACTTATAATCCCAGTTCTCCTATTAAATTATTGTATTAAAAGCGGAACAAGTATATCACTCACTGATTTTATATATTTATACATTTTTCAGTATAGTGGAATTTGTGATCGTAATTTCTCAATACTTCAACAATTTATGTCTTGCAAACATAGCATTACTCTTCATAAATGTTTTAAAAGTTCAAAAATATGAAAGAAGTACTGTTATACATTGAGTTTTCTGATGATATACAGGTATAAGAGTTGGCAGCTTTTTCTCCCCAAGTAGTAAAATATGGTGGTTAATTATCTTTTCACTAATCATGATAAGATATAGTTTGAAAAATGTACATATTTTACACTTCTTTTGATGCATTACAGTTTTTAAAATGATTATTTTTTGTAAGAAATATTTACTATCTTCCGCTAAACCTAAACAGTGTAGATAGTTTTAACTCCTGAATATTCTGTTTAAGCAAATGCGCGTAGATAAAGTTTTCCATGAAACAATCTTATAAAATATGTTTAGAAAAGAAACACTTACATATAACAGTATTTTAAATCACCAGTGAGAGAAATTAACATTAGATTGTCCAAGAAAGTTATTTTGACTGCTTTATAATTTCAATTAGAAAAACAATAATGAATATAATGACACATAATTTCTTATAATTTTTTAGAATATATTTTTCTAAGAGAAGTCATTTGTTTAACTAGTAATATTTACTAATAACCTGTTATATGAGTGTAAATAATATTAAAAAAAATATCAAAAAATAATTTGAAATATTTTTTTTTACACATGAATTATTCTTTCACAATGCAGTCATTTTCCCTATTTTTGGGCATGTTAGGTATGTACTAAGATTCAGTCTTTCTAGTATTATACAATATTTTTTTTACCTCATTCCGATTTCATTATCTCACACCCTCTTTTTCCAAAAAAAAATAAGTTTATTAAGTCTTGAGCAATTAAAAAAAATAACACTTTGAAACACGTTTTGTGTGGAAAGCATTAAACAAATATTGTTCACCAACAAGTTAAAGAGAATGTATAATGGATAAAAAAAATACATGAAGTTTTAATTAATATTTACATGTTAGCAAAATTTCTTGTCAAAACTGATTGGAAGAAAATAAAAGTATGATTAAATTTTTACAAGGTTTGTGAAGTGTTCTAAATTTTAAATTTAATATATTATTATGATACAAAAAGGTTACATTTTGTTTATATGTTAGTTAACCATGTAAATATTTTTATGTTAAAATATTTTACTTTTAACAGCTTGAAGTCATATTTATACTTTCTTCAAATAAAAATAAATATTTTCTAGTTATAAATATTTAAAAACAAATATTTATACTTCTGATAAATTTATTTTTTTCAAATTTTCCTTTTCATTAAAATATACTTATCTGCACTTAAACACAAGTGGCTGTACTCATAAATTAAAAAAAACTTATTAAAATAAATTGAGTTTAAAAGAAATACTTTATTTTAAGTTGTGTTCATTTGTATAAATTTTTTTAAATGAAAATATTTTGAAAGTATGAAACAACTAGTGGCGCATTTTATTTTCTTACTTTTAACTTTTTTAAAAATATTTTTCAACAGACTTTGCAGACAGCTTTAATAAAATAAATAAGTTTTAATTTAACAGAACAGTAACTAAATGTATGAAATATCAGAATATAATATTCTTCTTTTCGTAGAAAATATGTTTATGCCAAACGCGCGTTAACTCGAAGTAGTATTTATTCTTCTTTCTTAAAATTTCTTTTTGTAAAATATTTTAAATTTATGTTTAAATTATATTTAAAACAAGATATAATTTAAACACAAATTTAAAATATTTAGCATAAAAGAAACTTCAAAAGTCCATTATTTTTGCATTAATTTCTTAATTATATTCCTTCAAAAAAACTTATGATTTTGTTATAAACTTGAACACAATATACATTTTCTTTCGATTTCAAATTATTAGATAGGATGCATGTTTCACACAATCAGGCTATTTTAATCAATTTATTTTACAAGCAAAAGAACGTTATAGAAATCTAATTAATATTTTATAATTGGTTATTAAAAAAAACACTACGCGTCTTCTGTATAACTTATTATTACCATCTCATCAATATCTTTTACATTTAAATAAGTCTTGATAAATATTGTTATGGACTCAATGAGAAGTTGATAAGCAATTTTGAAAATCTAAAATTAGATTTAAAGAATAGCATTTTCTAATATTGGAAAACTGGTTTATTATGGACACCTAAATGTTGGATGACTCTTTTAAATTTATTCCTGAAAGGTCTACAGGATTAAAATACATGAACCACAGATGCCAGCTAAACAATATGAAGTTTTTGTTACGCTCCCCAAAACCAATTTTCTGCAATACCAACTCTGTGACAAGAATCATGATGCTGTTGAGTGTACACATTGGCATTGCCATTGGCATATACCATCAGCATCACATGATTAACTTGGTTACTAATGATGTTTAAATATGGTGTCTTCTTCTGACATCCTTGTTTAATAAATAAAAAGGCCCACTAAGAAGAAAATATTTCTTAAAACATTCCCTGACTGTCCTTCCTTAAAGTGTTAAGGGAAATACATTTGCTATCTACGCTTTAATACTCTTCCCGACAAACCTCTAATTCACTCATCAATCCAATAGAGCTTTAAACATAATCCATTTGAATTTTTTTCTAACTGTTTTCTACCTGAGATCATTGTGTGCCTGAGTGATTTTGAGACATTTAACATGAATAGTATTTCTACAGACATCCGGCTTTCATTGCCCAATTGAACACTGTTTTCAGAGATGAGATTATCATTGATAAAGATCTACCGCAATTCGCTGACATGTCATAATTCTCTTTTTTGCCATAATTTGGGTGGTTCTCTATTTGCCCTATTATTCTTCACTTGATGACGACGGTAAATTATTGTCAGATTCAGATTCAATTGTTTGTCTAACTTTTCAATCTTAATAAACTTTTACTACAGCTGCTCATGAACCTTTTACAAGTAGGACGACTTTACTTATACGTGATCATACTTCCAAGCTCAGCTTAAAATTTCACCTTCAAACTCCGACAATTTGCGAGTCATTCGTATTTCCAAAAGAAAACCAGCTATATTTTATTATTTCACTAACTTCACTTCAATTTTTGTTTTTATACTAATCTAACATTATAGTGTTGCAACACTGATAAGTTTGCTCATTTGAATGAAACTGTTACGTATACATAATAAATTGGCTTTTCAATGCACCATATATTGCTGATTTTTCGTTTCACTTTTTTCCTATTTTAGTAACATATATATAAATACAATTAGTTGTTTCTGTAAAATGCATGCTCTACAAGGAAACTTTGTGTGCGCGTGCTTGTGTGTGCGCGTGCTTGTGTGCGTGCGTGTGTCTGTGCGAATGTGCGTGCGTATGTCTTTACGTATGTGAGTGCGTGTGGGTGTGGATGTGGGTGAGTGCGTGGAGAGAGAGAGAGTGAAATGTATACAGTATGTAAAAGAAGTAAAATGCTGTTGAATTTTATTTCAAAACAATGTCTTAAACTGAATTTTAAGTAGAAGGAATTACGTTATACCTTCGTTAAGTGGATAAAATAAACAGATGAAATACTAGTAAAATTTTGATTTGTGAATTTAAATAGGATATACAGAATGCAATCTCGATGATTGCTAGATACTCTTAAGAAAGGATTTCTCAATTGCCTAAGTTAAGTTGGAAGTAATCAAATAATCCCTCATATACCATTTGAAATATTTACTTCAGCTGGCCAGTGATGTTCGCTATTAATGTTTGACTGAGAGCAAGCATGATTGATACAGGAATGCCATTAAATAACTTCATTATTTTATTTACTAAACATTTTTTAACAAAAAAAAATTATTTTATTTGCAAACTTTTTTTCATTATTAGGTAGAAACTATTCCATGTAACTTGTGTTTAAAATTTAATATAAATCTGGTTATTAACTGAAAAAACTGCAGAAATTTGCAATTTAATAAAAAAAATATAATTTATAAATTATGAAACGTCGTAGAATCATAATCAATATAATGGGAAACACATATATGTTCGATTTATATATTTTAGTTGCATTATAATGAAGTGCATTTACTTTTTTTTTAAATTTAAAGATAAAGAACATATTCTTCGATAGATGAATTAATTTTAAAAAATCAAGTGAGAGTTTCTATCACAATTTCATTTTTCTTATGCTTTCTCTATATTTCTGAGTGATGAAATCACAAAAACAGTACGTAAGTAATAAAAATAAAAAAGTGAGAAAGAAATCTCATTTTCTCGGGAAATCCATTATAGAATGAAATGGAAATAAGAACCATGAAGTACAAGTGTATGTACAGCAATCTGTTCCGAACAGACTTATCCTATAGGTACTTACCGCAGAACATTCTTGGGCACGTGGTTTGAAATATTGGTTTCAACGAATCCGTGTTCTCATTTCTACAGCCTGCCCTAGTGGGCGTCTCGCCAACACAATTTATACGATTTTGTCTTTCTTATGTATTCAGTCGTGACTGAAAGTGATATCGTTGAGGAAATCGAATGCGAAATGACACCGGTTTGTTCTTAGAATGGAAATGCACTATCCAATAGGGATGAGTAAGGATTGATAGAGTGATTCTTGCTTTTTGGCAGATAGTAATGTATATTGCATTAGAGCAAGATTTCAGCTTCCGAAATCTCAGATTTGAAATGTTAATATTTCTTTCAAATAGATAGTTAGAATAATTCACAGCTAGTAATGTTCTTTTTCTAATCATTTTATATTCAAGATATATTTAAAGTTTTTTACGAAAGTGTTAGATATATCTTATAAGAATAGCATTTAGCAAATTATCTATTGAAATCGGGGATTATGGATAAAAATCTGAAAAACTAGAGGATATATATTAAGATTCCTAATGAAACTATCAAAATTAGTAGATACTATTAAAATCTATAATATCTACAGAATTTATATTTACAGTTTTAAAACCATGCACTGATAATGGCACCAATATCTAAATTGTCATTATCACTCATAACAAATTAAAAACAAATAAATCTGTGTTATAAAAATGGTTATTTTACTTGAATTTACAGCCTTAAGAAGTTTTGAGAGACTCGACATTTTAAATAGATCAGATTGTCAATAGAAATTAAAATGTACGATTTAGATTACTAATAAATAAAAAGTGAACGAAAATTCACGTCGATACATATAACCTATAAAACAAGCAAAACATATATGTTTGAAATATCTTTACATTTTACAGTATTCTGAAAAAAAAATTGTATTAATTTTAAAGAATGCATTTCTTATACATATATCTTCATTCATTTTACGAAAACGAATTTATCCGTATATAAGAAGAAAACAATTTCCATGTAATCCATATACATGGGTTCAACTATATGTTTGAGAATCAGTGTAAAATAGAAATTGACCACATTATCTGCAGAATTTTACGGATTGATAGGAAGTTATCCATTTTCTAGTAATTTTCAATAGTTCATATTTATTTATGTATCCTATATCCCAGAAAGAGAACCGAAAAAAGTTTAAAGATATCATATTCTGAAAAAATAAAATTATACAAAAATTTAAACAAAAGCAAACATGCCGTCTCGTATTTCATTAATACCGTCTTTTAAAATATTATAAGATCTAACTAAACTAAGATCAGTGGCGAAAACGCCCATAAGGGCCAGACCTACTGAAACCATCTCAGTGTTTGTGACCTTGGGCAATGAGGTGCATGTGCAAATATTCTGGTCAGGTGGTCAATCTGATGTGAACCCCCCCATGTTTAGTCCCCAAGCATGCTAGGTACACATTTATCAACCCACTTCTGGTTGAAAGGCTCAGTCGTCCTTGCCCATTCCGTGGATAGAACCCTGGACCTGCGTGAGAAAGAACGATACTCTTCCTCTCATTATAATACATGAGGATAATTAAAAATGGCATTAGATGCAAATTAAGGTGTTCTAAGAGTTTATTATATTTCAGATAACTGAGCAATATTAAGTCAATTAGTGTCTTTTAATTGCTTATAGTTGTTTAGAAAGTAAAATAGCAGTTTGAAATCAGTTCATGGTTCATTGCGTAAAAAATTCATAAGAATTACAACACTGCAATGAGAATAGAGGGCATCATGTGAGAATGTTAAGGAATGTTTAACGAAGATCTAATGGCTGATTTTTGGTAAAGGGATAGTTAATATGCTACATAGTATTGGGGTGTAATGTAATGATAATGATGCAAGTACTATAACAGTTGGTTCAAGATAACTGTGTGGGTTAAAAATCAAGCAGTAGAGAAGGAAAATTACACATTCACAAGGAACAATAAACATCTTATTCCTTTTATAGTAACTTATAGTACAGCTTTATGTAAGACATTAATAAAACATTCCATTACTGCTTCTGGTGTGTCATTGTCTTCAGCGTATCTAGGACCTACAGTAGCATTGAGAGTCATGCACTGTCGCAATGTTATGCAAGAGTTAATTTGTATACAGGGTTCTTTTCCCTGAAAAGTATCAGTGTCTGTAGCTTGAATAATTTTGTTGACTTCATACTAATATACGGATAGGCAATAAGTCTTTTCTTATTGATTATTCTTTTGATTGGGATAAAAGTAGTGGTCTGCATCCATCTTACACACTATATAGATGAACTTCTTGCTCTCTTTTATTCTAGCCATTTTAAACAAACTCAATATTTGCTAATTTTGCTGAGTCATTGATTATGGATTATCTTCTTTACTTAGCATGGTGGGAAAATAACAATAACAAGTTGAACATTAGAATGTTTTTGAGAGAGAGAGAGAAAGAGGGAGAGGATCGAAATTTAACCCTTTAATCAGAGCATTAGTATTTGAAATAATTCAGTAAATTAATACTAGTATAAATATACATACAATGCGGTTTCGAGGATGGTAATTATAGATTACTCACATTTAGAGATGCTAAAAGTATTCAGTCACTAACAATTCAATATCAAATTTGAAATTTATATGCAGTTAGGGCAGCGTTTCTCAAACTGTTGGGTGCTCCCTCCTTTGAGGGGCGTGACGACTCAACGAGGGGGCGCACGAGTATATTGAAAAGTCAAAAACAAAAGATTATTTATTTTTTTTTTAATTTATTGAATGTAAAGAGACAAAATATATTATGCCATAAAAATAAAATATACATTTACATTGATATATTACCCTTATAAATGTATCAGTGCTACACAATGTATTTCATACATTATTTAACAATACTAAGTAAAGAACAAATTTAATAATTACAAGTGACCTCATGGGATTGCCATGTATAAAATTATATACAAAAAATATCTTTATAATTTGAACGGCTTATAATTAATCCCTTAACTGCAGATTAAAATTTACGATATTCGTTTTCCATGTAGGAGGGCGTATGTGGTGTATTGGGGGCGGGGTGAAGAATAAAGAAGAGCAAATAGTCTGAAATAAGTAAATCGTTCGAAAACATTGTGAAGCTCCTTTTATTGCATTTCGAGCCTTCGGAATGATTATATGGATTGCATGAGTGAGTGAATATTAACGTCACACTTATCAGCTACACGAGGGCTTTTGGTGATGGACCTCATAATTTTGAACTATGGTCAAGTGATGAGGATGACATCTGAGCAGCACCCCCTCTCCTAACTACCACACCACGCCAACGGGAGGACGTTTGATTTCTCGACAGATTTAACGTGCACCGCACACCTACATGGCGGGTCTTTAGTGGTACTGGGCTCAAAGTTATTACATACCTGACATGATCTGATACCTTGACTACTGGGCTAAAGCAGCTCTCTATAACAACAGCGGAGCAGAGAAATGATCGTACTTGGGAAAGACGTAGATATACATCGGGGGAAATTAATGCTTTGACTGACTGAGACATTTATATTCACCGTTGGAACTCAAGAGGTTAAGTTTGCATTGAAGTCTTAGCGACGTATAGTATTACTGCATCCAATGCAATGTTATAGTATGAGGGGGTGCGATGAAAATTATGCTTGAATATTGGGTCGCGAATATTAAAATTTTGAGAGGCACTGAGTTAGTGTAATCTCTCATTGATTGTCTCAATTGATAAAAGTAATGGCAATTGAAACAGCATCCCGTACTTCAAAACATTTCTGAAGCTCATAATCTTACTTTTCCACCAATGAATTCCATGGTATGTATTTAAAGAGGACATGCTCGCCCATATAATATTAAGAATATGAAGCTTTTACTTCAGCACAAATGATTAGCTTCTTTAGCCTGGTTGTTCCCCAAATACGTCACTTATGAGCACATTAAGGATATCATCAGCATTCATCTCGCTCATGGTGCTCGTTCCTGAAATAATACTATAATAGTAAAGAGTAAGCTCGATCAGAAACAATTCATAAGGATTTTTTACGTGAATACCATGAATACGTCTTTAAACTTGCTACCATAGGAAGGCAATTAAAAAAAGTGAATGATAACAAAATCGGAGGATACAATTTGGTGTTGCAGCTACATAACTATAAACTATATCCAAAATTCCATCACACCACTGGATAGCTAAATAATCAAGCAACTTATTGCGCTAAGTAAGGACTGTGACTCTCATTACACACGGTGGAGGGGTGGATTGCCGCCATTTTGAGGTAATTTTGCTGCGTATCGAGATTTTCATTTAGTATAAGTTTTGACTCGGAGAAAGTACGGCGTTCGTTTTAATTTAAATCGACAACTCTTATCAAAATCTATCAAATGTATAGAAAATATTAGTGTAAAATATTGGCAATAAATATAATAAGGCGTTAAAATAAAAAAAATGATTACCAAAAATATATAATGTCGCATATGCGCGTCAAAAAGCCTAGTCCAAATACATAAATCACACATCGTTGGAAAGGACATCTTAAGAGCAATCGAATGGTACCAATAAAACACCATATGGCAGAATCATGCAGTGCCGGAAACGTAGATGAATGAATGCGACCGAGTGGATCAACGACGGTGCTATTACATCTGTAGCTAAGACAGTTGAACTTATGCAAGTGGGTGATAAAATCGCTTCTATATTGAAACCGGACTGTGTAAGCATCGATTGTGTATGGTAATCGTTTATGAAGACACATTGGGCAGCAGCTAGTGCACGTTTCACAACAACGTTTGTCAACAATCCATTTGGACATAAGTGGGATGTGTGTGATCGTCCATGTGTTTTGCGCTCATTTTAGACAACAAAAGAAAACATTTGCTGCTGCCAAATACTTTTCCTAATTAGTTAGTTGCTGACTTTAAACTGTGCGCTACGTGTAAAAATTTGCTGGACTCGGACAAAGTTCCCACATTGTCATGTTCGAACGGATTTGTGTATCCACCTAAGCAAAACGGGCGGCCCACATTAGTTTCAGTTAGTTCACGTTTAGTATCACCGCGACTGTCATCTTTGAAGATGCGTTGGTTCAGACGCCATTAATGTGCCCATGGATGTGGACACAATGATGCAACAGCTTGGACGATGATCAGGTGTTCAATGTTAACATAAAGATGAACATGATACACATCAATGTATGTATCTGATTGCCGCAGTCATAAAGTCAGTGGTAAAAGCTTGGCTACAATTCTTACTTGGGCAATCATTCTCTAAGCATTCAAAGATTACAGTACACTGGGATTCATTTAATGCTAACACAATAACCACTTGTGTGGCAGCCAACGGCATCTGTGATGATCCGATCGAGCATCTACAGTGTGGCAGAAGTGCACTGGCGTCGGAGGTTCTGCTTGAAAGGCAAAATTTAGCAATCAGCGAGACTTGGATGGAAGATTCCATGCCGGTGAATGTACCTGGTTTTGATCTGAGATCATCTAATAATAATACTAAGCTCAGACAAATTGCAGCTTCATCATCGGTGGCGGTATCATCATCAAGTCGCAAAGACGTTGGAGTCGCCATACATCGTAGCATCAATAGCTTCACTGATTGTAATAGAGTTAACCTTGACATTTCGGAAATTAACTTGGGAATGAAAGACCCAAAGGCTGTGGTGACGTCTATCTAGTAATCGTAAAGTTGAATGGTATCTTCATATTCGTACTCGGGAGTGTGTACATCCATTCGGGCACAGCGTTAGTAGAAATTAAACTCTTGTGTTACGATCGCTATTAAAATAGTCCAAAAACCTCACTAAAATTATACCTGATTATGATCCTGATCTTGCTACACCAATTATGATAGTCGGCTACTTTAATGTTAATGTTTCACAAGACCGCTCATTACCCGGCTTAATGCTCAACGAGTTCAGTTTGTCTTGCATCGAAACTTCTCCAACAACGTTTGCTAATACCTGTATTGATTTAACGTTAACAAGAAATCTTGATGTATCATGTATGACATTTTTGCCGTACTTTAAATTGCATAGATGTATAATTAATAAAGTTATATTATAACACAGTAATTATTTGTCTACTTGGTTTTTTACTGAACCCGTTGAAAGGAAATAGTTACCATTTTAAACAAAATATGGAAACCCGAAGATCTCGGTCAAACATAATTATGACATACGTAAATTATAATATTTTATAAAAAAAAAATATTACCCGTTACGCGACGCATTCACGTACAACATACGACCATGTCCATGTCACGCAGCCATACCCTCTTTTTAAATTCAAAAATACATGCAATTCAATATCATGTATTAATTTACTACATGATATTTAATGAATATGAGTATTACTTATATATTGTAGCTAGTGTTGGTGGCATCAAATACATATTATCGAAGAGTGATTTTTGTCTTTTGTTTTCGAAATCGCACAATTTATTTTTGCTTAAAGAAGCTGTTTGTGGAGATAAAACTTATTTAATTCTTTATATAGTATTTTTTCATGACTTTGAGTATTTAAAGTACTTGTAATTGTTAAGGGAATACTAAAGCTTAGCAAATTTTGTTATTAACTCGAAACATGTTTGAAGAAAAATACTAAAACTATTTTCTCATCATAAATTGATTTTTGGTATACGAGTTTTATTGCAATCTATTCTTACTGATAGCATTCAGTATTTTTTAAGTGAAAATTTTTTCCTCCATACATATTTTTCTTGGGTTCTTTTATAGAATTTGTTGAAATTATGATTTGATTAGAGACTTGAAATAAACTTTTTAAATATTTTCTTTATAATGATCAACTCTAAATAATTCATAGGAATGTAAAAATACTTTAATGATAAATTAAATTCTTAGATGCATTTTTAATAACGGTATTAATTGTGTAAGAAAACATACAATTGAAACCCCCAGCAAACTGAACATCTATATAAAAAGCTATTAAATCTAAATATCTACATTTTAAATCCGCAATTTTTAAGCATTGAAAAGGGGAGTAGAAAATGTCTTTTACTATATTTTACGATAAAGTAAAAATACTTTTAGTTGCATTCGAAAAGTTGAGCTGTATATTTATTCTGTAAGTAATAATATCAGTAATACTCGATTCAGTACGTGTGTCTGTGGAACAATGAGTTCATTCATGGTTTTGAAATCACTAGCTGTGAAATTGGTTGCTTCTTAATTAAAAAACCTAAATCTTGTATGTTTTATTTCGACATATGAAGTGATATGCCTGTATTTATAGAATTATGTAATAAAATATGTATCCAGTACTTGTGCTCAGTTCGAATGTGCTGCCATCCAGTGTTCGAAGTGAAGACAGTTAATTCGATCGGAGTCATAAAGCTAGGTGGATTTGTTATCTCCAAGTTAAAAGAAAAAAAATCACTCTCTCTCTCTATTTAAACAAGTAAAAAGGTTGCATTTTTATTTGACTTTTTAATGCACGAGAACCGAGATCTAAGAAAAGTGACGTGAACACTAATAACATCGAATATGTTCCTGCTTGTTACAGCTCATTTAACTTTAGATTACCCAAGGAAGAAATTTTGACTGCTTTTTAATTTCAATTAGAAAAAATAATTATGCATATAGTGACACAATTTCGAAATTATTTTTAGAATATATATATTTTTAAAAGTGAAGTAATTCTTTCATTGTTAATATTTACTAATAACTTTGTAAATAATATAAAAAAGTATTAAAACTTAATTTTATACAAATCTCTTTACACATTAGATATTCTTTCAAAATGCAGTCATTTTTACCGCTTTTGGACAATATAGGTATATACTATATATATAAGTTTCTATCTTTCTAGTGTTAAAGCAAACAAAAAGTAGTATTTAATGAGTAGGATGAAAAATTTTACATATTATTCAGTTTTTTTTATTATTGATGTGTAACACCTTTCCTCTCGTTTGCTGGGTATTTGTGGGAGTGATTTCGTGAAAAGGAACGGATGTGTGTAATAGGATGTGACGTAAACGCACGCTATTTGATTTGACCAATGAGAGTGTGTGGCTGTGCTACCTCCGCATGGGGATCCAACTCTAGTAGCCATCAAGCACTCGAGTGCTTGTCTCTAAATCCATTAGTCATGATATTGGGGGACATAAGTGCAGCAGAATGCTTATTTGAAAATAGACAAACAGTGATTTCGGTGGTCGTATACATTTCTTCGAATCAAACGGTTAAAAAAATTAAAGATTTCCTACATTTTGTACTTTTACCATATAATGAAGGTGGTTCTGCTCTTTTAAAAAAGGTGCGTGGAACGCACGCGATAGAACTGGAACTTCTTTAGAACATTGATTATTTGCTCTAATATTCTAAACTGACAATGTACATGTTTCAATCGCCTAATTTCCATGAAAAGTATTCGTGTCGAATTGAGTCTTTCTGATACCAAATACAAAGTGGGAAGATATGCTGGAATTTCTGGGTATACAAAACTATTATATTTTGATAAATTTGGTATACTTTTCCTACTTAAACTTTCTCGGCAATTCTAACATTCTTTAATGTCGTATACATTAATTTCCAGGAAAATATTTTTCTGCTCAGCAGCAGGCGCTCTCATATCAACTCTAAACCATAATCTATCACAAATCGAACATCCGTAACCGAAAGGATTATCAACGAATAACATTTGAAAATCTATGTAAGCATTTTTATGGGTCAGTGAATATTAACGGCGCACTTTTCAGCTACATAAGGGCTTTTGGCGACGGACTTCGGAATTTTGAACCATGGTCAAGTGACGAGGACGTCACTTAGCTGGCACTCCCTTCTCTCCTAACTACCACACCACACCACCAACGGGAGGACGTTTGAGCTATCAAAAGATTTAGTGTGAATTGCTGCCTTACACGGTGGGTCTTAAGCGGTACTCGGCTCGAACTCATGACACGCCAGTCACGACCTGATACTTTGACCACTAGGCTGCCGAGGCCACGCATTTTTATGGAAATAATTATTTATTATCGATTCACATGCATCAGTTCCAACACGCACTAGACTTGTTGAGGGTTTTGTTGTTGACTGCACAGGGTGGTTCACAATCTTTGCTATCATAAAATAGTCTCAATAGCATTCCCATCCCTTAAACTCAACGTTAAGATAGTTTTTACAATGTTTTTCCATGCTCGATATTCTCTTATGTGTAATCTGATGGAGATTTGGCAGCAGCACTTGATGAATGTGCATTGTTTTTCTGTTTGTCATTAAACTCGGCATTAAGAGAGTATTTTGCAATTTTTTTTTTCTTCCGTGCTTGATATTCTCTCATTTATTCTGATCGAGATTTGGCAGTATCACTTGATGAATTTGCATTATTTTTCTATTTTGGTCCCTTTTTCAACTGGACTTGTTGCTAGTTTTCCTTTTTTTTCTTTCAAGAAACTCTTTTCCTCTTTATGCATTTGATTTAGGCGTTCTGATTAGAATTAATAATAACTCAACGTAAATGAAAATTAAAGAAATAAATTAGCCACCAAACACACATCGCCATGCAGACAACAATTTAAAGAAAATTTCAAAAAGGCATGCTTTTGCTGTGAGAGCTATTTTGTCTACACCGTAATGCTCACACTGTAACTGATACGATCGCTGATAATATTCTCAGGTCTGGGGAAAATGACCCCTAATCGGAAGGTGGGCAAGTTGACCAGTCGGAGACGTGGGCAATTATCCAAATTTTTCACCGATATGACACAAGTCACGCGGTGTCCCCGCTCCCCCTTTTCCTCATCTGGCTCTCTCCTTACCATTGCAACGATTTGGGGGATGGGGAAGACTACTTCCGTTCGCGTTTTCACTGTTACGCAAAACTGGGCAATTTTCTCATTCACTCTCGAGCCCAAAAACGTTTCAATTCAAATATTATTCCTCTTTTCCCCTGATTTCGAGTGGTGATTTTAATTTTAACTTCAGTTTGTTAAAAGCTGAGCTGCTCATAGCTTTTATGAATGAGGAACTCAAGCTCGAAATGATCATACATCAGAATGTTTCGACTGATAACATTGGTACTGTTATTGACGCTGTTTTTTTTTCAACGGTTTTTAAATACTTTGAAATCACAAGTATTTGTGTCATATTTTAGTTATCATAAGTCTAATGTCTCCGCTATTCCTCAAATTGAACACGAATAATTATTTTTGATAAAATATTGCATTTTTTTATTCTTTTTTGTTAATTAAATACAATTTTCATTAAAGTATGGTTATTCGATAGAAAATTATTTCTAATCATACCCGATTCATATTTTTTCAGCAAAAAGTTAATATTGCGTACTTACCACGATAACATATCAGATGTTACACATCATATGCGATTACTGTATGACTCGTTTCTTTCTTTCTTTTTTTTTTGTAAATTTATATTCTATTGAAAAAGCAGTTTATATAGGTGAATCATGTTTGATTTATTTTCAACTAAATGAGCAAAACATAAACTTTCGGGAAATAATTTGCGTACAGATGCGTTGCAAAATGCTCAATGAATATAATATTTGGCATTATAATGATATGTCATGTTCATTAAGAATAATGTTGTAAAGAAAATCAAAAACATATCTGTAAACTGAGACTTAATATTTTGCTAGAACTTGTAAGACAATAATAAAAAAATATATTTTAAGAAGAGAACACATAATAAATCACCAACGAAAGGTTCTTATCTCTTTGTATAAAGTCAATTTAAATCTGAATTTAAAAATATAAGTGAAGCGTGTTAATTCAGAAACTTAAATAGAAATAACATTTGATTGTTTATTAATTTCCCACGTGGAAAGTAAAACATTTAAAAAAACTAATATGGGTAAAGAAAGGTCTGTCCTAAAACTGTTAAAAGGGAAAAATATATATAAATTATGGTGGGGAATATATTATATCTAGTTCGTCCGGACGGAAATAGCTACCACTACTAGAATTTGAGGCATAAGTCATTTGAAATAAGAAAATGAAAGACAGCTACGTTATGGTGAGTCCCTTTCTTTCATACAAGAAAATCTAATTTATAAGTTTTTGATATGGAAACTAAGAGAGTCAGAAATTTATAAGTAAATGCTATGCAGAAATCTAATTCCCCTTCGGGACACTTTTCGAAGCTACTTAATATAATGTATCAATAAATAATGCTCACATTCATAGGAATGAATAAACAAATGATTGATTTAAATGACAAATGTTCGATTTTATACCTTTGCTTAACATTTCCTAGAGCTCAGAATATGGAAATACCGTGGTTTTCATTTGCCACACCCGCCAAGTATATGGAAAGAGCAAAATATATCAGTCAACATTCGAATTGAAAGTAGCCTGCTACTATGTAGAAATGAGGCAATATTCTGCTATTTTTATGAAAAAAAGATTCATCATACACCATATCGCATGTTTTTGGAGTTATCCATCAAAAGGAAGAAACAACATAAAATTATAAATTTGTAAATACTTTCTTTTTCTGCTTGTGTAGTCCTATAATTCTATAACAACTATTTTGTGGCATTATCTTTTCCACATTGTGGTTATTTTTTTCCAATTTAATTTTGCGTGCATGTTAGTTATTAAATTTAACTGAACAATTAATGTACACATATCAAGTGTTTTTGGTTCTGAATAAAGAGTATTTCATTATTTTTCTCATTTTAACATAACTTATAATTTAAAAGTTTGTAACAAAGTATTTTCAACTATCTCCACATAATATAGAGCAAAATCTAATATGACAACCACGTTTAAAAATGTGCATATACATTATTTTACTGATTATCTACGTAAGTATCTTTATATTTGCAATATTGTTACAGAACTAAGTAGTAACAGAGCTTGGAACTAAGAAGTTTGCAGGGCAATAAGTAACTTTGACTTGAGTTTTTGGAGCACAAAATTAATAAATATATTATTAAAGATTTAAAAGAGTTTTGAAATGATTTACGATCATATATATATGCACATATATAACTTTAAATTGAATCTAAACTAATTATTTAGATAATTTAAATAAATAATATTTCAGCTAGATGAGTTAGTCTCTTTACTTTTTCATATGTTTAGTAAATTTGTCATTGTAATTTAAAGCACGTTTAAAAATACTTTATATATTAATTAATAAAAGTATTTTTATAATGATTATATCTGGTCAGGTATACTGCTCAAAAGATATTGATATATTTGTGAAATACATAAGAATAAAAAACTGAGATTTCAAAAAACCCTTATATATTCAATTTACAATTCATAAAGAAATAAAAGGGAATGTATTATTCGAAAGAGAGTATGTCTTTTCTTCGAATCATGTCATTCTATAAAACATTATTTTCTTGAAGTATTATCTATAAAATTGAAAAAAGCTATTATTTTTAAGAAGAACTTTTTAGAAAATGTTAAGATAGTTATTCGAAACTCAGGAAAAAACATATCCAGGAAATATATTTTCTACACAAACGGGGATAAATCCGGCTATCTTGAAACGGAATACAAAAAGCTTATTTATCAAAACCTTTGAAATCTAGCACACGTTGTCAAATCTAAATAACTCTCCTATTCGTATTCGTAAAATCTCAAAGCTTAAATTCAAGAAGAAAAAAAAAAAAGAAAAGAAAAACGTTTGTGGGAAATTGAGACTATGTTCTCAACATATGCTGATTTAAAAAAAGAGAACGGAAAAACAACTTCTTCAAAAATGAGTCCAGAAGTTTCTACCATTCTTATATTTTTGGATCTCTTGAACAATTTTTGATCAATTACTTTATTTAGGATATTTACTAAAAATTTTATCTTAAAATGTGTGAGTTAATCTCAATACATGATCCATTCAAAAACCACATAAATTTAATTATTTTAAAAATGACAATCATTGGTGATTATCTCTTAATTATTTTATTTCTGTTCAGTTTTTGATCAATAAATCTATTTAAAAAAGAAAATTAATAATCTTAAGGTGTCCGACTACGTTCGAAATCACGATTTTGAAAAAGCCTACAAGCGAATGTATATATATATATATATATATATATATATATATATATATATATATATTTAAATGTAGTTTCTCTTAGATTAGAATACATGTTCAAATTGTTTTAAAAACATTGCAATAAACAATTACTTTAATTCATTATTTTGGCAAAGAAATGAACATATAAATCCATATTTTTGAAACATTCTCTTTTTACGAAAAATGCTTAAAAAAATATTATTTTGCATATTTATAGCTCAGACCTGAGTACAGAGCTTAAACTACGATTTTTGAAATATATTGAACTTAGAAGTTGATTTTTTTTCCATACTTAAATACCTACGGGAGGAGAAACTTTATCAAAATAATTTCGATAATTATTTTCATTAGTAGTAACTCTATAAATAATGTGACTTTTTCAAAAACTTTAGTCCAGTCTTTCTGGAGAAGTCTTAAATATATATAAGCAAAATACTTTTATTATAGAAGCATTGTTCAAAAATGGAGAATGTTTTGAAAATGGGTGATTCTAAGTTTATTTTTTGCCATAATATCGCATTAAAATAATTTTTTTATTGTAGTAATATTCTTGAAGCTGTTTTAAACGTTTATTCCAATCTAAGTGGAACCAATTATTAAAAAAAAATTGCTAGTACGCTTTTGCGAAATCACTGTTCTGAACGTAGTCGGATACCTTAAATACCATGATCGTTTTTCCTGTGTTCGTTTCCTGTGATATAAAATTAATGCATAAATATTACACAGATAAGAGAAATAGTTTCATTATTGAAAGTATAGATTGTAGAATCTGTATTTACTGCTAGGCGTTCTATTCGTAATGCAATTTAAAATATACGCTGTTTTTTCTTCTTTTTATTTATACTGGAAAAAAGGCTGTAGATATTATGATTCTATAACAGAATTTCTAGAAATGAAACGTGATAACATTTCAGATTCTTTTAACTCTTTTGAAACGTAATCGCATGGTAGCTCACACTTGTTTTTCACTGCATTGTCATAAACTTTACGGATATCAAGATGTTTTGGATATTAAAAAAACAAAAGTGACACACACATTTTGAAAAAAAAAAATTGAAAAGAGAGAAATAAATTCTTATTCCGTTCTTCAGGTTGAAAAGTTATGATATAAAATATAAAATTTGATGAACTGAACAAGTTTTAAGTTTGGCAGTGGAAATATATTTAGAAATGAGAAAATTCATAAAGTATTAACTTGAAATAAATACTGTTTTATAATAACTTACACGTTTTCAAATTAATGATACAAAGTTTGTGTTAATGGATTTTTTACACTATATGAAATGTTAGTAATTATTGAATATTAAAGTTAAAATACAAGAATAGTAACACAAAAAAATAAATTAATTAAATTTAAAATAAAAATAATATTTCACTTTTTCAAACTAATTGTGAAGACAGAAAATGAGCAATTTAATTTAATGGGATTCATATTTACTTTAAATAACTTGGACTCTTCATTATTGAAATTTTTGTAAGTTTTTATTAATCTTTACATTTACAGCTATCAATTTCGAAAAAAAAAATTATAAGCCTCAAATGTGCCAACCACCTTAATATTCAGAAGATAAATAATAACGACAACATTTAAAGGCAACGCAAATATTCAAGAAAACATTTGATAAATATAAGACAATTATTTTTAAGGACAATTCGTAAAAAGTGACAAAATTAAAATATACATTAGCTAATGGTCGCAAATATGTTATGAATTAAGGTTTTTTTAAGTAAATTAAACTCAACAAAAAGTAAAAATAAACGAGTGTACGTATACATAAAACTAAAAAGATTTTTACATTTATCAAATATTGAGGGCCATATATATATATAATTTTTTTTATTTCATTATTATTAATTCAACACTTTTTTACTAAACTTATTTGATATATTTGTAAGCTTAACTTAAGATTTCCTGTCAATCTTTCAAGAATCTATTTGAAGTCAAATTTGTGAATAAAATATACAGGGGGATTCATAAAGCAGTATACATTTATATATATATGACGCTGTAAAACAGTAGCAGTCAATTACATACTAAGTAGATGAACCCTTACAGTTTGTGTTTCACCCCTGATGGACGCAACATTCAGAGGAAAACACGTGAAAGATTCTCCTGAGATAAATGTATTCTGTGCAGTGTCCAGAAAGGAAGTGTTCGTCCCCTTCTTTTTCCACCAGCAAACTGTAACTGGAGCTTTTTTTAATGTATTAACCCTTGTTTCATGCTACAGTTGCATGAGAGCATTGAAAACATTCTGCATGCAATTGGATGGTGTACCACCACACTGATAAGCCTACGTGTGAGATTTCCTCGATGAACATCTCTCTCACCAATATGTTGGAGTATCTCTAGGCTACAATTTGTCATTCACTCAATGGGTACCCAATAATCCTGACTTAACATATTGCAATTTCTTAAATTGGTGATGTATAAAGGACAACGTACTTGTTCGTCTTCTTTCTGTTGAAGCTGCCACTTGCCTTGCTGAAACACTGAATCAAGCTGTTATCGATGTACTTGCTCCAGATGCCTTTACATACGTATCGATGAAAATAGAATACCAGCTTGATGTGCTTTGTGTGACAAATAGTTTATACATACAACTGTGATTGTCTGTAACAAAACTTAAAACTACTCTATACAATTATCGTTCTCCACTCATAGTGCATTGAAATTGTATATTTTTTTATAAATTCCCCTGACCTTTATATCTTTGATTATTCAGATGAAAAAAGGAAAAAAAAATCATGTATCTTTGTAAAAGAATAATCAACAAATTGAAGGACTTTTAAAACATGTGAATCATACGTTCCTCTATCATGTTTTGGTAGTTATGACGGCGAGAAAGAAAAAACGTTTTTTTTTTTATTTAACTTGCTTAGTATTTCTACTTTTCTATATTGATTATTTGTATAACATTGCTTCCAAAAAAGCAAAGAATTGAAAAAAGTTGTTTCAAAACATATTTTTATTTTTATGCCTCGTCTTAGAGTTTTCTTGGGAGGAAATCAGTCAAAAGTATTTTGAAATTCAGTAAATTTGAGATGTGCTTTTCTAAGTGTTGTTTATTCAGAATACTTACGAGTAATTTTCCCATGTGAGTGTAATATAAATTTAGTCAGAAATTGCCAAGGATTTTTTTATTTATATTTTAGTTTTGCAGATGGTTAATTCTATTTATTTTTGCTTACCGCAACTATTGCGTACCGTTGTTGATTAAAATAATAGTACTAAATGAATTTCCATTGAATAATATGAAAGACAATTATGCACTAATACTTTTATGATTTCGATATAATTATGATATTAAACATTATACTTGATTTTCTCAATAAGATGCTAGTAAAAGACATCGTAATAACGGTCGAATGTTTTTTAACATCGAATTCCGCAAATAAAGGATGTTTTTTTAGAAGTAAAGAACTTTAAATTGCAATAAAACAACGCTGTATTATTCGATTGACATGAAGTTTTTTTATTCGAAACACACTCTTATGGCATTACATTTTAAATATATTTTTCTGGCATATGACTGCCACGGCTGGCTCGGATGTAGTCCAATCTGGACGTCCAATTTTCGATGACTTTTTCCAACATTTGTGGCCGTATATCAGTAATAACACGTCGAATGTTGTCTTCCAAATGGTCAAGCGTTTGTGGCTTATCCGCATAGACCAATGACTTTACATAACCCGACAGAAAATAGTCTAGTGGTGTTAAATCACAAGATCTTGGAGGCCAATTCACAGGTCCAAAACGTGAAATTAGGCGGCCACCAAACGTGTCTTTCAATAAATCGATTGTGACACGAGCTGTGTGACATGTTGCGCCGTCTTGTTGGAACCACAGCTCCTGGACATCATGATTGTTCAATTCAGGAATGAAAAAGTTAGTAATCATGGCTCTATACCGATCACCATTGACTGTAACGTTGTGGCCTTCATCGTTTTTGAAGAAGTACGGACCAATGATTCCACCAGCCCATAAAGCGCACCAAAGAGTCAGTTTTTCTGGATGTAATGGTGTTTCGACATACACTTGTGGATCAGCTTCACTCCAAATGCGGCAGTTTTGTTTGTTGACGTAGCCATTCAACCAGAAGTGCGCTTCATCGCTAAACAAAATTCGCTTATGAAAATTAGGAAAAACGGCAATCTCGTTTTGGGCCTATTCGACGAATCTACGCCTTGCTTGATGATCGTTTTGATGAATTGCCAAACCAAACTAAGAATAAATCACTTGACAGCTGTTAAATCGGTCGCCATCTTGGAAATTAATGCCAACTTAAACTTCTAGACGGGGAAAAAAACACTCTTTATATGAAGGGTTTTGCTGATAAATGTAATATATTTCAAGCACTATTTAGTTGCAGGGATATTGATTGAACTTCTTCGAAATTTTAAAAACGATAACTTGAGACCCTTGGGTCTCTTGTACAAATTCACAGTGTAATAAAAAAGTGTGAATAAATCCACAGATTTTCTACGCAAATTGTGAAAATGAAAGTAAAATATCGTAAAAAATAATAAATAAAAATGTATAGTATAACTAAATTTTGACTGCATCGTTCTTGCCTATTAACTAATATCCAGTTGTAGGCTGATCTAAAATTAATAACATTGTCATATTAAAATTTATTTGATGTGTAAGCTAGTAGTTCTTTTAAATAAGTGTTGAATTAAAATTTTTGTGTTAGACACATTATAATTTTTTTCTTAAAAGTAAAGCTCTATAAAAGTAAAGAGTGAAGAAATGTTTCTTTCTGTAGTTAATTTTCAAAATGTGAATGGAATATAAGGATATCAAAATAGAATTTATTAATTTGATGGATAACTAGAAAATTTATATCATTAAGAGTTCAAAACCAGCTATCTGCATAGCTACTTGTAATATTAAAGAACTGTAACGCGGCAAAAATAACATCTTAAAATATACATTCCTATACTATGTTCCTCTTCGCTTTACCCAAAATATTTGGAGCTCATGATATCTGAAATAGATTAAATTTTTTAGAATTACGAATATAATAGAAAGAAATTACAAAAATATTACACATTTTAGTTTTAAATCATTGACAAAGACCGATTTAACCAAGCAAATGATTTTTTTACTCGTAAAAGTTAACTACAGAATTATTTAATTATTAGACAATTATTATTATTTGTTTTAATTTTTCTTACAAATGCACTTTTTTTTAAATTATGCAAGCGTTTTTCAATAATTTCTATATGTAATAAGAAATTGAGAAAAGTTCAAATAAATGTAAGTTAAAAATAAATCATAAAATATTTATCAATTTTCCTAGCCTTTATATTAAAAATATACATAAGTATCATTGTTTAATTTGAAGTATACAAAAATCATTTTGAAAAGATTTTGTTAGTATTTATTGGTATTGTTTCCTAAAAAAAACATTTATAATGTTAAAATATGCTATTTTTCAAAAAGATACTCCGAACGTGTTCGGATACCTAAAGCGTAACGAATATAATCTTATAAAATTATTAAATAATTCTATAAAGTAATAAATTCAATTGTTAGGCTCAAGCATCTATATTATAGAATAAGTTTTTGACTCCTAAGTCACAATTTTTCCATACTAGTATAAATGACTTATGACTTTCATATCTTAAGCTTATGCCGAAACCTCAATTTTAGAATATCAAAAAGAAACATATTCATGTTTAAAAGAAGATAAAAAGACAAAGAGGGAAAAACGTATTCTTATTTTCCTTGTCTAGTAATATATTCAAACACAGTATGATCTCTTTATATGTAGAACACAAGTTATTTCCTTTTTCTTTCAGCATAATATTGCGATTTTGAGGTATATTTGAATACCTTCGCTGATACAAAACACGAGTCCATATAAAAGAAAGCATCATTCGAAAAAACCATGAGTGATGCTGTTGTTCTGATCGTGAGCTCTTTCCATATCGAAATGATGCCTTTGATGGAGGACAGCATGAACAATGCATGCCTTCTGTGTTCTTACTTTGAAATGTAAAAGGACTGCTTTGAAGGAACATTACATAACTCTAGTTCTTAATATGACTTATTTTTTAAAGAAAAAGGTTCCCTTAAGTTTAATCTACATTTATCTTTAAATATGATTATGAAAAATAGCAAAAAGAACATTAATTAATTATTTCATTTTGTTAAATACATTACTTTAAAACATTCAACCATTAAATATTTCATTTAACTTCAAATAAGTGGTTATTCATTTAAGATCCACCTAGTTATACTATTTTTTATCTCTATTTAAAAATGCATAAACAGTAATTCGGACATTTGTTTTATCTAGAAACTACAAAAATATTTTTATTAATTATCATTGGTTGAGCCCAATTATATATTTTGCATTACAGAAACGACATCTCTGTTGAGTACCTGATACATGTCTTAAGGAATCTGGAAAGTTAAAACTGCCTAGAATTGTTTCCTAATTTCCATGTACTTGTTTTGTTACAACAGGAAAACTATTTACATATTTTTAATATATTTTATTTATTTTATCTTAGTATTATTTTTATTTAGAATAAAAAAGATATTAGATGCAAAATTTACTTTGAATAAACTATTTTAAAAAGTTAAGGAACATCTCAGAACAAACTCCTGAATATTGCAAAAAAAAATTGCTGGGAAATTGTTAAATTTATTCGCATTATATTTGGGAATTTCGTTTTGATGTTAAAGGAGGCTGGATTTTGAGTTGTGTCACGGGTTCAAGTTCCGATTTCATAAGAATTATTTTGCTAAAATAAAAAAAAATGATTATGGATCGTTAAATCCGTCTTATAGTATTAAATCGCTAGACATTTACAAATTTTAAGTATTCACACTTTCATAATTTTGGAAGATTTATCAATAAAGATATAAATCATACTTTTAAAACTATTTGTAACCAAGTTGTAATATATATAATTTATGTTAATAGTCAGAAAAGCTTATTTAAAGCTTTGTCAATTGAGCCTTGAAATAAATTTAAAAAAAATATTTTAATGCAAATTTTTAAATAACATTGAACATAAATCTTCAAAACAACATTAAAATGAAGTTTAAGGCTACTAAAGTTTAATGTATTGTTACTTTTATGCTTTCAAAAAAATATGTGAGTGTGTATTTTTTTATAAAATTACTGATATAATACATAATTTGTCTATTACATTTCTATTAATTATAAATTGTATTTAAATAAAATTAGAAATCGAATTTAAAGAAATACATATTTCAGTCATTTGCATTAAATGAAAATTGTGCATTTCTCAATATAGAACTAATATAAAAGAAGTAAATATTTAATCTTTTATCTATAAAGTTATGCATGCGAATGTGAAGAGATACGTTATATTGGATCCCAATCCATATGAAAGTAAATATACATTAACAGCAATTTATAAGGAGTTGTTATTCAGATAATATGTCTAAAATATTTTGATATATTTGCTTAATACCTTTTCTAAGTCTTGTATTTACGAATTTATTTTCTTATGAAATATGCATTCCTTTCCAGATACTTACACTTGAGTGAAGGAAATGCCTAATTCAACGCTTCGTTACGTATAGGGAAGTAGTATGAAATAAAGTTTGATCCTACAGAATTTAAATTCTGTTGACCGGCTTACGTCGAAAAGATTAGGTACTATATTTACTTAGGAATGCTTCAACAGTTACAATCCTTGAATTTCATACCTTTGTAAATGTGAAAAGCACATTGTTTAGACAGTCGGGTATAACTGTGCACTGAATCATAAATCAGATTGTTGATACTTAGATGAAATATATTTTCCAAGTTGTTATTTAATATGTCACATTCAATTAAACTTTCTACTATTTGGATTGCAAAATGTTCATTGTTGTACAATAACTTAAATTTTAATATCAATAATATAGTTCTTTTAATTTTTTACAAATAATAATTATTTATTTAGAAAATAAAATAGTAGTATCTGCTATAATTTCCATAAAATGCAACAGACTGTGATTCCGTTCATATTACAACTTCTCATGAGAACTCCTTTACACACATTTTAATTTTTTACTAACGAAAAGATAATTTGAAGTTTTTTGTTTATTACAATTAACAATAAAATTGATATACTAATATTTCGATGATGCGGAACAATTATAAAATTATAAATTTCACTTCTAACAAATAATTTGAAAAGAAAACGTACGTAGCAAAATTTCATAGTATGTTGGTGTTTGAAATGAAATCGAAACTTATAAAAATATTGACGTCAGTCAATATCTTTCTTTTTATATATTATCGTAATTGTACGGTTTTAAGTCCATGTTTCAGTGCATGAAAAATATTTAATACTTAATACTAATTAACATCATTATTTATGATTTAAGGTGTCCGACTGCGTTTGGAACCATGATTTTGCAAAAGCTTATAAATGGATAATATTTATGATATTTAGTGTTGTAACGGTTCTCTTACGTCATTACTGGGTAAACCAATGTATTTGACAGAATCTCGGGGTAATTAAAATATTTTAATGACATAAAATAACACAGTTACAATGGGCAGACATTTAGACACAATACAGGTTAAACATTTAAAGGAAATAAGGGGAAATTAAATATATTACATAGTCCAGGATTGGATAGCGAGACGAGTTACGTTTACTCATTCAGTCCCCAACTCTCTCTGGTGGTAATACAGAGCTTCGGTCGGTAATGCTTCCTGTACAAGTACCGCCATCTACATTGTGAAACAACATCTACATCATCCTAAAGTGATATAACCTCATTTATTTTATTCTCGACAGGATTCATTTTAAAGTCTGTTATCGGGAAGCAAACATTTGGCAAAATATAGCTTAAGCTATATTAATAATATTTCACTTTTAATTTCATTATGAAATTATGCCAAGGACCATTTAAAAACTGAACTAACGAATTTTTTTTTTTATAAATGCTTTACTTTTCATTAAAAATACATTTAGAATTAATTTTATTTCTTTATATATGATTTTGGTATATATAACAAAAAGGATAATGGTTTGCATCGATATTAGTGATTGTTAAATTTTGCATGTATATATGAGATATTAGAAAATAAATTAAATTTAGATAACATACATATCTAAAATACATTTTGAATTTAATATATACATATTTACGTATACTTCCAATAAGATTATAACTGAAAAAAAAGTATAGTAATTCTTTTCAACACACATACACTTGTTTAAAAACAGCTACCACAAGATTAGAAATTAGAAATAGTACCTTCAATTGTTTTCTATTAAACTAAAATGTTTTTGTAAATTCCGTTAGAATATTTCAAATCTTGAAATTTCGAATGATAATGCTAATGGTCTTATATTATATGATTAATAAAAAATAATAATGTCATACTTTATTACTGCAAAAAATAATATTCGCATTTTAATATTCATTTGAATTGAAAATAATTTTTTTCATATATTTACGAAAAAAAATATTTGTTACGTTTATTGCTCTGTTAGAATTTCATTTAAAATATTGAAATTATATATATATATATATATATATATATATATATATATATATATATATATATATATATATATATATATATATATATATATATATGCATATAAATATATAACTTTATATTTCAAAGTTATTTCGATACTCAGGAATGGAAAATATATTACTTTACAATGGCAAATTCCTGTCTCAAATGGAGAATGAAGCATATTGCCATAATGAGATTTATATTGATGCGTCCCACTTCTACGGAATAAACTTAGAATTCTAAAAATTATATCATGAGTAGAAAATTACATAAAATATACAGAATAGTGAAACTTTAAACAAAATTTAGTCTGTCTCGACAAATCTACAGACACTACAATTTTTCTTCCTGCGGTAAAATCTTGCTTTTGTTATTTATGTTTGAATAAACAGGTACTTTTCACAGCAAAACTAATTTGATACCAGATTCTTTACTTGGACTATTGGAATTCAATTTTCCTATTTCTGGATCACCGTCATAATTAAATCTGAAATAAATTCTTCGTGAATGTATATTTAAAAATGTTATTCAATAACTTATTTAAATTTTTAATGTATTTTTGCATACAAATACATATATAGAAACTCAAATATATGTGGCTTCGAAATTTTTTTTTTAAATTTCATACAGTAGAAAGAAATATCGACAAACAATATGTTCTCTTGGGTACATCATTCAATATTCATTTCGAAATTCACTTCTTGAAAGGGGAAAAACTCTGTTTTTGTCATTTCTGTTGGAGAAAAAAATGTTTTTTCCCCCAGTCTTCTACAACGTGCCAGCTACTTCTTAAATCCCAAGAGGGATTTAGCTATTCGTGTGAAATTTCGTCACCCAGAGAGAATAACGTTCTGTGCCTGAAATACCAATTATTCTTTCCCCATTGCCAATGCTCTTGCAAATACGTGTTTAGGGTTGTGAATAGCTTACGCATCTATTTATATTCTCGTTTTCCAGCATAAGAAGTTGTTTTTAGCTTTGTGAGTCCGCTTGCACTCAAAATAGCGCCATTTTTCATACCTTAAATGGCCAGGTAGAGATGCTTAGGCCTTTATTGTGATGATTTGAATGCTTAGAAATCGTTTTCTGCTCTTCTTCTAATGCTGTGTGCCACTTATCTGAAATCTCCAGACCACCATATTGAAAAATATTAGTCTAGAGTCTTTGTCTTTAATATAAAAGAAAGCATAGTTCTCTGGCTATAAACATTAGGTTCGTGATTGGAATGTCTAAAAAGCTTACTTTGTATGCATGGTATGACATCCAAAGAATATTATTTTAGGAAACCAAAATTTTTATATCCGTATGCAAAACAATAAAAGAAATTCAGCCATTTTTATGCATAAACATACTAACACTATTTTACTCTATAAATCTATTGTGCGTTCAAAATTAATTGTTAGGTATGTTTGTATGTTTGAGATCTCTATGTGTTTATTTAATTGGTTGGAACAATTTTTAACATAAACAAAGCCAAAAAAAGAACTATTTTTATTGTTTTTAATAAGTATTTTATACTAGAGTGTATTATGTTTATTAAATTCTTTCGAAATTTCAAACCATGGGAAACATACTTCAAAAAATATGCAGCGTGAAATACAGGTTGGAAGTTCAAGTCCAAATTAAGGTTGAAAAATTCTCATGTATATCAATTGTACTAAATTTTGTCTTAAGCTTGTAATAAATTTCTCTTTTCTGATTGCTGGAGCACATATTTTTTTTATTGTAAATCCAGGTCACGTACACTATATACTGTATTTTTAATATCCTGACACGTAGTTTTTTTTTAATAAACCATAACATTACAAGATTGAGTAAATTAAAATTCAGAACAACTGCAAACGCTTTCACAGAACAAACATTATTTATTTTTTATTTTAAGCACTTTCAATATACATCTAAGTTTCATATATTAATAAAGAATAACTTGTTACACAATTTGATTCTATGGAATAATATGTCCACTGGAAATATCTAATAATTAGCTCTAAACTTCACTAATAAAACTTTCTATTTAATTTCGTTCTATATTTTTGAACAGAAAATTCTATCACATCCGTTGTTATTCTATTAGATATTTTTTTTTCACTATGACGAATGAATTGAAATTTTTATCAGTAAAATTAATAAATATAATTTATACTTGATTGCCATCAGTGAATGCTTTATAAACCATGCTAAGCTTTATTAAGCATAATATAACTATTAAAGTTAATAAATTGTTAAAAATAAGAATCCTTATTAAAAATAAGAATAAAATATATATACATATATTATACATCTGCCTACATATACGCACACACTCTATGAATTAAAAATGATGCATCGAGGAGTTGTCCATTATACTACAGTAGATGTGAATAACTAATTTTGAAAAGAAATGCTAACAAAATCATATTTGTTAAAAGCTTTTTTAAAAACTATTATGGGTTCAGTTGTACGAAACTCAATAAGGAGTTCATTGATTGCTTCTGATCATTATCCAAGTTGTGATTCTGTTTGGCATTAACTCACGGAAATGGCATAAGTCATTTTGCGGGATTTCTTGCCAAACACATTACAACTAGCGAGTTAGATAATTTACGTCCAGTGCTGATAAGGTAGATGCTCATCAGAGCAAAAGGTGCAAACAAATGACGAGTAATAGAAGGTCGTATAGATAAGGCTGCAGTTGGAGAACACGAAGACAAATCGTATAATGACATGCCGGACAAGTCCAGAATTAGTCCGTAAAAATATAAGTCGTGGTCACCGTTAATGGAAGAACACCACTATGAGTCTTAGTATCTCATTTTCATACTGCCATGCGATAAGCTACTTGAGACTTTATATAATAACCAAAAAGGTTCTTTTATAATATGAAAGGGCATCTCTTACCATAACACATTTTTGTCAGTTTGTGTGGTGAACGACATCCAGATGAATATACTTGTTTTCGCTCGACATCACCTGGAATTCTTCGCAGGCTAGCGGGGCTTACAAAGTGAATGCAATGAATGCAAAAAAAAAATTACATTCCAACCCATTCGGAAGCGCACCCGACAGCACTAAAACACGGGGCACGCGGGCTCATGCATCGTGTGCAAAATCGCTTAGCCATTGGTGTCTCGTTTATACGCCATCTCATTCATAAAGCCACATAAAGGCCATAAACACCACTCTGAAGTCGTTTGCGGTTGATCACAACTTCTTGAAACAGTAACATATTAATATTGCAAATATCGTCAAATGCCAGCAATGCTCGTCAAAATGTGCGGTTTATACATACTAGTACATTTTGTCTGATTGCTCGTCATCTGCACGCACGCGACAACTACTAATAATATGCATGACTATGTTTATGAGGCATTGATGTATTTAACGTGGGTCAGTGGAAACACATACATAAAAATACGTAAGGTCTATAATTAATATATCTCCAGATACTTCGTTGTATTCCACTGTAGCTGCAGAGTCAGACCTTGGATGCGAAAACTTGATTAATTTAATATGCTATTGTAATTCACGTGCATGCGCATTTCAAAATATTTTAGTAACTATTTTTTGCTTTTATGTTACAGATTATCTTCCATTCAAAAATATTTTTGTCTCCTATCATGTCAGACAGTATTAAATATTTTCAAATTCATTGCTTTGAATTTAATAATGCTGATGAAATTCGCATATAGACTTTTTATTTTTATGAGGGGATTTCAGAAAATAAAGTAAAACATACATCTCACTGTTTTATTTCAGTCTAAATGCCCATTCCTTATTATTTGATTTCAGAAAATAAAGTAAAACATACATCTCACTGTTTTATTTCAGTCTAAATACCCATTCCTTATAATTTGAAATTAGACAAAAACCCAATCCATACTTTAATAAATAGAAAAAGTAAAATTAATAAATTACAGATACGTAATCACAATTAACATTAATAATCACTCTTTAATTAATACAAGTTTTTTAAAGATATTTTTTGTTTTTAAAAATACTAGCTAAAGTAATGTTGAAAAAAGTACCAGAACTACTCTATAAAATAATTACAGGAATGAAATATTAGAACATCGTATTGAACAGAAGATCAAATTATGCTTTCCCTTTGAATGAAATTTATAAAATATGGAGTAATTCTAACTAGAAATTAGTGCTAGAAGCAGCACAATCAAAGTCTTTGATTCAGATAATAAGCGAACGAACAGTTTTGAAGATAAAAATGGTGCCGAAAAAATCATATATCTTTAATTGCTTTTTCTACTTCTTATGCCGAGAGGTTTATTTCATTGATTATGATTAAAAGCATTTCAAGAGAATTGCTCTATAATTGGTGGAAAAAGATAAAACCCTTTGCTTGATTGGAAAAGAATTCGAAACTTCTTGTATTTTATTGCTGTACTTATATGATACATAATAAAAAATCATATTGATTGGTTTGTTACTAATTTCTTTTCTCTTTAGAAAAGTCTGGTATCTGCACAGCTTTACAGATACCTTGAAGCATGTTTCTTTACTCAAGTTTTTATTCTACTTGAAACGTATATCATATGTTTTTAGAAGTTGTCTGATAAGTTAATGTATTTTCCAAGAGATACTGGTACCAATTTGCCTAAGATTAAATTTGTTTAATTTTATCTTTTATAGGTCCACCTGATCCTGTTAGAAACTGCATTGTTGTGAACCAGTCACATTCATGGCTCCAAGTAGAATGTGAACCAGGATACAGCAATGGCCTTCAACAGAAGTTTCATCTGGATGTTTACAACTCAGCAGTGGATCATCTTCAAGTAAACAAAAGCTCCAGTGTTGCTCCAAAATTTTCTGTTCAGGATTTACCTGCAGGAACGCCATTTGTTCTTGTTATCTATGCCTCCAATGAGAAAGGGAAAAGTAATTCATTAGCTATTGTTGCTCACACATCCCAAAATCCATTGACAGATGCAGGTAATATATATTTTCATTGCAATTATTCTAAATTTAAGCTTTAATGTGATTAAATGTATTTAAATATTAATCGTGAAGTACATAAACTCAAGATAATATGCATTTAATGGCGAATCTACGGCTTTTTCTGTCTAGACCAGTGCTTCTCAAACTTTCAGTATTTGCGACCCAATATTCAACCATAATTTTCATCGCGCCTCCCTTCCATATAATTACAGTGGCCGCGGTAGCCGAGTAGTATAGGTATCAGATCGTGGCTTGCATTGTCACGAGTTCGAGCCAAGTACCACTAAAGAACGGCCGTGTAGGGCAGCGATGCACGTTTAATCTGTCGAGAGCTGAAACGCCCTTACGTTGGTGTGGCATGGTAGTTAGGAGCGAGGAGTTCCAGCTCAAGTGTCGTCCACGTCACTTGACCATGGTTCGAAATTACGTGGTCCGTCGCCATAAGCCATCGTGTAGCTGAACAGGGTGATGTTAATATTCAATCAATCAATCCATAAAATTACAATGTATTTAACTCATTAATATTATACTTTGACGCTAAGGCTACACTACGACTTTAAATTCTTAAGTGCCTCCGGCGTATATAAACGTCTCTCTCATCCAAAGTAATAACTTTCCTGAACGTATATATACGTCTTTCTGAAGTACGATTTTTTCTGTGCACTGTCATTCACAAAATTATTCCGAAATATTTTGAATGCAACAAAGAGGCATTGGCAGTGTTTACAAAGGATTTACTTAGTTCAGAAGATTTGCTTATTTATTCCTTTTCTTATCTCCCCATCCAATATATCACATTCACAGGCCTGCGTGGAAAACGGTAGCGTTAGGGAGTCAAACATGCATATTTTAATCAGCAGTAATGGGATTAATTACAAACCGTTCAAATTATCAAGATAAGTGGAAATTTGTGTACATAATTTTATTTATAACAAGCCCATGGAGTCAGTGGTAATTATTAAACTCATTTTTAACTTACTGTTCTCAAATTAATTGTAAAATATAGTGTGCAGTACTAATATATTTATAAGTGTATTATATCAGTGTAAATTTGTTTTTATTTCTTATCATGTCAGAATGTATTTTTGTTTGTTTACTTTCAGTAACTTAATATTTTTTTAAATAATCAATATTATTTCAATATGCTCGCGCCCCCTTAGGGGGCGCGCCCTACATTTTGAGAAACGCTGGTCTAGACAGTTCCAAATCCTTTGAGAAAAGTAGATAAATATATAAATTCAATAAAAACACTGGATGTCTTAAATGTTTGTGTTGCTTCACATCTTAATTTTAAAAATGAAACAATATTTATTAAATAAAAATCTCCAAAAATAACGAAGTGTGTGTGATCTTGCATACAAATTTGAAAGTTTATTTAGTTGCAACTTATAAAAAATTCACGCCATCGACTGTATTGCTCGAAATTTTACAGTGAGCTTCGTTGAAATTTGTAAGCCTGTAATGGTCCCTGGGGACCTCACTTTGAGAACTAGAATAATTATGAGACATAAATGAACCAGTAGCCATTTTTATAAATAACTTTCTTTATTTGGTTAATTTTCCCAAATAGAATCAAATAAACTTATGAACAGTAATTTTAATACTATGAGGTTTTAAAGGTAATATCCTTTAAATTAACTTATTTAATTAATGATCTAATTAATTAATTTATTAAATAATGATCACGCAGAAATTACCACGATAAGAGATCCCAGAATTATATTTAATAATGTTCTTATTGAACATTTAACTTTAATCCGACTCTTAAAGCTTGAATGAGACTTTAACTTCAAAATGATATTTACCTCTAGGAATCTCAATTCTTCATGAGGATAATTTATCTTCAACAACAATATTTCAATTCAAAATCACTATAACTCTATGTTTCAATGTCTATCTCCTACTGCTCTAACTTTACTATTTCGTTTGACTTAAATACTGAATCTAATCTGCATAATAAGGAATCCTGTTCGCTTTTTTGGAGTTGATTGGAAATAGGTAGGGAATTAAATTTCCCTAAAAGGTCGGTTCAGAAGGTTAGTGATAAAGTTCCGTATAGATTCGTCACAATCCCCCAAAAAGAAAACGGGATTTATTCGAAGGACTCAAATGTCCTGAAAATAAATTACGTAAATCCTATCTTTGTCTTACAGTACCGACGATATTAATTTCTAACTGTATATTATTGAAACATCTTCCGTGATGAAAAAGGATAAAATTACGATTTAGAATTAATTGACAAACCTCATAATATTTTACAAGTTTAAATTAATCCCTGCACTCTATCCATTCGGCGAAGGGGCGTGGGAAAAACCACCCTAGTGGTGGCAAAAAACCAGCCCCATAGAGTATGACTTATACATTATACAAAAAAAAATACAATACAATCTTCTGTGGCACTGGAACATCGAAGACTTCAGGGTCAGCTACCCTGAAAGATTGATATCCATTTGAGAAGTAGGTAAAAGCAGACATGAAGTTATACATTTGTTACATGAATGTCAAATACAATAAATATCTGGTTCCTTTGCCTTCTCATTCGAAAAACTTGATGCGCTAGTTAGTGTTAATGGTTAATCTATCTAACTTCGCCGCGCTCTAAGGCACCAGATGTGAAACAAAACATACATAGAAACATACATAGCATATAATAATAATCATTTTGTAATAAACAAATAACACAAACAACCAAATGAATTGTCGCATCTTAGCGAAGTCATACATCGAAGTAAACAAATGCAAAATTTACAGATGTTTTCTCCAAAATACAAAAAGTAACACAAAAGTCGTTTTTTTTTTTTGTTATAGAAAAAAAAACACACACAATGTAGTGTCCACTTTTGTCAGTCTTCTTAATTTTAGAGTCCGCCCGTGACTTGCTTTAATTGCAAAAATTCTTCATTTGTTCGTATCGCGAAGATAAAGAAACAATACAACCTGGATTTTGACTGTTAAATCCTATGCACTGGATCTCCATTCAACGCTTCCATACTGAGGCTTCTTCTGCGGAATGTGTTGCCAGGTATGCCGTTGATTTCGATGTTGTTGAGGTCCTCATGGATTCTGTCTTTTTCTTGTATACGGCTCCGTAGATAGTATGGGCAAGGTCACCTTGTATTGGTTTGATTCGACCGGACTGGTTTCTCCGCTTGTTCGTTGCGTCTTCTCGTTGTCGCTCTGGTCTGACGGGTCTGGTTATCACGTCCACTAACTTCCATTCGGGATCCACTTGTAGTCGTAGCAGTTCTGCGATCAGGCAACTTTGATGGACCTGCAATGGACTTTTTACTCCTGGTGAAGAGGTATTATGTTTTTGAAACTTATAGTTCTTGGACGAGAACGAGGAAGGGATCGACCTCTTGACTCCCTGTCTTTGTTCAGGAGCGTGTCTTTTCCGGTCCTAATGATCAGATCCTTGTCGGGATCTCTTCTTACATATCTTGGACCGTTTTAAAGCTTGGTCTTTCAACGCAGTACTATTAATTTTACGTTTATTTCTGGGGATCTCCCGTGTGGTGTTACTCTGTCGTGATCTACACCCCTTACTTTCCTGACTAGAGGTTTTCCTATGCTCTTTAAACTGTCCTTGATGTGATCTATTTGATCCATGACTAACTTCTTGTTCGTCATACAGAGTTTCTACCGGACTATCCGAATTAATCGTGTCTGACTGACGAGGTCGGTACACTCGAACCTGATCAATATTAACAGTTATATTTCTTCCGTTTTTCCAGATAACTAAATTATTTCCTTTTATTTCTAAAACCTTATAGGGACCTTCAAACTTAGGCATAAATTTTCCCACCTGTTTCCTACGCGCAGCACTTAAGAAATGTGTTTGAAGTAAAACCAAATCGTTCACTTTGATGTGAACATCCCTCCTTCTGAGATTGTAATGTTTTTCCCAAGACTTATGCTTTTTTTATTTCGTCTTGCCTCATCGAATAATCTTTCGATGTTATTACCAACATATTTCGCATCCTCCGTAACATTTATGAGCTTGCTAAACGGAGTTATGATTTTCCTTCCCAAAAACAACTCAGTCGGAGTTTTATTTGTCGTCTCATTTACCGCCGTGCCAAATGCGAAAGCGAACTCGTGTAGAAATTGGTCCCAGTTTTCATGATTTTCTTCAACAAAAGAAGCTATCATTTGAACTGAATTTCTATTCACTCTCTCCGTGAGATTAGACTGTGGTCGGTACGTTACCGTTTTCATATGTTTGATGTCCAACCTGTGACTGAGATGTTCAAACACGTCAGAAATAAATTGGGGGCCGTTATCACTTATCAAAGAAATCGGAGCTCCGTAACGCTATATAGTTATTAAAAAAGGCATTAGCTATTGTCTGGGCTGAAGCTTTACGAAGAGGAATCAGCTCACACCACTTAGTGAAGTGGTCAGTTATAACTAATATGATTTTCTATCTCTCGGGTCGGGATGCGGGGTAGGGGCCTACTAAGTCTAGCGTTACAATTTCATTTGGATATTTCGAAACTATAGGCATTAAACGACCAGCTGGTAGCGCGTTTTTATAATTAAACTTTTGACACCTGTCACAGGTTGAAACATATTCAAATATATATTTTCTCATAAATGGAAAATAGCACGTGTCACGAAGTTTAAGATATGTCTTCCTCTTTCCGAGATGTCCTGCCAATGGCAGATCATGAAATTCTTTCATTATATCTTTTCGAAGAGAACCAGGAATATAAACTCTTAGTTCTCCCAGATTAGAAAAATACTTCGCGTAAAAGAGGAGACCATTTATTAACTTGAAGTCCTGGGACCAACTCTCGCATACCGTCGCATTAACAGAACCGTCATCAGGGTTTTCTAAGTATCGATAAATATGTCCTAATTCAGGATCTTCCCTCTGTTCCTTAATGAATTGTTCACGGGAATTTATTGCGAGGGCTCTAAGAGCTGCGCACGAAATTTGCGACCACTCGACACTGTCTACTGGATTTATTGATAAAAGATCTGCGACCACGTTTTGAACACCATGTCTGTGTTCCCATTCTATGTTAAACTCTGACAATTTCAATGCCCATCGGATCATCCTACTTGATAAATTCTTACCATTGGTTAACTTCGTTAACGCTGCGTGATCTGTAATCACTTTCACAGGTAGGGGGTCCAAAATAAGTTTTAAACTTATTTAGAGCCCAAATTACCGCCAAACATTCTCTTTCGGTAACCGTATAATTACGTTCTGCTTTATTAAGGGTTCGAGACGCGAAAGCAATAGGTTTTGATTTTGCTGAAGCACAGCACCAATTCCGACCCCACTTGCATCAGTGAATAAATTGAACTGTTCAGAAAAATTTGGTAATTGCAAAATCGGTGCCTCCGTTAGTGTGCGTTTGATCTGATCAAAAGAATCCTGTGCTTCTCCCGACCAGTTAAACTTTGCCCCCTTTTTCTTTAATTGGTACAATGGTTCGCATATATCTGCGTATCGCGGAATAAATTTTGGTACCAACCCGTCATCCCTAAAAATTTTGACACTTCTCTATTATTTTTGGGAGGTTTCATTTCCGTAATTGCCCGAATTTTCTTATTGTCAGTTTCGATTCCTTCTTTACTAATAATCAGGCCTAAATATTTGAGTTTGTCACGAGCGAAGTGACATTTTTCTTTATTTAATGTTAGCCCTGCGTCTCGTAATAAGGTAAAAACCCGAGTTAAATGATCAAGATGGTCTTTGAACGATCTAGATGTTATTATAACATCGTCCATGTAAACTGACACGAAACGCCCAATAACAGGTTGGAGGATTATATCGATAGCCCTTTGGAAATTAGGCGCCGCCCCAGAAAGACCAAAAGGCATGCGTAGGAATGCAAAAGTGCCATTGCGAGTGATAAACGCTGTTTTTTCTATGTCCTTTGGACTAATCGCCAACTGAAAATAGCCACTTCTGAGATCTAGAGTGGACATAACGTTGGTGTGTGGGATATTGGTGAGTAAGTCATCAATAACCGGTAATGGATATCGAGGATATTTGGTAATTCCATTTAGTTTCCGATAATCGATCGCGAAACGATACGCCTCGGGAGAATCTGGAGGAAGGTCATTGTTCTTTCGAGTTAATACGACTGGAGATGCATAGGGCGAATTAATAGGACAAATTGTACCATCCCGTAACATCTTATCTATGTGATAATCAATAATGCCTTGTTTGACCCGGTCGTACTTGTATGGTCTCGACACTACCGGTCCCTTATCTCCAGTATCTATCTCATGATATACAACATGCGTTAATCCCGGTTGATCGGAAAATAACCCTTTAAAATTATTAAATAAGGCTTTTAATTGCCTCTGTTGCTCGTCATCAAGTTTCGATTCTGTGAGATCAATATCAACGAGTTTCTCCTCTTTAGGCGTTTGTTTGATCAGATGATCGGGAATGATTAAGGATTTCTGATCAAAATCTAATGTTAATCGCGACGCCTTCATAAAATCAATCCCCAAAATGCACTGATACTGCATGTTATCAAGTATATGGAATTTCCCAGGGTTTCTGAAATTCCCTGATTCTAATTTGTAATTCGACTCTACCCAAATGACTGCACGGGGCTCCTTGTGCTGTCACGACTCTGTCTTTCGTCTTTTGACGAGGTCGGTATGAAAAATAATTGCGGTATACCTCCTCCGAAATAAAAGATTTCTCTGCTCCCGTGTCCCATAGTGCGGTAATAAAGGTTTCATTTAATAGAATAGGGACATACGGTAATTCGACTGGGGTCATTCTTATAGAGGATACTCTGATAGGCCGATGATCCCGAACTGGAGGATTTTCCGTACCCCGCGATCGATTACCCCCATATTCACATCGATCGCTTAAAAGTTTAAATTTCTACTTCGTTCATTTTGACCTCGAAATGAACTATTTCTCGACCCACTTTGTCGACCGCCTTGACTGTGGAATGGTTGATCCGATTGTCCACCTTGGCGTCTACCCTCGAATCTGCGATTATTTGTGAAACCTTGGTTTTCGAACCGATTAAACTCCCTTTGTGGTCGGCTATTATTGGCGTATCTCTCATTATTTCTGTTTTCCCTCAATTTTCCTGTCTATGCCGGGTATTAAAACGATTGTTTTCATGAGGGCCTGAACTTCTAAATCCCTCACTCGAACCTCTGATTTGTCTATGTATAAAACGTTCTTTGTATTTATCAACGATTTGTAGGAGATTGGCAGTATTTCGTGGATGTCTAACTTCGACATAATCCAAAATTTGAGGTTCTAATCGACTAACGACGTGATCTATTAATTTTTTCCTCCGACATTTCTAGTTTAAGTATTTTATGAATTTTCAACAATTCATAAATAAAGTCCGAAGGCTGTTGATCTCGTCTTTGTGATGAGGAATAAAATCGCGTTTCTAGTTCTGACCTGTTTCTGACCACGGGAAATTGTTCCGACAATGCCTGTTTAAAGTGCGCGTAGTCTGTTGTCTTATCTTCAATGACTCTATAACCTAGAACTTCGAACCAGTCGAGTGCTCGACCTTTGAGATGACCTTTCAAGTAAGCACATGCCAGTTGTGCAGGTATCTCATAATACGCGAGATTATGATCAATATTCTCCAAAAAGTCATCGATGTTCTCAATCCCCGAAAAATATTGTTCCGGAATGATTCTAAAACTGGATCCGACTCTATTCTCGGGATTTATACGTTGGGCGCCATTGTAATGGTCCCTGGGGACCTCACTTTGAGAACTAGAATAATTATGAGACATAAATGAACCAGTAGCCATTTTTATAAATAACTTTCTTTATTTGGTTAATTTTCCCAAATAGAATCAAATAAACTTATTAACAGTAATTTTAATACTATGAGGTTTTAAAGGTAATATCCTTTAAATTAACTTATTTAATTAATGATCTAATTAATTAATTTATTAAATAATGATCACGCAGAAATTACCACGATAAGAGATCCCAGAATTATATTTAATAATGTTCTTATTGAACATTTAACTTTAATCCAACTCTTAAAGCTTGAATGAGACTTTAACTTCAAAATGATATTTACCTCTAGGAATCTCAATTCTTCATGAGGATAATTTATCTTCAACAACAATATTTCAATTCAAAATCACTATAACTCTATGTTTCAATGTCTATCTCCTACTGCTCTAACTTTACTATTTCGTTTGACTTAAATACTGAATCTAATCTGCATAATAAGGAATCCTGTTCGCTTTTTTGGAGTTGATTGGAAATAGGTAGGGAATTAAATTTCCCTAAAAAGGTCGGTTCAGAAGGTTAGTGATAAAGTTCCGTATAGATTCGTCACAAGCCCATTTCTGACGGAAAAAAAACACTCAGATTTATGTTAGTAATTTTTTTTCTTAGCCCCTCCCCCCTGCATTGAGAATTTGTGTTCGTTTGTATAAAGTTGCGAAATAGTGGAAATGTGGAAAACTGTTCTCTCGCAAATTTTAGAAAAAAACACGTATTGCATTTGGCAATACTTTAATCTTTGGCAAAGGTGTAAAAGTTCCCATTTTAAATTTTTAGTCCTATAGATTCGAAATGTGACAAGCTAATTAAAGATATGGTCTCTAAGAACTGATTTTTATGGAAGTAGGATTCCAAGGGTTTGAGCTACAGGGGTGTTATAAATAAATGTTTTGCATATTAGACTTTCAATTCCTCTTATTTTTTTTTGTTTCCTATAAAACATTTTAGCATACCACGGGCGGTGGAATGCTAAAACTTAAATATACATAAATTAAGCATATATGTATATATATATATATAAAAGGTAAGTTTGGCAAATATTGGCATATTTTAGCAACTATCCATGTTATTCGTAATGGTTTTGAGTTGATGCATTCGTAATGCGGTGTTGTTAAACTCAAGCGTCATGGAGGATGTGATTTGTTTGTGTTGTAGTGCGGCTCAAAATAAGTGCAAACATAAAATTTCTATTACAGACACTGTTACCTGATAGTTCAAATTGGGGTTGTTGTTATGTTTAAGTTATCTTACTTAAGATTTGAAACACAAAATTAATTAATTTTACATGTAATATATAAATGGTTGTAATCTTATAGGCGTAGTATCCGTTGGTGACAGTGGGAATTTCATTATTTCTCCTTTTGACAGCAGTAACAACAACTATTGAATAATGTCACCAAAGCAAATACGGGCAGTAAAATTTAAAGTAATATGAGCAGTGCCGATATTTGATATAGTAATGTTTTCCAACGCCACTCCTGGAACATCTTCTCTTACTACATGGCCTTTGAGTTTATCTTCCTTCCATAAGCGTCCTTCTTTTTTAATAATTTAGGAAAAACTACAGCTGCACGTGTCTCATCTATTGTCCCTACTGAATTCTCGCAGTAATCAGCTTGATTTTTGGTGGAGCTGAGTCCAATTCCAATACTGAAAACAACCTGTGGAAATCACGGAGAACGTAAGAAGGATGCAAGAGAGCTGAGAAGTGTAGAATGTCTACGCTTCTACGAAGAAGAGAGTTGCCAACGGGAATAGTATAGAGGCAAACCGTATAGCAACAGCAAGTGCTAGCGAACAGAAAAGGCATCCTACATTTGTCTTATTTGCTGTGCTATCTATTATGATGAAAATAAAGAACATGAATGGGTGCAATGTTTTTTCTTTGGTTCATGCATATTCCGTGAGAAAAGTGTAGAGTTTGAAGGTGGCTCTTTCTATTGTAATGAGTGAAAAATTCATGTTAGGTTAATAGTTTATCTATTTTCACCATTTAATTATTTTTTGTCTATAGATAATAACTGGGACATTTTTTGTAACACAGTTTGTTCAATAACAAATATTTGAATTTAGTTTTTATTCATTTACTAAAAATGTTATTTGTGTTAAAATGCATTTTCGTTTGGGAAAGGTCAAAGAGATTACAGTGTTTCTCTTATATTTTTTAAAATGCTATTAGTCCATATTTCCGACATTTGTGTCCATATTGCTTAAAGTTTTAGTCCAATATAGATAATTGAGGAATTTATTTTGGAGCTTATTTATATGCACATCAACACAAGTTATAGGTTTGTTGCTATACCAATACAAAGACCTTACTCTAAAGTCTGAAATAACTTAATTTCGAAGCAATGGAAAGTATTTTACCGTAGTATATATTTAATTATGTGTTTTGTGGTGCCAATATTTAACAAGTTTACAATATATATTTATATATATCTATGCCCTTATACATTGTCATAATAAACCCATTGATACGGTTTGCGAATGTCTAGTATAATATAAAATTTAATGGTATAATTAAGTGTAAAGTAATTACATTTGTTATTTAAGATACAATTGATTTATTTACAATTACAATATGCACTTCATAAACAGCATTCCATGGTATATACTTATGTAATAATTTATACTTTAAGATACGTAATTTAAAATGTATACAAGATGCAATCTATGCATTTATTTATGAAAGTGTATTTACGTTTTTCTCTTTCGTTTTCATATATAAATTATGATGTACATACAAATGTTATTTCCTTTTTGTGTGCCATTCACAAAGGAGAAGATTAATTTCTTAAATAATTAATTAAGGATTCTTGCTCATTAAGTTATGAAAACCGCATACAATTTGCATAATATGTTTTCAAGGACTCATGGTTATCCACACGATTAATACAGCATACGTTTAGGCAGGCAAGAAAGACATCTTACATTTCCTAAACATATACCTTGAAATTTCGTGACTTTTCATTTATATTCGAAACCTTCCAAAAATGTTGTTTTCTTAGTTATCGTAAGTGTTATTCGGATTTTTTTTAAAAAAATAAACTGTTATCATGTCTATTTAAAGTTGGATGATTTATTTTTTTAAACTTTATTTTTGCAGAAGCAGCATTCATGTCGAAACTTAGTCCTCTGGCAGGAATACTTTTAGCAGCATTGGGAACACTTTTAATGATTGGTGTCGTTGGCTTGGCATTCGTCCAGATTCGGAAAAGAAGACCACAGAAAAGTTAGTGAGGTTTTTATTTTGTTACTTGAATGTTCATTAGAATTGATTTTGAAGTCAATTTTATGTACCTATATAAAAAAGTACAATATTATATGATAAATTTGTTAATATTGTGGAGTCTAAATGAGTCTTTTTTATACATAACTCAGAACTAGTGATCTTTAGCTTAAGTATTTTATCTGAAAAAATGTGAGTTATATTCATTTTTATAATTTTGAAATGGAAGTTAAAAATATATATTGTTATTATACTGAAATACAATCTCTATATAACAGTTTTCCTTTTTTAAAAAAATGAAAATCACTACAATAGTAAATACACTGTGCTCCATATTAGTTTTTACCTGGAATTTATATCATTTGTATATTGTTTATGTTAGTATATATATATATATATATATATATATATATATATATATATAAATACTAACATAATTATATATATATATATATATATATATATATATATATATATATATATCATATGTTGTTCGGATTGAAGTTTTTTAAAACAAAAGCATATGCCAAAACACCTCTACGAAAAAAAATGCCTCAATTCAATAATATTTTATCTTGTATTGAGCTAAGATTTAATTCCTTTTAGTAAAAGTAGGTAAATATAAATTGAAATAAACTAATTCACATGGATATCGCATGTCCTGGGATAGAAACGAACAGTATTAAACTTTCAAAAACATCGACTTCTGAATTTATATATTTAGAACATTATCTTTTAAAACCAATTTTTATATTGTTATAGATAATTTAGAAAATCGATTTGTATCTAACAAGGAAGTTAGTAAGATATAATCAAAAGGGTTTCTCAAGTCTTACATAAACAAAGTATTTTTTTTTATTTATATGGGGTGACGCCCAACCTCTCAGGAACCCATGAATAGACGTTTTAGATGGATGATAAATCTGAGGATGAGCTGATAATAAAACTTGAGAGCATTTTGTATCAAGACAGATCAGGACACGTCAAACATCATATTGTCTTGCGCGATCTTTTTGAAAGATGATGTCTCTGAGTTTTCAAAGAAAGTGCATACCTAGTGGTTTTAATACCCGAGTAAATATAACGCTTTCCAATTAATGCAGATGTGATCAAGAAGAAATTCTGTCATGAAATTAGTGACGGTCCATACTATCACACTAAATGCAGTTCTCGTATTGCGATGTAGAATTCACACAAGTAGGTACATTCGTTCTCTTTGACGAGGTCAGACAGGAATTCATCTATCACGAAGTTGCAAGTAGAACCAGGATTCGTTTGCATAAAAGTTAAACTGCAAAACCCAAGTATCAAATTTTGTTGTTGGGTGCACCATTGTCGTTCCTTCAAGGCAGGGCGCAATAATTGTCGCCAGGCTGAAAAATTCTTGCTACTCCAGACATCGTCGTATTATACACATGGATACTTGATGTGCCATAAACAAGCTTACAACCTGATTCAAGGTCCATGATATGGCTGAATAATCGTTCTAGTCCGAGGGGACAACATGTATCGAACCTAGCACGTAAGTGCCAAGTTGCTGTTTTTTGAAATATTGCATGACTTTCAGTATGATCCTTCTAATGACATCAACTCCATATTCGATCAGCAATCGATAGATTCTGACCAATGCCAGAAGGTATATGGTGGAACAATGAGCCACACCCTCGATTGGTCATGATCATTCCACTACAGAACTCGAAAACATGCTGGTAGGTTTTTTTCCTTCTTAAACGAGGTATAATACATTTCTCACAAGCTGACAACATTAAAATGTGACTTTTTTATTAGAAATCCATTGTGTAATTTTTTTTCATATAATTTGAGGTGCCATTTCTCCCTCTTCCATCATTCAGATGCATTTATATAATAATAGTTGCACATCCTAGTATATTTGTTTTACGCAAATTTGACATTTGCAACATCTCACACCCATAGTACTGCAATTTTGTTGACTATTAATGTATATTTAACTATTTATTGTGCTGAAGGTATACTATATTATTCAAAATCAATAACACTTATTAAGAATTCGTTCAGTATTACATACATTCTTCAGAAAAAAAGTACATTTTTATGCATGATCCTATTTATTTTATGTATAGATCTAAATTTCATAAATGGTACGAGATTTTGTGCTTATATGCATGATTAATTCTCTATGACAGTAGTCGTAGAGGTGGCAGGAACAATGACGACGTTAGATTTTTTCTTCTTTATTTCCTTAAACATAATTTATTCAGGATCAAAAACATGGCACTATTTATTGTAGAAAACGTAAAATATGCATCCGCTAAAAAAATATTTAAGGAATATAATTCGCACCCGATCTCATGGATACGCATATCGATCGAAAATCTATACATTTTTTCACCATCTGCGTTTGTTTACTTATAACAAGTTCTAATTTTCGTTTAAGGACGTGTCAACTGCAGATGAGTAAAGGTCCATGGTTCGGGTTAAAATTGGCTTCGAGATTCGAATCCGAGATCATGGCACGATTAGTCGAAAAACATTAATACGTTTTATAAACTGCCTAATAATCAAAAATTGAAAACGTGTAGATTTTGGATGTAAATGTGGTCAAACAAAGTTTTATTTTCATTAAAAATCATTAAAAATTTTCATTTTCGGAAGATTTTTATAATTTCCTTTTAAGTTATTATTTCTCAATCATGAGTAGAAATATAGATGGAATTAATTTAATTTTTAAGAGTTTAATCATATATAATTATATATTCTCTTATTTCTTTTATGAAATTCTTATTTTTCATTCTGATTATTATACGGAAAAAATATGTTATATAAAAAGTTAAATCACAGTAAATTGAAGAAATATATGAATAGTTTTTTTGTAGTGTGATGGAAGTTTGTTGGATTTTTACGCTATTAATTATTTATAAAATAACATGTATTATCTGTGATTTCAAATTTATCACTGCCCCTTTTTAATTATCTTTTTAATTCATTATCATACACATGAATTATCTTTGCCTATTATTGAGCTACTGTAATTTTAAATAAATTAAATATACATTTCATGGAACAATCGCACAATTGTCAATATATTTTCTGTTAGTAATCAAATACCTTCTACTACAGTTAGAAATAAGAAGAAAAGAACATAAACATGAGAAAATCAATTATGATTAAATGTACTTTCTAAGTATTACTTTCTAGAAGCAAGAGAAAAAAAGATATTGCTGCTTTTTTATGGTAACATATTATTGACGAAATCAATAATTCTCCGAAATGTATTCTGAAATAAGATTTGTTCTCGGGCTGATTGCGAAGGGTGTGTATAACGCCATACTTTATCTTTAAAGGAAATATATATATATAACGGATATTACTTCAACTAATGCATTTTTTAACTGACGCATTTGATAATAATTAGATGAATAAGAATACATAATATGGGCATATCTTTCAATTATTAGGCATTACCTTTATTTAGCTTTGTTATTTTTCTTATATACGTATTTCTATTCGTTTCATTTTTTATAAAACCTAAATATTATTACATATTTTGCCTATCAGAGATTCACGATCTTACTCCAAATTTCGTAATACCACAGGAAAAAATTGAATATAAGTACTAACATAGATAATATTTATATCACTGAATTAACTTTGTTATAATGAAAAACTTTTGAATAAAAATTATGGTCTCTAACTTAAATGATCTGCTTTTATTTATTTCATATAATGCAGTTTAAATAATGTTAAGCATTTACACTCTCTGTTATCTTATTCTTTAAATTTTAGATCGACAAATTTTACTTACCTTTACAGTCAGATGTAATTTACTTTCTCTTTTCCAAATTATTTTTTCATAAAGTAACTTGTGAAAGTGTTTTTTATGTTTCAAATTTTCATATTTTTAAATGTGTGCAAGAATAAGTAAAATGAATATCATTCTAATATTTTATAACTACTTTGTGATCCGTTTCTCTTTCGAGATTTATCTTCTCTCTCTTATGAGCAAATGTGAAATTTTCCCCTAGCATTTAAATTTTCAGAGGCCCAGTGGTTGAGTGTTTGCGTGTCTCGCTTACACACCTCAGGTCTGGGTTCTAATCCCGGGATAGGCAAGGTCGACTCAACCTTTCATTCCTACTGAACTGGGTTAATGAATGAGTACCACGCTTGCTTGGGAGCTTAAACACTGAGGGTCTCGCTTCAGACTGACCACCTGATCAGGACATATGCTCATGTACCTCAACACCCAATAGTCACGTGTACTGGGATGAACACAGTAGGCCCTGGCACTCATGGCTGCTGCATTGTTCACTATAAGTTTAATTAAATTTTCAAATCACATTTTTATTTTATTTTTTGAACAAATTAGATTTTTAAATATATGTGATGCTTTTCCAGTAATCTAAAAAGTAAACGTTGATTAAAAAACTAATATACAAATGTAAATCCGTCACGAAACATACTTTTTGTATAAAAAGTGTTCAACTAAATATAAGAGCCTTAAATGCTTCTGAATATAGCTTAGATCAATTTCGAGGGAAAAATTGGCTTTGTATTCCTATATCAGAAACAATTATAAACTGCTAAAACCAAAAGTACTTTAAAATCATGCCCTTAAAATTAATCAATAACTAAGAGAATTTCAAATATATATGATAAAATTGCATGTAAATGGTTCCAACATCTTCCTTTTGTGGCTAATAGCCTATACTGTTTTTTACCCTAATTAGTGATAGTATAGAAAAACTGCATCTCCATAGCAAAAATCTTCAAATCAAAAATTTCGACTACTTTTTGGGTCTATATTTTTCTGTATATTATTCTGGGTGTTTTGTTAAATATAAAAAGCTTTAGATATTATATTCCATTTAAACCTTCATTGTCCAACTGTTTATAGAACTGTACTATACAGATACGTTAATGGTAATGTAATGTTTTTCACGTAAGCAGTTTATGAATCATCAAATTTGATTTTTAAAAAGTATAGACATTTCGTCATGTGTAGTCGTAGATGGAAATTTAGATTCTCCGCCTTAATTTACTTCGTTTATTTTTTGAAAATGTTAACTTTAAAATTCAATATTTGTTTGAAAAATTAATTTCATATTTGTTAATCGTGTTCTGGAAGACACCCTGAACAGAAATGTTACATGAAAATTTTACTTCAGAATTACACAATGAATCAAGTTTAAAATTATTAGCAAGAAATATAGTAATGTTGTTTGTGTTGAAGCAATTTGAAGAGAGGTTGCATAAATGTTTCAGATGGTAGAGTAAATATATTTTATTGTAATAAATCAATAGAATATGATAGTTTAACGGAAACTTAATGAAAAAGAAGTGTAAAAGTTTAATAAGTATAAAAGGAATTATAAATTTTTCGAAACTTTTTCTAAAAAAACCGTATAAAAATTGCGAACAAATAATAGCTACGGTAATGAAACAAAACCTTTACCCTGAAACGAAAAAGATAGATACAAGAAAGAATTTGAACTTTATATTTTGGGATTTTATATCGAGCTTTCACTCGTTTGGAAATCCAACATGAACGGTACACTGCCGGTCAAGATAATTGCCTTACTCGGTGCGTAACAGGATATTCCTAAAATGTTATGCTATAGTCTCAGACGAGAATCTACCGGAATACCGAGAAGATATTGATCTTTTGGAAATGTAGCTTTGGAGACTGAAAAAGTTCCCTCAGAATTACATCACTAGCCAGTTGGAAGAAGCTAGAACATTTTTGCTCCGTTCCCCTCCATATCCCTGCTATCTGCCTGTCATCAGTTTCCTTCTTACAAGATGCCACTCCGAACAAACACGAAGCGTCGGCAAGCTACTGGTGCTTACAATAAAGAAATCGCTGAAAAAATAATAAATAATACATTTGAAACACAATTATAAATAGAGTCATAGCTGAATTTTACTCTAATGAAATTAGCAGAGTAAAACATTAACATAATACGCCATTTAATACTTTTTTTATAATTTAGCATCCGTTATACAGAGTATATAGGTGACCAAATAAAAAGACGAAAATTAAAGATAACATAGTTTAACAAATTGTAAAGATCTGGTATAAATATCGGAAGTTCTTAATATCTTTCTTCTGATAAGAAGTAACTTGAAAAAAATACATGTGTCATATCAGTGAATTACATTTTATACTAATCAATTCTTATGGATAGTTAAAATTTTTAATTGCCGTTTGAATGGAAAAAATGGTACTGTCTTACACTTCCAGCTGAATCAGGCTGAGAAATGACATTCCAGATGGCGTCTCTCTGATTCCTATGTTAGGCTATATCTTCTACCAAATGAGAAGTATGAACAAGTTATCAACTGATATCATCCCATACATAAACAATGGACCACATATTCTTTAACCGTGGGGAAAGAATAAAGAAAAACCTATCGTTTACACTGAAGAAGGCATTTACATTCGGAGCAATATGCCTTGAAAAGTACAACTTCAGGAATACGTTGAGAAAGAGATAAAAACTGAGATTGAATAATTTTTTTGATATAGTTACTACTGTTCAGGGTACTTTCTTCCAGTTTAGATAAGTTAAGGCCACCTATAATACTCAACAACGGATCATACTATCATACCAGACGTACGGACGCTCAACAAAACACCCTAGGTGCCCCCTCCCACTTCTGTAGAGTCTATCGTTATAACCAAGATAATTATGCATTAAGACTTATTTGAGAAAACATGTTGTCAATTGGCATGCAATTGTTCGTTGTTGCTAGACACAAAGTTAATTCTACAACATAGTAATCCAGGGCAAATAAATATTTTCACGTAAATCAAGGCACACCATACATCGAGGAATCAAATCATAATTATAATAGCACACTTTCAGTGGAGCCTCAATGTTACACAAAACTTAAGATGATTGACTCAGTGCAGTCATTAACAGCAATGTAGCTAATGCTTGTGTCCATACTATGAAAATGTCATAGTCTATAGTCCACAACAAAGGCTTTGGTTTGCTGCTTTTGTGGTTTTTCATAATCCAATTTATCCACACGGTGATGTACACGTTAGTGTTGATTTTGCGATACGAAAGTCTCTTATTGGAATGACAAAGGCGATAAATACAATTCAAGACGCCTTTTAAGTGTATTTTACGTATGACCCACATGGAAGCTTCCACGGTGTTATTCGCACCTCACGTAAGTAATCATTTTGTACCAGTTTTGCATTCCATGCAAGTATCGTTTGTTTTAAATGACTCATTTATGGATTTGCGCATAGAGAACGAAAATGCTTCAAAAATATCATTTTAATACTTATATACTTGTTTCTGTTACTTAGAATTATGTATCATTTTAAAAACATCAAATCCAGTTACTTTTTTACACTTAGAAAACAATAGACTGATTTCGAATTTATTGCGCAATGTCTTAACAAATTTCAGAAGTAAATCTTAAAATTTTCAAAGACAAATATCTAAAATATAAACAAAAAAAACAATCTTTGTAAATTTTTGAACATATATTTTTTTCTAATGTAATACAAATTTTACGGTTATTAAGACTTTAATTTAAAAGGTAAAAAAATATGAAAACTATAATAAGTATTATTTAAAATATGAATTCTAATTAATAAAACTGAAACTCAGTTGCGCAACAGCTCATGAGGATCAGGGCTTACTGCGCCCATCCCAATATACATGACCATTGAGCGCTGGAGTGTATGAGCAGATGTTCCAATTAGGTGGTCAGCCTGAAGCAAGACCCCCAGTGGACCCCATGGACCCACTGCAGTAGGGATGAAAGGTTGACTCGACGTTGTTCAAGTCGGGAATGTAACCCAGATATGTGGTGCGGAAGCGCGATATGCTTCTACTGAATCACGGGGCCTTCAAATCCTAATTATTATTTATGAAATTCAAACTAAAGTCAAGATCAGATTTAAAATTTTTTTTGAACTCATAAATAAATGCGAGGTTTTTTTTGTATTTCAAATTAGTAAGAAACACTTTTGCTATCATATGATCAATCAATTCGTAGTTGTAGCACCCCAAATGTTCCAAAGACAGGGATGTTTGTACCTAATTGTTGTTATCGTCTGAAAAAAAAATTAAAAAAAGGTTCATCAATGCATTTACAAATTCTACAATGTTTCTCTTTAGCAGTGCCACTGAAGAGAAAATAAAGCCCATAAGTACAAATTGTATTCATTTACTTATAAAAGCCCTTTTCGAATAATTTTAACTACAGAAGCAGTTCCGGAAAATTTTTGAGTTACTGTGCATTAAAGATCCATAATGTGAAAACTACATTCTAAAGGAAAGAAGAATATGTAATTTGTTTAGGTTTTAATGAATTCCTTTAGTTTCCCGAATGCCATGAACTAAAAGTAATTACTTGTTATATTGTATAAAAAGGAAAACAATTTTGCAGCTCTTTAACTTCCATTTATTATTCTCAACTTCATCTAACAAATAAACTCTTAATAAATGTTGACGTGTTTTCATGAAAATGCTAATAGGGGTGAAAAGAGTAGCTTCAAGTTAAGAAGAATGTATATAATTGTAAGATACTAGTGAGAGTGATGAGGTAGGCTTACATCGAATTATGTTAAAAGTAAAAATGTTTCGTAATTAAGTTTTGAGAGTATTGTACTAATGAATTTTAAATGTTCACATATATGGCCAAATTTGTATTTCCACTTCGGAATTACGATTGCCTTTTCAACATTATTTGTTTAATTGAAATGAAAATTACTAATTGGAGTTCAGCTTTATTTAATGGGTATTTGGAAAGAATAAAATATTCCCGTTAGTTATCTGTCTTTTACTCTGCAATACGTTTGGTTTAATTATTGGTCTGAAATTTCGTTTTATCAAACATGAAGTGATTTTAAAATGCAGCCCCTTTTAACATTAATAAATGATTTGCTCTCTGATAATGTTTCTTAAAATAATACTATATGTGGGTTTTAAATACGGATGCTTTAGTAATAACTCTAACATGATGCAAAGTAAAAAAAAATATATATATTGAGCTATTTGAATTTAAGTATATACATTTTCATTTCTGTATAAGTGGAAAAACACAATGTATAATTTTTCGAGAAGTATAAACTTATCCACTGATTAAAAATTTTTGAAGCTCACTATTTATACTTATTTTTACAGAAAATTATATAATTGTTACAGGAATAATCTTTTTTTTTGTTCTTAAACTACAGTATTTTCTTTTCCATTACCCAAATTGAATATACTTTTATATGAAAAATATAACAAAAAAGTCATATCAATTTATTTGACAGCCTAGTTAAATAATATATATTTTGATAATTTTTATTTAGCACTGCCAAATCCGAAATCTAAGTAAAGTTTTCATTTTCTTTTTTAAATACAAATTACTTTAAGATAAGATTCACACAAAATGTTTCTACGGTAGAAAAAAAGATATATTATTTCATGGGATTCAAAAATATTAATATCTTTATAAAGGAGTATAAAAATAAAAAAGTTAAAAGGATAAATTTCATTTTTCTTTTAAAATAACAAGGCAGTTTTCTTTGAATTAAATTTCATTTGGTATCCAATGACATTTGAGCAAATAAATATATAAAGTGTATTTACTTAAAAATATAAGTTGAGCACCAGGAGATAAATTTTAAAATAATATTTTTCGATAAAAAAGTTTTAAAAGTAGTTTTTATTTCATTGATGTTATGTGGGAATCTTTTGTAATTATTTAAACGTATGTCCCTTTTTTCGAAAAATGGATATAAATAAAGAAAGTATTTCTACCGTTAAAAATAAAAAAAACAAATGCATTTAAACAATATATCAAATTTATTTCACTACAAAAGCAAATATTTATCATGAAATACCTCAGTTCAAGAAGAAAGTATTGAATTCTTTAGAATAAATGTACGTAGTGGGAAAACAGCATTATTTTCCAATTACCAATATTTAACAATATATATGACAAACACAAATATAGGGTACCTAATTTATTAAGTTTTTTTCATATTTTTATTTTTCTTAGACTATATGATGTTTTCAAGTTAATAAGTTCTTAAATTTAAAATGTTCTGTATTGATTAATTCCAAAACTTATGAGCTTGAATAAAAATTTAGTAATCTCGAGATTACTTACTCCATGAAAGTAATACAATTAACAACTTTAAATATTAATAAGAAGATAAAATGTAAATCAATAACATAAGTGGCGAACGCATTCATTTTTATTAATTTTTATGTAAACCACATTTTTAGAAATATACTTTATGTATTTGTACAGACTACAGAGATCTTTTGGTTGACACTTGGAAAAAATTACGACAAAAATTATATTTTCCACAATGTCTTTAAACATTTTTCCTAGTTATATAATTATATTTAAATTGTAATTACTAGCTTTTCTTTCGGTAATATAAGTATTTGAACTGTTACTCAGCTTCCGTAAAACTAAAAAAAAAAAATGTTTTCTGTTAAAATATTGCACACACACACACATTGATTAGTCTTTTTTTCTTTAAAAGTTAAATTTTATTTCTTTTAATTTATGAATGTTTTTAAATAAAATCAATGAATACCAACACATTCGGTTTTAGCAGATTATTCATAAATATCAGCGACAATGATTTTCAAAAAAACATCGAATCCATAATTAATAAAAGAAATATTTTAAAATAGAAAATTTGAAATCGATATTTTGTAAAATAGGAAACACAAACGGAACTAACTTAATAGTAGATAATCTATATTGTTTTACTCTGTATCATATATTACTTTTGATAAAAATATATAGTATAAATATAGAATAAATATAGAATATATATATATATATATGCATAATAACGGATTTATAGAATTGATTTTTAATTTATTTTATTTTCAATGCAGCATCTATAGAGGAGGATAAAAGCAAGTAAGTATTCTAATTCTATTTCTGAGTTTATTATTTTTTTAAAAAAAAATAAATAATTTACAGGAAATGTTGCGTTAACAACAACTTACAAATGATTACATTACTTCAAAAACATATCGTATGTTTTCAAATTTTGCCTTTTAATTCATGCATAATTACAGACATACTATATGGCAAATATACGATAGCATTAGTATTATCAATCTTCTTTTATATCTGCTTGTACCACTGAGCTGCAAGGAAGGGAAAATAGTGTACGAACAAGGTTCTATTAATATTGAGGATTATAACACGGAAAGCAAAAGTAAGAATGACACTCTAAAAAAAGTTTTTTAAAGTTTTTTATCTTGAAGTTATTAGAAATTTGATTATAGATAAACTTATAAAAAACAAGTTGTAACCTATAAAATGTTAAATATTTATTTTTTAATTTAAAAAAAATTAAATTGTGATTATTGCTAAACAATGTATCGTAACGATGTTAACTTTGAAGAAAAATATTTCTATAAATATAAAGATTGAAACTTTAAAATATATCTTAATGGTAGTAAAATTTTTAAAAAAAGTAACTTCTATTTTATCAAAAATATTCATGCTTAATTAGTTTCCTACTCTAGTGTTGCTGATAGTTTTAATGATGTAAATATTAAGAATAAATTCACTATTTTTTCATAAAATAAGTAGATCATCTTTCTATCTAAAAATATGTAAAAATCATTGTTAATGATATATGTATATAACATCATAATAATGTGAATGTAAATGGTGCATAATGTAAATAATCTACTTCAAGTATATACATTTGCCACAGATGCCTGCGTTCTGACTAGTGTATAACCAATAATATAACTTGAGTTAGATGATAATACAATACAAATAACTTTTTACGAAACATTGAAAATAAATGATTCAAATTATTAATTGATATTTTCTTAAATGAACTGCAATTTGCAGTTTTAAATATCTACCTTTTCTTTTAATTCTACTGTGAATAATTAATGCACAGTTATTGTTGAAATAATATTTGGCTTCAATTCATTTTTAATTGAAATGTTTGAACTTTATAAGTAATATGGTTCAATTTTCATTTGTAAATAACAAGCAATTTTGAAATTGAATAGAGAAGTTTTTATTTCTAAATATTTTAAATGTTTTAGAATGATAATTTTTGAATTATATATGCTACATAAAATTTTTCAGTTTCTTGAACGGTCTATTTATTTTCCAAGAATAATATTTTCTTCTTTAAATGTATAATGTTATTCAGCAAAATACCATTCAGTTTCGGTACCTTGATTTCTAATTGATAAACAAACATTTTGAAGTTTTAACATTTTACTCTATTGTAAAACAATTTTAGAATAGAGATTCTTTAATGAATTTTGAGGGCCAAGAATTGGAAAAAATGCATTTTGGATAGCCAGAAAACTATTTGTAACTTCCTAAAATGGTATTACCTTAGTAAAACTGTATCTATAGCTGATGTAACATTCATTTTAAATATTTAAGTTTCCTTATCTCGAGTACTTTCAAATATCGTGTAGACGTCATTGAGTATACTTCTTATATTTTCCGGATGGCTAATATGAATTTGCGTTTTCTATTTGAATTAAATCTTTTTTTACTAGGCATCCGAGAATAATTTTTATGTAAGTTTCGCTCGTGAATCATGTTTGCAATTTCACGCGTGAGAGAGTAAGACTGAGAGTAGCCTCTCACACGTTTGTTTTGCTGCCAATCCAACAACAATTACGCTGGCGGTGTCACTCTCAATGCACCGTAGAGGGAGAATGGGGTTAAAATATTTAACAAAATCTTAAACGCCACCGAAAGGGAAATACGGTCATTATCTGGATCTTAAGAACTAAAAACATGACATTAGAGGGTATTTATCGCCATATATATATAAGCAGTACGAGGACAATACAACGAATGAGAGTAAAGAATATGATGGGTGATATTGTTCAAAGAAAGTCGATTAAATGTCTACGACGAATCATGCTTTGGTCAGCCATTTGTAATCACCGAGAATTTAGTGAAAACATTCGAGGCTCAAGCTCAAATTTTAAGGTCGTGACTGGTTGCATAGCTGGCAATCATCAAAGATGTCAATTATGTATGAAATGGTATAAAAAACGTGTTGTTTGTTACGATAGACGTATAAACGAATAAGATAACTCTGTAAAAAATAATAATTGTAGATATTTTTTGAAGTGAAAACTTCTTTAGGTGCATTTTGCTTAAGAGTAAACTTGAATAATGCATCGGGTTCGGGTATTCAAAGCTCATTCGGCTGTTTTCGTCGTTGGTCGGAAATCGGGTTTGAACAAGGTCAAGATTCAATAGTCAGCGACATACACACCACTAAAAAGAAATCACGTGACCAAAACAGGGATGTTTTTCCCGGGTTTTGATTAATTCTCATACTCCCATCTTGTGCGCTTATATAGTTAGTTCATGTTTTCACGTGCATTTATTACTCAGGATATATAAATAGGAATAACCATAAAGAGAAGTACGCGATATTTATATTATTGTATTAATTTATTCTTGTGCCCTTATTAAACTTCCTTATTTTTAGTTATGAGGTCAAGGTATTATAATAATTGAGGCATTTTTGCCAACATCCCTAATTATTTATAATATTAAGATATTTTGTTTTATATGAGAAATTAGTATTTAAATGTAAAATTAGTTTTTTCTTTATTTTGTCAAAATTTAATCATCTTAAAAATATTAAATATTTTATTAATAACCTAAAGCTGCACACATTTTATAATGAGGATACATTATTGCTTTGTACCCAAATGTTCATCTAATAAACCTGTGTAACCATATGTTTCGGTTTTTTGTTTCCCAAAAGATGAACAGTTGTTCCAAATTCGGAAAAAAACAATACCTGTCGAATTTAAAAATAATTCAGAGGATATTTCAATAGAAGCGTATCAAGTGTACATAGCATGTATAATATAAAATTCGAAAACTCTGATTGTAAATATATAATTGTTATAGATAAAAAAAAATAAATTTCGTTTCAGAAAATGTCGAAGGGACAAAATATTTGAGACTTCTGAATAGAAGAGGTTTAAAACTGTCCACAATATTGTCATAAAAATCATTTCAACGCAACATTTTTTGTAATTTGTTAATATTGAAAGGATATTAGTCAAAATATCTCATTAAATTAAGTCAAAATTAGATTGATTGCCAATTGTCTTGCTTTACAAGTATAACAGAAGCATATCTGGATCTTCGTGAATTGTGGAGTGTTTTGCATTCATTTCATTTATCTTATGTTAACTTTAACACGCCTGCATTTTAATATTTTTTAATAAAAATCCTCATTACATTCGAGAATATATGCTTAAATAGTTATTCAAAATAGCGCAGTGAAGAAATTTTAACGGCGAATGAAAATCGAAAAAAAAAGAAATTTAAAGCCAAAAAAATTAATGTTTGTGTTTTATATTTTCCTGTTTTATTTATTTAATCATTCAATTATCGATTCGTATATTATTCAATGTGCATGCATTTCTTTATAATTCCTTTTTTATACAGAGAGAATGGATGTATTATCAAATACTACAGAGTCATTTAGGTTTAATCAGTCATGTATCGGAGAAATTTGTGCAGAGGAATGTAGTGCATAAAATAGACAAATAATTCTAATGGTTTTTATTTATATTTCATCTTATCAAAATATAGATAAATTTATTCAATTCATTCAAAAAAATTTAATTACCTACTCTGAAGCCGGATCGGCTATTCTGAACAATTTACCTATGACTTAAATGGGGATTTTAATGTAGATTTTTTAAAGACAAATCAAAACCCTTAGTTGATTTTTTAAAATCAAAAATCAATTTAACTATGTCAAATGATCCAAATAAAGGCACTATGAAGTATGGAACAACGTTTGACGTATTTGTTTAGTTATTTAAATAATTTTGAATTTAAAGTATTTATATAACCTATTCCAGCTAACATAAGCAAATTGTTTCCTTCTTAGAATGCAATTAATTTATAAATATGGTTGTATATTCTGCAAAAAATATCACTTTATAATAACAGACATAAAACTAAATATTTTATATGATAATACTGATATCCCTTTATTTTTTATTCACCGAAATAATCCCTGAAATAACATTAAAAAATTTGAAGTTTTCACTTCTATCATGATGTCATAAGCACACATGTATATATTTTCTTAAATATTCATTTTTTTTTTATTGCTAAAGCGAATGTTACTTAATTATATTCATTGCATATATTGTGTGTTTTCTATTTAAAATGATGTGTCGCAATTAATAGCTTATCCCAAGCAGCATTTGCTAACTTTTAAGTATAATGTATTTAGTTCCTTTATGCAACTTAAGTCATAAACATATAGAATTTAAAAGGATTTTTAGTTAAAGGGAAGTCATGCTGAAGATTTCTACGAAGTGCAACGTGTATCTTTCTACTTAATAATAACGTTAGAAAAACGAAAAGGGAAGTGTGTGTTCTAACTTTTCATGCATTTATTTTGAAAAAAAATCGTCAATCTCTATCTCAGTTCAATAAATTTTTATACTCTTAATAAAACGGGCAGAGCATTTTTACATGCACTTAATTGACTTTAAAGTTAATAGATGCCGCAGAAAAATAAAAAAAAGTCCCATTTACCTATGCTCAATTGGTAATGATATTCTTCTATGAGTTTTTATGTTGTTTCCGTTGTTGTTACCTATGCCAACTGATCGATGGTAATATCGGGTCAAGGTCCATAGAATTCATCGCAGCGAAGTCCAGATTGTTATGCCCGTCTCGGTTCCAGCCCAATTTTGAAGGAGAATACCCTGGGGGTGGTCAGGGCCTCCCACCTCTCTTCCCATTCCATCAACCATACGAGAGAGTTTATATGGCTCAATGGCTATTTTGAGTACCCCCATGCCACGAAGGCACTATACATTTACAAACATTCATGCTTTCTCCGGGATTCGAAACCAGGTCCTACGTTACTGCAGTCAACGTCACTATACCGAATGGGTGGTTATTTCTAGTTACATGGATGCACATGATGATGATTTCCAAGAAGCTCATTAACACTAGAAAGATTGAAATTTGGTATATACCTGTATTGCCCAAAAACAGTCCGAATGACTGCATTGTGAAACAATAACTATCGTGTAAATAAATTTGTTTAAATTAATTTATAATATTTTTATAGTATTCACAGTCATATAAAAAGTTATTAGTAAATATTAACAATAAAAAAATTGTTTCACTTGGGAAAAAATGTATTCTGAATAAGTCTAAGAAATTGTATCATTAAGTAAGTAATTGTTTTCCTAATTGGAATTAAAAAGAAGTCAAAATAACTTCCTAGGGCAATCTAGTGTTAAGCATCATTCCCAGTATGTTTCGAACAGTCGAAAAATGAAAGATGAAGCGTGAGAAACAATTTAAAATTTCTTGTATTTAAGAAAAATAAATTCATGGGATTGTCTTCTTTCAGTAGATATTAAGGCTCTGAATGCAAAGGGATAGGACAATTTTGCATCTACAGAGTTAAATTTAAAGTGAATGGATTCTGAGAGGAAGGAAAAAAATTAAAGCTTCATAGATTCAGTTGAGAAGATTATTTCTGTTTCATATAAATGATCTAAACAAAATTAATTTCCTGAGCATGAATAATTTGGATTTATTACATATGCATATTCATCTGTATTTATTTGAAAATAACATTTAATATTCTGTTTTTTTTTAATTATTCATTGTAAAGCGCAAATTATGTTTGGTGTTGATATAAAATGCTTGGAATATTTATTAAAATTAAATTACTGGGTTTTACCCTAAGTATCTGATTTTTTTAACCTATAAAGAAATATGAATATATATATATATATATATATATATATATATATATATATATATATATATATATATATACATATATATATATATATATACATATATACATATATATATATATATATATATATATATATATATATATATATATATATATATATATATATATATATATATATATATATATATATATATATATATATATATATATATATATATATATATATATATATATATATATATATATATATATTAAGGGCATCGGCTGGGTGGCGTGGTTGGATTGTCCCTGGCCTTCTGTACCCAAGGTTGCGAGTTCGATCCCGGCCCAAGTCAATGAATTTTCATCATGCAGAAAATCAACAGCGGCCATTTCGTATGATTATACGACATGTAAAAGATCCCTAGGAGTTGCTCTATGCAAAATTAAATCTTAGTACCGGTTCATATCGTCAGAGCTCAGGTGTCTCCCTCTAGGTAGGAAACAAGGCGTCAAAATTACCTGCGGTGATCGGTATCCACCAACTTGGCGCTGCACTAGAAAGAGATACCAGCTTTCGGCGATGTTCTAGGTAGATTGATAAACTCTCTCTCTCTCTTCATAATCTGTCGTTAGAAATAAAGAAATATATATATATATATATATATATATATATATATATATTAAGAACTCATATACACACACAGAATTTAAGTATTACTTTGTTTCTTCTGTTTGTTTTGCTATATTCATTTACTAGTTAAGTAGATAAACTTTAATTACGTTTGTTTTTTGACATTTTCTATTACATAAGTAATACTTCATGTATAATAAGAAGATTTAGAGTATGAAACTCATGACAAATGTATTTGAATATTTATTAACTTCAGGTTATAAGCTAAAATGTGGAATGCTCAAGTCTGACGCACAGCGTAAATTATTAAATTATATTATAAAAATATAAATATTGAACTGAGAAATATTCAAAAACTCAAATTGAACGATCAATTAGTGCTAGTGCAAATTTATTTGTAATCAAATCTATTTAATGTAAAGGTTTTCATATCCTCCAAGTATATGATAAAATCGATTGATTAACGTATTTATTTGTATAATATTAACATAACCCCTTAAATGTTCTTTTTCCATAGAGTTGAAGTAAACTTAAAAAAGACAGCGGAAGATATAATAGAGACCACGATAGCGTGTCCCGACGTTGTTCCACCTAATAATAGTAAGTTAATTTTATTTTAATACTTTTTTCGTAATGTTATATAGTTGTTGTTTTCTGATGCCACCTGTCTGACGCAGTCAGATCGAGGCCCACGAAATTCATCGTGGCATGGGCAAGAGGTACACCTGTTGTTGGCCTTGAGCACCATACAGGTGACAGTACGATTTTAGCTCGGCGAAGTTCCTCGAAGGGACGATAGATGGCGACACGACCTCTATCTCCACAATTTCTGCGTGTAAACTGAAGGGGAGGGAAATATTCTCCAGTCCCTGCACTCGTGATTAAGCCCACAAAAGACTACGGGCCCACTGATTTAACGAGCACGTACTCCGTGTGTACTCGGAGGGTGTTTGGTGGCATCGGGCATCGAACCCAGGCCTTCCGGTCTGGAGTCCGATGCTTTAACCACTAGGCTACCCACAGCCTCATGTTATATAGTAGAGCTTCTTAATCTTTATTTAATCAAACGTATTCATACATAGCTCTTTTTATTTAAAATGTGAATGCACTACATGCATTTAGCTCTGTTAAATATAATAATAATTATAATTGCTTTATCTTCTTAAATTCAATGTTACTTCATGCGTTGCTTATTTTTTGTGAACCTGTAAAACAGTGTTTAATAATTTGTAAGGATTTCATTAATGATATAGACGTAATATTCTTAATAAAAAATATCAGCTTATATAAAATGCATGTAAGTAATTAAAATGTTTGATGAATATGTCTTCTCAAAATGTTTTTCGTAATATGTGCCTCCCACGTGAAGTAGATTCATGCACGAATGCGCAATATATTTATTATTGTTCATACTATATAAAAACAAATGAATGTTTGGTAACTTATTATGTATCCTGTGATTTCAGTAGAATTGGTATGACCTTTAAATTGGTTTATTTTATATATTTTATTCCAACATTATATCTTTTAAAACTTATGGTGTATGTTCTGTGTATAAATCGAAAAAAACGGTTATACATTTAGAGCAACAATGCTATTACCTAATTTATTTACTTACAATTATCTATAATTCATGAGATATATTATATTCTGTTATATGTGCTAGATTACATCAATTTTAAACATATACCCACAAAGTTTTTGAAGTAAAATTGTTTCATGTGGGAAAACCGTATATAGATAAAAAATTAAATATACTCTTGATATATGATCTGTTGAAGCTGCTCCGAAAGTATTAGAGAGACGAAGATGTTTTGAAAACTAGAGATAATTACATATTAACATACAAAAAATCAATTACCGTACTGAAAATAGTGTAAGCATCCTACCATAAGAGAGCAAAGTATAATGTTTCTTTTTTTCTTTCTGTAACACACTACATCATTAATTTCCACTACACTTTTAAACTCATGCTAGAATAGCATTTTTTCCTTCATAATTTCGTCTCAAATTTACTGTTATATGATGTAAGTTCATAAGAACTCTTCTCGAAAATATTAAACAATTTTGTATAGTTAACAGTTTCTAATAGTTAACAGTTACTTTCATATTTATTTTATGTTTTAAATTTAGGTTTCCTAATTTAAAATCTAAGGCTAAAAATTTAAATACCACACAGTCAATTGAATATTCTTAATAAACTTATTAACTTATACTAATTAAACGATACGAAGAGATTTTGATAAATAATTCGATTTCTATATTTTAATGCTTTTTTTCTCAAATTCTTTGTAAATGTTTTGATTTTAATTTAAATGATCTACATAAGTTACATAGACAAAGGGAGAACCTTTTATATAGTTCAGATAGAGTAAGTTTAACTTATGAATTTATGGAGTTTTTTTCTTCTTTTCTTTGTTCAAGCAAGTACATGCAATAAATATTTTGATTTAAAATTTTAGTTTTGCTAAAAGATTTGAAAAAATAAATTATTAATAATTTAAATATGTTTCATATAAATTCTTAATTGTGATACATTCCTTTAACCTAAGAAAAAACCAACTGGGAAAAATACGCCAACTCCCGTAAGCAAAAATTATAAAATCTCAATTTGTTTGATAAAAAAATATTTTTTTAAACATATTAACTTATTTACATTATGTAAATGAACGGCGTGCATTTTCAGGATCTTTAATATTTTAGTTAGTGCAAGTATATCTGATATAATTACCGATACTTGTCTTACGATTTCAAACGCATAAATGTTATAGAATGTTTCAAACAGAAGTAAATGCATTTTTAATAATCTTTTTTTACATTTTTTTAAGATTGTAATATATGAAATCAGAAGTAGAAAGTATTGTAAGCGAAAATATATATGCATGCATACAATTAGCACATACACGCGTCAGACTTGTAATAAAACAAATATTTGGAAGCACTTTTTAGAAGGGAAAAAATAATTTAAAATAATAATAATATTTATTTGAATACAACAAAAGCGTATAATATAAATTCTGGAACAATGTGAATAAACTATTGTGTTTTTGAAAAATATTGTGTTTAAATCTAAATAATGGTATTTAGACGATAAATATGGAATTTTTGCAACTATATAAAACTTTTTTCATACATTTAGGGTATGCTAAACAATATGTTAGACTTAAAAATAACAAATTGCCTTTCGTATACTTTTCAGCAGTGTACGTTAGTCCAGACGGAGAGAGCCTTTGTGAGTTGGCGAAAGACAAAAATACCTTGAGAACAAAGGATAACTATAGAAATTGTGTTGTAGCTTTAAAACGATCATGGAGTTTTAAGGTATTTTATTTCTTTTTTATTTATGCTATTCCTTTATTATAATAATTTGTTTATCAATTGTTATGTGTTTAACGCTTTGTCTATATATAAATATATATTCGTATTTTATTTTTATAAAGGAAGTATTACTGATTTTTGGAATGTAAACATCGTGACTTAAAGAACGTTAATTAATATTTGTTTTTGTTTGTGAACTAATGTTACTCTATAATTTTATAATAAAATCAATTGCAAGTCTCATTACATTATTAGCATTTTAGCATACAGATATAAGTAGTTATCTTAAAATTAAAATTGATTATGTAGAAATATTTATTTTTGCAAACTCAAGCTTAATGTGCACATTAAAACGCATTGCACGCATTTTCCTGTGCGAAAGTTACTGGCGGTACTGTACTAAAAACCACGGGTGAAAAATACTGGCAAAACTGCATATGACTGTATCTGACATGGGTAATATTGTATCTCGCGTAATTTTGTTTATACTGCCCGTCTGAGATTCGTTTTCAATTTCTCATTTATTCTCCAATATTATATTTAATTTTACATTCATAATAATAATTATTATATTTTTACTATCCATTTTAATTCATATTAATCATTATTTTACTCATATCAACCATTATTTTAATTCATATTAATTATTATTATATAATTCATCCTATTTATTATTGTAATTCATATTAATCATTATTATAGTTCTTTTTATTTTTATAATCCGTATTAATTTTTATCTCATTAATTAATGTTATATTGATAAATATATCCATTTTTTGCCAGAAATAACTCGATCGTTTTTCTCTAGTTTTTCGGAAAAAAACTCCTGTTTTAAAGGGATAAAATATCAGGAACTGGGAAAAATGGGCTCAGTGTGACTTTAATTTTCTTCCTTCATTCTTATTTTCAAATCATAAAATAACTAAAAGAAAACATAAATTTATTAATAAAGGAATTAAAAACATTTTCTTATAGAAAAAAAATAACAGTAAAAATACTGTAAGACACTAGATAGAATCGAAATAAACTTTGTGGTGAATTCTAAGTAACGATTCAGTCTATCATGCAATCATGTAATGTATAACGTATCTGTCGCTCAACTCACATCTTCATTACATATTATACTTAATGCATCGGCGAATAAAAGTTCCAATTTTTACTCAAAAACAATTCCCCGAGGAGAAAAACGCAGACGTTTCATACATAATATTAAGTTCATCAAAGTTATTCCAAGCTCCTTAAAGAGATTGAAATTGTCGAAGACTTTCTCCCAATTCATTTTTTCCTCATTAATGTGATTTTGGATAGATAATAACATACCTCTAATAACTTTCCTGGAAACCCAACCTATCACGAAAGCAAGAGCAGGGCACATTTTGGCCGAGTGCCAGGCTCAGCAATATTATACAGGATTCACATTCCAGTCAATAATTTAGCACTTACGTGATTTGAACTGGAAAATAAAAGTCTGGGAGATGCGGAGAACACCTTAGAGTCAATTTAGTGTTTCGCTTTTCCATTTCTGGTGCCATTTTTTAAGTGCGTATGAGATAACCGGCGGAGGTGTATTTGTGCGTGTGTCCGAGTTGCGCATGCAAGTTGAATAGATAAAGCGATATTGCCTTTCTTTTTGAATGATAAAATCGTAAGATTCATTGCAATTTACTTCCACCATATTAATGATGTCGAAACACGAATGTCCCACAATGGTATTGGGCGTTTGTTTGAACTTTTTTTTTATCGGCTGAAAGTCCATTTTTTGATTGTTTGTCAAACGTTATGAGTGAGGCGTCTTTTCGTTTTCAATTTGCGGAAAAATAACACAAGAAGCCAATATGTATGCATACCTTTAAAATCCAGTACCCTTTCGTAAATGATGCACCAAAGGCAATTTCCCATTCAATTCATTCATACCAATTTTTAAGGTATCCGACTACGTTCGGAACCGTGATTTTCAAAAGCGCATAAATGGATTATTTTCATAATACTTAGTGTCACGTAGATTAGAATATATGCATAAAACTGTTTTAAGGCCATTTGGTCAAAAAAAAATGTTTAATACAATATTTTGGCAAAAAATTAACTTAGAATAATCTTTTTTTTCCAAATGTTCTCCTTTTGTTAAAAATGCTTCTATTCGAATAATATTTTGCCTGTATATAGGTCAGACCTCAGTTCAGAGGCTCAACAAGAATTTTTGAAATATATAACTTAGAAGTGGGTTTATTCATATTTTACGACAACAGAGGTGAGCAATTTTAAGAAAAAAACAAGAATAATTATTTCAATTGGTGGTAATTCTGAAAATAAGTGAATGTTTCAAAAATTCTAGTTTAGCCTCTGTAGAGAGGTCTGAGCTATATACCCCCTCAGGGGGCTCTCCTTCCTTAGGTGAGTACGGGTGTCACGATCCCGAGGTGCCTTAATGATTTTTTTCTATTTCCCCAAGGGGTTTACTATCTTTGGTAAACACGGGCTTCACGAACCTGGGGTACCCTAGTGATCCTTCTCTATTTTCGACCCCCTTCTTCTCATCACATGTCTCCTTTTCTTCTTTTCCCGTTTAGACCACAGACAACTATTTTTGAACTACATATGTAAAAAAAAACTAATTGATTTGTTTTAATGAGATTTCTCATTATTCTCGTTATTAATAAAATTTTTGTATTCATTTTGTATTGCGTTAAATTAGTTTAATCCTTTCTTAATTTTTTCGATTATTTATTTTGGTATTTGTATTATTACTACTTTGATTTCTTTGAATGTTTTGAATTTTTTACTTTATTTGTTTTTTACTAATAACGTTGATTTTCCGACCCGTATGTTTGCCGTGGGTTATATATTCCCGTAAGGAGGAAAATGGTGTCCTGGGAATACCTTTGGCCCACGCTTCGCTGTAGACGGGAGGCAGGAGTGAAACCGCTCCTGTCAGTCGGTCGGCTCGTTGTCCCCGAAGAGACACTGCTGTAGGGTTAGTTCTGCAGATTAGGAGTGTCGGGTTTACCCGTTGGATCTTCGCCCTGATGATGTAGCATTATATTATGGGTGTACTCAAGGTAAGCGCCGTGCCTGGGTTTTGCCAGATGACCGGCACACTGCCTCCCTTGTTGGACTCCGTGGTGGGTGGAGGCACACCAGAACGAAGATGTTTACGCGTACTTATGGATCCGAATATACAGTGCCCGGGTAAAGGTTTTGTTTTACTCGCTCTCAACATCGATAAAGTTTCCGAACGTGCTCGTTGTTTAATCCTATCTCTTCCCAACAATGAAATGTCGCAAAAGTCACCGTTTGCAATTCAAAAAGCTATTCAAGGAATAAGCGGCGAACACAGATCGGTAAAAAAATTACGATCTGGTGATTTGCTTATTGAAACATCATTTGCCTTACAAACGAAATATTTTTTGTTAACCAAAACTTTTTTAAACTGTTCGTTAACTGTAAATCTTCATATATAGATCCTTAAACTCTTGTCGTGGTGTCATACCTGAAACAGATCTTTTGTGCGCTTCCAAAGCAGAAATCTTGAAAGGACTTTCTAACCAAGGGGTTACTCAAGTCAGAAGAATTAAAATAAAAACAGACTCGTCATTTTTCCCTACGAAGCATTTAATATTAACTTTCAATAGCTCCAAACTACCATCTACAATAAAAGTCGGATATCTTAAGTGTAAAATACTCCCTTACATTCCGAATCCTCTGCGCTGCTTTAAATGTCAGAGGTTCGGTCATTCTCAAACTTCCTGCCGCGGTCAACTACCATGCGCTAGGTGTGCATCTTTAGAACATTCTTCTACAGATTGTACCCTAGAACCAAAATGCATTAACTGTTCACAGCTTTATTCCGCTGATTCCAAACTTTGCCCAAAATGGAAAATTGAAAAACAAATACAAGAAATTAAAATCAATAAAAGCATATCTTATTTTGAAGCACGCAAAATTAATAGTTCCTCAGTTAACCGAAACGTATGCCTAGGCTTTGAAACCGTCAACTATATCCACAACTACCCAAACAGATCCAAATATAATAAATATAATCTGTCTACCTTTACAATGCCTGAAACCAGTATCTTTTAAAAATCCAATGCCTAGTACCCCGTTTTCAGTGTCTACCGTCTCCATGTCAACTTCATCTACTCAAGAAAATCTACTTACTTCCCCATCTGCAATAATACCAACAATACAAAGTGAGTCTTTGTTAAAAATGTCCATTCCTACTACTACTACAACTACTTCCCCTGGCAATAACCTGAATACTTCTGTTTCATCTTTAGAAACTGAAACCCGTTCTCTTTCAAATCCTGATAAATTTAATGCGCTTTCAACTAAAATCTTACCAGAGTCTGTCTCAACTACATCCAATAGCGAACATTCTAAAGCAGCTGAAATCCCACAGTTTGTAAAAAGAAATTCAACAAATAGAAGAAAGCGCCCAAAAGTACAGAACCAGAAATTGAAATAAAAATGGCTCCACATAGAACTAGAAAGGCAGCACCTATAGAATATGCAACCGATGACGAGGATATGATAACTTATGACGTAGAGGAGGAGGAAATTGACCCTGATCCTATGATTAAATTCGCACTTTAAAAAAATCCTATAAATTATCCTAAATAATATTTACGCGCGTTAACTCCAACGCGTTTCCGAAAAAAGTAGGAGCGAATTTTTATTTACATGAAATGCTTAAACTTTTTCTACAATTTATTTTTCACTAGTCTTTTTTTAATGCTTTTATTTTTAGATTTTGTCTGACTTGCTTATTTTTATTGCTTAAAAATTAGTCTTTGTACGTGATTTGGAATTTTAACTTTTTAAAAAACTGTCCTGTAAATATTTTAACACATTTTATCAAATGTTTTAATATTTTAACAAATGTTTGGCGCAGCATAGCCAAAATTGGCTCTTGTGCCATTAAACCCTACACTCACTCACTCACTGTATACTGTATAGCTATATACAGTCAAAATATTATTATAATAGAACCATTTTTAACAAAAGGAGAACATTTGGAAAAAATATTATTCTAAGTTAATTTATTGCCAAAATATTATACTTAAATATTTTTTTGTCAAAATGTCCTTAAAACAATTTTATGCATGTATTATAATCTGAGTAACACTAAATATCATGAAAATTATCCATTTATGCGCTTTTTTAAAATCACGGTTCCGAACGTAGTGGGATCCCTTAAAAACATAACTTAGTTAATATATAGTAATGTATTTAAAACAATTACGATATATGTATATAAAATATAATAATTGTGTATATGCTTTCTTAGTTAGTAAAATTACTAAATTATATTACTTGCTTAAGGATTCTATGCAGGGTTTAATGCAAATATAAAAATATTACACTAAATTTGAATTTGAAAAATTTACTTTTTGATAATTATTTAATAATTTTGTGTAAAATAATCCATCTAGACAGCATAACTAATTACTTAATTTAAACATATTTGAACATTTTGTTTCATTATTCTCTCTCTCTCATTCATAAAATACTTATTTTAATATATATTCACTTTTTTAGTATGTTCACTCGATTTTCTATAACAAAGTTTTGGTAAAATGTTCAAAACAAAGGTTTACGACGTTTTCAAGATATTCAGTCTAATTATACTAAAAATTGTCTCTGGGTACAGTAAACATTTTAGTACATATTAAGAAGTTTGGAACAATGAATTATATATCTACAAGTATTAAATATTTGCAGTTAAACTATATATTTGTGTACTAGTATGACAAAATATACTATATTTTTAAGCTTAGGAAAAATTAATATTCTGAAAATAAGTAGTTTTAGATATAAACATATACATTCGCGATCCATCTGTCTTAAATTTGTTGATTCAGTAACAATGTTTTAACAAATGTGACATATAATACTTAGTCGTGTAAGTTTTTCATTAATATTAGGAAATTGGCATTGACTTACTTCAAAATATTCAAAGTTTTAAAATAATTTTTAATACGAATTAGCTTTGTCATTGATTCAGAAAGGAGGAAATATAAAGAGGAACATTTTAAGAGAAGAATTACTATTTAGAACAAAAAAATGTTTATAATATATATATATATATATATATATATATATATATATATATATATATATATATATATATATATATATATACATATATACATATATATATATATATATATATATATATACATATATATATTTATATATATATACATATATATATGTACATATATATATTTCTCTCTCTCTCTCTCTCTATATATATATATATATACATATATATATTGTATTATTTTTCATTATTTTACATTTAATTATTTTCAAAAATTATTTTGATACTCGATATATTTATTCGCTTAGTCTGCTGTAGAAATAAATAAAATGAATGATTAAAAAACTGTTTCTAAAAGCATATTTGAAGAGAAAAATCATATTCAATCGCATTCCTTGTACTGATGATTTTTTTTTTCATTTCAAATAGAAAGGACACCAAGAAAAGCCTGATGTGGAAGTAACACTTACAGATTTAAACAATGCCATCACGAAACACATGGATACGTCTTCCACAACATTTTTAGGAGATGTCACCCTCGAAGAAAATTTATCTTCAAAAAAAATTGTGATAAAGGTTGAACAACCTCCTGATCAATCAATGGTAATCAGACAATACAAATATTTTTTGTGTTTAGTAATAAGAGAAAGAAAAAATTGTTTAAACAAAATTTCCACAGGAATGATTGATTTAGAAATAGTTATGCATATTTCCTAAAAGAACCTCAGATTCTCTTATGAAAGTTTTAAAAACGGCTTATTAAGACCTATATTTTGTTTATTCGATTATATATGTCTTATGATTTAATTATTTAATTATTAGTTTTCTTCAAATATGTTTTCAAATCTCAAGGGCAATAAATATAACATTTGCAGTTTGGAATATTAGTTCATTAGGTATTAGTAAATTAGTTAAGCAAGCCATTAGTTATTAGACAGAAAAGTGTTGCTTAGTCACACATAAGAAAAAATGTATACGAAAGAAATCGGAAGGCATTCACAATTTAAAAGTAAACTTAAATGAAACCAATTGGTATACATTAAAAAGAAAAAAAACCCTTCTTAATATGAAAATGTTATACCTTTATTTCCCTGTATTTCATTTGCATAAAATAGGGTATTTCTTTGTCCAAACATTTCTAATTCAGAAACTATTTTAGACATTATAAGTATATATGAATAAATGCATACAATGAAAACTTATGTTCTACCATTTTAAAATAATTTTACAGGAATCTTTAAATATATAATTGTTTTATTTCAATAAATTATTCAGATATTATTAGTTTATCGAACTCTCAGCAGAACTGTGTGGCCATACTTCGCAATGTGATGCAATAAATTTGAAAATAAAATATACTTCTTATAGTTATTTTTTAAAAAATACCATTGATTTCTACAACATTCTTTTTCAGAACTATCAACATGTAAGTAATAAAGATATTAATTTTTCAAAGGTTTCATTATATTTTGATACTTCAAAGGATTAAATCATACATCAGATTAAATGTACTTTATTTCAGCTTTACTTTCAGCAGCTTAAAAGAATTTTATAAAGAAACATACGATGATAAAACGACGCCGTCACTTGGTATTTTTTATATTATGTGTAAAAGTATAAAAATACAAACATTGTAAGGTTTTAACTTGAGGACCATATAATCCATTAATTCCTGAAAAATGTACAGTCACTATTACACACAACAATTGGTACGAGTTTACACTACGAATATGATCCATATTCCATGGTGCATACTTAAAGAATGTGTATAAAGTACTGGCTAGTATTAAAAAAAATTGCTTTAACCCTTTCGAGATGAGTTCTTTTTACTGCAGAACATTTTTGGTAGCATAAATTATACGTAGGGTACACACTAGAAAGCTAAAACTAAGATGTTATATTTTTAGGAGAATTTTAAATACTGATTTAGGTCCAGGGCATATATATCACATCATTCCTGACCACTGGGACATATGTGTCCCAGTAGTCTTTAATGAGTAATTTTGTAAAGAAAACCAAGATTTTCTAATCATAAAATTTTAATTATGCATAGTATGGATAGATACAATCACTGCACAATGGAACATTACACATCGTCCATTTTATTTTAGTGAGCGATTCCTTATTTTGTTGCGCATATTTACGGCACAAGCGTCGTGTTTTTGTTGTTACTGGCAGATGGTTACCAACATTGAGTAAGCTTCGTGATGTTTTGGATGGGCGTCCAGTTCCTCTACGGCGTTGATACTTACGTTGAGCTTTCCGGACACCATCAAGGCATCTGCAAAATGTACAATGAAATCAAGAAGTGGGGTTTTTAGATGTTTTAGTTCGCAGTACGCAATCCAAGAGTTGACGACTAGGCTCATCAATAGGCGAAAAAATACTTTTTTCCACAACTTACAAAATTTTCTATCTAATTCATAGACATTTTGTCTGTAAGGTCTACACCTCCCATGATTTTGTTGTAGAATTTGATTGCCACAGGGCATTCACACACACACAAACTATTCTTTTCTTCCATCTTTCATGGTGCGATTTACTTTGTCCTATTTAGCTTCGTGGCAATTACTTAGCATCACCACTTCCTTTGAATTAAGTCACCTCGCACACCATGTTCCAATTCCATCCCAAAAGAAGACTTATTGCAAAGTTTCCAGGACTTGTTAGCGGATCTCAGCTGTGCATAGTTATGGAAGGTGACTATTTCAAAGGACAGTAAGGTAACTTTCGTTTATAGTTCATTTACGTTAATTTTACTGGAATATTCACGAACTTTATTGTCAAAGGTTGTATTAATAACTTCATATTAATTACAGAAATAAAAAAAAAATGTCTTCATTCCTGTGAAAAATAATTTAAATTTTGTAGATAATATGTATTTATAGATACTCTTGACATTATATGCAAATAATGTTATATATATGTATATAATATTGTATATTTTTAATAATAATTTGCCATTTATGCTTAACGAGTTTTGCTAAGTATAAAAAACCATTTTTTTAAAAACTTTTTTGCAATAGTAGTATTAACACTATAATAAATTTGGAAGAATAAATGTTGTAAAAATAAGAAAATATTCTTTTCAATTTAAGAAAGAGTAAATATTCAACATAAAGAACAAAAAATTATCTTCTTCCTGTTTCACATGAATGTTAAATATTAAATAAAAACTTGAATTCTTGAAAAAGTTTTCTCCGGTGTTTTTTTTAAAAAGAGAAGTAGTAAGATAACATAAGAAAAAACGAAAATAAGTACTTTCACATAAATAATCCACATGATCCACTTGAAGCTTCAACAACAGAATATGCTTCAAACTCGACATGCTATCGAGGCTGAAAAACATTAAAATTTTAACAGCACTTAAAAAATGATAGCATACTGCGTTTTTTTAACACTTTGCTAAGAAACTTTAAAACTCATTCAATGATAAATTTTATTTCAGATTAAATATTTATAAATGCTTGTATCTTTCTTTCCCCCAGAGTGAGAAGACTTATCGAACAGACTCAGTCTAGACACAATTTCGACATGTGAATAACATCTTGTATATGGCGCCATCTTGTCCCGTGTCCATAAATACAGTATGATTACAGTGCCACCTTGCCACGTACCTTGTTCATTATTAAAAATGGCTGCGATTTATATAAAGCGGAAAAAAGCGAACATAATAAGCAAACATGATGGACATTTATGACACTGAACGCGTTTAAAATCCAGGTATGTTTTTTTTTATTCTTAAACTATAAAAAATACTGAAAATACACATTCATTGTTAATAATTAATATATTTATAACTAAATTTTCAACAAATCTGTCTTTTTCTAACAAAATTTCGAAGGTAAGGTGTGTATTCATTTTTTAAAAAAATGTACTAAAAAGTAGCATTAGTTCTATGTTTCCCAAAATAACAAAAGAAATGAGAAATATGTTAATTATTTTTAAGCAACAAAGGCAGTTGACATTTGTCTCTAGAACTCAGAAAGAAGACTTTTAACCCTTTCAGGAAGGGGCGATTTTCTGCTCGCTGCTCGCTAGGGATTGGGTGAATGCGCAAGGAATACTCTTTTTAGGAACGGGACGTTTTTGTCGCTAAGCCTAACTTAAGAAAAAGACGCATAAATAATAAAATTTTAGTCCTTACGTCGTAATTTTTGGTACCCCTTCAGATTATGACACAAGTTGTCAGTAACATTAAAACTAGAATATAATAACGTTTTTCCTTTAACTTGCATGAAGTTATATAAAAAAATATGACTTACCTTGGGAAATAAACTCCGTTAGCACTATTCATTATTTTTTCAAAATTTTGAATGACAAGACACATTAATACACGTTCAAAATAATAAAAAAATTAAGACAAAGATTATTTACAAAAAGAAATAGCAAAATTAAAATGAAAATTGAGTGTGGACAATCTCGAAGCATGGAGAAATGCAAAGTCCTACATTGTATGATTTGCAAGCATAAAATGTTTGTTAGTATTTTTTATTTACACACAGTTAGTGACTATACACTTTGGCTTTTTTCACCTTTTTTGTTCATATTAAGGTTAGGAAAAAGCCTTCAAAACAATCAATTAATAACCTGAAGTTGAGGTTTTTGAAATAAGAAAAGTACGCGAAATATATCCAGAAATAACAAAATATTAAGCAGAACTGACGCTAAAACACCGTACTCTGTAGTAAAAAAAAAAAATAAGAAAAAACTTTTCGATGATTTATAAGAAACGCGAATGTTTCATCTCAAGAGGAAAGTTTATCAGCCTTGCTCTGTTTGTTGAACTTTAAACTACCCCCTGCCCCCTACTCCGCTGAAATTCAAAATATTAATTCCAGGCATAATATAAACTAACTGAAGGTCAGGTTACTCTAGCTACGTTCGATTTCAATATAATGCGCATAGGGGGCCATCTAGGAGTCATTAAAAAACGTTCCAGCTGAAAATGCACATTTGCACATCCCGTCCATGTTATGTGTCCTTGAAGAATGCATATTTGCACCACCCGTCCGTCACGAAGGGGTTAAAGTACTTAATATTACTTTTCGCTTTAAATCATAATTGCATATAAGGGTACAAATTTAAAATAACTTCTCTAAAATGCATTGGTTTTAAATGCGCTGTTTCTAAAATACTGCATTCTTTTCAGGATTTTCAAAATTAGACTAGTTACACAAAATAAATAAGCGTTTCTGATCACCATTAACTAAAATATTAATTGTGATAAAGAATAATGTTGTATTTATTTCTATGTGTCGTGTTTTTTTCCCTTTGCAAGGTTATGCATTATATATTTATGTTGGAATTCTTTTTTTCCCAGCGTAACTGCATTTTATCAATTTAGTCTTTGGAGACACGGCAAGTCCTCAAAATGTGAGAGACATTTCACATTGGCCTCGCTACCGAGCTAATATTGCCGCGATTTATTTTTGAAGAAAGTACCTGATCCAAACTGATACTCAACGGATATTTTACATGTCCCATAGATTAGGATTACAAAGCGGAGACGCTACCTTTAAGCTACTGGAGCCGACTTCCTATTAAAATTTAACGGAGACATTTTTTTAAAAACATAAAATCCAAAAGATTTTTGAATGATCGAAAAATTGCTTTCAAGCAAAATTATATTAAATTAAACCCGTTTTAAAATATTTTGAACACATTGATTATCATAATTTGAGAACTTTATTTTCCGATATTTGATTAACCATTGAGAGTGACATAAGTTTTTAGAGCTATACATATTTATTTCAAACAAAAATTTGGTATTCCTAGATTTTTAGAACAAACAATTTATTAGATTCATTTAGTTGTTAACAATTAATTGAATTATAAATCAGCGAACATTGAAAAAAACAACTAAATTTAAGATTTATTTCGGTTGGGGTTTTCTGTCAATTCACCAGTTTCAAAGACTAAACTTATTGATTTACATATGATGCTTGAAATATACTGAGAATGAAGTACTCTATAAATAATATTTCATTAAAGTTCGTTTAATATAGCGACATATTATTTTATATTAGCTCATAAATATTGTTAAGTTATTTTTAAAAAAAATATATTAATTTCTAGAATGGAGACGAATTGACTGCGAATTCATCTTTTAATTCTTAAATCGATTACTAACTTGAAATTATGTCATTGTTTCAGTTAAAGCTCTTAAGATTTATCTGTTTAAGTCAAATAATGTTTGATCCATATCAGAAAATATAAGAAAATTGATACATATATGTTCAAGGATTTTAAACACATTGTTTTTAATCAATACAATAGAAAATACACAAGAATATATTCTTGCCTATAAGTAAAGATTATACTAGTAAACTATGACTTAGTTAATTTATTTATTCCCAGTTAACAATGTTATACATAATTTAGATGAGTCTAAATTTAGTTGGATTTCTGTGTAACAGAGGTATTGATATTCGGAATTTAAATTAGCTTATTATTTGCCAACCATACACCTTTTTTTACATAAAAAAATCAACTGAAACTGAACGTGCATCTTATAGTTTGATGATAACATTTAAAAAATGAATATTTATGCTGCATCTTATCCACTAGAGAAATCCAATTATTGGCGCATTTGGTTGACAAATTTATTACATCACGCCAGTAATGGTAAGTATATAAAAGCAGCATTTACCTCATTGCATGGATCAATTATACCTGAAAAATCTTGATTCAACTTGAAAACGTGACGACTTACATATTTTGCTTAACCCAGTGTTTCTCAAACTTCGGGGCGCAACCCCAAGGGAAGCGTGATACCCCTGCAAGGAGAGCGCGAGTACATCGAAAAGTCGAAAATAAAACATCATTTAAAAAAAATATTGATTTACGGAAAGGAAGCAAAACAAAATACATTTTGAAGTAATAAAAAATAAAATAAGCATTTACACTCATATAAAAAACTTATAAATGTAACAGAACTCCACAATGTGTTTCATAGTTAATTTAACAATACTAAGTTAATAACAAGTTTAATAATTACCAGTGACCCTATAGGTATGTCATAAATTATATACTTATCTTGATAATTTAAACGATTTATAATTAAAGTCGTATTGTAGCTCTTCGTCAGGTTATATTATTATTGAATTCAATACATTATTATTGTATCAACGGGGGCGTGATGAAAATTTTGACTGAAAATTTGGTCACAAATATATAAAGTTTGAGAACCACTGATTTAACCCTTTTGCGGGCAGTATCTAATGCGTCTAGCCACATATTAAAATGTTTTTCTCCAAATGGGTGGTGGATATTTAGCCTATCCACATGCATTAATTGAAGCTAAAACGCATAAAAAAATTTCAGATGGGAGTAGGAAACTTTTTTTTGCATTTCATGTCCTCTGATGGGTAGTTAAAAACAGTTTTTTCTCGGTATAAATCTAAAAATTGTATTTTTATTACTATAAATAAAATTTCTAATCTTTGAAAAAAATTCGACAGGTCTTAAGTATATGTTTCTCTCATCTGAATGAATTAAGAAAATGTGCAATTAAAAAAAAAGTTTTATTAAGGTTTTTTGGAAAGCTTTTTATATGTATAGAGTCTCTATCCACTTCCCACATAGAACAGAAAGATGACCTAGAAATTTTCGCTTTTCTTCCACTTAGCACTTAGAATCATGTGAAAATGTTAGGGTTCAGAAATATAAACAAACGTTTTTTACACTATGTGGTACAAGTTTATCGGTTTCGAAAAGCTTCCATTACAACTTTTCTGCTCAGAGATAATGTTTGTATATTATGAAGTTTCCAATTAAATGGCTCATCAAATTTTTGAAATAACAAATTTGAATTCTCAAAAAATTTACTTTATTTATAACTTTTTATTCTAAAATTAAATAAAATATAAAATGTGGATATATATCAAGTTCAATGTATATTCTCTAAGTATTCTATATATCTTCTAAGTAAGTATTCTATGATGTGCAATTATTCCATTATTATTTAATTACACTTATACTTTGTATTTAATTGTTATTGAAATAAGTATTACATAAATGTTAATTTTTCATAAAAAGTTTATTGTAATATGATCCATTATTTCTGTCCTGAAAAGTAAACTGCCTTTTGTGCACAGTGGCTATAACGTCTAGCCACCACCAATGAATAAAATCCCTTGATCAGAAATTTTCTTTGTGCCTAAATGATGTTTATAGAGGATGAGAACATTACATTTATCAAGTACTTTATCACAAAAAAGTGTATTATAGCTTTGTGCCCGCTAAAGGTTAAAAGTGAAAAGAGCTATCAGTTTATGAAATACAAACATAAATCCATAAAAGGTTTAATTTTATTTAATCCTTCGATTTTTAGAAGCTCCAATTAGAAAAAAAAATCAATTAAAAGACTTATAAATAATAAATAAATGAAATACATAATTAAGTTACTAGAAATAATAAAATACCTTTCCTAAAAACCATTCCATAATTTTAGGGTGTGTTTTATGGTCCAAAAATATAGTACAGTTATATTTTATTAATTTAAATTTTAAACTATCCATATTAATGGCACATGAATGATCATAAAAATAAATTCATGGATTTAACTTTTTTATTGAAAAAAATTAAATTGCAATAAATTCAAGGAAGTTCAAGCAATCAGTTAATGTTAAAATCAATTGCATGCAATTTATTTTCTACTCCTTAGCAAATTTGTTTTGTTACTAAAATTAGTTTATAACTATTAAATAAAATCATCAGCTCATTTATTTTAGTATTCAAAATAAGAATAAAAACTATTCAAATAAATCAGAGGTAAGATTAGGGATATGTATCTAGAATTTATTTAATCGTTTGCTTAAAAAGGTGAAACATGAATTATTTTTAATAAATGTAAGTAAATATAAGTGATAATAAGAATACATTTTCTTAATTATTGAAGATTTATCAAAGCAAAATAATATCAGAAAGTAATTTTAGTAGCATTACAAGGAAAATAACAAAGTATGCTTCTAAATAAATTAAAATACCAGACAAAAATTGTTTTTATTTTAATAGAAATTTAAGATTAAAAATTTTCCATATTTAAGTTAACATAGTTGTTTTAAATAATTCTTTGTTTTCTTTTGATAATCTTTCCAAGATGCATATTGAGATATGTCACCGGTTTAGTAAAATTTAACATATCCAGTACGTAAGAAAATTTATATCAGAGTAATAATGCTAGTAATTATTTCAATATATTTAAATATACTGAAAAAAGTTTAACAACATATTTGTAAGTAATGGAAATTCTATGAGATATTGAAATTAAATATATACCTTTATCACTTGTTATTACATTATATTATTTGCAAATTATATTTTCTCCCAAAAGATGAATTTTATTGTATTAAAAATTATTTCTTTAAAAATAATTTGCATGATATTGTACAACAACATCTTTTAGGTTGTTTTAATGGAAAAAGTTTGAATATAAATTTCAATAATTATTTTACTTTTGTAGAGGATTAATTTTCCATAGCAGGTTTTTGAAACCATTTGTATAACCTGCACATTTCACGAGTAAATAACATATTAGTATTTGATTTTTAACAGCAAATTATTGGATCGGTGGCTTACAGATAGTGCGACCATCTCGTAAGCATAAGATTACGGGTTCGATAAAATGGTGGAGTCGATTCATTTTTAGGAAGGGAAAATTGTAGTTACAAATGACATATGACTATGTGGCATGTAAAATATACTTTGAGTATCAATTTTGCTCTGGTACTCTAAGCAAAATTAAATCATAGTAATATTTACGCGAAGTCGCCTCTAGAATGTGCTATCAATAAAATGTTTGTCTCATTTGCGGACTTGTCGTATATTTGAAGGCTAAACTTCCAAATGTAGCTTATTAGATATAAAAAACAATGTAGAGCAAATTACGTGCAAATAGATATTTTACTTTAATTGTTATATTAACGAACATGGAATATTATGAAGAAAAATAACCATCATAAATAAAAGATTTTGATTATGTTTTTACTTATAACAAATGTTTTACTGACAAAATTACCATAATTATGTGAATTATACTGATGCAGGTAATTAATACATTTAATATTACGATTGTGATGTTTTTAGACGTAACACATTCGTAGTTTAAAAAGATTATAAATTAAATTTTTTAAAACCAGTAGAGCACACAAAAATTTTTCAAGGGTTGTCCAGGGTCTTAAGTCCACCATTTTAGTACCATGGTCCAATATGCCACCCAACATATTCTTTTGATTTTGTCGATTTTCGGGAACAAAAACAGTATAAAATTATTTATTGAATAAATAAAAAGCATCAATTTATGAGATTTATTATTACTAACATATACATAATTACATTTTACGTAACATATACATAGGATAATAACCAATCGAAAAAAATTAAGGGCTATGGGAGGGGTTTCCAGACCCCTAGGACCCCCCACCCCCTTGTGTGCGCCACTGTTTAAAATGGTTATATATTTGAATGTGCTCTAAAACAATTTTTCCATACAAGATTTGGATATTTTATATTTGAAAAAACTATTTCGAGTAACTATGCATATAATAATGTATTAAAAAATACTAATTCCTTTATTCAAATGTCTCTTCATTTTCTATAGGAGTAAGATCAAGGGATCAACAGATCTTAGAATGGTAAAGAGATTTTTGGAAAAGAAGGACTTTGAAATGCAATGGATTATGAAATATTGGTGCTCATTTTTGTTAATTTACAAGTTTTGAAGAAATCCTAGTCGTCTGTCTATTTGGTGTTGGACTCAGATTATCGCTGTTTTTCATGTCAAAACACAACATATCGATGTCTCCCATTTTGACCAAAGTGTGCAATAAAGTATATATTTTTTCATCCACTTCGTTCATATTATAATAATCAGGCTGTAGTTAGAGAGTTGCAGTGTTTTAACTTTCAAAATGGATAAGACGAATATTGACACAAACATTTGATTCAATTTACAACATGCCATTAGTTTGATCTTCGTTCACAGCAAACTTTGAAGAATCGAAATCAAATCATTCTGGCAATCGACTTATTTGCTTGAGTTACCTTTATAATACTACATCAATAGATCATAGATCATAATCAGAACAAGGAAAAAAATCAAAATTAGAAAAAAAGGCTATTAAAATGAATTAGGAATGAACACTGACATTGACAATTCCATGATGTATAGGTTCTATTTATTATTTACTTTTTTTTTTACTTACGAAACTTTATTGACACAGATGACTGTACTCTTACTTCAAGATATAAATTAAGAAGGTATTGCACCAGAAGTTTTGAGAAAAAATAATTTAAATACTTTTTAGAAGTAATAATCATAAGTACTATATTTCGTTCAATTATACAATATATATAATCCTATTTTAATTGAACTGTAAACTTTGGAGAAAATTACATGCTAAATACTATTTATTCAAAAGTAGATTTAGATTTGTAGTTATATCTTTTACGTTTCTTACTTTAAGGTATCCGACTACTTATGAAAATTTTTTTAGAAAAATTGGAGATATGGAGTTTTTTGTGATTTTTTATATTTATTTAGTATATTTTAAGGAAAAATTCTAAAATTGATAAAAGAAAAAAATATATTGTTATTAAAATGGGAAAAACTAGTAAAAATGTACAAAACATTACCTAAACGGGGCCCACTCTTTACAAAGATTTTATGAACAAATTCTCAATTTTTCAATTTTGATATGTTACTTTGTTGTTCCTGTTTGAAGCGACCTTCAGGATAAAATATATTTTAAGTTTTACCTAAACTAGAGCATTTTATCTTAATAATTATACAAAATTGCTTAAACAAACATTGACAATATTCACATAAAAGACTGAAAATTTTGAAATAAAGCAGTGATTGATAAATCTGAAGATCAAAACACTTCTACTGTTATGCAGAACATAAGCAAAAAATTTCACCCAATTATTTTTAAAACATTTTGAGAAATCGCTGCCCCCGTTTGAGTTTTTTCGAAAAAAATAACACATTTCGAGAAAAAACGCATTTTAAAGTTTGACACCTTGTGTAAATTTATGGCATCTGCTTTTACTAAAACGCTTGTAGTTTTTGTTCTAGAGGAGGGAAAATGAAACACTTGGTATTGTTATTAAACTAGTAAGATGACCTATGAAATAAAGTCATTAAAAATTGTCAATGTTTGGAAAAAATCATGATTTTAGGTTAGTCGGATACCTTAAGCAAAATTTTATTAAAATACTGAGTTATTTTTTCTTAATTTACATTTTCGTGTAAAATAACAACTTGCTCCCTGCTAGATATATTTGAATTCATTTATTTTACGTAAAATTTTTTAATTCATTTCCAAAATTACAGGAGGCCATTCGCACTTTATGGAAACGATTTTGCTATTCCTTTTCTCGTTTGCATTTTGAGATAATCTTTAAAATTTTCAGAATAATCGTCCGGTACGATTTTATTTTGATTGGAATGTAAAATTAAATATTTCTTTTAAAAGTAGCTTCAAAAAATGATGTATGGCTCGAAGGTTACGAAAATCGGCTTTCCAAGGAAAAATAATGGTATCAACAAATTAAAAAATGGAGTAAAAATCACAATCATTGAATTTCAATCGGAAGTATTTACCTTATGCTACATCTGAAAAGGAAAAAAAACGTCTAGTATAAAGTAAAAAAAAAACATGGCCACAAAACGTCCTCCTAAGACTGTTCAAACGAAGACAACTATCAAAAAAGTTAACTCTCTGAACCTAAAACAAAACAAGCCAACTGAAAGATGCATTGTACTATAAAAATGTTTTTAGAAATGTAAATAAGATCATTCATAAGGATTTAAAATTAAAATAGTTGTTTAACTTTAAAGTTCTCCCCATATATTTTTTAAAACACTTTCTGAAAGAAAAGCAATTGCAGAAAATTATGTAAAAAACACCTAACTGATGAAAAATGGACATTTGTGAGAACACTAGATGAAGTATGGGCATATTTAAGTGATTGTAGCAAAAAACAATATCAATTTTCTTTTGATCAGCTGACGGAAATGACTGTATGAAATGGCTTCGTCATTGTGTTGTAAAGTTTCTAACTGGATTCCCGATAGTTACAGGAATTACAAACGCAAATTAAAAATCAAAATAGTATCATGTAAAATCACAACTAATTCACTCTACTATCAGAAGAATATTTTAGAACATATTTTTCAAAAATATACTTCAATTTTATGTATTGAAAATACATTGATAAAATTGAGCTTCATATGGACAAAGCCTCTAGTCACACGTCTAGTTAAACTTCCGCTTAATTAGCAAAGAAGGATTCAGAGAAAAAGGAATAAAGTATACCCCTATTGACATAATACTTGTCAAATCACCCTTCGCTTCTTCAATGGACTTTTACACTTTCTGCTTATTTAAACTTGCCTAAGTTAAACGGCATCCAAGAACACTGAACGGTTTTTGGAAAACGGTTTAAGAAAAATGGAGTAAAATTTGCATGGCAGTACTAAGAAAAAGTTTACTTTCATGGAAAATTAAAGTAACAGAGCTATTTTCAAGAATCATGGCTATCAGACAGAAGCAAATTTCTTAAAAAATACGGGTTTTTTTAAAAACATTGACAATCAAAATCGTTTCTTAAATGTGCAAATGACCCTCTGTAATTTCAAAAAATAATAATTCTGTAATTCAAATAAAGGGTGTTTTTTTGAGAGGTATAGAAATTTAAATTGCAATAAAACAACGATGTATTTATTATTCGATTGACATGATTTTTATTCGAAAGATAATCTTGTGGCCTTACATTTTAAATATGACTTCTGGCATAGGACTGCCATGGCAGGCTCGGATGTAGTCCAATCTGGACAGCCCATTTTCGATGACCTTTCCAAAATTTGTGGCCGTATATCGGCAATAACACAGCGAATGTTGTCTTCAAATGGTCAAGCGTTTGTGGCTTATCCGCATAGACCAATGACTTTACATAGCCCCACAAAAATAGTCTAGCAGTGTTAAATCAGAAGATCTTGGAGGCCAATTCATAGGTCCAAAACGTGAAATTAGGCGGTCACCAAACGTGTCTTTCAATAAATTGATTGTGGCGCAAACTGTGTGACATGTTGCGCCGTCTTGTTGGAACCACTGCTCCTGGACATCATGATTGTTCAATTTAGGAATGAAAAAGTTAGTAATCATGGCTCTATACCGAACATCAATGACTGTAACGTTGTGGACTTTATCGTTTTTGAAGAAGGATTCCACCAGCCCATAAAGCGCAACAAACAGTCAGTTTTTCTGGATGTAACGGTGTTTCGACATACACTTTTGGATTAGCTTCACTCAAATGCGGCAGTTTTGTTTGTTGACGTAGCTATTCAACCAGAAGTGCGCTTCATCGCTAAACGAAATTCGCTTATGAAAATCGACCATTATTTTCGAAATAAATTTGCACAATTTGAAAGCGTTGTTCAGGCGTGAGTCTATTCATGATGAATTGCCGAACCAAACTGAGAATAAATCACTTGACAGCTGTTAAATCGGTCGCCATCTTGGAAAGTAGTGCCAACTTTAACTTCTATACTTGGGAAAAAAACTCTGTATTTTACTTTAATTTACTAACATGAAATACATTTTCTGTATTATTACTACTGTTTTTGTTAATCCTAAGCAGTAGGAATCTTGGTTTTACATACACTTCTTTCCATTTGTCTTATTTTTCAAGAGTAGACATACATGATGACTTAGGCTTACAAAAATCATTCATCAAAATTGTGTTTAAGTAATTAGTATTTTAAATTTTAAAAAGTACATCCTTGTTTACGACTTCTTGGCCACGCTGCATCTGGTAAGCTATTTAAGTTAACGTATACTAAAAATTCAATATATGAAACAATATATGCATCTTCTGAAACATTTAGATCGCATTTTGATTATATTTGAGCCTAATGTTTGAAGCCTACTGTAGTTAAGTAATAAGGTTTTATACATATTCACATGAAACTAAATTTTCTCTGAAAGTAAACTTTAATGCTCAACTTATTTTAATATTTATTTCTAAAAATTAATTTCAAAGCTACAGTTTTATTTAAAATAAACTATATCAGTTATATTTTAGTACATAATGGAATAAACGTGATTTTCAACTCTCATTGCATTGGTATAACATAATTTGATCTTCATCTGAATATTAACAAATTGTACACCCAGTGTTATACCAATACTTTGTGCTCATTTGCCGTTTCTAATACAGAGGAACACGAATAAAGTGGTATCAAGAACATGTGAATTGGACTGTGTGTGTATGCGACGTCTTTATGTTGAAGAATGAGACTAAGATTAGCTTTGGATCCAGATGAAAAGCTTGCAAGAGTAAGCAAAGAACAAAGGACAAGCAATCGAACCCAGAACAGAAACGAACTTCACGTATTCTGAAATGAAAGAAGGATGATGGGTAAAGAGGTTTCGTTGGCATATCTCACTGACCAGCAAGATTCAGCGAAAGATTTTCTATAGATTGGGTTTTATGACGGCAATCCGGTATTGAAATGAAGTGCTAGATTTGCTGTGAACTTGTACGCTGCCGCAATTGATCCAGTTTTCCCTGTATCAAAAATTCCTCCTGGGCCCTTTTTAGATATGGGACCTCTGTCAACGTACTGTAGTTATACATGCTTGGACCCTTGTAGCTTGGCAGTATCATTGATGCAGCGGTAGCTATGACCCTGCTGATATCGTTAAAGACTAACTGAGGAGTGAGGGGATTTCATAGGAACTAGCCAACTTGCTCCCCCAAATTTAATATTTTTAAAAATCTTTAAGATGCATATGTGCTGTATCTGTACGTTTCTCGCTCCTATCCTCTCTTATGAGGTTGCAAACTACTCTACAGGAGAAATGGTGATTAATTGACTTTTAAATGCTTAATCATTTCAAGAAAACCATTGTCAAATTTGTATAATGTGTATAAAATGAGGGGTAATCTATTAATGTTTTTTTTGTTTGCTTGGTGTTACACAAAGGTTTGTTAATGAATCCAATGGGGGGGGGTACCTAGTCTAATAACTGATAAAAATCTCCTGTTGTTTTCCCTTTTGTATATATATATATTTTGTTTTATATCATGGATTAAAATATTTGCCACTTTCACGCCGCCTTTTATACCAATGTATATATATATATATATATATATATATATATATATATATATATATATATATATATATATATATATACAAAAGGTGTGTTTACAGAGTATGGCTCTTTGTTTTCTACACAAGTAAAATGAACTTAATTTCAGGTTTTTGTGGATATGAATAATACAGTTATAGGCATGCAAATATTTTATATCGATTGCATTAATTTTATTTGGTCTCTGCCGCAGTTTGATTGAAAAAATGTAGCTAGTGCATGTCGTATTTATTAAATATTTTGTAAATTGAGGAAATGAATTGAGCAATAATATTGGAATATGTAAATAAATCTACACTTTACCTTCAACATGTCGATACGTCAATGTTACTGGAGAAGAGTAGTTAGGCATAGGTCACAGTATAACATTCACAAAACTAACAAAATAGCTGGAAATGTATTAGATTGACACATTCAATGTTAATTATGGATTCAAGAGTAAAGACAATATCTTCAAAAATCGTGTATATGGCAATAACTAGTATTAGCCCTTTTTTCCACATTTGATTCACTCAGAGTCTCTTGGTGAAATAAAGGATTTCCCTTGTTGATCACGCTTCTACTTTCCTGACAACTCTCCCGAATTTAAAATGTCAACAAAAGGCGTCGATCTAGAAAAGAGATTATGCAGAGAGCGACGGCTCACCTGAATAGCATTCTAAGCTATTGTCTCTGGAAGTGTTTCGAGCAAATGTCAGACCACTAGGGAAAATGCGTCATCACCAAGGGGTTTATAGTAATGGATATATGAGCAACTTATACATGAATATATAAATGAGCTATAATTTGCTTTCTCCAACAAAAAAAAGGTAATGCAGTTTGAACTCATTTATTATTAAATGTATAAAATAATTATTTCGCATTATATAGAACATTTTTTTATGGGAACAATCAGCAAATCTAACTAATTTTTGAAAAAGCATGTCAAGAAATGAAGCTCTGTCTTTTTATTCTTACATTTAAAATTGTATGTTACAAAATCTTCGGCAGGTAAGAAAAAATAATAAGTGTCGAGAATAAATTTTTCTGGTTTTAATTTATTTTTCTTAAAACCCCATGACCAACTGCACTTATAGTTTTTGATTATTTAATAAACTGAATGATAAATCGATACTATAACAAAAGAAACTAATGTATTTTGAGGAATTACACCATATTTTTAGATACAATTGCAAATATATAATTTTTCAAGATAACACATACATCAATAAAGGAAAAGAAAAACATATGTTTTCTTATGATAAAAGAAAATTAGTTTATTTAAAAAAATTAAGTGAAATTTTAAAAAAATAAAAGTATTTAATATGAAACATCTGGTATAATTGAAATAAAAATCTATAATTTGAACAATTTATACTGATGCACAGCATTTATCTATCTATCTATCTATCTATCTATCTATCTATCTATCTATTTATATATATATATATATATATATATATATATATATATATATATATATATATATATATATATATATATATATATATATACATATATATATATATATATAATATATATATATATATATATATATATATATATATATATATATATATATATATATATAAATTGATGTTTGTATATGTATGTATGACCTCACGACAATCCATTATCGTTCAGCTGATCAGTATGAAAATTGGCATGCATATGTATTTTTTTGTGGAGAAGGCTTTTGTGCTACCCTCTTTGTTGCAGCTTCCTACCAGGGGACGCTATAGCATATCTACCTCTGCACCTGTCAACCAATCACTTAGTTACCAACTTTGTAAAGGTCTCTTAGGACCTCACTTTGAGAACGAGAATAATTTTGAGTCAAAGAAGAACCAGTAGCCATTTTTATAAATAACTTTCTTTATTTGGTTATCTTTCCCAAATAGAATCAAAGACTTATTAACAAATGCGTCTACTAATATTATGAGGTTTTAAAGGTAATATCCTTTAAATTAACTTAATTAATTAATGATCTAATTAATTAATTTATTAAATAACGATCACGCTGAAATTACACGATAAGAGATCCCAGAATTATATTTAATAATGTTCTTATTGAACATTTAACTTTAATCTTACTCCTAAAACTTTAATGAGACTTTAAACACAAAATAATATTTACCACTCGGAATCTCAATTCTTGAGATTAAATATCTCTAACAAGAAATCTTCAATTTACATTCACGATAACTTTCTGCTTCAATCTCTATCTCCTACTGCTTCAACTTTACTATTTCGTTTGACTTAAATACTGAATCTAATCTACCTAACAAGGAATCTTGTCCGCTTTTTGGAGTTGATTGGAAACAGGTAGGGAATTAAATTTCCTAAAAGGTCGACTCAGACGGTTAGTGATGAAGTTCCGTATAGATTCGTCACCATCCCCTCAAAAGAAAACGGGATTTATTCGAAGGACTCATACGTCCTGAAAATAAATTACGTAATTCCTATCTTTGTCTTACAGTTCCGACGATATTAACTTCTAACTGTATATTACTGAAACGTTTTCTTAATGAAAAAGGATAAAATTACGATGTATACTTAATTGCCAAACCTCATAATACTTCACAAGTTTAAATTAATCCCTGCACTCTATCCATTTGACGAAGGAGGCGTTGGAAAAACCACCCTAGTGGTGGCAAAACCAGCCCCATAGAGTTTTCCTTAGTTATTATACAAAAAAAAGAAATACAATCTTCTGTGGCACTGGAACATCGAAGACTTCAGGGTCAGCTACCCTGAAAGATTGATATCCATTTGAGATGTAGGTAAAAGCAGACATGAATTTATACATTTGTTACATGAATGTCATATACAATAAATATCTGGTTCATTTTCCTTCCCATTCGAAAAACTTTATGCGCTAGATAGTGTTAATGGTTAATCCTATCTAACTTCGCCGCGCTCCAAGTCACCAGATGTGAAACAAAATATACATAGAAACACACACAGCATACAATAATAATCATTCCACAATAAACAAATAGCACAAACAACCAAATGAATTGTCGCATCTTAGCGAAGTCATACATCGAAATAAACAAATGCAAAATTTACAGATGTTTTCTCCAAAATACAAAAAAGTAACACAAAAGCCGTTTTCTGGTACAGAAAAAAAACACACAATGCAGTGTCCACTTTTGTCAGTCTTCTTAATTTTACAGCCCGCCCGTGACTTGCTTTAATTGCAAAAATTCTTCACTTGTTCGTACCGCGAAGATAAAGAAACGATACAACCTGGATTTTGTCTGTTAAATCCTATGAACTGGATCTCCATCCAACGCTTCCATACTGAGGCTCCTTCTGCGGAATGTGCTGTGAGGTATGCCGTTGATTTCGATGTTGCTCAGCTCCTCATGAATTCCGTCGTTTTCTTGTATACGGCTCCGTAGATAGTATGGGCAAGGTCTCCTTGTATTGGCTTGATTCGACCGGACTGGTTTCTCCGCTTGTTTGTTGCGTCCTCTCGTTGTCGCTCTGGTCTGACGGGTCTGGTTATCACGTCCACTAACTTCCATTCGGGATCCGTCTGTAGTCGTAGCAGTCCTGCGATCAGGCAACCTTGATGGACCTGCAATGGACTCTACTCCTAGTGAAGAGATATTATGTTTTTTGAAACTTATAATTCCTGGACGAGACCGAGGAAGGGATCGACCTCTTGACTCCCTGCCCTTGCTCAGGAGCGCGTCTTTTCCGGTCCTGATGTTCAGATCCTTGCCGTGATCTCTTCCTACATATCTTGGATCGTTTTAAAGCTTGGTCCTTCGACGCAGTACTATTAATTTTACGTTTATTTCTGGGGATCTCCCGTGTGGTGTTATCCTGCCGTGATCTACACCCCTCACTTTCCTGACTAGAGGTTTTCCTATGCTCTTTAAACTGCCCTTGATTCGATCTATTCGACCCATGACTAACTTCTTGTTCGTCATACAGAGTTTCTACCGGACTATCCGAACTAATCGTGTCTGACTGACGAGGCCGATACACTCGAACCTGATCAATATTAACAGTTATATTTCTTCCGTTTTTCCAAATAACTAAATTATTTCCTTTTATTTCCAAAACTTTATAGGGACCTTCAAACTTAGGCATACATTTCCCAACCTGTTTCCTACCCGCAGCACTTAAGAAATGTGTTTGAAGTAAAAACCAAATCGTTCACTTTGATGTGAACATCCCTCCTTCTGAGATTGTAATGTTTTTCCCAAGACTTATGCTTTTTTTTGCATATTTCGCCTTGCCTCATCGAATAATCTTTCGATGTTCCTACCAACATATTTCGCATCATCCGTAACATTTATGAGCTTGCTAAACGGAGTTATGATTTTCCTTCCCCAAAGCAACTCAGCCGGAGTTTTATTTGTCGTCTCATTTACCGCCGTGCGCAATGCGAAAGCGAACTCGTGTAGAAATTGGTCCCAGTTTTCATGATTTTCTTCAACAAAAGAAGCTATCATTTGAACTAAATTTCTATTCACTCTCTCCGTGAGATTAGACTGTGGTCGGTACGTTACCGTTTTCATATGTTTGATGTCCAACCTGTGACTGAGATGTTCAAACACGTCAGAAATAAATTGGGGGCCGTTATCACTTATCAAAGAAATCGGAGCTCCGTAACGCGCTATATAGTTATCAAAAAAGCATTAGCTATTGCCTGGGCTGAAGCTTTACGAAGAGGAATCAGCTCACACCACTTAGTGAAGTGGTCAGATATAACTAATATGAATTTATATCTCTCGGGCCGTGATGCGGGGTAGGGCTAATAAGTCGAGCGTTACAATTTCATTTGGATATTTTGAAACTATAGGCATTAAACGACCAGCTGGTAGCGCGTTTTTATAATTAAACTTTTGACACCGGTCACAGGTTGAAACATATTCAAATATATATTTTCTCATAAATGGAAAATGGCACGTGTCACGAAGTTTAAGATATGTCTTCCTCTTTTTCCGAGATGTCCTGCCAGTGGCAGATCATGAAATTCTTTCATTATATCTTTTCGAAGAGAACCAAGAATATAAACTCTTAGTTCTCCCAGATTAGAAAAATACTTCGCGTATAAAAAAAGGAGACAATTTATTAACTTGAAGTCCTGGGAGAAACTCTCGCATACCGTCGCATTAACAGAACCGTCATCAGGGTTTTCTAAGTATCGATAAATATGTCCTAATTCAGGATCTTCCTTTGTTCCTTAATGAATTGTTCACGGGAATTTATTGCGAGGGCTCTAAGAGCTGCGCACGAAATTTGTGACCCTCGACACTGTCTACTGGATTTCTCGATAAAAGATCTGCGACCACGTTTTTGAACACCAGGTCTGTGCTCCCATTCTATGTTAAACTCTGACAATTTCAATGCCCATCGGATCATCCTACTTGATAAATTCTTACCATTGGTTAACTTTTTTAACGCTGCGTGATCTGTGATCACTTTCACAGGTAGGGGTGCAAAATAAGTTTTAAACTTATTTAGAGCCCATATCACCACCAAACATTCTCTTTCGGTATCCGTATATATACGTTCTGCTTTATTAAGAGTTCGAGACGCGAAAGCAATAGGTTTTGATTTTGCTGAAGCACAGCACCAATTCCAACCCCCACTAGCATCAGTGAATAAATTGAACTGTTCAGAAAAAATTGGTAATTGCAAAATCGGTGCCTCCGTTAGTGTGCGTTTGATCTGATCAAAAGAATCATGTGTTTCTCCCGACCAGTTAAACTTCGCCCCCTTTTTTTTTTTTTAATTGGTACAATGGTTCACATATATCTGCGTATCGCGGAATAAATTTTGGTACCAACCCGTCATCCCTAAAAATTTTGACACTTCTCGATTATTTTTGGGAGGTTTCATTTCCGTAATTGCCCGAATTTTCTTATTGTCAGTTTCGATTCCTTCTTTACTAATAATCAGGCCTAAATATTTGAGTTTGTCACGGGCGAAGTGACATTTTTCCTTATTTAACGTTAGCCCTGCGTCTCGCAATAAGGTAAAAACCTGAGTTAAATGATCGAGATGGTCTTTAAACGATGGAGATGTTATAATAACATCGTCCATGTACACTAACACGAAACGCCCAATAACAGGTTTGAGAATTATATCAATAGCCCTTTGGAAATTAGGGCGCCGCCCCAGAAAGACCAAAAAGGCATTCGTAGGAATGCAAAAAGTGTCATTGCGAGTGATAAACGCTGTTTTTCTATGTCCTTTGGACTAATCGCCAACTGAAAATAGCCACTTCTGAGATCTAGAGTGGACATAACGTTGGTGTAGAGGAATATTGGTGAGTAAGTCATCAATCACCGGTAATGGATATCGAGGATATTTGGTAATTCCATTTAGTTTCTGATAATCGATCGCGGAACGATACGCCTCGGGAGAATCTGGAGGATGGTCATTTTCTTTCGTGTTAGAACGACTGGACATGCATAAGGCGAATTAATAGGACAAATTGTACCATCCCGTAACATCTTATCTATGTGATAATCAATAATGCCTTGTTTGACCCGGTCGTACTTGTATGGTCTTGACACTACCGGTTCCTTGTCTCCAGTATCTATCTCATGATATACAACATGCGTTGATCCCAGTTGATCGGAAAATAACCCTTTTTAAAATTATTAAATAAGGCTTTTAATTCCCCTCTGTTGCTCGTCATCAAGTTTTGATTCTGTGAGATCAATATTAACGAGTTTCTCCTCTTTAGGCACTTGTTTGATCAGATGATCGGGAATGATCAAGGATTTCTGATCAAAATCTAATGTTAATCGCGACGCCTTCATAAAATCGATCCCCAAAATGCAATGATACTGCATGTTATCAAGTATATGGAATTCCCAGGGTTTCTGAAATTCCTGATTCTAATTTGTAACTCGACTCTACCCAAATGACTGCACGGGGTTCCTGTGCTGTCACGACTCTGTCTTTTGTCTTTTGACGAGGTCGGTATGAAAAATAATTGCGGTATACCTCCTCCGAAATAAAGATTTCTCCGCTCCCGTGTCCCACAGAGCTGTAATAAAGGTTTCATTTAATAGAATAGGGACATACGGTAATTCGACTGGGGTCATTCTTATAGAGGATACTCTGATAGGCCGATGATCCCAAACTGGAGGATTTTCCGTACCCCGCGATCGATTACCCCCATATTCACATCGATCGCTTAAAAGTTTAAATTTCTACTTCGTTCATTTTGACCTCGAAATGAACTATTTTTCGACCCACTTTGTCGACCGCCTTGACTGTGGAATGGTTGATCCGATTGTCCACCTTGGCGTCTACCCTCGAATCTGCGATTATTTGCGAAACCTTGGTTTTCAAATCGATTAAATTCCCTTTGTGTTCGGCTATTATTGGCGTATCTCTCATTATTTCTGTTTTCCCTCCAATTTTCATATCTATGCCGGGTATTAAAACGATTGCCTTCATGAGGGCCGGAACTTCTAAATCATCTCACTCGAACCTCTGATTTGTCTATGCATAAAACGTTCTTCGTATTTATCAACGATTTGTAGGAGATTGGCAGTATTTCGTGGATGTCTAACTTCGACATAATCCAAAATTTGAGGTTCTAATCGACTAACGACGTGATCTATTAATTTTTCCTCCGACATTTCTAGTTTAAGGACTTTATGAATTTTCAACAATTCATAAATAAAGTCCGAAGGCTGTTGATCTCGTCTTTGTGATGAGGAATAAAATCGCGTTTCTAGTTCTGACCTGTTTCTGACCACATGAAATTGCTCCGACAATGCCTGTTTTAAGTGAGCGTAGTCTGTTGTCTTATCTTCAATGACTCTATAACCAAGAACTTCGAACTAGTCGAGTGCCCGTCCTTTGAGATGACCCTTCAAGTAAGCACATACTAATTGTGCAGGTATCTCATAATACGCGAGATTATGATCAATATTCTCCAAGAAATCATCTATGTTCTCAATCCCCGAAAAATATTGTTCCGGAATGATTCTAAAACTGGATCCGACTCTATTCTCGGGATTTATACGTTGGGCGCCATTGTAAAGGTCTCTTAGGACCTCACTTTGAGAACGAGAATAATTTTGAGTCAAAGAAGAACCAGTAGCCATTTTAATAAATAACTTTCTTTATTTGGTTATCTTTCCCAAATAGAATCAAAGACTTATTAACAAATGCGTCTACTAATATTATGAGGTTTTAAAGGTAATATCCTTTAAATTAACTTAATTAATTAATGATCTAATTAATTAATTTATTAAATAACGATCACGCAGAAATTACCACGATAAGAGATCCCAGAATTATATTTAATAATGTTCTTATTGAACATTTAACTTCAATCTCACTCCTAAAACTTTAATGAGACTTTAAACACAAAATAATATTTACCACTCGAAATCTCAATTCTTGAGATTAAATACCTCTAACAAGAAATCTTCAATTTACATCCACGATAACTTTCTGCTTCAATCTCTATCTCCTACTGCTTCAACTTTACTATTTCGTTTGACTTAAATACTGAATCTAATCTGCATAACAGGGAATCCTGTCCGCTTTTGGAGTTGATTGGAAACAGGTAGGGAATTAAATTTCCCTAAAAAGGTCGACTCAGAAGGTTAGTGATAAAGTTCCGTATAGATTCGTCACAACTTGGTCACCAAAAAATATGTCAATTTGGCTCTATCACCAACATTTCGCTATATTTCCATTGAATCATCATTATAATGTGAGGAATATCACAAACTTAACATAAAGGAAGTACAACAGAATGTAATATTAATGTATTACACATTCAGATATACATTATTTACACTATTTTAAACGTTTATTACCCAAAATTTGTAACAATGTGTTACTTTTTCGAGCAGATATCAGGGTTTTCAAAAATCGACTCACAAGAGTGTTACGGGGCGTTATAAATAAAAAAAGTCATTTTTATCAGTTATAGATCTACATATTTAAAATTTAACAAATAAGGGTTTTTTGTTCGCTTGAGACATGAAAATAGCTGTTTTTGTTTAATTTGCAATTCACGTAAAATTAATTAATTGAAAACTTATTTATTTTGCAATCTGTGTTCTTTAATTTTTCAATTACCCTGTGCAAAGAACGGGTATATCGGCTAATACTTACATAGAAATACATACAAAGATACAGACACATACACATAAGCATATAACACAATGAAAGTTTTACAAATATTTCAAAAGAAAAAATTCGTATGCTGTATATTGGGAAATATCTCGTATATTGGTGTTCTATTTCAGAAAATGATTAATGGAGCTGTCGTACTCATTAAATATAACGACTAACATTTGTCACCTAGATTATCTTATGGAAATACAAATTAAGTATGTGATATCGTAGACATTTAAATAATTTCATAAGTGAACCATTTCTCAGTAAAATAACCGAATAATCAATTAACATTTGTTAAAAACATGACTAGGAGCAGTGCAATCATTTAAAATTTTATAATGTCTTTTTGATGAAGTCTGCAAGCTGCAAAAATTACTTGAAATAAAGTCTAAACATTTCTATATAAAAGCTAATCACATAAACAAAGTAAGGTGACTCGTAAGAGATATTGTGCATCGAATATTAACTACAAATTAAAACCACTTTTCAGATGAAAGTTAAGCTAAATTTTTGGTTAAAAATCGGATATTACCCTGGCGCCGAATTAATGAAATAATTAAAAATTAAGTACCTTCAATAAGCAATTTTGCGTATTCATTCCAGTATTAATGAGATTTCATTAGGTGTTCTTGAAATCACAGGATATGCTTCAGAACATATTGATATCTTATTCAAAATCTGTAAGTGGGGTACAGCCACTAATATAAATCAACCAGGAAATTATTTGAAATATTTTTTGCTTAACTTTCAAAATATGCATAGAACCATAAATTATTGTACCCACTTTTCACATATTCCAAAAACTCTTCAAGGTGCTAAAATTAAAGTTATTTTTTTTTAAAAAAAAGGAGAAGAAGGCAGAAAGAGGAAGGCAGCATAAACAGAAGAATAGATTTTTTTGAAAACAGCTCTAGTCCCAAAGATTCAAGTCACAATGCAAAGAATTTCAATTTTTTGAAATTGTGATACTGACCAAATTTTACTTCTTAAAAATGTAAAGGTGTTTTGAAGCAGAAAAATACTCCCATTAGGAACTTCAATTTTCTAAGATAAACCGCTCTAAACGATATATGTTCAAAAATAATAAAGTAGAAGATGCAAATCGAAGCAAAGACCCTTTATTGGGAAAACTACAATGTTTATATTACTATGTGTGTAATTAGAACTATAATTAGTGATAGACAAAAATATCCAAGATTAATTAGTCACGAGCTAAATTCAAGCAATTTTGAACTGAACTTAAATTTTCTATCTCCACTAAACAGCTCACATTCCCTAAAAACGCAATTTTAATATGCTGTAGCATGCTGTTGGAAGATGAATATATGAAGTATAAATCAAATTCGCATTAAACTTGCACTCAGAAATTAAATAAGGACAATTAGCGATGGCCTCATTTTTCTTAGCCCGACCAAGGGACAAAGACAGCACCTGATTAAACACCCTATTCTTCGAATTTACATCCCAACATAAGGAGAGTACCCCTCCATATAAGCGTGCAACGGTTCCTCTGCACGAAGCGTATTTTAACCCTCGATTGCCCAAAGAAGTAATTTTGACTGCTTTTTAATTTCAATTTAAAAAAAAATTACAATATGATGCACAATTTCTTAGAATTTTTTTGTTATACTTTTTTCCAAGTGAAGTAAAATTTTTTGTTATTGTTAATATTTACTAATAACTTGTTATATGACTATAATAATATTAAAAAAAATGTTAAAAGTTATAATTTTAACCAAATTTATTTACACATTAATCATTCTTTGACAATGCAGTTATTTTGACTGCTTTTGGGCAATATAGAAATGCACTAAATTTCAGTCTTTCTAGGGTTAAGGAACCAGTATATGAACCCAAAACTCGACAGGAACAACAACGAAAAAGATTTCACCTATCCTCGCACTGCAACTGTGACCAAGAAGTAGGAATTTAACTATACTTGGAGAGGAATTTTCACATATTTTATTACAATGCATACGAAGTTAACGAAATGACTTTTTTTGTGAATTATGTTGTTTTGGGACTAAATTATAACGCAACTTGAATATATTATTATTCCAAAATAATGCATATAATTTACCAGATTTTTGTAAAAAAATTTCAGTTTATGTCAAGTGCTTTCTTAAGTTTTAAATCCTTCATTTAGTATAGATTAACCAAGGGGTATTTCATTCTATCAGTTTAATAAAATTGACAGATTCTTGAATAATTTAAATTTATTTCTAGTTTATAATAAAAAAGAAAAATAATTCGAAATATTTTTATTATTAAACACACACATATCAAAGACACAAATCTATATAGAATAAAATTTCCTTAACCCCACTAATCCTTTATTAAATTGACATAAATCATTTATATTTAAACAATATATAGAAGTATTAAGAGCATATATGTTTATATACTGAACTGAACTCTAATATGCAACAGCCAATGAGGGACAAGGCCTGATGGGAATTTCTCAGTTTACGTGATCTTAGACGCTGGTGAGCACGTGTTGATGTTTCGGTCAAGTAGTCAATCTGACGCGAAACCACCAATGTTTAGTTCCAAAGCAAGCTTGGTACTTATTTGTTGACCCACTGAAGGTACAAAAAGCTGAGTTGACCTTGTCCAGCCCCAGAATTGAACCTCGGACATGTGTCGTGGAAGCAAGATACACAACCATTAAGCCACTGTGCTTCAAATACATATTAAGTTGCGTAAAAAAATAAAAAACAAACATATGTATGTAATTTTAAAAATTATTCTTGAAACTTTCAATTGGCATAAAACATACTAAAAACAATATCCCATTGTTCACGTTTTTATTGCATTTATACAGTTTGCATCAATATATTAGTTAACACATTTTTGGCCTAATTTGAAGCACTTAATAAAGTATAATAAATTTTAAGCAGCAATGGAAAATATGAAAAAAGAAATACGTTCATGTAAATGTGATTAACAGAGGATACATAAATGGGGTTGATGTAGTTATAAAATCTTGATATAATAAAATATTATCTTCAAAAAAATTTTTCGTGCTTATGACCATACGATAGAAGTGATAATTTCAAAGTTTGTTATGTTATTTCAGGGATTAGTTAGGTGAATAAAAAACAAAGGGATAACAGCATTGTCCTATAAAATAATTATTTCATATGTATGTATTTTTTAAGTAATGTAAACTCGTGAGTTCTTTTCCGACCGTGTTCGAATTGTGACAAGAAAATAATTGCAGACAGGATTTGGTCCCACTGTTTATTCCATACCTTCTATGGGACATTTCTTAAAATCAAGAATATATTGCGATGTTACAGGATTACCATACATCGTTCAGCCGTGTCTCCTTTTCACGACCCCGTCATTTTTCGTCACCCTCTCTCTTCTCTCTCTCGTTCCGATCTTGTTCTCCTCCGTCGTTTGCCAGATCCTTTCCTCTATATCGTCTCTCGTTCGACCTGTTGCCAGGTGCAGGCAGCTGTTCCTTACAAGTAATATTTTTGTGTGAAATATACAATCATATTTGGGAATTAATTATATTATAATAACGAACAATATGTTTATGATAGCTGAAGTAGATTATAAATCCTTTAAATTCAAAACTTTATTTAAATATCTATAAAAAAAACTCCTTCAAGCGTTGTTCATCATGCTTCACATGCTTCATCATGCTTCATTTGGATCATTTGACATAATTAAATTGGATTCTGATTTTTTAAAAAAAATCAAATAAAGGTTTTGATTTATCTTTTGAAAAACCTTCTTTAAAATACCCTCATAAAATCATAGGTAATTTGTTCAGATGACCCAACCCGGCTTTGTGAACTTTGGTTGCAATTTAACAATATTCATTTCTATCCATGAATTAATTTAAGCAAAGGGATAGTAAGAAAGGTAGTTGATTGGGAAGAGATGAATCTAGGTCAAAACCTTTAAAAAGAGATTTAATAAGAAGATTTAAATAACATAATATCTGGCTTATACTAGCTCTTTTGTCATTGTATGGCAGTTTTGTACAAATATATCCGGTGCTGCTGAAGGAAAGTCTTTTTAATTATATTTGGTTTTCTTGTATTTAAATTACTAAATGTAAATTTTTCTTAACACCTATATACTTAATTTTGTTACTTTAAATATTTAATTGTTCTAATTTTCTTTTTAAATCAGCGTTTCTCAAATTGTGGGGTGCACCCCCTTTGAGGGAATAATAATCCAACAAGAGGGGCGTTAACATATCAAAAGGTCGAAAATAAAACATTATTTAAAAATACGAAACAAAACAAAATACATTCTGAAATAATAAAAATAAAATACGCATTTGCACTGATATAATATGTTAATAAAAGTTTCAGTACTGCACACTGTATTTGATAATTAATTTAACAATGTCAAGTTAAGAACAAGTTTAACAATTTCCAATGACCCCATAGGCTTATCATATATAAAATTATATAAAAAATTAAGTACTTATCTAGATCATTTGTACGGTTTGTAATTAAATTCGTATTGTGCATTCAAGTCAAAGTGCATTCTTATTGAATTCAATACATTATTATTGTTTGGATGTGGGAAGGGGGGCGCGATGAAAGTTATGACTGAAAATTGAGTCACAGGTATTGAAAGTTTGAGAAGTACTGTTTTAGATTCAAAGTATATTTAAGCAATGTGATTAATATAACTATTTGTTCATTGCTATTCCGATTCGCTAAAAAAATAGATTTTTATTCTGAAGATCACTACAAGATTGCTAATGATAATAATACTATTAAAATTTTTTATAAAAATGTGTCCTTTTTCTACATTTCATTTTAAATTTTAGTTTAGGATTTCTCTTTCTCTAAGCCTATTTTTTAAAAAATATTAAGTTTCATTTTCATGCTTCAATTAGGATTAGAAAGAATCCCGCATTCACATTTCCGTAGAAAAAAGTGACAGAGGGGTGAGCCCCACTTCGATAGAAGCTTTTACTTTCAAGATATATTAGTGGGGGGGCAAACTACCACGTTTCAGAGTGGGGGAAAAAGCCCCTCCTTTCCTTTTAAGGGCGGTGTATATACGACTAAAGGCGGAAAAAGCCAAATGAGCGTTACATACCCGAGCGTGACGTCCACTCAAGTTCACTTTTCAGCAAAATGCGCCAATAGAAGTTATCCCTTCAAAAATTGTAAAATTGTTTATCTATATTTAAAATAGTAAAAAAAGTAACGCAATTAAATAAACTACAAATACTTAAAGTTATAGAATCAACTCAACTGCAAGTGATAAGGTAATTTAATTGAAACTAGCGCATGTTTTCAAATTGAGATACATATTAAATGCACAGCTTTTGTGTTAATGAGAGAAACTTCTTCGTCGGTGACAGTGTTGGATATATGAAATCCACCGCACCGATGTATTTATCATCCCTCTTAACTTAAGTGACTCTACTGGACCTCACACTACATACTTATAATATTTATTCAAGATATTACTGGTCACCCAACACACATACTTGAGATTTAACCTGCGTTCATTAATCACATGCATTATAACTCTCGGCTCATGAAACTGAGTTTACTTGGGTCAAAATGGATAATTCCTGGCTTGGTATCATTGTCTTGATTATGTTTTGAATTAGTTTCGTGTAACAAATTTCCTTTCGTAAGACTTAATCTCAATATGTTTATTTTATTCCAGAGCAATATCCCAATCGCGATTTTATGAAACAATACCTTGGAAATATCACTTTTCAGACTGGAATTATAATAATTATTTTTAAACAGTATATTAGATGTATTATTTTATAATGATTCACATCAATCTTAAAATCTTTTAAAATAATACTAATAAGCATTTTTGCAACTAAAATTTAAGAAAACAGCAAAATTAATAAATTTCACATAATTCCAGATTAGTGATTTACTATGTATTCTCTACTACTTTATTATGGACAATAGTTAACATTAAAATTGGATATATTTTCTCCAAACTGTCTATCGACTTTGTTGGCAGATTTTTAAGGTGAGTCGGAAACATCTATACCGGAAATGTTTATTTAGCGGTTTTCGAAGTACATTTTCTCAATGTACATGCTTGAAATTTTTCATACGATTAAAGTACATCTTTCTCATTATACCGAAATGCGCTTTAGCTAATTATGAATTTTATACTAATTAATAAAATATTTTATCAAACATAGTGAAATTAAACCAATTTTTCACATAATTTTCTTTTTTAGTTGTTTGCTAAACTCTCACTTCAGTACATATTACAATTATAAGTATGTTATAAAATACTTACATACCTGTAAACAATATTTTACCAGAAAATGAACATTAGACATCAAAAATTTACATTTTAAGATAAATGAACTTTAATGCATAATTACTTTTTTATTAAAAAATTTCTCTCCATACTCCAAATGACCTACAATTTTTTTTTTAAATCTCATCATCCTTTCTCTTTCTTTTAAGTATTTTTTCTTTCCTAACTTCCTTTGTTTTATGTAAACATGAGTATTTAGACTTTCACAGCCTCTGTTTGTCGAGGCGCTCCATTGCCAGAGTCGTGTAATCATCATCCTCAATATTAAATTTTCTCAAAATTTTTGATTTTGATACATTTCCCATATTAAATGATATAATTGCATCATAATACCCAATGATAATACTTATATTTGTATAAATGATTTCTTCGGTACACTAGATCATATTACGTTGCTTACACTTTCATTGGGGCTTTGTGTACCTCCATGTAAACACTTTTTTAGCGATTTTGGAATAAATGTTTTGATTTCCATCATTATCATTCAACTTTTAAACAGAACCAAAAGTATTTGTTTACATGTTTAGCCATTTAAATGGGCGTGGCCCAGTTTCAATGATTATTTAAAAATATGTTTTAAGGACTTCTAATTACCCTAGAGGTTAAAGTAAGGTATTTTAAGCAAGGTTAATATCTGTACAATTTGAAAATGTAAAGAGCTCAAAATTGTGATATTAAGAAGAATTAAGGTTTCCACCCCCCAAAGGGAATCATAGTGAATTGAGAGTTCCTTTGATACAACATTACAGTAGAAATTTTAAATTTTATAAAAAAGTATGTGAAGGAACCCGTTTACAAGCTGAAAAAATCATGTGCTGCAGATTTTTCAAAAATCTATATAAAAGTAACAAACCTGGTTTTAATTATGTTTTAGTAGTTTGTCCATAAATTAACAAATGACGCAAATAGAATAAATTACGGTAAGTGTGAGAATATCACTACATCAAACATATGTATAGGAGGTAAAAGGTCATCTGTCTTGAAAATGAGACTGACAAGCAACTTGAATAAGAAAATTCTCAGACTCATACTAAACATTTTGAAAGTTCTTTTAACTTAGTTTAAAATAAACTTATAAAATTTAAGAATTTTTCTAGACACTAATATGATAGGGAATAATGAAAACACCTTAAAATTCCTGCAAAATCGCACTTAAAATAATAAAAGTCAAAGTCAATAATAAAAAAGTATTTTAATTATTATAGTAGCATTTTCTCAATCATCTGTGGGACGTGTATCTGTGAGGGGTAATGGGATTTTAGGGGATACGTGTATAAAATACAATTGGTATTGATTGATGAAAATGAGAAAAAAATTATTTTTACTCTGGGGTAAAAATACAATACAATGGGGAGGAATTTGATAATTTATGAATAATTTTGTATGGTTTAACGAATTACTGATAAGATGGACTATTAATGCTATCTCTATTATATTTGAATACGCGATTATAGAATATTTTTTATACGGGGAAAATATATAAATCCTAAAAATATAACTTAACTCTTTTAAATAAATGTACCGTATAACATCTAATCATAACATACTTTTTGAAAAAAAATATTGTATAATTTGTTTAGTGGTCGTATTATAATAGGCTTCAATAAGGTCGGTTTGAATAGTTTTTCAGGCTCTTTTATCACCTCGATATTATTTTGGGTCTGTTAAAAGTTTTACTAGCTATTTTTCTTGCGGATTTTATGGGGAATCGTAATAAATATTTTAAACACGAGAATAGTTACGTTTTCATTCTGAAATGTTATCCCTATTTCTTAAAAACTTTTACCAATTTTATATAATGGCTAAATGCCAGGAGCAGAGAATCTATTCCCTAATCGGAAGTATCAATATTGGGGTTATTTGTACCAAAACAAACAGAAATGCCGGCATGACATTATTAACGTCTCAAAATTTAAGTGACATTTTATTCTACACTTTAACCGAACTTTGAAGCATATTACTTTTTAATGCAATACGCTTGCTTTTAGTTTGTTTTAATTCCAGTCCATTACAACATGTGAATGTAGTCTTGCTGGTGTATTTAAGCAATCCACTTGTAGAACAAATACAATTAATTGAAATTAGTAAATTTAAGTACATGAAATTACATGTGAATGGCAAATCATCATATATCACAAAACCTGCCAAATGATACTGTGAGTGAATAGTTCCACTCTCTTGCCCACCTAGAGGTGTGGGAGGAACTGAATAAACATTAGCCATATTCAAACACCATCTATTTATGGATATCCCAAAGAGCAACCCTGATTCAAGTAATTTCAACGAAAACAGATGTTCACAATATAAGCCATATGTGAATTAAAGCAAGATGCACGAATTATGAGAAAACTATTAATATCAACCCTCTTATTGTAGGATCAAGTATAATATTTCAAATATCTTAACATGATTAACACTTTAGTGACCAATCGTCACTTTAAGATATCTGACTACGTTCGGAACTTTGATTTTAAAAAAGAGCATAAATGGATATTTTTCATAATTTATAGTGTCACTTAAATTAGAATTCATCTATATAATTGTTTTAAGGACACTTTGACAAAAAATATTTAAATACAATATTTCGGCAAAAAATTAACTTAGAATAACCTTTTTTTTTAAATGTTCTCCTTTTGTGGAAAATGCTTCCATTATAATAATATTTTGTCTGTGTATAGCTCACACCTCTGTACAGAGGCTTAAATATGAGTTTTGAAAAATTCACATTATTTTCAGATTTACAACCCATTGAAATAATTATCTGCATTTTTTTCTTAAACTTTCACCCCTCTATTATCGTAAAACATGGATAAATCCACTTCTAAGCTATATATTTCAAAAATTCTAGTTCATACTTTGTGCAAAGATCTGAGATATATACAGACAAAATATTATTATAATAGACGCCTTTTTCACAAAAGGAGAATATTTTGAAAATGTGTCATTATGTGTTCATTTTTTGTCAAAATATTGTATTTAAATAATTCTTTGTTGTAATTCTATTCTTAAAATAATTTTGTATTCATTTTCTAATCTAAGTTACACTAAATATCGTACATATTATCCATTTATATGCTTTTGCAAAATCACGGTTCCGAACGTAGTCGGATACCGTGATAGGATATATTCATTCACCTATATACCTGATATACCTTAATTCTTTCACCTATATACCTTCACTATAATACCTGGTCAGTAGCAATCTATTCTACCTCATCACATTCTGTCTCTCCTTCTTCTTCGTTTGCTTGAAGGCTTAGACAATATATAGCAAACATAATTTAAATATCAAAGTTTCTTTTTCAAAGGGTTGGTTGTGAATAAACGCTAATTGATAGCTTACAGATTTCCCAAGAGGATTAAATGAAAATTCGTGAGTAGATCTGTCACAATATCTCTTACAATATCCAAGGCATAACATTAAATTATATCCATTAACAACATTCATAATATAACATATACAAATACTGAATCAATGGACCAACAATAATTCTATAAATTATTAGTGTAATTATGTTTTGTTATTGTAATGACTGAAGTATCAATAGCAAGAATAAATAATAGATCTTGTGGACTGTATATTATTTGTCGGGATGCATTATTGAGTGGATCAAGACTAAAAATTGTAAATAATATATTTTAATAAAGATTAGTGCTGATAAAGAAGTAAAATTAACAAGGGCTTGTTGTACTTGGAACTAGATTTCGCTTAAGAATTCTGCCCAGTTTCTTGCATTCCATGAACGGCGTGAGGATAATGGTTGCGTTTACTCCTAATTTATATGCGGGATTGTCTTCTATGCTCTTTAAAATACTTGGCATAGGAAGTGAGGTCCACTTCACAACACTTGTATATAAAAAAAAAGTTATGATATTATATTAATGCGTTAGAAAATGTATTATTTACCATTATATTAATATTTTCCCCCTGTATTAACATATTTGATTTGAAAAACTGCAGAATATGACACGATACAAAAGGCATATAAGAACTTTTGGTTTTAATTAGTTAATCAAATTAGCTTGAAAATTTTACGACCAGATAAAACTTATTTTTAAACAAAGTTGGTGCTTATTTGATAAAAGAGATTGCAAAAAACAAATGATTAGCTTTGATTTTGAAGATTTAACGATGTCAAAATAAGGCTTTTATTAATTTTATTATTATTGTTCCAGTAAATAAATCTTAAAATATGATCAAATTCATCCAAAAAATATTTCATACGCCCCTTATTATTATGTTGATTAAATAAATTTGTGAATGTGATTGGTTGAAAATCGTAATTCAAATATGCCTTTTAAATGAAGTATTATTATTTATATATATATATATATATATATATATATATATATATATATATATAATCCAATATAAAAAAATCAATATATAATTATATACATATACATACACATATATATAAATTTATACATATATACACACATACACAAATATATAAACGAAAATATAAAAATAAACATATAGTTATATACCTAAGATAACTAAAATTAGGAAGAAGGCACATAGTACAATGACAAACTCCTGGCCTTAGGAACCAAGATTGCAAGTTTAAACAAGTTTTGCGGCCGGCCAACCTTCACCTGTAATTTGTCATACTATGTACCGAGAGGAAAGGAAAGAATTATATATGTAGAAATTAAATATTAAAAAATCATTAAACTAAATAACATATGAACAAAAACATAACCTACTAATTCGGAGTGTAAACAATGGCCAAGATTGACTTATATTAATGATTCTTAAATTTTATAATGATTTTAAAATTTATATTCGAATCATTAATATAAGTCAAATTCCACAGGGTAACAAATAGGTTCAATACTTATGTATCCAAATAGGGAATGAATGCACAGTTTTTGTAGCTGAACTTTTATGTTTAAATTTCGCCGTTAAATGGATCACTGAGCAAAATAGTGTCATCTCAGAATACCTCCTCTGTACTGACTCTCTTTCCTCCTTGGATTCTCTTAAATGTATTTCTTCATCTTACAATATAATCGTCGAGATCCAGAAGCAACTTAAGAGCCTAAGAGATAAAAACATCTCAAAAGATTTTGCATTTGTTCGCGGACACACGGGCGTTCTTGGAAATGAGCGAGCCGATTGGCTTGCAAAAGCTGCAACCAAGCGCAAAATTGACATTGACGTTAATATTCCTAAATCGTTTTACAAGAAGATCACGAATGAAAGAATGATGAAGTCTTGGAACCAAGAATATCTCATTTCTAATAAGGGGAGCATAACAAAGAAATTTTTTCCCACCATTAATGAGAGACTATCATGTCATCATTTTTACACTAACTACAAATTAACCCAATTTCTCACTGGTCATGGTAATTTCAAAAGCTACCTGAACAAATTTAACCCTCTAACCGGATAGCACGGAAAATTCCGTCAGTGTAAAGATGCTTCGAAAATGGACTGCACGGATTTTTCTGCCTTCAAGTAACGTTTTCAAAAGCGGATTAGCCGAACTTTTCTGAAATCCTTTCCCCCTTTTAAGGTTTAACAACTTGAAAGATAATGAGGGACAGAGGAAGCAACACAGCAGCAGTTTTATGGCTCGTAGGGAACCCCGTGTTTTGACCCTGGGGGAATCGTAAAAAATCGAGGGGAAATTTCTTTAGACGCCAGGAAGTGTTAATTTGTTACCTCGTTTTTTTAAAGTTTTGTAAAGTCCCAAAGCCTAAGAAAAATATGTTACAATTCCCTTTTGGTTTCATATTAATTTGAAACTGTAACAAGTTGGGGCGTGTCAGTGCAATCTGCTATTTTATATAGTTAGACAAATTATCTTTTTTAAGTATATTCTTTTTCGCTTCATTTTTTTTTTTTTTTTAATCAAAGCTTTCAGTTTTTTGAAACATGATTATTTTTATTATAAGATACCGAGAAAATTAATAAAAACACAAAAACTCTTTAAAATTTGGAACCTTTTCAATTTTCCCAACCACTAAAAATGAATAAATTTAAACTTCATCAAATCATTTGACACATTTTCTTACACTTTGATAAAAATAATAACGAAAAAAAAAACTAATTAAGATTTATTAGTTTTTTTTTAGATATCAAAGCCTAATATGCCTGGTTATATATTGTTAAAATACACCGAATTATATTTGAATTTTAAGTGCTTGAACTTCAGTTTACATCAAAGACAACATGAATGAAGATTTTCACACATTTTTTTTTTTATAACTGGAATGTTTGAATAAATGGTAATCAAAAATATACAGAAACATTTACAGTAGACATTTATATGCATATAAATAAACATAAAAATCAATTTTAAATTCGAGCTATTGAAAAACATTCGACTTATATATTGTTCAAAAATATCTATTTATACAAAATACCTCAACATTTATCTTTTTTTAAAGGCTAACTGAATAAGTAATTAAAATCTGGATATGTTTTGAAATCTCGACCTTATATAAACATAGAAATTTTATGTTAGAAATTCCATTTGAAATTTCGAAAAAATGCATCGCGCAGTTAAAAATTATTTACCATAAGTTTTAGCAATTGTTTGAGTATAATAAAATTTCAAATTTTATTATATAGCTTCATTGGTATCTTTTAATATATTTCGGCCATGGTAGCCGAGTGGTATAGGTATCGGAACGTGGCTTCCTTTGTCACGAGTTCGAGCCCAGTACCACTAAAGACCCGCCGTGTAGGGCAGCGATGCACGTTAAATCTGTCGAGAGCTGAAACGTCCTCCCGTTGGTGTGGTGTGGTAGTTAGAGAGGGGGTGCCAGCTCAGGTGTGTCGTCCACGTGACTTGACAATAGTTCAAAATTACGTGGTCCGTCGCCAAAAAAGCCCTCGTGTAGCTGAAAAGTGCGACGTTAATATTCAATCATTCATTTAATATATTTCGAAGATTTCATACAATTCAGTTGAAAACCGCATGCTAAGAGCAAAAAAAATATACTAAAAAAATTGATGAATATACAATTACAATAAATTCTTACATAGAGAAGCAAAATTGAGAAGCTAAAGCGTAGGAAGAAAAAAATTTTGAGTATATCTGAAGTAGTTGAAATAATTATTTTAAAGTTTAGAAAATTTGTGTGCGTTATGTTATACTTAATATTAATTAAATGGTTAAAATAATATGTTAATATTAGTCATCATGTAATCGTTTGATGACACATTCATATACTAATAAAAATTATCATGGTCATTGATGCGAATGTCAAGAATTTTATGTAATTTTAAATTCGGACATTAAGATATTGATGTAGAAAATATAAAACGACCATCTAAAATACATGAAAAATGCAGTCTGCTATAAAATGATCTTGAAAATCAAAATCCGGCATTTCCACTTACTATGGCAGAGCCGGCTTAGTCAGGGACGAACTGGAAAAACAGAGAGAGAACCGCGGTTTTGATGGATGCCGCTCTAGCTTTTAAAGCTCCCAGTAAAATATTATATATATATATATTACAAATGCAAAAATAAATCTTGTAATTTTCCATACATTTTCATAACAACGAATTGTGGAATTGGCTTCCAATACATTGTTGTATTTGACAATATCTAAGGTAAACAACCCTACTTTTTAGATAGATTTGTACTACTTTTTCGTAACCGTATTCCTTTTAAAATAAATTCGTGCAGCCGAAAGACACCTTTTGTACCCTTAAAAATTTATGTAAACTATAACGGTTAATTATAATTTATGCAACTCGTGAAATGTTCATAATTAACCATTTCCGTCTAAACAGTTTACATGGGAAAAAAAAGTTTGGACTCTCTCATTCATTAGGGATTTATATAAGATTCTAACATTAAATTTTATTTTTCACCGAATAGGGTTGAGTGGAAGTGTATAGTGCTTCCACACCACAGGTCTGGGGTTCTATTAACGGGCTGCGCAAGGTCGACTCTGCCTTTCATCCCCTCTACATTGGATCGATAAATAAGTACCAAAAGCTTGCTTCGGGTCTTAAACACTGAAGGTCTCTCTTCAGACAAACCACCAAATCGGGACATCTGTTCATGCACCTCAGCGTCCAATGGTCACGTGTATTATGATGGGCACAGTAGTTCCTGGTCCTCATGGGTTGTTGTGCTTCTGAGTTTGAGTCTTAAGTTTGAGGATTACCTCACTTTGGGGATACCCCTTAGATAAACATGTATTTCCACTCATTTGCAATTAAACATTTTTCTTTCAATTACGTTTATTTTAGAAGGAAGTTTGATTTTTCAAATGTATTTGCTTAATAAAATGTATATTTGTGTATTATATTAAATATTTTATCAATCCAAAATTACATGTTTTTAGCTCCTCTAAAAGCTTTTAGGATTTTACGACTGATCTTACAATCCATATACGTTTTATAGTAGTGTATTTAAAAATGATAAAGACATTTTTACGACTGTGTGAGCTTTTATGCCTCGTTTATAAATATAAAAATTTGCATTCAGCTACAGTTTTTAAAATGTACTGAAATAAGTGGAGGAATAAGATATTTACATATTATGAATATTTTTGACTGCAGTAAGATATATTTATATTTCAGTTTCTTTACAATTTGAATAGAAGTTGTAAGCCATTATGCGAATCGTTTGATGTTGAGTATAAACCCATAGGCTGTTTAATATTGTAAAGTGTTTTACTTTGATACCAGCACACATTAAAATAAGGCTCATTTGCAGTTATATGATCAGCTTCAGTGATATTTAAATTTTCAAAATAGTCTACACGTACGAAAACATTCTTTCACAACCGCACACCACATCTCATACTATATCTTCCCTACAGCAGGAAATATTTGTGTATACTGAAAAATTTAATACAGGATACATTTTCAAGTGTTAAATTATTTTTTAAATTTGGTATGAATACATTGTGGAACTGTCGATTAACTTCACTGAACAAAATTGTTTTAAGTGTACTGTTTTGAAAGACAAAATTAATTAGGGAGAACTTTTCTCACAATATAATTTGTAATGACTGAAATGTGTGAAAATGTAGTTATCGATGTGTGACATTTTTCCTTGTAATAAAAGAAACAGAAAGATAAGAAATTTAACTTGAGTAGAAAATGGTTAGAAGTACTGTCATGCGCATTTGAAGAAGTATATCCCCCATTAAAATTAAAAATTATTGACTGAATGTGTGTTATATCCATCACAAATGCCGATGTAGAAAAGGAATTTTTATTTAATACAAGAAGTTCGAAAAAGAGAACACTAGGAAGGAAAATTTAAATTTTTTCCGAAAAATATTCAGTTAACATAAAAATATCTTTTATATGATTTTAATTAAAATAAATTAAAAGTATTGAAATCCTTTTTTATGCTATTTTAAATTAAAAATGTAACTGAATAGAGAAAGATCGGTTTTATTTCATAAATATAATTATTGTATGTACCATTTATTGTGTTATTGTTTAAAAATGATATAGGGCCTTTGCTCTTTTTACCTCATTACTTTTTTTAAAAAACAGGAAAGTGAGCGCGTTTTCTTACTCTCATATTCAAAAATGAATACAGGATGCTTTTTTCTGGTTCAAATCGCAATACCAAAAATATATATATATATATTTTAATTTTTAAAAATGACAGAAAAATAAATTTTCTTTGAAGAAAATATAATTATTTTTTAACTTCTAACATACTATTTATTTCATTTTTTCCCTTTCATTTCATTTTTAATTTTACTGTGACTGAACATATAGGAGAAAGAAACACCGTATTTCACTACGCTTTCAAAGAAGATTGCCCAAGGCAACATAACAGCTAGCTGTAAACGATTGATCTCTTGGTTCTTACTTTTCAAAGGCACCGAACTGAGTCGTAAAATTGTCTCCGTTGGACTTCCCAAGTTCTAAAAGGGGGAAAGGAAAAAGGTATGTTGCATTTTTGAAGGGAATCGCAAAATAAGAGTTAAACGCTTTCGGAATAACTTTTCAGGAAGAAGGTATCCAGTTAGAGGGTTAATTTAGCTCCTTCATCTTTCTGTCACTGTAATATTGGTGGCGAGGAAAATGTAGAACATGTGATCCTTCTGTGTTCCAAGTATGTCAGAGAGAGAAAGATCATAAGACTGGCGTTCAAGAGACTCAACATTAATTGGCCACCGAATTTTCACCAATTTCTTTCTACCAGAAGTGCTTTCAATAATTTCTGTAAATTTGTTGTAACTGTTTGTAATCCTTCTTAACTTCATTTTTTTAATTGTTTATTTCCCTTGAATGTGTGTTTAATATTTACTTCTGTAAGCCCCGTGTGATACTTTGTGGTGCAAGAGGATTTTATAATTGTTTTCAATAAAAAAATAGGGAAACGTTTTAGAGACCATATTACAGGATATAACAGACACATTTAAAGATATTTTATTATAAAAAGACAGCCCTGATGTAACAAAGAAAGTTGATCAACAAGAGGTATTTTCTTTGCAGGGATTCGATTTCGAAGATTTAAATCAAAATAAAATATATTATTAAGGTACTTTCAGATGCATATGAGAACTATGGTTTTAATGGGTACATTAGTTTTGAAAAGTTTAATATACTAATTCGTTTTCTAATACAGGAGAACTTCATTATGTTTGATAACAAACTCTACAAACAAATCAAAGGATTGCCTCAGGGTGGCCCAGCCAGTAATAGTCTCGCCAACCTGTATTTACACCATTATGAATCAAATAGAAGAAAGGAACCGTCTTGCTTCTTATTAAGATATATAGAATGATTTTTAATTTTTATAGGTCGTGACAGGGAATTTAAAATTAGCATTATTTTTTATCCGGAACACCTAAAATTAATACAGACAAATTTATACTCGAACAATGTTGAATGTTTATATTTAAATATTATTGACAACAAATTATTTAGCAATATCTATGATAAAAGGGAAGCATTCAACTTCAATGTCATAAAATTACCAAACTTCAATAGTTGTTTACATGTATCAATATTTAGAAGTATAATTTTATGTTTTTTGATGAGAAATAATAACTTAACTACACACAATATTGATAAATTCAAGAACATCCAGAATTTTTTATTTGGTTGCATACAGGATAATTATCTCATAAACCTCTTGAGAAAATACATATAGCAAAAATATTTCTTAAAAAAAAATTTAAACTCAGAAAATTGTCAAATTTTTGAAGGGTTACGATGAACTTTAGCACAAATGGATGGAAATGCACAAATCCACCACACAACATTAGGTCCACAAAGTCAGCTTGTTAATGCTCCATCTGTGAGGAATATGTGCACACATTCCACACATTAGATACATTTTAATACACACATAGACCAATATTTATACGACTATACTTTAAAGTTATTTATGAACAATCAAACTTTTATGACCAATCAAGCAACTTTTTTGCATGCAATCTGATTTTCATCTTCTACTAAATATTTAAAGTCTAAAGTAAAATTATAAATCATTTGGATTGACATGGCATTAGTGGGAATTATGAGCAATATAGAAGTGGTAATTGTTGTAGGAAATGTGAGATATTGTTCAAAAAGTGTGAATTAAATTATTGATAGGAGGCTCTTAGGCGAGTTTTTAATGATTTACGCTAGTCATTTGTGAATATTTTTTTTTAATTTGAACTTTTAGATTTTAGATATTTTTTTCTTCCTATACAACCATCTTAAAGATGGATGCATCATATTTGTTATTCGATGGCTCACTTATATTATGCTCTTACTTGTTTTAGAATTTTGATATTTTAATGTTATAATATATTTGAGAAGGCGATGGCAAATAGTTTAATTTTTCAAGATTAATGGTTTAATTTAAACTTTTTAAATTTTTAAATTTTTGAGAATTTGATATTTCCTGATTATATATATTTAACTTACCAAGTTTCAATAGGGAAAATTTTGGCGCACTCAAACTAGTTTAATCCCACTTATCGGTCCTAAGTTTGAGGTTGCACTTGGATATTTTCTAAATTTTTACTTTATAATTTTTTAATTTTGTTTGAAAATGTAGGAATCTGATCTTCTATATTCGCCATTGATATTTTGAAATGGGATTTAGTAATATAAGATGTATATAATTTCAATTTTTAATTGATTATGAAGTTGCGATTGATTTATATATATTTAAATTTTATGATTTTATACATTATGAGTCATTAAGAAGTCTTTAAAATTTTATACTTAATTCCTTGTTTTCATATTGTGTGTTAGGATAGAAGAGTAATATAACTAATATTTCAGTTCTTTATTTGCAGATATTAGAAATCATAGCTTTTTTCATTAAAAGTAAAAATAAAGATGAAAAATCTGGTTTCCGTGATGTATCCGAATCGTTCCCTGAATTTATTTGAGATGTAGTCAGTCAATAAATTTGATTCACTGGAAATGTTCAATAGCCTGAATAAGAATGGTGGATCATCATGCGATATCTACAACTGGATAGTATTAAAAAATATAATGGTATAGACTTGTAAATAATATAGTTTTTTTATATGTAATAAAACTATAAAAGCATATATAATAAGCTTATTATTTTACTTTTATGCGTGTATTGTTTTGTACAAGAATACGCCAGTTATAACAGGTTTTTTTCAAATATAGATTTGATGTTTTCTAAGAGTAAACACAAAATAAAATAGTATTAAAACATTTTGAGGCATTAATTCGTAAGTATATTAACATGCTACAGAACAACTAATGTAAAATTTATTTCTGTATGTATATATTGTAAATGTTCTTGATTTGAATAAATACCAATGGTTTATACAAGGATATTAAGTATTTTCTAATTACAAGTGGACTAAATCTTAAAAAAATGTTGGAAATAAACATAATTATAATGTTATCAAAATTTTCAAGCTGTGCACGTTTGTACATTTTCGGAATTGGGGAATCGTATTTTATTCAAACTTTTTTTATAAATATTCAGAATCATTATTCGGGCTCTATATTTAAAAATATATATGGATACTTTTTTATATTTGCAAATTTTGTTTATGTTAACTATTGCAGAAAGCCGCGTCACTCATGTATAATAAAATAACATTTTATATTGGTTTATATGCATATATATCAGCATTTTTAAAAACAATCCAGTTCCTTGAAAAATAATGAGAATAGCAATTTTAAAGAACCTATACATTGAAGCTCATATTGTTCAAAATAATTTTGACATTTCCCAACAAGCATACAAATTTCAAGAGATCAAATGATATATATGTCTGGTCCATTTTATTCCATGTTAATAACGATCACTTGTTTTAACACGTGTGAATTGTTTTGACGAGCATATATTGAATGAAAGTTATTAAGAAAACCGACAGAGAAGGAGATAGTTCGCAAGGGAACAGTCTGAATTTAATGTCAAACGAAATGCACATGCTTACAGAGTTTAATATCTAGCAATTTGATTTGCATTTGATTCAAGGGGGAGAATATTAAAATAAACCTTTAAGTCGTTTGTAACATTCATATTAGCATATTTCAGCTACACTGTCTTAATTTAAGATGTATATGAATAAGGGGTCTTAGAAATATAAGTGCATCACATTATTTAAAAAAAGAGCTGAGTTACTTTTTGAATGTTTTAAAGCAAGTGCATTTTAGAAAATTTGTTAAAAAGATAAACTTAAAAATTAAAGAGTTTAGGTTTATATGCCTTTCCTTAAAGACCCATTTAACATTTATTTTGAGAACGCTTTCTATATTTGCTACGGCCATTTAAGTTGCTAAACTTTGCTCATTGTTTAAATTTTAAAATTGTATTCAACAATTTGCATAAATATGTTGTGCATAAATTATAAGAAATTAATTTAAAAACCTCAATTATTACAATGCTCATAAAGAATTTAAAACATGAAACTAATATACATTTCGAAAAGCATTCAAAATATAAAAAAATAATAAATCAATCCATTCGTAAATTAATAAACTACTCAGTATATTTTACTTATATCTAGAATTAGATGAAATTCGTAAAATTTCAAATATTAATAATAGAAGTAATCTTGATATGAAATAGTTTATGATGTTTTCAAAAAAAGTTAACCATTTTAAAATATCCATCATATTTTATTTCTCTAAACATTGCACTTTCTACAATAGATTTCTATCCTTTCGAGTTCACCTCAGTTCCAGAGTATTTCTAACTGTGAAAAATAGCTTAATCAATATTAAAATGGGAGCAAAACTGTATGATTTTTGCTCCATTTCTTTCATGTGGTTTATTGGAAATCGAAGTTATCGAATCTAGCTCTCAGTAACAAATTCAATCTTCAAATAAGATTTGCGAAAAATATTTTTCTAATGCCGTTATTACTTTGAAAACTCCTGTTCAATCTTAACTTTGTTTTCAGACAGATAATAACAATGAAGTGTACCGATAGGAAATTCAATTGTAGAAGATTAATGGATATAGTGAGGAAGGACAAGGCTTATTCTCTTCATGGTAAGAAAGCGGTTCACCCTGAGGATATAGATTTACAAAATTTCTTCAAGATCATTGAACTGAAGAAATTTAACAATTATGCTGTCACTTTTGATTAATAACTGATAAAAATAAGATTTTTTTTCTAAAATTTTAATTCAACTACTATTAAAAAGAAAATTCATTATCAAATAAAGAATATTGTATTATTTTTCTCAGTTCAATTTGATCTTAACTTCGATTTTCATTCAGTCATATATTATCATCCACTGCGTATGTTTGCATAATTGAATTACGGCTTTCAAAATGTAAAATTGCTTTTGTGTGCTTCAAATTATGCTTTACCTCATAATAAATCATTATCTTCTTTAAACGCCTTAAGTCCTTTTGAAGATCTATGAAAGCATTTACAGACTTTATTTTATTCAGAACTAATAAAATTGCAAGTATCAAAATTAGTTAGCATACGGGTTTTAAAATAATTTCCTAGCAAAAAATATTTTTTTTTCATTTAAATAAATGCTACGTACCGAAAAAAAAAAATTTACTGTATATATATATATATATATATATATATATATATATATATATATATATATATATATATATATATATATATATATATATATATATATATATATATATATATATATATATATATATATATATATATATATATATATATATATATATGTATATATATATATATATATATATATATATATATATGTATATATATATATATATATATATATATATATATATATATATATATACATATATATGTATATATATATATAAATATATATGTATATATATATATATATATATATATATATATACATATATATGTATATATATATATAAATATATATGTATATATATATATATATATATATATATATACATATATATGTATATATATATATATATATGTATGTATATATATATATATATATACCGGGTGGGCAAAAAGTCCGTAAAAACTTTAAAAATTCATAAAATCCGGAGAAATGAACGAAATAAAAACTGTTTGCAGGTTAAGCATTAGTATGTCACGGGATTTTGCTTTAACCCTCCATTGGACTGAACGGAGTTTTCCGCCCTACTAGAGAGGCTTCGAAAATGGACTGCACGGATTTTTCTGCCTTCAAGTAACGTTTTCAAAAGCGGATTAGCCGCACTTTTCTGAAATTCTTTCCCCCTTTTAAGGTTTAACATCTTGAAAGATAATGATGGACGGAGGAAGCAACACAGCAAGAGTTTTACGGCTCGCAGGGAACCCCGTGATTTGACCCCCCAATCGTAAAAAATCGGGGAGAAATTTCTTTACAACCCAAGAAGTGTTTCTTTCCTAGCTTGTATTTTAAAAGTCTCCAAAAGTCCCAACGCATAAATAAAATATGTTACAATTCCATTTTGGTTTCATATTAATTTCAAACTGTAACAAGTTGGGGCGTGTCAGGGCAATCTGATATTTTATATAGTTAGACAAATTATCTTTTTTAAGTATATTCTTTCGCTTCATTTTTCTTTATTCAAAGCTTTCAGTTTTTGAAACATGATTATTTTATTATAAGATACCCAAAAAATTAATAAAACATCAAACTCTTTAAAATTTGGAACTTTTTCAATTTTCCAACCACTAAAAATGAATAAATTTAAACTTCATCAAATCATTTGAAACATTTTCTTACACTTTGATAAAAATATAAAACGAAAAAAAAAACTAATTAAGATTTATTAGTTTTTTTTTTAGATATCAAAGCCTAAGTGTTCAGGTAAGTTTAAGTACAGTGCCTGGTTATATATTGTTAAAATACACCGAATTATATTTGAATTTTAAGTGCTTGAACTTCAGTTTACATCAAAGACAACATGAATGAAGATTTTCACACATTTTTTTTTTTTTTTTTTTATAACTGGAATGTTTGAATAAATGGTAATCAAAAATATACAGAAACATTTACAGTAGACATTTATATGCATATAAATAAACATAAAAATCAATTTTAAATTCGAGCTATTGAAAAACATTCGACTTATATATTGTTCAAAAATATCTATTTATACAAAATACCTCAACATTTATCTTTTTTTAAAGGCTAACTGAATAAGTAATTAAAATCTGGATATGTTTTGAAATCTCGACCTTATATAAACATAGAAATTTTATGTTAGAAATTCCATTTGAAATTTCGAAAAAAAATGCATCGCGCAGTTAAAAATTATTTACCATAAGTTTTAGCAATTGTTTGAGTATAATAAAAATTTCAAATTTTATTATATAGCTTCATTGGTATCTTTTAATATATTTCGGCCGCGGTAGCCGAGTGGTATAGGTATCGGAACGTTGCTTGCTTTGTCACGAGTTCGAGCCCAGTACCACTAAAGACCCGCCGTGTAGGGCAGCGATGCACGTTAAATCTGTCGAGAGCTGAAACGTCCTCCCGTTGGTGTGGTGGGGTAGTTAGGAGAGGAGGGTAACAGCTCAGGTGTCGTCCACGTCACTTGACCATGGTTCAAAATTACGTGTTCCGTCGCCAAAAGCCCTCGTGTAGCTGAACAGTGCGACGTTAATATTCAATCATTCATTTAATATATTTCGAAGATTTCATACAATTCGGTGGAAAACCGCATGCTAAGAGCAAAAAATATACTAAAAAAATTGATGAATATACAATTACAATAAATTCTTACATAGAGAAACAAAACTGAGAAGCTAAAGCGTAGGAATAAAAAATTTTGAGTATATCTGAAGTAGTTTTCGAAATATTTGTTTTAAAGTTTAGAAAATTTGTGTGCGTTATGTTATGCTTGATATCAATTAAATGGTTAAAATAATGTGTGTTAATATTAGTCATGTAATCGTTTGATGACACACACATTCATCAACTAATAAAAATTATCATGGTCATTGATGCGAATGTCAAGAATTTTATGTAATTTTAAATTCAGACATTAAGATATTGATGTAGAAAATATAAAACGACCATCTAAAATACATGAAAAATGCAGTCTGCTATAAAATGAACTTGACAAACAAAATCCATCATTTTCACTTACTTTGGCAGAGCCGGCTTAGTCAGGGGCGATCTGGAAAAACAGAGAGAGAACCGCGGTTTTAATGGATGCCGTTCTAGCTTTTAAAGCTCCCAGGAAAAATTATATATATATATATATAAATTACAAATGCAAAAATAAATCTTGTAATTTTCCATACATTTTTATAACAACGAATTGTGGAATTGGCTTCCAATACATTGTTGTGTTTGACAATATCTTAGGTAACCAACCCTACTTTAGATAGATTTGTACTACTTTTTCGTAACTGTATTCCTTTTAAAATTAATTCGTGCAGCCGAAATACACCTTTTGTACCCTTAAATTTTATCTTAACTATAACGGTTAATTTTAATTTATGCAACTTGTGAAATGTTCACAATTAACCATTTCCGTCTAAACAGTTTACATGAAAAAAAAAAAAAAATTTGGACTCCTTCATTCATTAGGGCAGTGCTTCTCAAACTTTCAATACTGGCGCCCCCTTTTTCGATCACAATTTTTTTCGCGCCCCCCTTATACATTAATAATGTACTGAATGCAATAATAATGCACTTTGACGCTAAAGCTACAATAGGTGATTTTAATTATAAGCCATACAAATTAGTAACATAAGTATTAAATTTTGTATACTATTTTTAAGCAAAATAAATAAATAAATAAAATAATAGGATAATTATTATGTTATTTTTCCTTTCTCTAATTTTTAAATTAAACATATTGCAAAATGCGGTGGCTGCTTAGAAGACAAAATATAGATATCTGCTAAATACAGAAAAAGAACTCAGAGGGTCAATTTCTAATCATAAGCATTCCTTATAAAAACTTTGCTTTCCAAGACAAGCTCATGGACGTCATTAATACTTATTAAACTTGTTCTTAATTTAGTATTAATTAATTAGTCATAAAATATTCTGTGCAGCACTGATAAATTAAAAGTATACCAGCTGAAGTGCCCACTCTTTGCACGAGTTCATTTACAAGAAAATAAAACATTATTGATATAATAGCTGAATTGTAAGGGAAGCAAAGCCAAGTGCTCGACAATGTTTACAAAAACGTAAAATGATTTTTTTTTAATGGTTGCTCAAATTATAATTAGTTTTAAGCGAATTGTATTAAGTCTCACAGAATTAACATTTATAATTGATGTTAAACAGTAGCGCACACAGGATTTTTTCAAGGAGGGGTCGAAAGTTCACCAATCTTGTATCAGGTTCCTTTTGATTTTGTCGATTTTCGGGAACAAAACACAGTAAAAAAGTAATTCTTTAATAGATAATTAACATTAATTAATAAAATTAATCATTAAAAACAAATACTTAATTAAATTTTGCGTACTATAAACTTAGAATTATAATCAATCGGAAAAAAATCAAGGGCTTTGGGGGGTCTGCCCCCCCGCTTGTGTGCGCCACTGATGTTAAATAATGATCAATAATATAAAATACCGATGAAGAATAATTATATTATTTTTAATATTTAAAGCGAAAAGACTTCAACATGTTTTAACCCGGGAGCAGGCGCGCACTCGATACGGTCGGGGTTATTGAGTCACCCCAAACATTTTTTTTTATTATTATTTTATTGTACACGATACAAATCATGATTCCAGTGAATAATTTAATTAAGAGAAAGTTTACTTACCTTCTTTCAAGGACTTTTCAATTTTTCTTTGGTAATAAATAAACAGTTTTGCCAGAATTAATGATTTCGTAATCTGTGTGTCCCGATCGACCACTTCCGGGTAAAAAGTATCTTCATTATGATAATATGTATGTTACTGCTAAAAAATTGTGTGAAACGTTTTTCGTTATGCTTTATATGTTGAGAATATTTATAAAAATATGTCTTGGCCAAATAATCCTTCATGTGCTTGTGTGTGAGTGTGCTCTCCGTGGTTTTCCAAATATCATAGAACTCTTTTGCATGGAAAAAAGCGCAACAGAGAACACATAAGAGAGAGGTCATAACTAACTGTAATAAAAACTTAGAAGGTCAAACAGATTACTGCTATAGTGTGCAGTATTTCAAAAATAATGACAGTGATGATTTTTTTATGTTCCTAAATTTTTTCGATTCTGCGTCTGGGATCTGTTTTTTCTCTGAAAGAGTAGTATGTTAGGTTCAAACAAAAGCATAATAAAAAAATCTCTCATCATGGGATTACAGCAAATCAAATAAAAGTTTTTTTATTTGGTTATAGGATGAAAGATAGCAAATTAGGTATTGAAGAAGTTTTTATTTTTGCTGGCTTAATATCGCGCGCGCGCCTATAACTTATGTCAGAGTAAAATTGCATTTTTTATTATATCTGAAAGTATTTTGTTTTAATTCATTCCAGTAAAAACTAATTATTTTTTAAATCTTTTATTTTCGATATGCTCGCGCCCCCCTCGTAAGGTCATCGCGCCCCCCAGGAGGGCGCGCCCCACAGTTTGAGAAGCACTGCATTAGGGATTTATATAAGATTCTAACATTAAATTTTATTTTTCACTGAATAGGATTGAGTGAAAGTGTATAGTGCTTCCACACCACAGGTCTGGGGTTCTATTAACGGGCTGCGCAAGGTCGACTCTGCCTTTCATCCCCGCTACATTGGGTCGATAAATGAGTTCAAGCTTGCTTCGGGTCTTAAACACTGAAGGTCTCTCTTCAGACAGACCACCAAATCGGGACATCTGTTCATGCACCCCAGCGTTCAATGGTCACGTGTATTAAGATGGGCACAGTAGTTCCTGGCCCTCATGGATAGTTGTGCTTCTGAGTTTGAGTCTTAAGTTTGAGGATTACCTCACTTTGGGGATACCCCTTAGATAAACATGTATTTCCACTCATTTGCAATTAAACATTTTTCTTTCAATTACGTTTATTTCAGAAGGAAGTTTGATTTTTCAAATGTATTTGCTTAATAACATGTATATTTGTGTATTATATTAAAAATTTGATAAGTCCAAAATTACATGTTTTTAGCTCCTCTAAAAGCTTTTAGGATTTTACAACTGATCTTACAATCCATATACGTTTTATAGTAGTATATTTAAAAATAATAAGGACATTTTTACGACTGTGTGAGCTGTTATGCCTCGTTTATAAATATAAAAAATTGCATTCAGCTGCAGTTTTTAAAATGTACAGAAATATAAGTGGAGCAACAGGATTTTACATATTATGAATATTTTTGACTGCAGTAAGATATATTTATATTTCAGTTTCTTTACAATTTGAATAGAAGTTGTAAGCCATTTTGCGAATAGTTCGATATTGAGTATAAACCCATAGGCTGTTTAATATTGTAAAGTGTTTTACTTTGATACCAGCACACATTAAAATAAGGCTCATTTGCAGTTATATGATCAGCTTCAGTAATATTTAAATTTTAAAAAATAGTCTACACGTACGAAAACATTCTTTCACAACCGCACACCACATCTCTCATACTATATCTACCCTACAGCAGGAAATATTTGTGTATACTGAAAAATTTAATACAGGATACATTTCCAAGTGTTAAATTTGTTTTTAAAATTTGGTATGAATACATTGTGGAACTGTCGGTTAACTTCACTGAACAAAATTGTTTTAAGTGTACTGTTTTGAAAGACAAGATTAATTAGGGAGAACTTTTCTCACAATAGAATTTGTAATGACTGAATTGTGTGAAAATGTAGTTATCGATGTGTGACATTTTTCCTTGTAATAAAAGAAACAGAAATATAAGAAATTTAACTTGAGTAGAAATGGTTAGAAGTACTGTCATGCGCATTTGAAGAAGTATATCCCCCATTAAAATTAAAAATTATTGACTGAATGTGTGTTATGTCCATCACAAATGCCGATGTAGAAAAGGAATTTTTATTTAATACAAGAAGTTCGAAAAAGAGAACACTAGGAAGGAAAATTTAATTTTTTTCCGAAAAATATTCAGTTAACATAAAAATATCTTTTATATGATTTTAATTAAAATAAATTAAAAGTATTGAAATCCTTTTTTATGCTATTTTAAATTAAAAGATTAAAAGTATAACTGAATAGAGAAAGATCGGTTTTATTTCATAAATATAATCATTGTATGTAATATTTATTCTGTTATTGTTTAAAAATGAGATAGGGCCTTTGCTCTTTTTACCTCATTACTTTTTTAAAAAACAGGAAAGTGAGCGCGTTTTCTTACTCTCATATTCAAAAATGAATACAGGATGCTTTTTCTGGTTCAAATCGCAATACCAAATATATATATATATATATATTTTAATTTTTAAAAAAGACAGAAAAATAAATTTTCTTTGAAGAAAATATAATTATTTTTCAATTTCTAGCATACTATTTATTTCATTTTTTCCTCTTTTTTACCTTTCATTTCGTTTTTAATTTTACTGTGACTGAACATATAGGAGAAAGAAACACCGTATCTTTTTGAAAGAGGATTGATCAAGAGAGGATATCTACTCTTTCAAAGAAGATTGCCCAAGGCAACTTAACCGCTAGCTGTAAACGATTGATCTCTTGGTTTTTACTTTTCAAAGCGACCGAACTGGGTTGTAAAATTTTCCCCGTTCGACCACCCAAGTTCTAATAGGGGAAAGGAAAAAAGTCTGTTGCATTTTTGAAGGGAATCGCAAAATAAGAGTTAAACGCTTTCGGAATAACTTTTCAGGAGGAAGGTATCCAGTTAGAGGGTTAAGCTAGAAAAAAATATTTCGAAAATCATCCGGTAGGTGGCGCTGTTACAAGCGTCTGTGGTGGAAATGTGCAAATTAGACAGCTATAAAAACCTTTGCTCTCAATGAATCCACATTCATTTCACCATTACAAACAGTGAATGTGAACAAGGATGCTCAGTGCGTTGGATAAAGTTTTGTTGGAGAAGTTATTTTACATGAACGAGGAATCAGCAACCATTGTCTTGCGTAAATTCCGAGTTCAGAAAAATGTGAAAAGTGGAAAATGCTCTTTAACACCTGCAGGTCTCTTAAAGCTTGCTAAACGTTTTGAGGAAACTCGAAAGTTGGAGTATCGAGCACGAGACGGACGACCATGCTTGAAAGAAGCACGTGCACCCTGCATTGCTGTCGAAATGGAAGCGATTGCGTCCGAAGCAGCTTCAGGGACCAGCAGTGCGCGTGAAGCTGCCAGACGATTGGGCTTACCACCATCATCTGTCCGCAATATTCTTCGTCGAATCCTCCAGCTGTACCCATACAAATTGCAATCGAGCCATGAACTTTTGCCAGCAGATACCGCACAGAGGGAAGCATTTGCAAAGTGGATCTTCTCTAAAATGGAACAGGTTCCTACCTAGATTTTTAACATCTTGTGGACAGATGAAGCTCATTTCTCGCTTCATGGTGACGTTAACAACCATAACTGTCACATTTGGGCGACCTCTAATCCACTTGAGTACACACAGAAGCCATTGCATTCCTCAAAAGTGACAGCATTGTGTGGTTTCACGGGTTCATTTATCATAGGACCCTTCTTCTTTGAAACGCAGTGCCCAGTAAATGGATGGATAACGGAAACGGTAAATGCTCAGCGTTATCTAACGCTTCTGCGGGAGACTGTCGTGCCATGTTTAATTCAACGAGGTCAGATTTCGAATGTCACGTTCATGCAGGATGGAGCAACCAGTCACACTGCTAACCCGGTTAAGGCATTCCTGATACAGACGTTCGGGGAATACAGAATCATTAGCAGGCGCTGAAGGTACCCATGGCCTCCTTGGTTTCCAGATTTAACTTCGGCAGACTTCTGTTTGGGGGTATATTCGAAATCTCGCGTGTATCTATCCGGTCCATCAAGTCTGTCGGAACTGAAAGATGCGATCCGCAGAGAAGAATCCTCCATACATCCGGACATGTTGCACTCTGCCGTTGCTGGATTTGTAACTCGTCTGGAATGTCTTCTCCCCTGTGGTGGTGGTCATGTGGAACATATTCTGGTGTAATAAAGTTGTAAAGTTTTCTGTTCATTATTTATGCATTGTTTCTTTGGTTTGCGTACATCAGCGCCACCTACTGGATGATTTTCAAATTATTATTTTTTCTAGCTTAAAAAAAATTCCGTGACATACTAATGCTGATCCTCCAAACAGTTTTTCTTTCGTTCATTTCTCCGGATTTTATGAATTTTTAAACTTTTTACGGAATTTTTACCCACCCGGTATATATATATATATATATATATATATATATATATATATATATATATATATATATATATATATATATATATATAATCCATAAATATATACAAATAACTACTATAAAAACTAAGTACAACTAGTCAAGATAGAAAATAATAACCACATTAGTATATATATACATATATATATATAAGCCCTGATATATATATAAATATATATATATATATAAGCTCTGATATATATATACATATATATATATATATGTATATATATATCTAAGCTCTGAGGCTCTTGTTATAGTAAGAATAGCAGTTTAAAATGAATTCACTGCTTACTCATATATGTGTAATTTGCCCGTCATATTTTATGAACATAACTTTATTTTGATTTTAATTTGTAATTATTTCCTTATATTTTCATACATTTTGTGTAAGTATTGTTTCTAGGTAGTGTCTTGTGTGTGTGTGTGTGTGTGATTCCTTCTGGTTACAGGTACTTCTGAGACCGGTTATATATATTAATGCGACGCCGGTTTTACTTAAATTGATTTAATTTATTCTTATTATCCATTTTATAATACCCAGGTTGACTGTCACGTCCCATCATAGCTTAAGTTAAAATTAAACACTAAATCCTCAAAAAAACAATAAAACGGTACACAAAATTAAAAGGCCGTTCTTTAAATTAAGGGGTCACATACCTTTTAAAAAGTTGAAAATGGTTAAAAATAGTGAGCTCTTTAAAGCTCTATAATTTTTTTATTATTGTTTCCTGGAATGTAAATTTTGGAGGAATAAACAAAAAAAAAAAAGATATTACTTTACTTAAAACATAACCAACAAACACACTGCTAATTAGGATAAATTTTTAATTAGATAATTACAAAAAGAAATGTTTGTTTTCTTTTCGCAAGTGATATGTATTACGCGCAGCTTTATAAAAAAAGTTACCAATATTTTTTGATGAAATTTTTTCTCAGTGTTGGAAATTGTGTTATCTTTAAAATGACGAAGCATGAAACACTGATTTAAAATTTTTAGTAAACTATAACAATTTAAAATTTAACTATAAAATTTTTAAAAATTTTTTGCTATTTTATATTTGTAATTTTAAATTTTTTCATTACAAATTCAAACTGGTTCGTTATTTTAAGTACATATATGATCAGAATCTACAGTAAAAATTTTATCATTTTCCATGGCATGGTTTTGAAAATATAATGCGCGTAATGAGTAAAAATGACGTTCTGAGAAAATTGACATCAAACGTAAAATTTACCACAGTTTTATATATATATTATTCTGGTTACTCAAACAACAACTAAATATTAAATTAAAACTAATGTGAAGTTTTTTTTAGTCAATAAACTTCAATTTATTAAAATTATTATAACTAAAAACATATATTATACCAATGCAGTACATGCATCGAAACAATATCAAAAGCTACAAAATAAACAAAATGCAACAAATTGATTCATTTCTCCAAAATAAAGTTAAAAATTTATAAATATTACTTAAAAACAATCAATACCTTAATTAACAACTACTTATTATAAATATTAAACAATTTGTGATATGAATGCAGTGTATTACTATGATTCTAAAATGCTAAAATTCGCCACATGCATATGATGTTCCCTCTTTTTCAGTTAATTTCTTACAAGTAGTTTTAAATTGCATTCTTTTAGCCTGTCGTACTTCTTTTGTGCGGAGATTAAAATGTACTTCTGCAGTCTGAATTCTTTTTATATCTACAAGTGTAACAAATTTATGTGCAAATTGACCAACAGTCAGACCAAGCGATTGCATAATTTTTAGTCTGCCTTGATTGCCATCATTAAAAATGACAATTGCCTCATTTGTAGATATATCAAAATCTTTCTACCACAACCTAAAGTTTTTGGGCATAATTTCCATATTAATGAGTTAATGGATTCATTATTATTTTGGGTTTTACCCCTAGACATTTTTGTAGAAGTTTAGGTGGTGATAGATCATTAAACACAGGTTTTATGGCATCCATTACTGCCACTGGCAATTTGTTACTGTGTCTAAAAGTTTCCACACTGCCCTCTACTACTTGATTTTGATATTTACACCAAGAATTAGGACCTACGGGACAAAAACTGTGCAATGGTTCTTCGTTGCTTGAACGTATATGGAAATATACAGCCCAAACAGCTTTTCGCATATCTGACAGGCAGGTTTTATTTTGTCGGATTGCATTTCCATAGTACGTTGTAATTAAGTCGATCATTCTGTCGGTCAACCTTCCCTTTTCCCCAATCGACTTCCCATCACTGAGTTTGGAGCTCATTTGTTTTAATTTTCGTACACGAGTTCCCATTCTTTTTTGAACATGTCCAACACATTCAATTTTTGAAACTGTGATATCTTCTCCATACGGATTGGATGCAGTAATAGATGAGAATGTTTTGGGGAATCGCTATCCCCGATGTAAGATGTATATCTCACAGAACGATGACTTAATGAACGCTGAAATATACGAACCATTCCCACAGTCTCCATCATGCCAGCTGAACCATTGTGGTTCTTCAAACATTCTTTAACGTGAAGAATTTTCCACTTTTTGTAAGCAGGTGACCCCTTTCTTCGTTTCCAAGAATCACATCCTTTACAGAAAGAAGACATCACTTCCGCATCAATACACTTTCCTGTTTTGTCTCCAATAAAAGCACACACACCAACACGAGAAGAATAGCCACGGGTTTTCCATGTTCCATCTCCACTAATTATTATATCGGAAGAATTTGTCAAAGTTACCTCTTCCAAAGCTGCACTTTGCATTGAAGCTTCTGCGACTTCTTTACTACACAATTGTAGTTTGTTTATAATATTATTATAGGATATTTCAGCAACTGGAGGAGGATAGTCCATGACACCACAGAAAGTTGTCATTGCTGCATGACCTGTCCAATTGTCCTCATTGCGTATACAAAACGTCTGTTTATTTCTGGAATATTTTTTTCTTTTACCCAGCATTTTTGAATTTCTAAACGAACACAAGTCTTTACAGTTCTTGCATTCAATCGAAAAACACTAGACAAACCTCTAACACAATTTTCTGAAAGTTTAATATCACCACCACATTTTTTGCAAGAAGCAAAGTTTTGAATGTTTGTAAACATGATAGTTTTATCAAACACTCTATAGCCATCAAAACAGTCATCATGTTCAATAAAAGATGAATGAACATCTTGCAGCCGAATCTTTTTTCCAGATGCACTGTTGTTTAGTGATTCATCCACACTGTGTACAGCTTTGCATCTCGTATGCATATTACCAGTAAACTTCCTTTTTTGGACGTTTACCAGATGGTCTTTTAGCAGATTCAGTCGAATTCATCCTTCACAAGTTTATAACAAAAATAATACTTTTCCTAAAACTTATCTTAGAATAAGATACGGTATGAAAATCAAAAACGAGCGAGTATAAATTCAAGATTCACTTTATCAAAACAAAGTAGAAGTAGAAGTTTATAAAGTTAGTAGAAGTTGTAGTTAATATATTCAGAACAACAATATTAATATTTGAGGCTTAGATTCAAGCATTTGATAATAATTAGAATGAAAATATTAGAAACAGAGAAACGCAGCTGTCACCAGCGACATGACAGCTGTCACCCTGGAGCCAAAATGTAAACAATATGTAAATCGCCTTTTCTACTCTTTTTATTTTCTTAATAACGTCCGTTCTATTGGGAATATCTGCATGCGGTTTCTTTTAGAACACTCAGAAAGGTTTACTCTATAAAATAAAATAATAATAAAAAAATCGATTTTCAGGAAATTTTTAAAGGTATATGACTCCTTAACACTTGATTTATTTAACAATAAGATTGAAATTACGTTATATACTAAAGAGATACATGATTACTTAACTGAATGATATCGGTGAGAGAGGAGTCATGATGGTGGTGCCCGGAGAGTCCCCAACTGCGGTGACTAATTGGAAGGGACGTGTCAGACCAAGTAGGTGTGTGAGAAAAGCCCCGAGAGAGAGAGTCAATTCGTGGTGCATCCGCCTTTTATCTCGCGGCAGTTTTCTCTTGTATTCTGGAGCGGATTCTTTAAAGAAATTCAATCAGTTTTTCTGATTGGTCTAGAGTCAGCGGAAGGATATCCTCTCCCGGTCAATGACATCCCCCAAGCGCGGGAAATTCCCAAAAAACACCCCTTATCTTGATGTATTTATGGGTGCAATGCCTTCTTCCAGGCGTGGGAAACGCGTCACCCTTTGCGGTGTTGTAAAGAGACGCACCCACCAAAATTCCTTTCGTTGTAAACAACAACAGTGCATATATAAAAATTACAGTTGCAATCCCTAGGGACCGCCGACCTCCCATCACTCCTTATCGTTAATCTCTTGTTTTGTTATAAAAAAAATATGTTGAAATTGAAATTCCCCCAATGACAATTGTATTTCATAGCAACCGATATTTTCTTCCGTGTCTCCGCTTACGGCTTTAACCTGAATTGAAACATTAAATTCCCTAAAGTTATCATTTTTTATTTTAGTAAAAAAGGAATTAGACATTAAAGATACGGATGCACCTGTGTCAATTAAAATTCTAAACTTGTGATGTTTAACGTTAGCCTTTATTATTGGTAGATCAAATATATTGTCTCGAGATTGAATAGGAGAAAACCGCTTCTCTACCAAATGAAAAAAAAATTAAATAAATACGGCTTTCGCCGCGGGAGTTTAAAGTCTCATTCCTGTTATAACGTTGAAAACCCCTATTCCCATAATTTGTGTGTGACCCTCTCACCGAATGCCTTTGAGCTGCGTAATTGTCGCGGAGAGCAGATTTTCTGTAATGTACATGTCTCCCTTCTGACCCGGGGTGATTTGAAAAATACTCGCTAGCGGCGTTTCTCCGGGGGTGCTGGTAACGGGCAGCGCGTTCGTCCCTCTGTTTCTTTCTACATTCCGCCTGTCTACGTACTTGAATTCCACAATAAAAGCACTTGAAAACGTTCTCCCTTCTGTTAAAATAGTTCCCCCCTGATTTACGAGCTGTAACTGCACTGGCCTCTTGTAGACGGCCGACCCTTAAATTTATTTCTTCTAATCTATCCGCTAATGCTGAAAGAACTGGATTTTCAGTTTGTGCGGACGACAAACCGGATCTCTCTTCGCTAGCTATTTGGTTCAATTTCATATTTTGCTCTTCTATCAATGCCGCATTGATTGGTTCGTCTAAATTCAAAGGATCGCGAGAAAGAACAAAGCGGCGGATGTCATTTCTTAAACCACTTATGAACCGAGATTGTAACAATTGGTCACTCGCATTTCTCACCGCGGTATTTTGAGCCGAATTTCCTGACTAGAAAATCTGTGTTCCCAGTTTATTGATGCGGGCTGCGAATTCCTGTACGCTCTCAGAAGGACCCTGGACACATGATGAAAATAACTGGAGACGCGTTGATAAAGGTACAGCTTTCTCGAATCTTCCAATAAGAATTCTTGCGATATCGTTATATTCTGTCAATTGACTGTGGGTTGGGTCGGATAAAAAAGTTCCTCAGCTATTCCCGCAAATTTTAATTTCAGAATTGTTACTTTCTCATCGTTTGACCACTTGCCTAAATTCGCAACATCGTTTATTTTTTCTAAGAACCTACGTATTCCTAACGATTCACCTCCGTCGTACATTGGGATTATAACAATTAGATTAAATTTCTCGGACGCCGTTTGCGTCATTAAGGGGTCTGATTGTCGTGTACGTGGCATGTTTTTTTTTTAATTAATAGTTAAGACAAGATTTCTAGCGAGTTTAATTCACAACGGAAACCGTTAAATGAAAAAAAAATTATGCACTCGTGCAAGGCAAAAGAAATTTATGAACACTTAATTTTAAATAAAACTTTTAACTAATCGGCTCTCGCGTAAATACATGCATAGAGAAAACAAATTCACATCAATATTAAAAAGAAAAAAATTAAAGAGCACCAGTACCTGCGTCATCTATGCACCTTGGACTCTTGGACTCTCTTCCTCACACCAAATCTGCAAGAAAAAAAATTCACAGTATCAAATTACATAAAACATAGTGGCACACGAGATGAAAATTTGTCGTGATGATCCATTAAGAAACGTTTACAATGTCAAGGATGTAAAAAAAATTCAAATAATGGTACAAAGAAAACATTTAACATCCTGGTCACTGGCACCAGATAATGCGACGCCAGTTTTACTTAAATTGATTTAATTTATTCTTATTATCCATTTTATAATACCCAGGTTGACTGTCACGTCGCATCATAGCTTAAGTTAAAATTAAACACTAAATCCTAAAAAAAAAACAATAAAACAGTACACAAAATTAAAAGGCCGTTCTTTAAATTAACACTTGATTTATTTAACAATAAGATTGAAATTACGTTATATACTAAAGAGATACATGATTACTTAACTGAATGATATTGGTGAGAGAGGAGTCATGACGGTGGTGCCCGGAGAGTCCCCAACTGCGGTGATTAATTGGAAGGGACGTGTCAGACCAAGTAGGTGTGTGAGAAAAGCCAGGAGAGAGAGAGTCAATTCATGGTGCATCCGCCTTTTATCTCGCGGCAGTTTTCTCTTGTATTCTGGAGCGGATTCTTTAAAGAAATTCAATCAGTTTTTCTGATTGGTCTAGAGTCAGCGGAAGGATATCCTCTCCTGGTCAATGACATCCCCCAAGCGCGGGAAATTCCCCAAAAATACCCCTTATCTTGATGTATTTATGGGTGCAATGCCTTCTTCCAGGCGTGGGAAACGCGTCACCCTTTGCGGTGGGGTAAAGTGACGCACCCACCAAAATTCCTTTCGTTGTAAACAACAGGGCAGATATAAAAATTACAGTTGCAATCCCTAGGGACCGGCGACCTCAATATCAATATATATATATATATATATATATATATATATATATATATATATATATATATATATAAAATATAAAGAAATATGTATTATATATCAAAAATAAGAAATAATAGATAAAGAACATAACAAGAAATAGCATAATAAAAATATAAAACCTGAACATGAAGAACAAATTATAGAGAAATAAAAAAAAAGAAACTACAAAAAAGAAGAACCTAGCGAGTCAAAAAGCAATTTCGGACTTAGGACCGAATAAGTGGGGTTAAACTATTTTGAAGGCGCCAACCTTCCTCCTTTGCAACTAGGTAGGAAAACCAAATAAAATAAAATAAACAAAACTTCAGAGTTTGGATAACTCAGAGAGTATGAAAAAACCACTCATTACTATTATGTAACAAACTCTCCCAAACTCTTAATCCAGAAAAATCACAAAATAATTGTGTAGGAAAAGTAGAAAAATGCTAAAACAATTACATAAGAAAAGTATCTTTCAAAAAATAATTTAACAAAATTTCTTTACTCACAGAGCTTTTACAAGGAGAATCAAGCGTCTTGACATTAATGAAAATCAATTATTCACCTAGTTAAAAAATTCGAAAATACATAAACACATCTTTTGAGCTGACTTTTAAACCAGCCAGCAAAGACAGGTATAAAAAAGAGTATAAGACCGGTATATATATATATATAACCTTTTTCAGACCGGTCATTACCTGGAAATCCTACTTACACAAAATGTATGAAAATATAAGGAAATAATTACAAATTATAATCAAAATAAAGTTATGTTAATAAAATATGACGGGAAAATATTACACATACATCAGTAAGCAGTGAATTCATTTTAAACAGCTATTCTTATTGTAACAAGAGCCTCATGGCTTCCCTAAGCTTGATCGATAGTTTTTGGCACTGTGACTTAGACGCATGTCTATAGATTACACACTTCTCAATGGACCCATTTATGATTGAAAGTTATCTCTATACGTCAGTGTTATGGGTTGTTGTGGCAGAAGTTCTCGTAGAGGTCGGTTCTGGATTCAGCTTTAGTTATTTGTCTTTAAATGTTTTTTTGATGTCCCTGGATAACTAGAGGAGTGCAGAAGATATAGAATTGATGTTAGCGATGTCTATTTTTGTTCTTCTGATTGTTCGACATTAATGTTCGTTTGTATTTTTAGTATATACACAGAATATTAAAATTTATTTTCCCCCGATCCTTTGTTTCAAAGACCGAGTAAGTATTGACAAAAAATTAGTGGTCACTTTTCCATTCCAAACTTTATCACTAACACACATATGTAACCTCTCACTGTCTCTCGCTATTATATATTTATCTAGATACATATTATAAATACGAAAGTTTGTGAGGTTGTTTGGCCGTCTTTCACGCAAAAACAAACAAATGGATTTTAATGAAACTTTACAGCAATATAGCTTATACATCAGAATAACACATAGGCTATTATTTATAGCACAGGCTATAATTTATAAAGCTATTGTGTAAAGTGTCCAAAATATAACTATATATGTCAAGTAAGTAGGAAAAAATTCTGCCATCTGCAATCAATTCTGGCATGCGCAGCAAAAACCCTAGAGCATATATCTATCTTTTGTTTGAGAAGAAACCCTTTTTGTTTTGGCTACGCAAGGCGCTCGCTTCTAATTAATTCCTGGGATCAGCATAATCCCTATTTTTTTCTTTATTTCAGAATGAAAATAAGTTTTGAAGGGAGAGGCTGTTATAAATCTCTCTTTATTTGAATTTTATTTTTATGATTTTATTATGCGCATTTGGTAGTAAGAAATTGATTTTTTCTCAAAATAAATGCTTTTATCGGTTCTGGTACTTAAAGTAAATAAACTTACTTTTTCACACTACATCAATTGGACAAATTTACAAAATTTGTTTGTGGTTAGTAGTTAATTATAACGCTAAAACTTTAATTGAATAGGCAGATATTGCATTTTGAAGTATAAAAATAATTATAACTACTGTACTGTATTTTTTGGAGTGGGTGAGTGAAAATTAACGTCGCACTGTTCAGCTATACGAGGGATTTTGGCAACGGAGCACGTAATTTTGAACCATGGTCAAGTGACGTGGATGACATTTGAGCTTGCACACCCTTCTCCTAACTACCACACCACACCACACCAACTTTGAAAGCATATTCTATCAATACTTAGCAGGACTATTCTTTCAATTACTCTCTTCCAATATACATGGCAGCACGGGTTCTATGATGAGTATTTTAGCGGGGAAGACGAATAATTTTGTAGCAGATATTGTGTTTTCAGCTGACGGCGTTTTCAGTGGATTGCAAAGATTATTATTTTTGTCCCGAAAAAATTGTGTATGACAAAATTTAAGTGTCTTATGTTTTTGTATGTTGATGAAGACCTTATAAAACGATTTGACTTTTTATTTTAAGTGAACGGTGTATATAATTAATTTTACAGTGGAATATATTTATTTAATTTATTAGCTTTATTGGATTAAATTTCCCAATGTGGAGTATTTTGTTTATGTATATCTCTTAATTTTCAATGTAGTCATCCAAAAAAATATATTGTAAGAAAAAAACCTGCACTAAATCATAATGCTATGGATAAAGTATTAACGTGTATCGCATCCCCTACACAGTGTGTCTTACAAAGTTCTAATAAAGCTCGAGCTTTGAAAGTAAATAGACATTTGCCAACTTGACTCTATGGTTAACATTTCGCCATGTTGTTCATTGGATCGCCATTATAATTTAAGAAATGGTGTTGATTGCGAATGTTACAATTTTAACATAAAATAAATACAACAGAAAGTAATGTTAATGTATTACAGTTTCAGATATAAATTTTTCACACTGTTTTACGTGTTCATTACACACAACTTATAACAATGCGTTACTTTTGCTCAGCAGAGATCAGCTTAGGGAGGTATTTTCAAAAATCGACCCTCAGAGTGTTACGGGGAGTTATAAATAAAAAAAATCTTTTTTATCAACTATTAGACCTACATACTTTTAAAATTTAACAAAGGTGTTTTTTCTTCCTTATTTTTTAACTGATAAATGCAAAAAGCTTTTTTTTTGTTTAATTTGAAGTTCACGTGAAATTAACTCATTAAAATCTTATTTATCCTTCAATCCGTGTTGTTTAATTTTTTTAGTTCACCCGTGCGAAGAACGTGTATACCAGCTAGTATATATATATATATATATATATATATATATATATATATATATATATATATATATATATATATATATATATATATTTTTATTAGTGTGGATATATTTGAGACATGGTCAAAGAGATCGGTACCAAATAGCCAATCGCCATGTAAATGCTTCTATTATTGGTGATAATCCTTTTCTAATGGTTAGTAATGATGAAACGAGATTTTCTTGAGTGTAGTGTGACATCTTGACAGGGCAGCGATTGTATTTACAAAGCTAATCATTAAAATTCATTTTATTTCTTGAATGCGGAAACATTATCTAAACTTAAGGTATATCACAATCAATGCCTCAATCAGCCCATTTCTCGCTGGGAAGGAAAAAAAAACTGAAGTACCCTGACAAAATATATTCAGGGCCGCCAAGCCATTGTTTCGCGTCACTTCATCTCTTTCAGTGGTCCATCATCCTTATCCAGAATTTGAGTACACCGTATATTTTTACAGCAAGTGTGTTCGCCCCACAATTCTTTAGTCCTACTTGAGTAGGAAACATGAACAGCGAGTCTTTTTCTTCTTTTTTTTCCGAGTCGACCCATTTTAACTCCAGGGGTGGGTCACCTACATGTGTCTCGCCATCTATCATTGGCAGGCTGCAAATTTTGCATGCAACTCCTCGGACTTCTTTTGCACACCACTGCTGCGGAGCGAACAATAGCCCGGTTCGTCTCGATCTCTCCTGAGACAAAGAGTTGTCCAACATCTGGGCCAAAATATGACTCCACATAATGTTTCCGCCGAAAGCTACTTCTGCGACACTCCTTGGTGCCAGAACTAACTATTGAGATTGCCTCCGTTAAGGAGGCGCACACAAGGGCTATGTCTCGTTTGTTGTGTGTTCGGACACACCGGCATACGTAAGTGATGAAGAAAATAAAAGGGTAATGATTCCAAAGTGATTCTCACAAACAGTTTGCATGTGTAAGGCCCTAGGAGACAAGGGAGAACCACCTGTGCCCTTAAAGAAACACAATATCCCTGACAGCCAAATAACCTACCATATGTCAATCGTGACATGCATAGAGGGGTGTGAATTATGTTAATGAGTCGACGTTACAGTAAAAAAAACCTTTTTCAGAGTATTAAATTAAAAAAATGATAGTTTCGTTTCTGTAATTTAAACTTGATAAAATAATTTTGGAACAGTCTCTATACGAGACAAATATAGCTCTAAATCAGTGTTTCTCAAACTGTGGGGCGCGCCCCCCCTGGGAGGCGCGGTAACCCAGCGAGGGGGGCGCGAGCATGTTGAAAATAAAAGGTTTAAAAATAATTTTTTGGAATGAAGTAAAACATTATGCCTTCTGACATAATAAAAAAATACACATTTACACTGATATAATTTATTTTTATCATCTGGTGATCATCAAAAATAAAAGATTCCACTTTAAACGCTCGTTAGCCATCTTTGATCCTATAACCAAATTAAACAAATATTTTGTTTGCTTTGCGGTCAATATGAGAACGATGAGAGATTTTTTTTTACGTTTCTTTTAACGATATCAAACGATGAGAGATTTTTTGTTACGTTTCTTTTAACCTAAAATATTACTTTAGCTGACCTTCGAACTTACTGGTATGGTTATCTCCGTCTTTTTTTTAGGGAAGTTGTAAATATATATAATATATTTCTGTTTCATCTTTTTTCCAGGTGAAAGAGTTTTATGATATATGGATAAGCATGAGTATTCTGAAACATATATAGCATAATAAAAAACGTTTTACGCAATTATGTTTTAGAATATGCTACATTTTCCCCATGAACAATTTTGTAGTTTTGATTGCTGTGTTGTACGACTTATTATGGTTTATAAATGTAAATAAGAGAAATATTAAAAAAAAATGAGCATCTGTGATCTCTATTAAAGGAAGTTGAAACTGATCAAGCAATTGAAGAACCTACTGAAATAATGCATATTAATCAAGATAGCGAAGGTAATTATCAGAAAAGCGTGAGACATGAAACGTTTGAGTTGATTTAAGTTTAACTGGAAAAAAAAGTTCCTGTGTTGTTAGCGAAAAGTGTCTGGGATTTATGTCCTTTATTAAGGGCATTATTTATTTGCAACATTTTCTTTAGTTTAATTGGATTTTTTCTCAAATTTTCTAAGAAAAATTGAAAAGTCCTTGAAAGTAGGTAAGTATATTTTCTCTTAATTAAATCATTCACTGGAATTGTGATTTTTATAGTGTATAACAAAAATAACTATAAAATAAATTATAGTTTTAAAACAATTGAAAAACACGCTTTTATAGTGAATCGAACTAAGAAGCTAAAAAAAATATTACTTAAAAGTAAGATATACAAAATGTAAAACTTATATTGTTAATTTGTACGGTTTATAATTATGATCGTATAGTAGCTTTAGCATCAAAGTGCAATATTATTGCATTCAGTACATTATTAATGTATAAAGGGGGCGGGATAAAAATTGTGATTGAAAAGGGGGGGCGCCAGTAGTGAAAGTTTGAGAACCACTGCTCTAAATTCTTCATCGAGTAAAATACGTAACTTGTAACAGCGATTGAACCGTTAATAGTCTTCTATAGAAGTTCATATGTAGGAAAGCGATATCTTAACATGTAAAACTGTAGTACAATGTACTTAGTTTCTAAATGAGGAAATCCAAACTATTTAAATACAAATATTTATAACTATTTTCAATTCTTCAAACTAAAATTTGGGCAAGAAAGAAAGTGAACCATTAAAAGTTTTTATATTTATTTCTTAATCATTAATCGTAATACACACAAAATAAAAATCTTATGAAGATTGATACGCGTTTGTTCAAAAGTACTTGAAATATGACGTACTCAAAAACAACAAAAGTGATATCCAGTCACCCTCCTTTTATATAAATACAATCTCAACTAGTTGGGTTTACAACATTTTTTCGTCCTCTTCCTACAAGTACGATCATTGATTTTTTACTTCATATTTCTTCTTTTAGTATTTTGCTGGTAAGTCGTCGTTTAAGTAATAGTTACATATAATAAAATATTTTTATAACATCCTTTAATAATTCACTGTCAACGAAAAATATTAGTTAAACATACACTTTCAAAGTCAAGGCCATTTTCCTTCCCACTGAAACTAGTACGAGAATAACTTCAACTAACTTATAAATTATTTAGCATGCTACTTACTTAGCGTGTTCCCAGGATCTTTGATAAAGACATTTATGCAGTATAGTACTCCACCATGCATAGATTCAACTACTGGCAGTTTGAAGAACAAACTTTTCATTTTAGGAAAGATTTATTTCATCTCATTATGTCATACCCCAAATTTCATGATATTCTGCAAAATAGCTTTTGCTCAAATTTGTTAAAGCCTTGACATTTTGTGTTTATATACATAAATGGCTCTGTAGTAGGTTTGCATACATGTATGCAGAAACAGTGGGAGAGAAATTAAAAAAAAACATTATTTCAAAATACATATAAAAAAAGACATGCGTAATGAAGCCGATAAGTGCATCGAAAAAAGCAATAGAAAAGGAGTTAAGAGCAAATTAAAAAGCATTTTCAGTCCAAATAATTTAGTTTAAACATTTTTGCGGTTTTCAATTTGCTCTTCCGAGCATAAAAACGGTAAAGAATAAATTCATCAAAATATATAAAAAAACGTATATAACACACACACACACACAAATATTTAATTGTTATAATGATAGCAATAACTCTCAGGATAAATGTACTCCTACACATAAAACTTACATAATCAAATAAATTTGCCACAAACCCTAAATCACTGGCCTAATTCAGCGACAGCTTGAGAAATCCTAATAAGTCTCAATTTTATTTCAAAGACTCTTTTTGTATCTTCAATTGTTATGCTTCCTAAAATATAGTTTCTTCCTTCTGTGGCTATGCTGGTTATACAACTGTGACGACTTACGCGTCTTTTCTATAACAAGTCCTTTGGGTTCCTTGGGCCAGAATTAATGACAACTCTTTTCCAACCAAATCCAAGAAACGAGAAGTAAAGAGATGCAAATAATATAGGATAAATATAGGATCTTAGAGTAAGCGTGATGGCAATGTAATGGTAGTGCAAAGGAATGTTCGACAATTAAAGTGCGTTGTGGTATTGGATAATTATTGAAGGTCGTTGTTCAAAGATTCAATTTCTACGTGTCGTGGATAAACATATTGGTGGTTGATTAAAAGTTAAATGTACGGCTGCATACCACTGTAGATAAAGACAAGTTTATTGCAGAATAATATAAGGTAGGATTGATTACTTACTATAAATATATTGGAAGATTAGGCGGTTCAATTATTGATATAGGTCTGTATTACATTGTGTGTTGCGCATTGTGTCTCATCGTAGATTCTCTCATTAATTTATAACATTATATATGTTCAAAGTTTAAGTTGAACATCTTAATAAAGTCATATTAAGATAATGTTTGATTCTAGTTCTTACGTTAACCCTACACCTCTAGCTCACGCTGATGCTTTGAGGGATGTACTTCCAAGGCGAGGTACATCACAATTGCGCCCAACTAGGTTTAATCTATATGACCCCGAGGTGAGAAGCGCGAGATAATTTAATGTTTGGTCAGAAGTATATTTTTCTGGGTCGGAGAACGTCACCGAATTTTTAGAGGGTATAGATAACCAAATTAAATTACTTGAAATACCCAGTGACTTATCGTGTGCGTATTTAAAAGGTCATCTCATGGGAAGAGCCCTGAATTAGTACCAAATATTCGGATCGATGGTAGTGCAAAATACCGCCACGGACTTCGCTTAGCTGAAAGCAGCATTGTCGAAAGCATTCCCTGCCATCCAAAAAAAAGGAGTTGGAGACCCGGTTTTACGCGTATCAGCAGACAGAACCAGGAGCCGACATATTTTGTTTACGATTTACTTAAAACATGTAAGAAGTAAGAACTGGGGATGTCTGAGAAAGCCCTTGTAGATCATATTTTCGTTAGACTTGAGTCGCAAGTCCAAGACTATGTAGAGGTTCGTAACCCACAAACCGCGATCCAATTATTAGAAGTATTAGATAAATTTGAGGAAAGATATTCGTGTAAGACAATATTGGGTTCGAGAAATAGTAATAACGTGGAAGGACGAGGTCGAAATGAGCGTAGGATGTCTAATGTTGGTAATAATCGAGGAAATTGGAGAAATTGTGAAGTGGTACATAGACCAAATAATGGTAGAAATGATTATAGAGGTAACGATCAGAACAACCGTCAAGGAAATCAGTGGATCGAGAGCAGGAATAGGTTTCAAAACGATGATCGCAGATTTAATGATAGGGGATATCAAGTTAGAAATCATCGTCAAAATGACGATTTTAGTAGAGGGGACCAAAGAAATAGGAGTTCAAGTGAAAATTTTAGTCGAGGCAGTAGAAAACAAATGAGACGTTTAAATGTTTTGAAAGTGAATGATATTAAAGGTGATCAGACGCAGTCTATAAATCAGTTACCAATTAAACTTTCAGCAATATGTATGTCTTTGGTAGAACTTCCATATGTTCCTATTTTATTAGACGAAACTTTAACGAAAGCGTTATGGGACACTGGAGTGAAGAAGTCATTTATATCGGAAGAGATATACCAAAAATATATTTTTTTATAAACAAGTAAAGAAATCGAGTACTCAGGTGATCACGGCGCAAGGAGCTAAATGTCGAAATATGGGAGTTGTGGAATTAAATTTTCGAATACGGGATTTCGAAAAGCCTTGGTTGTTCCATGTGTTGGCACATTTAGAATACCCATGTATTCTCGGGATATACTTCATAGGTGGATCAAAGATCATTTTGGACTTTGATAGAAAATCTTTGGCGATTCCAGATTTGCAGATTAATAAAGTGGTTAAAAAGGTTGAAATAGAAAAAGTAGAAATAGATATTTCTAAGACAAAACTAGAAGAAAAACAGAAACGGGAATTACAAGATTTGTTTAATAGCTTTCAAGGATTGTTTTCAGATAAACCAGGGCTTACGCATGTTTTATATCATGATATTGACACCGGAGATAATCCACCAGTTGTTTCTCGTGCGTACAGATATGATAGGCTTAAACAAGAGATTCTTGATTATCACGTTGAAAAAGTGTTGAAAGATGGAACTATTTTTCCCATTCAGTCCCCGTACACGTCACCAGTGGTGTTATGTAGAAAGAATAATGGGTTACACTACCGGATAATCCGGAAGCATATAGATTTGCTGTTGATTATCGGAAACTAAATGCGATCACGAAATACCATAGGTATCCTTTACCATTAATAGACGATTTAATAATGAACATACCCCACACAGGCATAATGTCTGCCCTGGACCTTCGATCGGGATATTTTCAGATGGCGGTGAACCCAAGTGATATAGTTAAAACCGCGTTTGTCACGAAAAATGGTACCTATGCATTTCGCAGCAAGCCCTTTGGCTTGTCAGGGGCGGCTCCTAATTTTCGGACAGCTATAGATATAATTCTCAAACCCGTGGTAGGCAAGTTTGTGAGTGTTTACATGGATGATGTTATCATATCATCTCCATCATTCACTCAACATGTTAAACATTTGAAGCTTTTCGATTATTACATGAGGCGGGGTTAACGTTAAATAAAGTTAAGTGTAAATTTGTTTGTGAAGAGTTAAAATATTTGGGTTTAATTATTAATAAGGAAGAAAATAAAACTGATGAAACAAAAGTTCAAGCTATAGTTGAAATGAAACATCCGCATAACTCCAAAGAGGTGTCGAAATTTTTAGAAATGTCCCAATGGTACGCAAAATTTATTAAAAAGTATGCAGATATTTGCGAACCGCTTTATAATCTTAAGCGAACATTAAAGAGATTTATTTGGTCGATTGAGGCGCAGAAAGCATTTGACACGGTCAAGGCGGCTATAACAAAAGCGCCAGTTTTGAAATTCCCAGATTTCAAAAAACCTTTTGAATTATTTACGGATGCAAGCTCAATAGGGGTAGGAGCGGTTCTAAACCAAGAGCAGAGACCAGTAGTATTTGCTTTTCGTACGCTTAGTGCTGCGGAGAGGACTTACACGGTGACAAAGAGAGAATGTTTAGCAGTGGTTTGGGCTCTGAATAAATTCAGAACATATTTAGGTTCTTTGCCGATTAAAGTTATTACAGATAACGCTGCGTGAACACATTTAACGACTGGTAAAAATTTGCCAAATAGAATGATCAGATGAGCATTAAAATTAGCAGAATTTAATATAGAATGGAAGCATAGGCCTGGAACTCAGTATACAATAGTTGACATTTTGTCGAGAAACCCAATTAAAAGTATAATAGGAGAAAAAGTTAATTGTGCAATAATCAGAGATTTGATACTTTCGTTACGAGATCAGTTAATAGAAGAACAAAAAACAGACCCAGAATTAGGTCATATCTATAGATATCTAGAAAACCCAGAAGATAGATTGGTTAATGCGACAATATGTGAGAATTGGTCTCGCGATTTTAGGCTAGTAGAATGCTTGTTATTTTATGCGAAATATCCAACCTCATTAGGAGAAAGGCGAGTATATATTCCAAAATCTTTAAGGAATGAAATTATGAGAGAATTTCATGACAAGCCATTAGCAGGTCATTTCGTACGTTTTAAAACTTACCATAAAATAAGGGATGATGTAAGTTAAATGTACGGCTGCATACCACTGTAGATAAAGACAAGTTTATTACAGAATAATATAAGGTAGGATTGATTACTTACTATAATTAAATTGGAAGATTAGGCGGTTCAATTATTGATATAGGTCTGTATTACATTGTGTGTTGCGCATTGTGTCTCTCTCTCTCATCGTAGATTCTCTCGTTAATTTATAACATTATATTTGTTCAAAGGGTAAGTTGAACATCTTAATAAAGTCATATTAAGATAATGTTTGATTCTAGTTCTTACGTTAACCCTACACCTCTAGCTCACGCTGATGCTTCGATTGATGCACTTCCAAGGGGAGGTACATAACACAACTTTTTTACTTAGTATTTTATTTTATCTTTTTTTTATACATATAAATAAAAATGAAGTGTCTGTTTGTAATTTAATTAACAGGTTTTTACTAAATGCATTTAAAAGTATATACGGTACTTATATGAAAAAATCAATTTTTAAAATTTTTGTTTGTCTGTCTGTCTTGTTTGGGGTAATCTCTGAAACGGCTGGACCAATTTTGGCGAAACTTTCCCTGGCAGATAGCTAATGTTATAAGAAATAAATTAGGCTACTTTTATTTTAGAAAAAAAATTAGGATTCCGGGAAAATTAAATTAAAACCAATGGAATAGTGAACAATATCCTATTCAATTACGGATTATTTATTTCAATAGGGACTATTTTTATTCAATAGGGAATATTTTTATTTAATAGGAATTATTTTATTTCGCGAGCCTTCTGTTTCAACGATTGCTAGCAGTTACATGTAACTTTTTTCTTTGATTAGGTTACTACCATTGGCCACATTTCCCTTTCATGTCTTTATCCTAATGATTTGACAGTCGTTAACTGCATTGTCAAAGGTCATGCGTCCCTTTCACCCCCTTCCTTGCGGCTTCGTTTGTATTCGCAAACGAACGATAATAAGATAGATCGCGAGAGACAGCGAGCGGGCGCTTCTGCTCAGAATGAATGGCGAAGAGGGACGGAAGCCAACATGAGAAGAAGCCCAAAAGTGGGGAGGGGCGGGTTTGTATTCGCGTTTAACCCTACTTGCTATTTATACCTATTTTGTCCTAAAGATTTTAGTCCTCACCCATCGACAGTGTTGAAGGTCATGCGTCCCTTTCACCCCTTGCTCAACAAAAAGCAAAGAAAAAATAAAAGAAAAAAAAAGAAACATAGATTCACAAAGTAGAAAAAAAGTTTTCGTTAACTCTGCGAAGTGAATAAACACTTTTTTGTTAAATTCCACGTGGACGAAATCGCGGGTAAAAGCTATTTAACATAAGATAAATGCATCAGAAAGTAATATTAACGTATTACACATCCAGATAAAAATTATTTACACTATTTTTAGCGTTTATTACACAAAATTTGTAAAAATGTGTTACTTTTGCTGAGCAGGTATTTGTTTTCAAAAATCGACCCACAAGAAAGTTACGGAGCGTCATAAATAATAATAACAATAATAAAAAAAATCAGCAATTATATCTAAAGACTTAAAAGTTAGCAAACATGTTTTTTTCGTTCATCTGAGTTATGTAAAAAGCTTTTTTATTGTTTATTTTATACAATCCTCGTTAATTCCCAAACAATATGTAAAATTAACTCATTTAAAACTTCTTTATTCTTCAGTCTGAATTTTTTTAATTTTTACATTCACCCGTGCGAAGAACGGGTATACAAGCTAGTACTATATATATATATATATATATATATATATTTCAAAACTGAAAAAAACCAAAATTGTAAGATAGACCAGACATAAGATTCTAGAAAGGATATATTTAAATTTGTAAAAATAATAGAATTTTTAAAATATAAAATTATGGACGCTACAGCATTATAAACCTTCCTGACTTAGGAGAGACTTTTAATTAAAATAATATTATATGCATATATTTAAATATATATAAATCAATCACAACTTAATAATCAATTAAAAATTGAAATTATATGAATCTTATAATACTAAATCCCATTTCAAAATATCAATGGCGAATATAGAAGATAAAATTCCAACGTTTTGAAACAAAATTAATAAATAATAAAACAAAAATTTATAAAATAGCCAAGTGCAACCTCGGACTTAGGACCGATAAGTAGGGTTACACTAGTTTGATGGAGCCAACCTTTCCCCTATTGCTACTTGGTAAGTTAATCAAAAAATATCCAATTCTCAATAATTTAAAAATTAAAAATTAAAGAGTTAAATTTAAACCATTAAACTTGAAAAATTAAATTACTGATCATCGCATTCTGAAAGATATAACATTAAAATGTTAAAATTCTAAAACAATTTAGTGCATAATATAAGTGAAACATCGAACAACAAAGATGATACACCTATCTTTAAAATTGTTGCAAAGGTAGAAAAAATATCTAAAATCCGAAAGTTCAAATTAAACAATATCTAAAATATGAAAGTTCAAATTAAAAAATAACTAAAATCTGAAAGTTCAAATTAAACAATATCTAAAAATTGAAAGTTCAAATTAAAAACCCAATATATTCACAAATGAATACCGTATTAATTAAAAACTCAAGAAAGAGCATCCTATCAATAATTCAATCCGCAATTTCTGAACGATTTCTCATATTTAATAGCACAATTACCACTCCTATATTTTGCTCATAAATCCAACTAATGCGGTGTCAATCAAAATGATTCATAATCTCGCACTACAATTTAACCCCCTGGTATTAGATGAAAAGCAGATTGCGTGCAAAAAACTTGCTTGATTGGTCATAAATAATTTTAAAGTGTAATCGTGTAAATATTGGTCTATGTGTGTATTAAAATGTATCTTGTATGTGGAATGCACATATTCTTCACAGCTGGACCACTAACAAGCTGACTTTGTGGACCTAATGTTGTGTGCTGGATTTCTGCATTTACGAGTTTAAAAATATTTTTAAGAAATTTTTTTATCTATATATTTTCTCAAGAAGTTGATGGGATAATCATTATGTATGCAACAAAATATAAATTTCTGGATATTCTGGAATTTATCAATATTGCGTGTAGTTATATTATTATTTCTCATCAAAAAATTTAGAATTATATTTCTAAATATTGATATATGTAGACAAGTATTGAAGTTCGGTATCTTTATGACATTGAAGTTAAATGCTTCCCTTTTAACATATATATTGCTTTATAATTTGTTATCTCTATAATATTTAAATCTTAATCTAAAAATTCAACTTCGTTCGATTTAAAATTTGTCTGTCTTAGTTTTAGGTATTCCGGATAAAAATTAATGCTAGGTTTAAATTCCCTTTCGCGACCTATTACAAATAAATCATCTATGTATCTTAATAATAATAATAATAATAATAATAATATATATATATATATATATATATATATATATATATATATATATATATATATAAGGATAATTAAATTAGTTTGAAAATTAAACTCCCTATCTAGCACTTACATAATATTTTTTTTTATTTGATCTTCAAGTATCAAACTAATCATCAATTTATTTCCTCCGAATATATGGCCTAGCCAGTAAACTTGTCCAATTTTAGATTGTTATAGTTAATAGCAAATATGTCAGCATTAACTTTCAAGTACACTCATAAAATGCGAGATACTTATCACATGTGCTTTGTAAGTGGTAAGACACTTAGATTTCACTTTGGCGTTCTTTTTCTCTGTCCCTCTTAGCGGCAGATCTTGTACAGATTTCATCGAATAAAGATCCATTTTTTAAAAAAAAACTAAGTCTGATTCTGGCATCAAAATATGTCATATATACATATATGTATTGTTTTTCTATATTTTATTACTGCTACAGGACTAGAACTTTCTGGAATAAAGATTTCATCAAGCATAACACTTTTTAAAAATTATAATTATGATAGCAATAACTCTCAGAAAAAAACATGATCATTAATATATTCCTACACAATTAAGCCTACATACAACCCTGTATAGAGACATGTAGTCAAATAAATTTCCACAAACCCTAAATCACTGGCCTAATTCAGCGACAGCTTGAGAAATCCTAATAAGTCTCAATTTTAGTTCAACGACTCTTTTTGTATCTTCAAGTGTTATGCTTCCTAAAATGTAATTTCTTTCTTTTATGGCTATGCATGTTATACAACTATTTACTTGGTATTTAATTTTATCTCTTTTTATATTATATATATATATATATATATATTATATATTATATAGTCAAAGTTCGCTACTATAAAGATAGAGGAATTAACAATAATCATCAAAACTGAAAAGAACCGAAATTGTAAGATAGACCAGACACATGAGTTTCAAGAAAGGAAATTTTTAAAATTAAAAAAAATATTGACGCTAAAGTATTATAAATCTTCCTGACTTTGGAGAGACTTTTTAAATAAAATAATATTATACACATATATATTTAAGAGAAATTTCGTCAGAAATATTTAAATATGGAATTCAAGAGATAATCCAAATGTATTATTTCACGAATTTTTTCGAGTATAAACAGAAGAAACCAAATCAAATACGAATTTTAATTTATAATGGACTTCATAACAAAGCATGCTTTCCTGTAGAGTCTCACATAAGTATTTCTTACCAAATAATGCAATAGTAATGAAACAAGTGCTAATTGTAATTACTTTCCACACACTCCTATTACTTTGTATGTGTTATGTTGTTCTCGAGACAAAGAGACCGAACGAAGCTTCTGATGAGTAATGTATAAAATGTAAATTTGACTATAGTTTTGAATTAAAAGCATATCTTTTGGACAAATGAAACATGAGAATTTTGTCTCGACTTATTTAATACTAAAATTAATAATCTCTTAAAAATTTGTGGGAAACGAATCCTAACTTTCAAGAATTATTTTATTTGTCACAAGTACTAGAAATACTGTTTAAATGTAATCAGTATATCTTGCATCAACATGTGAAAAAAAGTGCTACTTGAAATTAAACCACGCATTTCAAACTCAGATGTATTGCCTCATACGCTATTATTTTTTAAGCATAAATGTCGATTAAATCTACAAAACACATGCCAATCCAAATAATGAAATAGTATATCCCATGATACGAGGATATTTTGATTCTTAAATATCTAGTATTTGTCCCTATTTTAGTTAAGAAAGAATTAATTTTTTAAGATTATAAAGACAGTTTAAAAGAATGGGTGCCATATATTTCTTTTATTAGAAATGTTCTCTCAAAATATGCTAAAGAATTTAAGTTTGCGCTACATGCTTCTTTAGTTGGCTACATTTCCACACAATATACAATTTTTATTTATTAGAGGTAAAATATAAGAAATTTGTACACTCACTGTTGCTAAATAAAGGAAATAATTTTCTGAAATAAGATGCATTATTTAAGTATTATTCAGACAATAGACCAATTCCCTTTGTTAAAATATAATCACTGAAAACTATAGATTTTTAAACAGCAAATAATAAACCGTAAAATCTGAGAAAATATCGAGTATTTAAAAAACATTTTTGTGTGAATCTTTAAGCGAATACATTACTCTATTTTTTTTAAAAGTCTCTTTAAAAAAATTGAAACAAAAACTTTAAAAAAAATGTAGAGTAAAAACATTTTTTTTTTCAGATTAAAACTCCGCTTATCTTTTACTTCCAAATATATTATCCATGAACGTTACATTTTATTTAATCCTTGAACAAAAAATGTACAAAGACTGATAGTCTAGATAGTAGAAAATATTAAAAAGAAATTTAAATTGATAGCAATATACTAAGATATTACACAAAAAATATAAATATAATTATTCTAATAGGGGCACATACATTTTATTTCTAAATATTTACTGTATTACATAACTTTCAAACTCAATAGTCTTTTAATTGTCACATATGATTTACAGCAGGTGTATTTTTTATTTAATAAGCATATCTTTATTTTAAAGTAGGGATTGCTGACCAGGAATGTCTCACTGGAGAAATTTTAGTGGCCTTTCATTGAAATTTGAGGCAATTTTAATTGAAATAATTACATTGCCTGCTTTTTGTTGTACAAAACGTCATTTGGTTCTGTTTTGATATTTAAAATATTTCAATTGTGTGTTTGATATCCATTTTAAAAAAAATCACTGTACCTTAAATAATTTTAAATATAAAACATTTGGCGATGCATAAAACCTCAGAATCTTTCTGAAAAAGGTGGACTCTTAACTTTAACAGGTTTTCGAAGTATTTTAATTCGGTTTCAATTATATATATATATATAATTGAAAGCGAATTAAAATCCACCTTTTTCAGAAAGATTCTGAGGTTTTATATATATATATATATATATATATATATATATATATATATATATATATATATATATATATATATATATGATTATACATATATACTTGATTCGCTTCGCGACATGGCCGATAAAATTGCAGGATGCGTAAGTAAATTTCGATTATCGACGAATCGTTATTACATAGATATTCCAATTCGTAAATACCGTATTCGCGAGCTACGGTGAAAAGAAAACAAAAAAAAACAACACAGTAATAGGACAGAAAACATTTTATTAAGTGGTTGTTCTGTTGAAAGGAATGAAAGTAAAAATAGAAGTCTCTGGCAAGTCCGACAGCGACGCTGCGCGGAATTCCTAACGCTCTGGAAAATTCCTTCCAGAAGCAACATGTATTCGAGTGATGAGGTATTCAGTTGAAGAAACGATTGCCTTGTGCACCAAAAAGTACCAGTTAACTCGTTGAAGAAGTATATATATATATATATATATATATATATATATATATATATATATATATATATATATATATATATATATATATATATAAATATATATATATATATATAATATATATATATATTTTATATATATATATATATATATATATATATATATATATATATATATATAATATATATATATATATATATATATATATATATATTATATATATATATATATATATATATATATATATATTATATATATAAATATATATATATATATATATATTTTATATATATATATATATATATATATTTTATATATATATATATATATATATATATATATATATATATATATATATATATATATATATAATATAATCTAATTCTCTACAAAGGAAAGATACACACTCATCAGTCAAAATCGAAAAACACACAGATAGTTAGCAAACCACTCAATGAAGGACACACGAGCAATCGAAATTAAAAATGGATGCTTCAGTATTATAAACATCGCTGAATTAGGACAGCATATTTATAAAATAATTTATATACGTTAAGAAAATGGGGTTAAACATGTTTTGTGGCTAGCCAACTTTCTTCCTTTATTTTTATAATACTGAGCTAAAACCTGTTGAAAATAATGAATAGGAAATACAAAACAATATACCTAAAAATTACAGTACACCATTACATTGTACCTATTACCTAAAAATTTCACTTAAAAATGCAGAGTGTAGTAAATAAGGTTTTGCTGGTTTATGGACCCAAATACAGATTCAAAGCATGTGAATGGCTGAAATGTATCACTTAACAAAAGTATTAGAAAGAATAAAAATAAAAATTAGAAACAGAGCTTACAAACTACCATAACTTTATAGACACTTGTTGTATATGAAAAAAATTATCATAATTTTATCTAATATTAGAATATGGATGTAACCATAACTAGGAAAAATGATAAATGTACATTATTAAACTGTTATCATTCTAAGAAATTTTAATCCTTACTATTTAGAATTTCTTTATTAAAATAACTATTAATAAAATTTAAGGGGTATTTTTGATTTAAGCAATATTTAGTAAAAGGTTCATAGTTATTTATTATGTCTGAATTTTTGAAACTAGAAATTCATTGTATTGTATAATAATAACAAAAGTTCTTAATATAAAAACATGTACATTACTCTCCCAATGAGGAACCTTTATATTATTGAAATTAAATTCTTCTCTTTTATCATAAATATTAATAACTATAACATTATATTTTGATTTGATTTGTTTATTAAGAAAATTTACTTCACTGTTGTTACTATTTAACTGTATTAAATTAAGATATTGTGGATAAAAATAGTGTTAGGTTTAAAATTGTATTGTTTGCCAAAAATGATTATGTCATCTATATAACGACAAATGTAATATTCAGAATTATTAATAAAACTCTTTTCAATATAAGGTAAAAATAAATTGGCAAAACAATAGCTAGCTGGGTCACCTTGTGACAAGCCTTTAATCTGAAAATAATAGTTACCATTATAATATACATAATTCTCTTTAAGTACAAACCTAAGTAGATAACCAAATCTATCATAATTAACATTATTAAATAAATTATCTTTATGTAAATTTACAAGTATATTAATCATATCATCAACATTAACAGAGTTAAAAAAATTCTTCAAAATCTAAACTGTAGACTGAAGAAATCCTTTTATCTTTCATTTGTTCAATAAGTGCTTAACTATTTGAGTTTGTGTAACTATACGTGTTTAACTGTGGATTTAAGATTATTTATTGTGTTTTGTAATATTTCTCTCTCTCATAGAAAATTTTGCCTGATTTGCTGATATATGCATTAAAACCATTAATAACTGTTCTAAACTTGACTGGTTCTTTATGAAATTTGAGAGTAATAAATATATGTGGAAATTTAAAATTATTATTAATTTGAATTCTTATTTGCTTATGAAAAGCCAAAATGTGATTATTTATTTCTGTATCAGAAACTGATGACTTAATAAAAGCTGTATTATTATGTCTCAAATTATTTAATGATCATTAAATTATAATAGTATCTACATATGAAGGCAACACTTCCTGGCATTTAATCAACATAAACTACGATACAGTCATTTTGTAATTTTTTAATCTGACTTTTAATATCGTTAAAAAAGAAAGTATTATTTATACTATAGTTATAATTATTAAACTATTGTGTGAAATTACCTTTGAATTCTGTGAATGCTTCTATAGACGTACTATATTTAATAGATATTTTGTAAATAAGTTGCTCAATATCATTATTTAATAGATTTTTTTATAATTTTATTATTACTGGATATAATTAGTCTAAAACCAGTACATTAATTCATTATATTTCTAAGATTATTTTCTTTTTACAATATTGAAGACACCAGTAACAACATGCTTGTGATGTTTATCTATGAATTCTTTAAAGTCATTACATTTACATATTAAGTTTTCCTGCTTTATAGGCATACATTATAGTTAAAAATTTATCTTCATATTTTTTACTGTATTCAAAAGGCTTTTTAATAATAATATTTTGAATTGGGAAAGATTACATGTGCTTTTGAAAAATGACTGAAAAATTGATATTATCATACGGTTTATTCATACATAATAATGTACAATATTTTGTGTTATAATCTTTATTTATGTTGACTTTTACGTTATGCTTGTGTTTCAAAAATTTTTGAATGACCTTTATAATATGCAAAGCATGACAGTCTTTAATTTTATCTGAATTTAGTACATCATCTGTAATACATAATTTTGTCTTACTGAGTCCAAACAAGAAAGATTTAATGTGGTTTATGATAAAATTGACATCGAAGCTATTGCAAATATCTATAATACTATATGTAAGTACTTTTTGTCTCTACTTAATCTTTTATTTCTAGCCCCTCTAGTTTTTCCTTTATTAGTTATTTTATTAATCCCATTGTTGTAATAATAATCTTGAGAATTTTGTTTAATATCATTTAGTATATTTCTTTTTTGGTACAATACATTTAGTCCAAACGGATAAATTGCATTATAATTTTTAATATAGTAATTCTCCCACCATAATCTTTCTTTAAAATCAGGGACAGCTTTAATAATAAGTGAAACATGTTCAAAGCCATGTGTTCTAAAGTGTCGAATTTCTATTTTATTACAAATTTTAATACTATTGAAGTATTTTGTATTCGACCTATGTTGATTAATTCTAATATTAATTTTATTAGATGTCTGTCCTATATATTTAAATTGGCATTTATTACATATCAGCAAGTAAATACAGTTATATTTTTTACAGAAGGTAAATTTAGAATCATCTTTAATTTGATACTTATGGATCATTTTACAAGTTTTACATCTTTTGACGCCACATCTTTGTTAAAAAGGAATTTTTTTATTGCCGAATTTACTATTTTGAAGTTTTTTCAAAGTATCTATTTCATTTGAACTTTAAATTTATTTGAAACATTATTGCAATGAATTAAAGTTTTTTTTCAGAATTATTTAAGTATCCCTTATTCCAGAATACTCTAGTATTATAAATTCTCGTTGCATCTCTACAATGACCTGCATTCAAAGCTTTGTCACTATCTACTATGTTAATCATTTCTATAGAATTATTCTGTTAAAAAACTAGCCTAACAGATTATAAAGTACTAACAATTATTAGAATACCAATTGCTAAAAAAATATATAAACTAAGTAGCCTAACAAATAGCAAGATAAAAGAGTTAATGGTTACTTTCTATCGATGCTACATATACCATTATAATGTACCACCGAGCAAAGACCAAGTATATTTACTAAGCCTAGTGTAGCCAGTCTCGATATTTATAAATTTAAAATTAATCATATTTGTGTACAAATATTTTTATTGAGTTTATTGGAATTATATATAGTACTAATTATTCATAGCAAGCATTATCTATATCTTTAATGATATAACGTCTAAAATTTATACTAGTATAAAATGTATTTCCGTATGTTTACAAAAGTTTTTAGGATGTGTGAAATTCTATTTTTTTTAAATAAATGAATTTATGCCTTAAAATTTTTGATTGTTAATCAAATTCGAAAGATTGTATTTTTATTGACATCTAACTGCTATTAACAGTCAAATAGGTTTGCTTTTTTTGTGCAGTTTTACTTGAATTTATATTACATGAAAAGTTCTTGAAATCATTTTATGCTTTATTTACTTATTAATCCCCATGCCAATCTTTTCATAACTCCTCAAATCATAGTATATAAGAACAAAAAGATTCACATAATATACGTTTCCGACATTTAGCAAGTTTTGAGATGTATCTTCCATTGATAATCAAAATCAATAACAGACCTGTAAAAACAGCCTATTTTTTCTCTCCAGATATATAGGAGGCAGAGTAAATAAATATATACATTATTTATATATTATATGTGTTTGTATTACTTTGTTTCTTATATAACGGGGATTGTTCTCCAGTTATAGAGAAGAAAACATATTAATGTTCCATTAATGCTTCATATAAAGACAATAAATAAATACCAAAATTATTAAACGGTTTAAAATAAAAGTCATGTTGTAAAGCTAAAATCTTATTTTTTGACAATTTGAGATTTTTACATTTTCAAACTGTATAGATTTTAACCTTTCTAAAAATACCTTACTTTAACCTCTAGGGTATTTAGAAGCCCTTAAAACGTATTTTTAAATAATCATTGAATTTGAACCACGCCCATTTTGATGGCAAAAATTGTAAACAAATTACTTTGTTTTTGTTTAAAAGTGTAACGACTAATATAAACCAAAACATGTATCTTTTATTTTAAATTGAGCCTGTTTTTTTATTTCCTAGTCGATTAGACGTCTCACTGTATACATTAAAATCAATTTATCTCAAAATGTAAATTTTAATGTGCGATGTACCTTTTCTGAGAAACTACTGTTCACAGGTGTGTAAATTTTTTATAAATTATTTATAATGATGTCTAATATATACTAAAATGAGCTTTTTGTAAAAAAACTCAAAAATTTAATTTTTACAAATTTTTTAAGTAAAAAACGGATTAAATTTCGCAATGTTTGATAAAATATTTCATAATTTATTAAAAAATTCAAAATGAGCTAAAAGCTCATTTTAGTATAATGAGAGAGGTGTACTTTAATAGTATTAAAAATTTTAAGCATGTACATAAAACAGATTTTGAGAAAAGGTACATCGAAAACAGCCAATTTAACATTGTCAGTATAGAGAAAGAGAGAGGTTTCCAACTCCTCTTAAAAGAGACACATACGTATAAAAAAATGTAATATGTGTACTTTTGTTTTTATTTTTGTTAAGGCTACCTGATCGTCAGTGTCAGATCGAGGTCCACGAAACTCATCGTTGTAAAAGGTTAGTTTAAACTATGTTAGCCGTAGCTTTCAGCCCCATGCAGATGACATTATTATTAGGCTCGGTTCCCCCTCACTTTTGAAGGAGAACACACTGGGAGGATCTAACGGTTCCCACTTCTCTTCCCCTTAAACATCAGATTTGTAGCTCAACGAATATTTTGAGTGCCCCAACGCCGCACATGCATCTTACAATTACAAAAAGTCAGGTCTTCCCCCAAGATTCAAACCTGCCATTACGGCAAATCAGTCAGCATCCCTAACCACAATACCAGATATACAGCATTCCTATTCTTTTTAATTTATGTGATCTGAAACCAATTTTTACAGTATCATTTTATACATTTGTTTGTTATAGTATTGTAGCATTGTTAGGGTTCTGTGAAACCTCTCAAATTCTCATGCGCATCTCCTTTAACAAAGAACTGGGAATTTTTTTTAAACGATGTTACATATACTCGAGCCTTCCCTTTTGAAATAATCATATTGTATGAGAATGTACCTTTCTATGAATAATGAGAAGTGGAGTGAATGAAGAGAGAGTAAGTACAGATGGAGGTAAAAAAAATAAATTGAATTGGTTAAAAACTATGTCTCAATTTATTGAGAACGCATACTTTACAACAGAAGCAATAAGTTTGCCTCACATTTGGAAATGTATTTATTCATTAAACAAATTGAACATAATTTTATACATATTTTAAAAGGGTAAGTTCACAAATATGGCCCCAAAACACATTTTTCACTTTTCACATTTTTATAAAATGTAAATTTCTACATTTCTAATGATACAAAAAAATATAATTCTACGTGCAGTAAAAGTATTTTTAATAATTTTTGAAAATATTTTACAATCTGTCAGATTCCTCCTGCCATGCTCACTAAAAGCCATTTTGCTCAAAACTAACATTTTTACCATATAATGAACATTTGTTTCTAAACTACTGCATTTAACACGTCATGCATTACATAATTAATAATTGCACTCTAATACATACCTTAATGAAGGGATTTTTTCAAAAACATATTCTGACTTAATTTACAGCAGTAAACATCAAGAAACTTCACTGTTTTTGAAAAAAAAATTAGATTTGTGGAAAAAATAATTTTTAAGGGGTCACTTGATGCAACATTTTCCCTACCTGCGTAATGTTAAAAATGACCAAGTTTAAGGAAGATTTTTTTGAAAAAATGGCAGGTGTGTGCAGTAATGAATATTTTTATTGTTTTTATTACTTTCATGAGATATTTCCTCGATAATATGTCAGCATCAACAATTTTCCCAGTATCCAAACTAACTGCCGCAACAACACCATTTAGAGAAGTATGACCCCTTTTTTGCCAGGTGCCATAGATAGCCACAGGTACATTTTGGCATCCATTATTAAATGATATTGTTTCAGCAGCAGCTAATTCTTTAGACACTTTGGCTACTTTCTCTGTCACGTTATTGAATGAATACATGGACCTGTAAAACCACTTTAGTGTAGGTGACAAATTCATAACTCCGCAAAATATTTTCGTAACTGCTTCTTGTTTAATATACCTCATAACATATGAAAGCCTAGTGTTCACTTCGTACAATATCGTATCTTTTTTATTAGATACTGTTTTATTAATCTTGGTATTAAGAAATGTTTGGATAAGACAGCAAAAGTCACAATATATTAAACACTTTGTAGCTAAACCTTGGGTTTGGCAACCACAATTTATGTGAATACCTTGTTTTTTACATTTTATATATTTAATTAATGTTTCAAAGCACAGGAAGACAGTAAAATATCAGTCATATTGTGACGGACTCACGCGTTTTTTTCATTAACATGTCCTTTTGGGTTCTTTGAGACCAGAATGAATGGCTACTCTTTTCCAACCAATCCAAGAAGTAAAGTGTGAAGGAAAGATGAAATTAGGAAGCTTTTAAATAACAGAAGTTTAGAGTAAGCTGTGTGGCATTTGGGGTTTGTTATGATAGCCCGAATTTCAAGTGTGAAGAGGTTTTGAGAAGTTAATTGTCAGCCAATAGAAGTTACCCATGACAGAGAGCCCTTAGTTCAAGGTGCATACTATTTCACGTCAGGGAACCGCAACTTCTACTGGGATCAGAAAGATTAATACTTCGTTCAACATTAAAGGTAGGAATCACTATCTAAATATTCGGATCTGTGATCGCATTGGAATTAAGCTTAGGCGAGATAGTTATTGATAGTGGTCCGAGTTACGTTATTTCGGTATTATATATTGTGTGTTTAGCCATCATAAATTCTCTCACAAATCATATTATTATCTAATCGGTTAAAGGTTTAAGTTAAGATCTTAATAGAGTCATATTCAGAGATCATGTCAGCTTCTAGTTCTTCATTTATTCCTACACCTCTATCTCGCACTAATAATCTAGGAGAAGGGCACCCGAGGGGGGGGGGCGCCCGTACAATATCACAAAGACATTCAAATGAATCTAAAAAGCAAACATACCCTTTACTAAACTTTCCTAACTTTGCTTTTAAAGCTGAATTATTTATGTTGAAATTGTCTAACTGTTATGCAGCATTTAATTCCTCGAAAGTTTGGGTTTTTGTAAATTTTGTTTCTCCAAACTTTCATTTTTCAAATATTTTATTATTAAAACGAGGCATATTTAAAAAATGTGTTTGATGAAAAAAAAATTATTCCACACAATAGCAGCAATTCGTTCGATTTAACGAGGTAAAAACAGCATGTGAGTTACCAGAAATATAACAAACAGCTACAACTGTTCACTTCACTTCGTTCCTAAATAAGTTACTGATCAAAATAATTTTTTTTTACCAATTTAAACTATTTGATAAGACTGGAAAGTAGCATGTGTCTTTTGTTTTGATTGGAAAGGGGCGTGGTAATCAGCTGTTTTGGAGTTTGACTAGTGTATAAATAACTTTTAAAAAAAATAGTAAAAATATTTCTACTTCTCCTAGAACAAAAATTTAAATCGCATAAGGAAGAAAAAAGAATGGTATTTTATTTTTTAATCAAAATTGAAAAAGTGGTATTGATCGATTTTTTCATCGATTATCGTGAAGTGACCCCCCGTTAAAAACAACTATAGATCTTATTCGTAAGAACTCTCATTAAAGTATGTATTATGGTTTAAAGAATATTCAGTAAAAAAATTGGATATTTTTATTCAATAGAATGTTTATAAATGTTCCTTAAAAATATCCAATTTTAACAATACTGAGATACAGATCATGTTTCGGGAACCTACTCCTTTAAAACAATATTAATAATATAAATAAATTTCTAATTACGTGCATAAAAAATTACATGGGGGGTTTAACATTTACACTACTTTTCTGGGATAAATAGCGGTAATTAATTACTTCAGAAAATTTGAGTATTTCTTAAATTTCATGTGCTTTCAAGCAAATGCAAATTAAACACATAAAAAGAAAAGAAAAAAATACGTAAACATATAAAAGGACAATATGAAATTTAAAACTATTTTCTGGCAATTTTTTTAATGTGTGCTTGGAAATTTACAGTGGAATGAGGATATGTATTTTAAAAACTTATTTAGAAAAAAGAGTCAAACAATTTATTTTTCTAGAATGAATATTCTAATTTTTTGACTATTCTGCCAGCATTCTTGAGAAAACATAGGCATAGGTTATGTTTAAAAGTATATTTGTCGTTGTTACCTATGCCCCCTGATCGACAGTATTATCAGATCAAGATACACGAAATGGATCGCATGCGAAAAGCTAGATTTTTACACCTCTCGTTAACCTTAGTTTTGAGTACATGCAGTTGACAGTACTTTTTTGCTTGGTTCTACCCGAATTTCAAAGGATAGCACCATGGGGTGGTCAAGGGCCTATCAGATCTCTTTTCTTTCCACTAACCCCACAAGAGGACGTGCGTCTCGATGGCTATTTATAGTACTCCCATGCCATGAACGCACTATAAATTTACAAACATCCATGCCTCTTCCGGGATTCGAACCGAGGCCCTATGGCACCGCAGTCAGCATCCCTAACCATTATAACAGGGTGACATAAAACTATTTAATACTATTTGTTATGAATAATACTATAATGTGAAAGCATGATTTAAGTTTTACTCAAAAATAATATTGTTTTTTTCGGTGTTCTCTTTATTTAAAATTTATTTAAAACAAATATTTTTGTCATAGATTTTATACATTTTTTTTACAAAATTCTAAATGCGTGCGTGACAAAAAAATATTTCCATAATGTAATTCATTTAAAAATAATTTTTCTGGTATTTGTCAAAAATCTGGAACAGAATCAGTTATATTTTATTGCTACTTACGGGCAATATTTTCTTACCAGAAAAGTAATCTTTTTTATTGTTTTATCTTGTATTTGTTTTATTATAGCTAAAATAATCATAGTTTATAAAGTTTCTTATTTTATGGGAACACTTATATTAAAATTTCCCCCATTAATCAGATACGAGTTAAGGGTATTTTTAAACCTGTTTATACCTCCGTTATTTGCGAATTGTTTAACTATAATATTAACTTATTTATTCGAATCTAATTTGCCATTGATTCTACGCCGAACCCAAATTTTCAACAAGAATATAAAATAAAAAAATAAAGAAAAAATATGTATAGTGGAAAATGGTTTATTGGCATCCAATAATCAAGAAATATAAAATAATAACTAACACGAAGAGGATAATTAATTTAGCTAGTATTAAATCATTTTAAATACATAGATTAACCTATAATTGCTCAAACCGTTAGAACCATGTTTAATTTCCCCATACAACAAATATGTTCACCTTCAAATCTAACGCGCGTACCCGATTTTCAAAAACATTATCATTGGTAAGAAAGTGTAGTTTATATTCTAATAAATACAGTATTTTATTATTTAATAATCACGCTTGAAACATCTCTTGGCATTAAGCAAAACTAGAACTTACTAAATTGTATATGCCAAAGCTTCTCAAACTTTCAAATTTTACGAACCAATTTCCAATCTTAATTTTATCGCGACCCTTTCTACAATAAAAATGCATTGAATGTAATAAAAATATTCTTAGGCACTAAAGCAATAGGACGACTTTAATTATAACCCATATAAGTAATCAAGATTAGTATTAAATTTTGTATATGACAAGCCCCCATTGAATTAATAATTATTAAACTTGTTTTTAATGTATTTATAAATTAATTATCAAAAACATTGTGCAGTACTGATACATTTATAACTATAATATATCAGTGTAGATGTGTATTTAACTTTTATTATGCCATAATGTATTTTAATTTGCTTCCTTTGAGTGAAATTAATTGTTATTTTAGATAATTCATTTTCGACTATTCAATATGCTTCCACACCTACATAGGAATATAACGCCCCACAGTTTTAGAAACGCTGATATATATATATATATATATATATATATATATATATATATATATATATATATATATATATATATATATATATATATATATATATATATATATATATATATATATATATATATATATATATATATATATATATATATATATATATATATATATATATATATATATATATATATATAGATATATAGATATATATATATATATATATATATATATATATAGATATATAGATATATATATATATATATATATATATATATATATATATATATATATATATATATATATATATATATATATATATATATATATATATATATATATATATATATATATATATATATATATATATATATATATATATATATATATATATATCTATATATATATATATATATATATATATATATATATATATATATATATATATATATATATATATATATATATATATAGATAGATATATATATATATATATAAAGTATAAAGGGTGTTTTTAGAGGTAGAGAACTTTAAATTGCAATAAAACAACGATGTATTATTCGATTAACATGAATTTTTTTTTATTCGAAAGATAATCTTGTGGCATTACATTATAAATATGATCAAGCAAGGCGTAAGTTTGTCGAATAGGCCCAAAACGAGATTGCCGTTTTTCCTAATTTTCATAAGCGAATTTTGTTTAGCGATGAAGCGCACTTCTGGTTGAATGGCTACGTCAACAAACAAAGCTGCTGCATTTGGAGTGAAGCTAATCCACAAGTGTATGTCGAAACACCATTACATCCAGAAAAACTGACTGTTTGGTGCGCTTTATGTGCTGGTAGAATCATTGGTCCGTACTTCTTCAAAAACGATGAAGGCCACAACGTTACAGTCAATGGTGATCGGTATAGAGCCATGATTACTAAATTTTTCATTCCTGAATTGAACAATCAGGATGTCCAAGACGGCGCAACATGTCACACAGCTCGTGCCGCAATCGATTTATTGAAATACACGTTTGGTGTCCGCCTAATTTCACGTTTTGGACCTGTGAATGGGCCTACTAGATCTTTTGATTTAACACCTCTAGGCTATTTTCTGTGAGGCTATGTAAAGTCATTGGTCTATGCGGATAAGCCACAAACGCTTGGCCATTTGGAACACAACATTCACCGTGTTATTGCCGATATACGGCAACAAATGTTGAAAAAGTCATCGAAAATTGGACGCAAGATTGGAACACATCCGAGCCAGCCGTTACAGTCATATGCCAGAAATCATATTTTAAATGTAATGCCACAAGACTATCTTTCGAATAAAAAAAATTCATGTCAATCGAATAATACACCGTTTTTTATTGCAATTTAAAGTTCTATACCTCTAAAAAACACCCTTTATATATATATATATATATATATATATATAATATATATATATATATATATATATATATATATATATATATATAAGACATATGTATTATTTATCAAAAATAAGAAATAATAGATAAAGAACATAACAAGAAATAGCATAATAAAAATATAAAAGCAGAACATGAAGAACAAAATTATAGAGAAATAAAAGAACTACAAAAAAGTAGAACCTAGCGAGTCAGAAAGCAATTTCGGACTTAGGACCGAATAAGTGGGGTTAAACTATTTTAAAGGTGCCAACCTTCCCCCTTTGCAACTCGGTAGGATAATCAAATAAAATAAAATAAACAAAACTTCAGAGTATGTATAACTCAGAGAATGATAAAACCAATCACTACTATTATGTAACAAACTCTCCCAAAACTCTTAATGCAAAAAATCACAAAATCACAAAATAATTATGTAAGAAAAGTAGAAAAATGCCAAAACAATTACATAAGAAAAGTATCATTCAAAAATTAATTTAACAAAATTTCTTTACTCACAAAGCTTTTACGATATATATATATATATATATATATATATATATATATATATATATATATATATATATATATATATATTTAAAAAACTAGAACGTTTTTAGGTTATAGTAATTTATTTAAATGTTAGGTAGTAAAATCTAAACATTTACAAAGCATAAAAAATATAAATATGTTTATTACAAAAATGTAATTTTAATGTTCCTTTCTGACAAGTTTCTACATCATAACAATTATGCAGTATAAAAACGGAAAGGCGGATTATGTTTTGTAATATTTTAACAGAAATTTGTCTTTCCTTGTTATCGATTCAGTAGCATTCAGATTGCAGTTGACAAATGCTATTTGTTTTAGTTGACAAGCGGAACACGAAAATGTCGTTCCTCTGACGTGGTTTCTACTAGTCACGTTACAGATGATGATGCCTTTAGGATAACTTCTCCTTTTGCTGCTGAAAGTTGCTGTCTCTAATGTTTATCTTACGAAGCCTCACTTAAACTAAAGAACCGTGCAAAATTGTAGATTAGAAAGGGAAGTTATTGTAGAGATTAAATGATTCTATGGTTTCTTTAAATGTACTAAAATTATTTTTATTTTCTGTTTTTAAAAGGTCAGATTTAAGCTATTTTTTTAATTGGTAAAATGACTGCATAACGTTAATGTTTGAATTTCGGTTGTTTGTTTTTTATGGATATTTTCATATGTCAGCATTGTTTTTTAAATAAATATATGTGTGTATGCGTTTAATTTAACGTAAAAAATGAATTTTATTCATTTTGAAAGTTTAATAGTAAACTAAATTTTTGCTAATATTAAGAACAGTCTCAGTCGGGTAAAAAACCGTTTGGAAATCGATTCTGAGTTTTTGATATTTCTAAAATCTCCAAATCAAGACCTTTCCAATGATATAATATACTCGCCACTATATGAATTAGAAGTATTTTAAAATGATTTTTAAAAAATAATCAGCTTATTTACCATTCCCATTTTGACAGATAGAAATGTAAAAATTGTTTTTTTTAAAACTGGTGATAAGTTGCAAAGCCTCGATTAATTTTTATTTTTTAATACCCAAATTAACTTTAGATAACTGTATAACTGCAACTGTTCGATTTGCTAAATACCTTTGGAGGTAATTTCAGATGTTCATGTGAGTTTTAGTAAGTGTAGTTATCTTTTACTGAAATTTAGATCTTTTCTATAGTTTAAATTCTTTTTTTAATTATTTAGTATTACTGAATAATAAATATTCGTGCGTTTAAGTAAATTGTTAAAAGAAAAAAAATAGGATATATTATTGTGACCAGGTGAGAAATATATACGTGATGAATCTTAATTTAATACCTGCATAAGGCATAATTAAGATAATATAAGATGGCAAATAAATAGGATGATACTTTTACAAGGTAAGATTTTTTATAAAAATTGTTTTCTAAATGTTTTTTTTTAATTAAGTTAATTTACTGTATGCCTGTACTATGTTCCTTAAATGCAATTGTGTATATTGAAGTGACATTTTTGAAATATTCTTAAGCAGATATCATAACAAAAAATGACAATCTTTATTAAATTCATAATACTCATATTTGCTCGATCAAATTAAATTTTGTTTTTGAAAAAAACTAATTAATATATTTAGAAATTTTCACTTCAGTATAATATAAATTTATAATTAATACATATAGTCAAAATCTTGAGTCTTTATGTTAAATAGTTTCTGACATAAAGGAATGAGATGATTCATCAAATGTCATGTTCGTTGTCTTTGCGAGAAGCTTGTTACATACTCAAAAATACATAAATGCCATGTTTAAAAACATAAAAAATAGTTTTAATTTGGCTGTTTTAGAAATCATTTGTCCAGTTTAGAGTTATTTTCGAAGTTTAAAACTCAGAAACTGTCTGCAACAGCAAAACCTAATGATAAATTTACAACAACCCAGCGAAAACTTTCAAAATGTCGTATATTCAAGTATTTTAAAATACCACCTCAAATCCATGCCAAAACCATACTGATAAATTTTCATATTATATTTATGATGATTTATGTTCAAATTTGATATCTGTAAAGCATGAAAGCTACTAATTCTTCAACAATTGATACTGAATTGAGAAAATTGATCTAATACTAGAAATTATCTCGTTAAAAAAATTGAAAAATACTATTCTGGGCAATTAATTACTTTTTTGTTTACTATTTTATGCAAAATAAATTGCAAAGATGCTAATGTTTAATAAAATGGGACAAATATATGTTGTAATTCATTATTCATTCTGATCAAGTCACTCTTCATAGTAAAAATTCCATTCTCTCAAAAATGTTGTTTTAAAACTAAGTGCACCTTTTTCTCAGAAAATAATATATGTTGGCAAATGAATTTTTTTTCTCCTCATGTTACTGATATGTAACTATATATATTCATGTGAGTCCCTTTGGTATTTTCCAAAAATATTTGACTAAAATGCATATATCGAGACAAAAAATGTCAATTTTTTAAACTTTATCCTGATATTTTTATGTTACATGTTTTTGATGAAACTAAACAGTATATTTTAAATATTTCATTTCAATGCAAATGCTAATGTTTACTTATTGTTCAGACAAGTTTTTAAGCTTTAATATTCAAAGGTATTACAAAAAATTGTAACTAATTATAACTATGACCTATAATGATTTTTTTCATTGCGAGAAGCCGGTTGCATGCATAAAAATATACAAATTTCATGTTTAAAAACATAAAAACAGTTTTATTTTTGACTTATTTAGAAATCTCTTGTACAGTATAGAGAAAATTTTGAATTTTGAAACTTTTAGAAATTGTGTTTGCCTGTGAACATACAAATCCATAATGATACCTTTCGCAACGTCGTAAAATCACATATCTTCAAATCATTACTTTTACATTTTGACACATGTTTACATTATATTTATGATGCTCTAATGTTAAGTTTGATATTTGTAATGCATCAAAACTAAACATTCTTCACAGATTGCGACATAATTAATAAAATAGGACAAATACATGTTATAATTCATTATTTTTTGTGATAAAGTGCCTTTTTACACTAAAACCGCAATTTTCTCAATATAATTATTTTCAAACCACGTGTACCTTTTTCAAAGAATCTACTGAATGAATGTACTTGCAATTTTTACTGCACATAAATAATATGTAACTATATATATTGGGTCTATTTTTTTGGAGATTTTCCCAAAATAAATTGCTGAAAAGCAGTTATCGTAAAAGCAATGACAATTTTCAAAAAAATTCAAAGCGATACTTTTACAATGAATTCTTTTGAAAGAAGTAAACAATATATTTTAAATATTTTACCATTATTTAAATAAAATGCCCAATTAATACACAGACAAAATTTGAAGTTTTATATTTAACTGTTTCTGAGAAACGGATTCCTAAAATGGCTCAATTTAACATTGTCTGTATAGGGGGTACCGACATGCCTTGATTGGCATCAATATTAACATCTTCAGGACTGGGCGCTTTTCTATGAGGGACGCTTTTCTTAGGACGGGGCGTATGTGGAAGGACTTACTCTACTGGACGGGGCGTATGCGGAAGGACTTACTCTACTGGACGGGGCGTTTGCGTCCCTAGGCGTAAGAAAAAAATGCATACAATTTTTGGTATTCCCTTAGATTATAACATAAGTTATCTGTTACATTAAAACTAGAATGCATATAATAACCTCTTTCCTTTATTTATATGAATTATATTAAAAAAGTTTCACTTACCTTGAGAAATAAATTTTGTAAGCGTAATTCAATTTTTTCCAAAATTTTCATTATCGAAACATATTAAGAAACTTTCAAATTAATAAATAAAAAATAATGATAAATATTATATACCAAAAGAAATAGCAAAATTAAAAAGAAGACTGAGTGTGGAAAATCTCGAAGCCTGGAGAAACGCTTAGACCTACATTGAATGATTTGCAAGCATAAAATATTTGTTACGTTTTTTCTTTTATTTATTTACACACGATTTGTGACTATGCACTTTGGCTTTTTTCACCCTTTATGTTCATTTTAAAGTTAGGAAAATGCCTTCAAAACATTCAAATAATAGTTTGAAGTCAAGATTTTTTAAATAAGAAAAGTACGTGAAATATACCTGAAAGCAACAAAAACTGTAACAAATTCGACGCTAAAACCCTAAAACACTTCACACTCTTAAGAAAAATAAAATAAAAAATAGCATTGGGAGACTTACTAGAAAAGCGAATATTTTTTATCAAGTGGAAATGTTACGATGTGTTTGCTTTCATTTCTATTATCACAACCCCTCTCCTATTATCCCCTATTAAATAATAAGTCAAAATATTTCTATAGAAAACTTGCTACTCCTTTTTCTTGCGCTAAAATTGAAAATATATATGATGTTGTTACATATGCTACCTGATTATCAGAAACATTAGATCAAGTCCCACAAAGTTATTAGCAGCAAGGCGCTAGATATTTACTCTTGTCGTTTGCCGTAACTTTGTGCACCGTGCATGTGACGTTTCAATTTTGCTCCTTAACACCCCAATTTTAAATAGAATATCCTTGGGGTGGTCAGGAACTTCCCCCTCCTCCAACCTCATGAGAGGATTAATGGCGCTCGTAGGCTATTTAGAATACCCCCATGCCGCAAAGCTTTTATACATTTACAAACATCGACGCCATCTTCGGGATTCGAACAAAGGCACTACATCACAGAAGTCAGCGTAACTAGCCACTATACCGGATGGTCTGTGAAAAATATAAATGTAAAACAATAATATGTAATCAGAATAGTGCTTTATAATTTATTTTAATAAGAATTACTGTGCAATATGCTTGACCAATAGCAGTTTAATAACGATATTACATAATGACCATGAAGCCTAGTAAAATGGATACATACTTAAACATTAACATTTTTTTTTTTATTTTTATCGAACTAGAATTAAATAAAAAAATATACCATACATACCAATCATTATTGTTTTAAAAATATAGAATATAGATATGGCAGTTGTTCACATAAACATCTTAAAAAAAGGAAGGAATATTTGTTTAAATGTGACTGTCTTCAATGATGGAAAAAATTCTGCTTTAATTGGTTTTTTTGTTCAAAAATGCTTTATTTAACTTTAAGGCAATTATTTTTTAAGAAGTGGCATAATAACTTCACGTTTAATTTTATGCCGCTATTCAGTTTCAGTAACTGATATAAGAAACATATAAATAAACACATTAAACGTCGCAAAACAAAAAAATGCAACAGAAAAAAATTATGTCTTATCAATCTTTTACTTATTTATATTTTTTTTTATCACAGCTCCATATTAGTCTCAAAATAAAGTTATAGATTGGTGAGAATATTTAACAAATTAATGTAAACACTGTAGCAAGTGGCTTAAGCGATTTGATAAATTATACTATTCTGATTGATGATATCATTTTGATATGATTTTTTTTGTATCTCTAGTTTTAGTTTTAAAAGAATATCTTTTTAAATTTATTATAAAAATATAGTTGAAACAATATCATTAATGGGCAGCTCACTATTGTAAGATCATTGATGTTTTTACGAAAAATATTCTCCAATCAAAATTGGAGAGGTTCTGAATAGCTTTCAAAACTGCCCAGTGTAAAAATAAAATGCTTACAGTTAAGAATGTTGACTGTAAAATATTGAAATGTAAGAATAAGGATGTACTCTTAATAAATATAAAGCTAAAGTATTTTTAATATAAATGAAAAGCAGGAAAATGTTAAAAGTTTAGAAATCTTAGAAAGAGGTGGGATGGAGCCCAACCCATCCGATAGCAGTAAAGAAATTCATTTGTGTTAAGTGAAAAACTGTGGGTGAAGAAAGCATGCTTTTATACAATGTCAAAAGAGGTTTCCTTGATTGTCAATCGAAATCGTCTGCTACATTGCTTTAGGAGTGTGTTAAAAAGAGCTCAACCAATCAGAGAGTTGGTTGCAGTTTGGGTAAATCGAAATGTGTATTAAGAAATAGACCTCGAATGTTATGAGCATTGCACATGTTTTTTTCAAGTTTCTTCGTAAAAAAATATGCATTATACCACGAGTATAGCTGAGTAAAATGAAGTTTGAAGTTATAGGTGTACGCTATGCACCAGTGGGCGTAATTCACCAGAATGTACGAAATAATGTTTCTTCTCAGTATTAATAATTTAATGCATATCTCTATTAAATTAGTTATAAGTATGATGCAAATATTGAAGGCTTGCATTCCTAGAATTGAGAGTTTAGAAATGTTCTAATTAATTAAACTTAAGCGGAACTTTAATAAGGTTAAGATTCATATAATCCCTTTTGTACGATAAATATTGTTACTTGTTTAATGACTCATAATATGTACAGTTGTATATAGAATATATGAGTAATCCCATGATGTTATTAGCTTTTAAACTGTTAGTTTCTGTAAAGTTATTAGAATCTAAATTGCAGCTTGTTAAATTCCATGCAATTAACTTTAAAAAAGATGAAGGAAATTACCATAATTAAAACAATTTATTTTCACATAATTTTACTTACTTAACAATCTCCGCAAACCCCAACAAAAGGCTATTGCTGTAACTAGTGTGCAAAGCAATTACTTTTACGTGTGTTTCACGCGTGATGGAGTACGGAGTGTTTTTACATCGACAGGAAAGTTGAGGCCAAACCAGCCGAGATGACTATGTGGAAATCAATCCACAAAAGATAACAAATGAACGGCATGCCTATAATCGGCCATTTCTGATAAATTTCTTCCTCGGCTCTGATTACGAATATATTCTTCCGCTAGTGTCTACATTCAAACTGTTCATCATGCTCCTATATTTGGTAGAAAAATAACAGATACTAAATGTGTATTCAAAATGAGTGTTTTATTTGAAATTTGTAATAAATATTTTTTTCTTACATTTTGTAAGTTATTTTTTATCTTTAAAGTTTATCAACACATAAAATTAAATAAAACAGTGAAACGCACTGAACTAAATTAAGTATTCCAATAAACTAATTAATTAATGAGTGATGCATGTGATAATTTAAATTATATCTTACGAAGAATGAAATAAAACTTTTCGTCAATAAATATAAATAATTTTATGAAAGAAATAGTCATAAGAATTATTTAACAGGAATCTAATGATATATTAAACAAGTGATTAATTTCTGATCTAAAAATTCATCTTAAATGTTAAAATTCTTATATTTATTTATGTTATGCTGTGTTAATATCGTATAGCTTAAAAACATGACATTAATATACATTTAATCGATCAATCAATTAATCTAATGTTATCGAGAGAATCCTGACAATCCATACTTTGCGACATTGATTTATTTCTAATAAGTTTAAAATCAGGTGAACTTCCTTAAATAATTACAACTTTACAAGCACAAACTTTGAGATTATTTCATTTTTTTATTCCAGGATATTACTTGACAGTTTCGAAATATTTATATTACTGCAGTTTTGGGATTATCTTGGCTCGTTAAGCTACATTTAATATGCTTAGAGTAGATAAATATATGGGGGGCCTGGAATTTTTTAAGGGGGGGATTCTGGATCGGAGGTCCACCACTCTCGTATCATGCTCCAATCTCCATCCAACATATTCTTCTGTTTTTGTCGATTTTAGGAAACAAAAAAGGGAAAATAATAATTATTTAATAAATAACTAGCATTAACTAATAAAATTAATTATAAATGACAAATATTTAAGGAAATTTTACCTTCTGTACACATAGGATTTTAATAAATACTAACCAAGGGCTTTGGGTAGGGGTCGGTACTCGGGAACCCCTCTCCCCTTTTTTTGCGTGTATGCCACTAATGTAGGGTAACATGTATATATATATATATAATTATTAAATTTCCATTTAAATTCAAAAAATAGATACTAACTTTTCTTCGTAAGATATTAACATTATTTTTTTATTAAACGACGAATTTAAATTATCGACACTTATAATGCGCTTAATGTTTTTGTTATATTATTTTCCTTGAATGAAACAAAAATAATTCCCCCTAAGCTGAAGTTTTAGGGGTTAGTTATTTTAGCTGTAAAAAAAACAGTTTTCTTTTTCAGAGTCGAAAAAGAAAGATGCAAATCCATTTCTAAAATTTGATTTTAAAACAGCTTTTCTCAAACTGTGAGGTGCGCCCCTTTGGGAAGCGTGATGACCTTACAAGAGGGGACGCGAGCATATCGAAAATAAAAGATTTAAAAAATGGCAAATTTATTTAAAGGAAGAAAAACAAAATACATTCTGGCATAATAAAAGTAAAATTCACATTTATACTGATATAATATACTTGCAAATGCATCAGTACTGCACACTGTATTTCATAATTAATTTATCAATATTAAATTAAAATTATTATTATAATAAATGCTGGCGACTTACATCAGCTTGTCATGTATAAAATTTAATATCTTGATAATTTGAACGGTTTATAATCAAAAACCAATTGTAACTTTACTTCAAATGCATTATTATTGAATTCAAAACATTGCTATGTATGTATTATTGTAAGGAGGGAGACGCGATGAAAATTATGATAGAAAACTGGGTCGCAAGTGTTGAAAGTTTGAGAAGGACTGTTTTATATAATTGTTTCCATTGGACATATATCCATTTGTGTTCAATATATATCTTTTTTTCGTACAACATGTATTTATTTTATGTGCACTTAATATTTATGCAATACGCATATATTTTTTAACAGCGTGAAGCTACTTTTGACTTAATAGGATCGTCCCTTTTATGTGCTTAAGGTATCCAATTGCGTTCGGAACCGTGATTTTTTAAAAAAACCCCGCATAAACGGATAGTTTTCATGATATTTATCGTCACTTAGATTAGAATACATGTATAAAATTTTTTTAAGGACATTTTGACAAAACAATTTATTCCAATATAATATTTTGGCAAAACATTAATGTAGAATAATCTTTTTTTCAAAATGTTCTCCTTTTGTGAGAAATGCTTCTATTATAATAATATTATGCCTGTATATAGCTCGGACGAATGTGCAGAGGTTCAAGTATGATGTTTGAAAAATTCACATTATTTCAGAGTTACAACCCATTGAAGTAATGATCGGCGTTTTTTTCTTAAAATTTCTCCCCTCTGTTGTCGTAAAACATGGATAAACCCACTTCTAAGTTATATATTTACAAAATTCTAGTTGAGCGTCTGTACAGAGGTCTCAGCTATATACAGAAAAATATTATTATAATAGAAGCATTTTTCACAAAGGAGAACATTTTTAAAATGGGCCATTCTATGTTTATTTTTTGTCAAAATATTCTACTGGAATAATTTTTTTATTGTAATACTAGTCTTAAAACAATTTTATATACATTTAATAATCTAAGTGACAATACATATCATAAATATTATCCATTTATACGCTTTTGCAAAATCACGGTTCCGAACGCAGTCGGATACCTTAAAATGTAGTGACTTAGAATATCAAGATAACTTCTCACACGATGTTAAGACTGTCTTATACAGTTTTTTTTTATTATAATTGAGGTGTCGCAAAAATTTATTTAAATTTTCAAGCTCAGATGCTCAATTTAGCAAGACAATGGTATTCTAAAGTATCAAAAAAATTTATTAATGTAACATATAAAATCAGTATACATCTACAAATATAAATGTCACACAAATTATTACTCTTATTTGACGTCATAAAAATATAGTTTTAAAATGATTTGTGTTAAAATTTAGTGTACTAAAAATGAATAACTTAACGACATTAAAAACAAATAAATAAAATAAAAACAAGGAACAAACTGAAAAAAATAATGTAAGATTGCTTTCGGGAAAATGTACCTTAAAAAGCACGTTACACCGATTTTATTCGTTATTTGGATTTTATTTGTAAAGCATTTTATCTTAGATACGACTGCATACACCTCTTTAAAATGTTATACATACATTAAAAAATAAAAATATTCTTAGCAAAGATGGATTTCTTAAATCATTTTATGAGGAAAAAAACCCATTCTTTTTAAAAAATAATAATTCTTTTTGTTGTTTAAATTTATTAGCCTAGTGGGAAGTTATTTCCTTAGCTAAAATAAATTTTTAATGAATTTTATAATACAATATTAAAGCGTACTAAGATATACACATACCAAAAATTTATTTTTCACTTTTATTATTCAAACAATGTCTATTTTTTTAATCTAAAAATATAACACTTATATATATTCATCGATAAAATAATTATAAGTCATGAAAAAAAGAAGGAAAAGGATAAAAATGTAAGTAAATGGACACGTTTCTTTCCACACATTTTAAAAGATAGTTCCTCTTGCGTAAACACTATTGATTTGTGTGTACTAGGAACAACGATATTTTTCTATTTTAAATGTATTATAATTTATCAAAAACTAGTTTTACACGAGAAAAAAGGAATAAATTCTAGATTTATAAAATTTCAAAGCTTTATGTTTTTTTCAGAAAACTTATACAATTATTTTATGGAAAAACCTAATTGACTATATTTTGTTCCTTGTTTTATATACTTATGTAAAATACTTCGTTTATTCAAGAAGTATGTTTATAAAACACGGTATATAAATGAAAATATTTTTGATATTTTTAGTTGTTGTTAAGCTATAACAAAGGGAAAAAATTTTAAATTTAAAATCACTTTTGTAATTCTAGAGGATGTTTAAATTATCGTTAAAAGGCATGTAAAAATATGCAGAAGATATCATTCAATTGTGTTATATATGAAAATTATGTGTATATATTATGTATTAGCTTTCCCCCTTTTTCTCCAAAACATAATGTGTTGCCTTCCAATATACTTAAAAAAACACATTGCACTATATGGTTCCCAAATTTTATATAATTCTAAACAAGATACATGTGCATTTATAGTGATATTATTTTTTTTAGTTTAATTTGAATAAAGTTTTTTAAAAATATATTTATATATTGAACAAGAGAGAAAAATAGAAATTTTCAGACTTACAGTTTTATAATTTTTAACAAAACTATACAAATATTTTACTAAAAAATCAGTTTCACTATATATATTTTTTAATATATATCTGAAAAAATATTTTACGTATTTAAGAAAAACTTTTTTTAAAAAAAATGTACCTTAACTTAAGAATGTATTATGAGATCTCAAAAACTATGCCCAACTTAAGTTAAACAGAAAAAAAATGTTTGAACTAAAAAAATACTTCTTTATTTCTACATAATAGTTAAAATATATTTATTAAGGTCTCAAAAAAAGCGAAAAAAAATCTAAGCCTTATTGAAGACATGTTCTATAAACAGTCTTAAGTTTCGCAGTTTTACTCTTTCGAGCATGTCCAGCTACAAAGACGCAAATTAACTATTACTTTTTTAATTAAATAGTTGAATTGTTCCTTATGTTAAGTTAGTACTCTAGGAAGCAAATTTTTTGCACAAAACGTTGGTGCAATTCTTCTCATAGAAATGTTGAATTTCATTTCTTTTCAATTTTTCAAAGTATATTTCGATTAGTTTACCCTTCTACAGTTTTACTTTGATTTTGGCATTAAAACATAATAGCTAATTTTGCATAAACAGCTAACACTTTAATTTTTATTGCATTAATTAAAATCTTCTGAATTTCCTTATAGTTTATTTTACCTAAAAATGGATTTTGTCATAATACCAATAAAACTAAAATTTTTGATAGAGAAAAAATAATTTGAGAAATTAGCAGAAAAAACACATTTTGTAGTCTTCATATAAAAAAAAGATAATTGCGAAGAAGTATTTTACAGATTCCTTATTATATAAGCAAAATAAATACATAAACGCCCATTCAATTTAGACATAAGAAATTCTAGGACAAATGAAAGTGTTGACAGAATTATATCTATTCAGATATTTGCGTTATGTTCAAAATATAAATAATTCAGAATTATCAAAATTATTTTAATAGTTAATGATTTCAATGGATAATATTTGAAAAGCATAAACTAATATTCACACACATTATGTTTTCAAAAGAACAAGTTACCCATAAAAAAAATTAAAAGAAGGAAGTGTGAAACTTTTTCGTAAGCTTTCTGAAAGTAACTATTGACGATTTGGGCAGATATGACGAAGTATTATTTTATAAACCAACTCTCCTGCGAATCTGTCAAAGAATCATAGAAGATAGAAAGTTTTTTTAGCAACACCATCTGTTTTCGACACTATTTGTAAGGAAAGCTGTTTGATATGTTTGTTTATGTTTCTTAGAAAATGCAAAAGCTTGATAAAGTGAAACAGTAACAAATTAAATCATATTTTCAGAATTAAGGTTTTCCAAAAACTATGACAGCAATTACTCTAAAATGTGGTTCTATACTGATCGAAAAATTTCCATTACGAGTACAATTGGGTTTTAAATTAGATGATTCGTGAAACCAAATATATGTGTGTGAATGTCGTTGAATTACATAATGGAGCATACTGAAGAATTGAGGATTGATAGAAACTATTTCAAATTCATTTTAAAAATGTATTAATTTAATTCCTTTAGAATATTTACATTAACTGTATATTTCTAAAGAAATTTATTATTGCAAACATTACCAATGATTTTTTAACGGTAGACATTTAATTTGCTGTTTGAACATGTTTAAGTCCTTTTACACGTGTTAAGGGAATATATGTTTTTGAGAAAATTTATATATGATTTTTAATTACTGAGGAATGATTTCATATACAGAAATATTCTATAGTCACATTCAATTATTTTAACGAAACGCTTTAAATTATATATATACAACCTCTGTGACAATAAAGTTCGGTGAATAGTAGTGTAACTTTAACGTAGATGAAATATCACTTAAAGATGCAATATTGTTCTTTGAATTCATCCCCTCTTATGATTATGTGTGCACCCCTGAGATATGCTATAGATGTACTGGAAACTTTACAAAACGTCTTCTGGAATCGAGTTCAAAAGCCTAGCCAAGTTCTATGTTAGGAGTTTTGTCAATAATAATATCGTAAATATCGATAACGCCTTTTATTTTATCCCTGAATTTCTAGGTAACGTTTTGCCACACGTATTCATGGTTGAGCTACTGTTCAATCAGCTATCATGCGTATAGTTAATTGACAATCCTTAGTGATTAATTTCCTCCCTTTCTCAATGTTTTCGTCACTGACCAGGATCGTCAGCCTTCCACTACGGGTGTTGTCAGAAACACGTTTCTTGCTTTTCGAATTCGGGTGAACTGCTCGTACACAAATTTCTCATGGACAGTGTTTGATCTTCATAAACATGCATCAGCATTGCATAACTTTCTTTTGGTGGCTTGCCAAGCTGAAAACGCAACTTTAAAATGCATTTATTGTTCGTTCATTTACCTGTTCTCAGTAAAGAACCAACGGAATAAACAAGCACTTTGTAAAACTAGTGTTACATTTAGCACAAATGAATCTCAACTGAACAACGGTGGGGTCAAGTGGTCAACACCTGCCGTTACGCATGTGCCACGTTTTTTCGCCAGTGACGGGAGATCGGCTGATCTGACTTCATTCACAGAACATCATTGTCAGAGGTTGCGTATATATATATATATATATATATATATATATATATATGTCTGTGTGTGTGTGTCTGTGTGTATATCTGTGATGAGTCCCCAGCCTTTTATATGTCAGTTGGGGTAAGCCTCACTCTCTCAGTATCCCATCAAGTCATCTCCCGCATAACGACTTTGACTTCGAGCTTAGCACTCTTGTTCAAACCAAGTGTACGAATTTTCCTCTCTTTCACGAGTTACGCTTTTTTTTTCAGGACACACTCTACAAAACCAGTTATTTAAGCGTTGTGATAAACTAACATGTGGTACATAGCTGCATTCTTCATTAATCACATCAGTCACAATCACGCCTGCTAAATAGTAATTCAAGTCATCATCATATATATATATATATATATATATATATATATATAGTGTCTAGAAGTTAGTTATGGTAAAAAGAATGATTTTTTATATGCAATTTATAGAAAAGAATAAAAATACACATTGCTGTAAGATAGAGAACTACAGCAAGCTTAACTTTTCCCCCAAATGTCATTTAATTTCTTGTCCGTTATTTGTCAGCATATTTTTGTTGATCAAATTTATTTTTGTGCAAATTGTTGGTTTAGTTCAGAAACGGATGCAAGAATTTGGGGAGTGTACACTTGATCCTTTACAAAATTCTGTACACTTGAAATTTAATGCTGAAAAATCTCGTGATTGTGGTAGCCATTAAAAACATCTTCACGATTAACACAAACCAGTACCCAAGCACTGTAATAAGATATGACGTCATTGTGGAAGTCACAAGGCATAGCACTCTATTGAAAAAGGAAACTTTCTGGCATTTGATCTTTGATAATTTGCCTAAGGAATATCTATAGCATATCCTGATAAAAAAATCGCATAATTGTCTATTCAGTGAAGAAAATAGGCTTGAGAAATTCGAGGTACTCAATGCACAAAACATGTTTTTTTCAGGTAAGTGTAAATTAACGTCGCACTATTCAGTTACTCAAATGCTTTTGGTGACGGACCTCATAATTTTGAACTATGATCATGTGACGAGGTTGACATCTGAACACAGGCATCCCACTCTTAACTTCCATACCACACCAACGGGAGGAGGTTTGAGCTTCTAAAAATTTAACGTGCATGGCCCTCTACACAGTGGGTCTACAGCGGTAGTAGGGTAGAACTCATGAAACGCCTCCAACAAGTCAGTTACCTTGACCATCAGGGTACGTCATGCATACGTTTAACTTGAGATTATTCTTTTTAGGATGACATGCGTATATATATATATATATATATATATATATATATATATATATATATATATATATATATATTTTAAATATATAAAAACAATCACAATTATCAATTTAAAAATTGAAATATATGAATCCCAAAATACCAAAACACTTCAGAATATCAATGGCGAATATAAAAGATAATGTTCCATCATTTTCAAACAAAATTAAAAAATTATAAAATAAAATAAAATTTATAAAATATCCAAGTGCAATCTCGGACTTAGGACCGATAAGTGGGGTTAAACTAGTTTGATGGCGCCAACCTTCCCCCTATTGCAACTTGGTAATTTAATTGGAAAATTTTCAAATTTCAGAAAAAAAAAAAATTAAAAAGTTAAAATTAAATCATTATACTTGAAAAATAAAACTATTCGCCATCACATTCCGAAAGATATTGCAATATTAAAATTTAAAAACAATTTAGTACACAATATAAGTGAACCCTCAAACTTCCAAGATGATGCACACATCTTTAAAATAGTTGTAAAGGTAGAAAAAATAAATTCCTGATCTGAAAGTTCAAATCAAAAATATTTGAGATCCGAAAGTTCAAATCAAAAATTATCTAAAATCAAAAAGTTCAAGTTAAAAAATCCGAAAGTTCAAGTTAAAAATCCGAAAGTTCAAGTTAAAAAATCCGAAAGTTCAAGTTAAAAAATCCGAAAGTTCAAGTTAAAAAATCCGAAAGTTCAAGTTAAAAATCCGAAAGTTCAAGTTAAAAAATCCGAAAGTTCAAGTTAAAAAATCCGAAAGTTCAAGTTAAAAATCCGAAAGTTCAAGTTAAAAATCCGAAAGTTCAAGTTAAAAAATCCGAAAGTTCAAGTTAAAAATCCGAAAGTTCAAGTTAAAAAATCCGAAAGTTCAAGTTAAAAATCCGAAAGTTCAAGTTAAAAATCCGAAAGTTCAAGTTAAAAATCCGAAAGTTCAAGTTAAAAAATCCGAAAGTTCATGTTAAAAATCCGAAAATTCAAGTTAAAAAATCCGAAAGTTCAAGTTAAAAATCCGAAAGTTCAAGTTAAATAATCCGAAAGTTCAAGTTAAATAATCCGAAAGTTCAAGTTAAATAATCCGAAAGTTCAAGTTAAATAATCCGAAAGTTCAAGTTATATAATCCGAAAGTTCAAGTTAAATCATCCGAAAGTTCAAGTTAAAAAATCCGAAAGTTCAAGTTAAAAATCAGAAAGTTCAAACTAAAAATTAATAAAAACCGAATGTTCACATTAAAAACACAGTATATTCACAAATGAATAGAGTAAATCATTAAAAATACAGTATATTCACAAATGAATAGAGTAAATCATTAAAGACTCACCAAACAGTATCCCATCAAGAATATGATCCATTTCTTATTGCACGACATTTCATTTTTAATATATCAAATACACATATTTTGTTCATAACATCCATCCATGTCAATCCAATCGATTCTTGATCCAATACCAGAGTATGACCACTTGTCATCAGATGCAAACCATATCACATGCAAAAGACTTGCTTGATTGATTGGTCATAAATGTCTGATTGGACATAAATGTTTAACTGGTAATAAATAATTTTAAAGTGTATATATAGTCGTGTAAATATTGTTTTTATTGTGTGTGTATTAAAATGTATATTAAAATGTAACCTGTGTGTGGAATGTATATTAAAATGTAACATGTGTGTGGAATGCACAAATTCTTCACAGCTGGACCACTAACAAGCTGACTTTGTGGACCTAATGTTGTGTGGTGGATTTGTGCATTTACGAGTTTAAAAATATTTTTAAGAAATATTTCTGATCTATATATTTTTTCTCAGGAAATTGATGGGATAATCATTTTGTATGCACATTAATATAAATTTCTGGATATTTTATATATATATATATATATATATATATATATATATATATATATATATATATATGAGGTTTGAAGCAAAGGCATGACAACTATTTTTTTTTTTTTTTCTTAAAGATAGCAGTCCAGTGAGAAAATGTGATATATACAGATGAAAGAAAAATGTGTTAAACTACATGTGAGGACAATGGAATTCACTGGGAATATCATAACACACTAATTTATTACGGTAGTATACATGGTCATATGGTCTTCAAGGTGCTGAAGAATGACAACACAGTACACATAAAGTTGACATGACAAACTGGGTCTAAAGACCCTCAATGTAGTTCCTTGCTACTGTCACCACACACTGCCAACGATGTAGAAGGCACTGAATACCATCAGCCTCAGCATATGCCACAACATGTGTGAATCGGGTTACCTATTGGCGCACTGCATTAGCAATGTCATCTCGTGTTGCAAACCTCCTACCACGTATTGGTTCCATAATCTCAGGAATAAGATCAAAGTCACAGGCCGGAATGTCGAGAGAGTACGGTGGGTGCCTAATTTTTCTCTGCACACTGACCGCTCGTCTCGAACGTTGATCATCACTGGTTGACAAACGTCCTTGCTGAAACTTTCCTACCACACGCGCTAATGTACGGTATGGTAGGGCAATATTCCCAATGACTTACACTAATTCACCGTGAACGGGCTACAATCATATCGCTAGACACTCACCAACTGATTGATTTCACAGTCCTCGCCGCGCTAATACCAGCTATCACAAAGCCATCTTTTGTTCTGTGCATACACACTACTTCTGCAGAACTTCCACACGACAAATATACGTTTGTGATCCGTTCACGTATCTACAAGAAAAAAATTGTTGCCATCACTTATGCCCCAACCCTCGAACATACTAGCCGTTACCCACCCGCTTCACTGGGTATTTCACGATGTTGTATAAATATATGTTGTTTTCATATATATAAATGTTTGATATCTAGCATTAAGAATTTGATTGTATTGAGAAATATATTTATATCTTTAAAACTCTCGCCTCTTGATATAAATAGGACATACATTATAAAAATTTCTAATTTCTATTAATATCTAAAATAGAATAGAAATATTTTTTGCGCTCACTTAACCCAATAATAAACTGGATTTCCGCCAAAGTAACTTTCAGGGGATATATACTCCATAAAATAAACATGCGTGCTAAATTTCAAGTCTAAATCTAACAGAGCAAAAGAGAATTTTTATCATAAATATGCTCTGTAACCCCGTTGAGAGCATCCTTAGCGGACTCCAATTCAACAAAATAAATATGCAAAACGAAATTTTATTAATATAGACCTAGTATTTCAAAATCGGGAATTGTCTCTATCAATACGACTCAATAACTCCCCTGCTTTCCCCTTGAGTTGATTTCAGTAAAATCCATTCTTAGCGGAACTCTTTTCAACTAACGAAACGTGCTAAACAAATTACAAGTAAATGGGTTAAATTCAAAAACAGGTATTTTTCTATAACTCTCATTAATCCCTCGCAACCCCACTCCTTTGGGGGTCGATTTTGCAAAACTATTTGTTAGAAGAACTCTACTCCATGAAAGGAACATACGTTCCAGTTTTCAAGAAGAAGGGTTTAATAGTTGAAAAATGAATATATGTATCTATTACGCCCCTTAATCCCCCTCAGTGCCCTTTGGGGGTTGATTTTCTCAAAACACATTATGAGCGGATCTCTACTCAATGAAAGGAATCCGCTTACCAAATTTCACGACTGTACGGCTAATAGTTTAAAATATTACAAAATTATGCATAACGCCTCTTAGGCACTCTCAACACTCCTTAGATGTCGATTTTCATAAAAATAATTTTGTAGGGAATCTGTACTCCATGAAAGGAACCTTCCTGCCAAATTTCAAGTCTGTAGGTTTAATAGTTCAGTAGATAACGTGATTAGTCAGTGAGTGTGTCGCTTTTCTGCTTTATATATATATATATATATATATATATATATATATATATATATATATATATATATATATATATATATATATATAGTGGAAATGAAATTAAAAATATCATTTAGATAAATTTCTGTTGGAAATACTTTCATTTAACATATTTTGTAGAATGAAAATATCTATTGATAAAAGAAATTGATTAACATTTAAATATTGACCTATTTACTTTTTTTTATATTGATTGAGCAAAGCTAAATAATAATTATTCATCTGTGAATATTGCGAATCTCCCTCTCACAATACAAGAATACTGAAACATTTTTGAGACACAATGCAACATCAATTATGATATATGTTTAAGTTTTTTTTTATTCAAATATTTTTATTTTTTTTCTCATAAAGCTTAAGGGAATATCGGACGCACACACACAAAAAAGCAAAAGCTTGAAATGCTTTTCTTTCCATTTATTTAGGTATTACTTATCATTTGCAACACAGTTACAAAATATTTATTTGTTTTCAATCCTCTAATGGGTTTTTCGTTTGAAGAAAAATATTTATTTTCAAAAGAAGTCTCTCCCCGTTTTAATTACAATACTCTTTATCAAATATGTTTTTTTATTTCATTCAAAATACTTTTTTGCAATTCAGATTTCAAAAACAAGCTAAGATAATTTAAAATACAATTTTTTTTTTGTAACAAGAGGAATCGTACATTAGGTCTTTATTATTTAAAAGATTTGGAACTTAAAATATTTGAAAATAATTAGTTTATGAGAAAAAAAATGTTCCATTTTAAATCTTGTTTTTAAATGTTGATTAGGGATTCTCATTTAAAAATTGCAGGGAATAAATAATCTTTTTTCTTTATTATTAAATATCAATGGTATTTTTGAACAAATTTTATTTTTAATTTTGAGGGCAGATGAACCACAGCACAAAAGATTTAAATTTAAAAATTTAAATTTAAAATTTAAGTTTAAATTTAGAATATTTTTAAACATATATACATATTCCTGTCTAATATGAATTGTTTCCAAAAATATTCGCAATAAATTTCATAAACATCTATCATATGCAGATGTTCGTAATTTCATCTCGTACTTTATTTATCATAATATCATTACGAAAGATTAATAATGTGCATTCATTATTAACAAATCTAATTTAAATCAACTTACAAATACATATTTTCCATTACAGAATAATGAACCTAAATAAAATACCTGCATATTGTATTAATTCCTTAACTTATCAAGGACGAAATAAAAAATCAATAAATATTCCAAACTAGAAAAAAAATCATTCAAAATAAAGTAGTACATTTTCCAACAATATAAATATAGACGTTATAATGTTAAACTAAAGAGGATAAACGAAACGGAAGAGTTAAATTAAAAACCTAAATTACATCATAAGTGCTGTATATTTTAATTTATTTTTATTTTTGCGTATTTAAGGGAAAAATATGACGAAGCATTATATAGAGCCAGTGGCACACGCAAAGGGGGAGGGAATGGAGCCCCCATATCACATGATTTTTTTTTATTGATTATAATACTATAAATATAGTACGTAAAGTTTTACTAAGTATTTGTTATTCAAATTTAATCGTATATTAATTAATACCAATTATATATTCAATAATTTATTTATTACTGTTTTTGTTCCAACAATTAAAAAAAATCAAATAATATTTTTGGCGGTGTATTAGATAATGATGCAAGAGTGGTGGATTTTCGATACTCGACACCCCCTTGAAAAATTCCTGTGTGTGCCACTATATGGAAAATATATACGACAAGCATAAGTATTGATTAACTTTTTAATATTACATTATGTTATTTGCTGCCTTTTTATATGTATTATACATATTTAAAATAGTTAGACAAAAAGATAATTAACTGAAATTCGCAGTAAAAAAACTAAAGCATAAATAATCTAATTTTTTTTAACTTTTCATTGACAGCAACTCAGTCTTTAATACATTTATTTTCGTACAGCTAAATTCAGTACAAATTAAAAACTTATTGTGTAAAATTTTTAAAAAGGTTTAAAATCTTTTATGTGGGTAACATTTTGACCTATTTGTAATATAGAGTGAAACCGAAGACTTCCAAAATGTTTTGTAATCTATGAAAAAGAATTCCAGTTTTCCTCTTATCGGTTCAGTAGCGTTAAGGTTGTAGTTGACAAATGCTTTTTGTTTTGGTTGACAAGCGGAAGACGAAAGTGTCAAGTCTTTGACACGGTTTCTACTTCCCGCATCAGGGATATTCGTGTCTTCAGGGAAAACTTCTTGTCTGGATACAGAAGATTGCTTTTTCTCATCTTTCTGTTATATTTCAGATGAATGGTAGAACCATAAGTTAACTGTAGACTCAAAAGAGTAGTCATAACCGAGTGAAAAATGAATCCAAGCTTTCTTTAAATTTTTAAGAGAATCGTTTTTTCAAAAAAAATCTAGTTTAGATAAAATACTATCTTAAACTTGATGTTTGACAATGTGAAATTTGTGATTCAATGTTATATTTGTATCTTTTAGAGTTTGAAAAATGCAATCATTTCATTTTTCCGTCAAACATAAAGAGCTCAGCTATTTTTTCTAATGAGAAGTATAACCCATAATTTCGTGTTTTTTTGGTTTATTATCTCTTCATGAAATAAATGTAATACATACAACACATTTTTTAAATCTATTTTATTTTATTAAAACAGCATGTTTATAAAAAGGGAATAGTTTATTAAATTAAAAATTATTTGTATAAAAATAAAACATTACATGTAATTCAAATTTTTGAACATTTTTCGAAATGTGAAATTATGCATTGTATATACATTAGATGAAATTACTCTTATTATATATTTTATTATCAAATATACCGTTGGCAACACCAATATGTACGAGATATATCAGAGAAAAATTTATTTGGCAGATAACATGTTGTGCAAATATCAAACGATTAAAATTAAAGCCTCTTGTGAAGTGTGGATGACGACACAAAATCAGTAGTTAGTGGAGCCGCCATTGTTTGCTATAACCACTGCCACACGCCTCGGCATAGAATCAAATATACTTTGGATGTATCATTGGAATACAGCAGTCCATATGAATTATATATTGCCAAAGATAATATGGTGTAGCAACGCGTGGTGTATCCCGTGCCAGCCACTGTGCAAGAATGGATCAAACATTTTCGTTTGTCGAGGGATCGGGAGAACAAGCAGATCAATGAAGCAATTTAATTTGATGTTTAAAGAAGCATTCTTGAACATTGAGTATTACGTGTGGTTACGCATTATCCTGTTAGAACATGGCTGATGACAAAAGCTGAATGTATGGGAAGAACATGGGCTCTAACACCTCAGAGATATAGCGCTGACTGTTCAGTGGACCGACAAAGCTTATTGGAGGGGTGAGGCAGTGAAATTCAATACCACCCCAAGACATGATACCGGGTGCCGGATCAGTATGCGATGCATAATGCAACAGTTCAGCAGCCTCTCACCACGTATCTCTAAACTAAAATTCAACCATCGTGCTGTGTATGCCTTCCGGACATTTCACTGTATTACAAACAACGTCGAATAGTACAAGTGGACACTGAATTATGCGTAACGGACTGAATTCAGTTCATCATGTGGCAGCTCGATCCATAGATGTTATGCGCTCTATCTACCTGTCATCGCGGGCAGTGTTACAACGAGATGGGTACATTCGTTTCCTCCTGCAACCTGCGATGAAAGATCTGCATCGCATTGTCCTGGTTTCATCCAACATGTCGATCGCTTTCTTTGAAGGATAACCTATATCTCTTATAGGCTACTATTGTCCCTCGGTCGAATTTAGAAACTTGGTCAAAAGACGCACGATGTCTTCCACGAGGAATAAGTGAATAAATTCCGAACAAAATGCCGTATTTCAAAATGAAGATATATTTTCCCCTTGGAGAATTTATCTGCATATATAGAGCCCGCCATGTGCGTCTGTGTTATAATTCTAATGATTTGCGTATGTCATCACCACCAATGCATGATATAAATTTCACAAGATTTGCATGCTTCATTCAAGTGTTGCATTTTGTGTGGTAGGCAATGTGGTTTTGTAATATAGTACGGTATAAATTTTGTTTTAACTTGTTCTCACAAGGTAAGTATTCATTTAAGCATTGCATTTATATTAAGTTTAATGCTTTATATTTACTTCCCTCGATAGAAATTTATATTATTTTATAACAAAATTTTGTTCATTTATTTTGATCGGAACGAAAACCGGAAATGAACCGAAATTAACATAGGATTCTTTCAGTTCAGCAATTTTCCCATGTTAAAATAATTACTATTTCAGGTCTGCTTGAGAAACATATTTATATTTTTTGTACAAATAAGAATATGCATACAATTAAATTCATTCGAAACTGATTCAAAAACCATTATTTTTGGTTGAACTAAAACCGGAATTTAACCGAAGCATCTTTTATTTTTAGTTGAACTGGAATCAAACCGGGAACAAAAAACATTACAGTTCCAACACCTTAAATATTTTTTAGTGATAAAAATTAGAAAATGAGTTTAAATTCACAGCAGTAAAATGAAAGAACAGATAAAAAAATAGACATTGAATTAAAAATGTAAAGACGCGAGAAAACAAATGATGCTCATAAAATGAGTTGAATAAAACAATTTACCTATGTCTCTATTTCACATATTTGATTAAGAACCTTACAAGATGATCATAGATCATAATGCTGAAAACTAAATATATGAAAGTAAAAATATAAATTATTGAAATTAATTTTAGTTCGTAAAAGTAACAAAGGCAGTTATACAAAAAAAATTATAAAACTACATAAGCAAACATAATTATTCAAATGTATCCTTTTTCAATGCTCAGGCATATTTTGAGTAATATAATTTATGATTTCCACTTATTCTACGTTTATATAACACTAATGTCTTTCTAAGGTAATATTTTAATGCATTTTTAATTTAAATGTTTTTTTTTTATGTTTTATGTGAAATAAACATATAAAAAATAAATGCATAATTCATCATGTCATTCAGAATTATAGATGAATTTGTTATTGTTTTGATAATTTAAAAATATTTTGTGAATTGATTAACAGAAAAAACAATATATAACTTTTTAAAACCAAAATTCCACAATAAATTTTGGCAATATTTCTTTTATTTTTGCGTAGCCACGGTAGCCGAGTGGTTTAGGTATCGGATGGTGGTTTTCCACGAGTTAGAGCCCATTACCACTGAAGATATGCTGTGTAGGGCAGTGATGCACGTTAAATCTGTCGAGAGCTGAAATGTCCTCCCGTTGGTGTGGTGTCGTAGTTAGGAGAGGGGTGCCAGCTTTGATGTCATCGACGTCACTTCAGCATGGCTCAAAATTACGTGGTCTGTCGCTGAAAGTCCTCGTGTAGTTGAACAGTGCGACGTAAATATTCAATCAATCTTTTATTTTTACTTTATTGATTAACTCCTTTTTTATTTAGTTACTTTAGAATCTTATGAGAGAACAAATATTTCACTTTTATAGTTTAAATTTAAAATCAATCGGAGTATTTAAGATTCACTTGAATAAACTGTGCATGATTTTAATAAAAAATACGTAGCAGATATTTTTTCTACTGATTATTATACAGACTATGTAAACACATTAAAAAGTGCAATGTTTTAAAAATATGTAATTTTTTTTACCCAAAAGGCTTTTGAAGAAAAGTATATATTTACATTATTAATTTATAATAATTACGGTAAAATTCGGTGTATAATTCACACATTTAACACAAAAAATAAATCAAAACTTAACGGTGCTGGTTATACGCCGGCTATAAATATGGGAGATTTAAAAATGAAAAAAAAAAATATGTGCTAGTGTAGAAAATTTTTTTTCTTCTACATATATAGAGAAATACTGTTTTTTTAGAGAAATGAGATTTCTTTTCAACTTATAGGAATGCATTTTTAAAAGTATACTATATCGTACAAATTAATTTGGACAAACAGGCATTTCTTGTTTGAGTTGGTATGTGATTACTAGTGATGTCCTGAACCACCTCAAACCCGTTATATCTGCCTTAAGGTAGTGAGGATGATCGAATTTGATTATAATTTATTGCTTTTAAAGTATCAAGTGCTTACTTGTGAGCATTTCAGTGGAGAAGCTATTAATTTCCATTTTGCATTCTGTATAAGACATGTTACTTTTACTTGCTCAAAGTCGGATACTTCTCCAAGGAACCGTTCTAAAATAAATCACTCGCAATGAACACACTCCTATGACAGTAAGAAGTATAACTATGGCAGGTGGTGTGATAAAATAAATGTTTTAAAAACATATCAAAAGTCTGGATCATCTCCAAGAAGAAAAGTAAAATGTGGTCGCAGGTAGAGACCTACTTCAAGAATTGATAAACTTTTCATAAGAAGTAGCAAAATAAATCCAAGAAAGACAAGCATAGACCTAGATTGGATAATGATGTGGAAGTAAGTACCTGAACTGCAGGGAAAGGGCTTCTGGAAGATGACTTTAAGGCAATAAGACTGAGGAAAAACTATTTCTAACTTAGAAAATGATACAAATATGTTTAGCATAGGCCAAACAATACCGATCATGGACTGTTAACGACTGGAAGAAGGTGATTTTGAGTGATGAAATATTTATTTGTGTAGGGATACAATCAAGTGTAGTTAGACAAAATGAAGATGAAACTTTGTTACCAGATCATATTCAACAGATATACAACTTCTAAACAGATGTGTGTGTTTTTCACAATAAATGGCCCTGGAAGCGTAGTCTCTTAAATTCATGATGAATTCTGTCGAATATACAGAAATATTATGGTGTAGGACTGTTCCATCCATTAAACCATTTGATGAAACATTTCAACATGACTTGGCTCCTTATCACAGTTTGAAATTGATCCATACTTTTATGCGGAAAATAAAACAAAAGTGTTCGATGGGCTTGAAAATTTTCCAGACTTAAATCCTATTCAAAACTAACTGCATATTCAAAAGAATCGTTTCCATAAGTTGAATCGCGCGACAATAGAGCACATGATGAAAAGAGCTATACTAGTGTGTTTCCAAGATGATGAAATCAAGAACATATGTGCTACTCTAGTGGAATCAATGCCATGTCGGGTTAAAAAGGTAATTTCTGTTAAAGGAAGAAATACTTCTTGCTAATACACAGATTTTTCAGTTTGTTTAAGATATGTAAAGATAAAGAACTAAGTAAAAATAACTTGTTTCCCATTTGTTACAAATGATTGTAAAAATGTAGTACTATTTTTTTAAAAGCCTGAAGTAATATCTCGAATAAATGACTAAAAAATATAAGAGCTTTGAATGCGTACATTTAATATTCCTTCGTAAGAAAAAAGGTGTGTATTTTACGGTGAATATACTTAAAAATTAAGAATTGCAGATCAAATGTATAGGTGCACGTTATACGCCGGATTTTACGATAAAGAAAATATTACAATTGTAGGAATATATTTTATATAAACTTACGTATTAATGAACAAATGCATAGCTTTAAAAATACTAAGAGCTTAGTTTTACAATATCATGTGATAACGTTTAAACAGTACTCTATACACTTTTTCCTAGTATTTTACCATATATCGAAAATGATATCATATCTCAAAAATGATGTATTTTAAACAATATTCTCTACATTTCTCAAGTACATAATAATTTGTAAAGTATTAAATATTAGTTTGGGCCTAGGAATAATGCTTTCTTCAGAAATGAAAACTCTATGGGATACGCCGAGGGTTTATTTTGCAAATAAAATTGCATGTCTGCACTGTTTTAAGTTATGCCAAACTCTAAGAGGAGTTTGCTCGATCACATATTTAAACTTGTCGGATATCGAAAGCATAATACAGATTAAATAAACGCTTCGAACTCCAGATTTGAAAATGCCCTCCGGAAAGACATATAGAAATAAGAAATGTTCATAAATTGGCTGAAAATTTGATTGCATATAATGCATATTTCCTTTCAAAGAGTTTTAGAAAGGGAAGTGGGTATTTTTGTATCCTATTTTTCGGTTCTTACATATTAATGGAACCAATAGCTGGCATTATATGAAACGAAGCACTTGGTTGCCAAACAAGCGCGTACACCACATGTGAAATCTTAGTTGCTAACTTGGCAAGTTATTTTGAATGTTGGCATGGCGCGATAAAACATAAGTACAAGCGTTTCATTCCATTGAAAAAGAAAAAAGTTTCTGCTTTTCCTGTACTTATGTATTAGAGTCACCGCAGCCAAAATGGAACTATTTTTTTAACAAAATTTGACGTTTTGTTTATCTTATAAAACACATACGAATCTGTTGTTTCGATATTGCGTTGCAAAGTTTACTGAGGTGATGCCAATACATAAGTACCCTACTCCTTTATTGGCACAAAAATTCCATGTTTTTCCAATGTAACAAAAAAAATTGAAAATGACACTCAGTTAAAACTAATCGGGATTAGCAAATTGTCAATATTGGGATTTAAGTTCGAATTTCTTTTTGTGTATAAGATTTTTTTGACATGTTCATTTTGTTCTGAGTATCGTGTAGTAGTTTCATCAAAATAAATCTTCATTTTATCTCATTTATTGCCTCATTAAGCCTTAAAAAGCCTCATTTTTTGGTTTAAATTATTATTATACGTTCTACTATATGTACGGTTACTTTTTTATTTATTTGTTTATCTTATTTTTTTCTCAATTTTAAATATTTAAAAAAAATTGTTATGTTTTTTTTAACAAAATTGTTTATGGCAATTTTATTAAAATTATGGCTTAGTTTACCTGTTTTAAATAACCTTTTAAATTAAACTATTATTATAACTCCTATTTCATACAATTAAATACACGTCAAAGTAATTTTCCTTCTGAAATCTCTGTTCTTCATACTGATTGCATATATACACATGCATTGAGCAAATTTTTATGCCATTTTCTGTCGTTCAAAATAAAGATTATTGCTGTTCTTCCTTCACCGGCATATTCAATGTTTTCTTCATTGTAGAAAAATATTGCTTAAAGTATAACGTGATGAAAATGACACTAAATTCAAACAAATTGCTATTGCCACATTGGATTATTGGATTCCTATTGTGAAGTTAATGCGTCCTATTTATGAGGAACCAGAATGTATCATGTTTTTTGCATGCCACAGTTTCTGGACTTATGGTCCTTATCACCTACAAGAAGTTATTTACGTTTTAAATGAAAATAAAATTCAGAATTTTTTTGTAAGAATAAGTTATTTGCTGAAATTATGATGACTGCACCCCCCCTTGAAACAATATTCTCATATATTTTCTTTTGGATTCCTTTGAATTCTTATGTTAACCAGAGTTTTCGTCATGACTTAACTTTGCTTCTGACAATATTGAAATTTAGAAAGCTGTATCATTTTTGATTGAAAAAAATGTTTAAGAAATGTTTGCCCAGAAAAAAGATACACCTTGAAAAGATTGTCTCACATTTATCTCTGGATTTCTTTAAAATTCCGTTTTGAAGGGATTTTACGCCCTATGTCATCATGGTGTAACCTTGCTTCTGATAATCTGCCCATCACTAAGTTTTTTCGAGATCATATGCATATTTTAAGTTATTATACTGCCCATATATGATACATATATTTCAATTTTCACTGTAGTTATTTATCATTGTATGTACTCATTTGTTTACTCTTTGCAATCAAATTATAATTTTGACTAGAAATATTGAGAAAATGATTTTTTTCACGAAATATTTTTTAGCAACATGGTATATTATTTGTTACATTGAGTACTGTTGTTGGTTTTTGATTATTGCAATGGGGACCTGGTCTACCTGTTTTAGTTTATTCTAATCAATTTTTAGTTTTGAATTAAATCTAATACGCTATATTAGACGTATTGCACTGATGTTAGATAGTATTGCACCCGTACATCATGTAATACTAAATTAATTTCTTTCTCCATTAAAGTCCTTCCTAGTATTTCTAAACTATGATAGCATTTAGTGAATCAGTTTATCATAATTAATTTTTTTCTTTCGGTTTTTAAATTGCAGTTGCTATTGTCAATCAATTGTTATTTCACCCTTAGTTACCTTAGCAGAAACTTGCTACTGATATCAGTTTTCTGTTATAAATTTTATTTATATTTGCATTCATTAATATATGTTTACTTTTTAGCATAGTAATTTTCTCTGTTACATTGAATTATTGTTTACTTTGAGGCGAAATTACAATTTGTTTAAAATTATTTATAATGAGAATTTTTTTAAATTTTTGGTTATACTATTTCCCATATGCTTTTACCTTCCCTAAGAAAATATTATAATTGCTATAATAGGTTAACTCTCGAGGGATGGATGGCCATTTCAGGTAATTGTAAATATATCTAATTCCAATACAATTACCCTTATGATAAATGACAAATATAATTGTCTTAAAGGCATAGGAATTTTAAAATACCTTGAATATTTTCATTTAATAATAACATACAGAGAGTGATTTGCTACTAAGCCAGTGTTTCTCAAACAGTGAGGTGCGCCGCCCTGGGGGGAGGGCGATAACCTTACGAGGGGGGCGCGAGCATATCGAAAATAAAAGATTTAAAAAATAATTTATTTACTGGAATGAATTAAAACAGAATACTTTCAGACATAATAAAAAATGCACTATTACTCTGATATAAGTTATAGGCGATATTAAGTCATCAAAAAAAAACTTCTTCAATACTTAATTCGCTATCTTTGATCCTATAACCAAATAAAAATATTTATTTAATTCGCTGTTATCCCATGACGAGAGTTTTTTATTACGTTTTCTTAAGAAATTCATCACTGTCATTATTTTTGAAATACTGCACATTATTATAGCTGTAATTTGTTTGACCTTCTAAGTTATTGGTAGAGTTAGTTATGACCCTTCTCTTATGTGTTTATTTCTCATTTAAGGAAGTTGTAAGTAATGTATTTATCTGTTGCGCTTTTTTCCATGCAAAACAGTTTTTATGATATTTGGAAAACCACGGAGAGCACACCCACTTTGATGGATTACTTGGCCAAGACTTAGACCAAGATAAGGATTTTCAAACATCTAAAGCATAACAATTGTTTTTAGCAGTAACATACAAATTATCATAATGAATACACTTTTTACCCGGAAGTAGTCGCGCGGGACTCACAGATCACGAAATTGTTAATTCTGGCAGAACTGTTTATTTGTTACCAAAGAAAAATTGAAAAGTCCTTGAAAGTAGGTAAGTAAACTTTCTCTTAATTAAATTATTCACTGGAATAGCGATTTGTATCCTGTACAATAAAATAATTACAAAAAAAGGACTGGGGGGACTCAATAACCCCGCTCGACCGTATCGAGTGTGCACCTGCTCCCAGGTTAAAACATGTTGAAGTCTTTTCGCTTTAAATATTAAAAATAATACAATTTTTCTTCATCGAAATTTTACATTATTGTTCATTATTTAACATCAATTATAAATGGTATTTCTCTGAGGCTTAAAATTTAAATTCGCTTAAAACTAATTATAATTTGAGCAATCATTTAAAAAAACATTTTAGATTTTAGTAAACATGGTCGCGCACTTGGCTTTACTCTCCTTACAATACAGCTATTTTATCAAGAATGTTTAATTTTCTTATAAATGAACACCTGCAAAGAGCGGGTACTTCGGCCGGTATACTTTTAATGTATCAGTTCTGCACAGAGTATTTTATAACTAATTAATTAATACTAAATTAAAAATAAGTTTAATAAGTATTAACGACTTCCATGGGCTTGTCTTGCTAAGCAAAGTTTTTATAAGGAATGCTTAGGATTAGAAATTGACCCTCTGAGTTATTTTTCTATATTTAGCAGATATCCATATTTTGTCTTCTAAGCAGACAACGCATTTTGCAATATGTTCAATTTAAAAATTATAGAAAGGAAAAATAGCATAATAATTATTTTATTACTTAATTAATTTATTTTTTGGTATCTCGTATTGTAGCTTTAGCGTCAAAGTGCATTATTATTGCATTTAGTGCATTATCAATGTATAAGGGAGGCGCGATAAAAATTGTGATTGAAAAGGGGGGCACCAGTATTGAAAATGTGAGAAGCACTGTACTAAGCTGACAAATTAGCAGAGTGCATAGGAGATACAAATATGACTGGAAATCATATAGGAATGCAGGGTCACAAATACCGTAGTTGCGAGCTACGGTACAAATGAGAGAAATATAACAGAAATAAGTACACAATAATGAAACAGAAAATATTTTATTAAGAGGTTGTACTACAAAAAGTGTTTGAAATTACGACCAGAAGACGTCTTGCAAGTCTGACAGCAGCGTTGCATCTAATTCCTGAGGTTCTGAAAGATACCATCTTAGCAGTATTGTGGTAGATTCCACTTAACGGGTTTCATGAACACTGATCCTTCTGGGAGTCTACATTTGTGATTCGTTTCTTATAAAGTAGTAGAATGAACTCGTATTCTAACCAATAATCGACTGACAAGTAGATGGCATATGGAGATCTGGATTGCAACGGGCACGCCATTTGGTGGATGTAGCAAAATCGTTTCCCGAACAGATGTGTTCCACATCACACGACGTTGTCGTGAACAGGAGATTACATGGGACAAGTTCTTGAACGAGTTAGCTAGACGCCTGTCCATTCAGTTGAAGAAATCATTGCTCGAATATCTGCAGCTGTCGATAACATACATGACATGCCAGGAATCTCCCAGAACGTAATCAGTTATATGCAGAGTCGCTTTCAAACCTGCCAGACGACTTCTGGTTGGAATTTCGAACACCTGTTGTTGTACAAATTTTCAATAAAATGTTTTATCTCCCAAAAATGAGATAATGTGTGTTTTTATCTGCTTCTTTGCACCACAGCTCGCAACGACGGAATTTATGAACCTTGATTTTGAATCATTTATGTGTATTCCTTACACACACAACAAGCTTGTCGGTCTGGAAGCGAATTACCTAGTAAATAAAATAATAATTTTAATTTAATTTAACTATCTGATTTTATTTCCGGTATAACTAAATGTACAAAGTTCCATTGTTTTTACTGTGAATTAACTTTTTACTAAAAACATAGTGTTTTTTTGCTTGAATAGAGCATTCGAATAATTTTAAGGGCATTTATTAAGATATATCAATGCCTTCCATTTTGAATAAATGTTGAATAAGTTATACATTTATGGAATGAAATCTAGATTTAAAATTTAAAGAAACTTTAATCTCTGGTGGAAACAGCAAAACTATAATAAACCTTGCTGATTGCGAATTGAAACATTGATATTTTAAAAACTGAATGTTTCACTGATTGTTATTATTTTAGTTTTATCCTCGCCAACTAAGTTAAAATAACATCTACGATTATTGGCTTACATTTTAAAATTGTATTCTTTGATTGCCTCAACCGAGTATTTTTTCCATTCTTTCATATATTCGATTTAAACATATCTATTCACATTGTTCTAAGACAACAATGATTTTGGATGGAAATTGTAAAAGGAAAATAAATAATAACGGCTTGGTATTTCTAACAAGGAATTAGCGCAAGCAAATCACAACATACTATAATGACACACATCCTCAATGACAATTCCTCATATGATTCTATCTTGGAAGATAAAATTATTTAAGGACATTTACAATTAATTATTTCACATCTCAAGAAAATACCCTTTATTTATTAATACAAATTACTGTTTGAATAACTAAATAATTATAATCACCCTTTGTTGATGATATATTCTACAACCCCTGATGTGTTGCTGCTAATAGTTACTGTAAAAATGTAACGCAGAAATAAAGTTATTTAACAGAAAATAATGCTTTATTTATTAAGTAAAAACACTTGTTTTATTAATCTTATTTCAACTGTATAAGGAACTGGTCTAATCATGAAGCTGTACACTCTGGTTTACTTTCCTTATTTAAGAAAGGTATTTATATTTCCTTCTTCAAAAATATTTGATCTTTTTCATGGATCCCCATAGTTCCATTAAAAGGGAAAAGTATACATGGGGAAAATATCCTTCAAATCGCCTTCCTTCTAGTTGAATGAAAAATGAGCGTTTTGGGTAACCAATAGTTTAAAGCACAATCTTTTACGACCAAGGTATTTATTTTCTGAAAAAATGAAACTGTGGCATCTTTCAAGCTGATTCTTACACTTTACTCAAACATGATACCTCTAAAAATATTCAAGCAAATGAAGGCCTTTGAATTTTAAAAAGAGGAAGAAATATACGGCTCATGTTTATCTTTCAAGCTTGTTCAGTTAAGGGATAATTTAATGTGTATTTATAACTGTATTTTGCTTATATTCATGTTTTAAAAAATAGACCACGTTATAACTGAAAAAAATATATAATTAATTATTATTTTGAGCCAATAAGAGTAAACACGTTGACAAAGTAATTAATAAATTAAAAACTTTGAAATATGTAATAGGTGTACAACTTTAATTCCGTCGTTTTTTCCGAAATTTGAGACTTTATTGTAAAAAACTGATTATACATTTAGGATTCAATAATTGTGTTCGATAACGATCGCCTGTGATTGTTTCAGTTGGTTTTAACAGCTATAATAACACACTACGCCGAGCTGGTCCCACCAAATGCCATGCTGGTCTTCGACGTCAAAATCACCGTACTTGAAGCGTTAAACCACTCTCGACACATTTTTCCACTAATAGCGGCTTCACCATAGGTATTTGAGAGCATTCGATGAGTCTCAGCTGCCGATTTCTTCATATTAAAGCAGAAAATTGAAACCTCCCGCAATACACGTGAATGAATTTGGCTTGTTAGATAACATGTTTAATCGATAACAACTTTAAGATGCATACACAAATCCACTAATATTTCAAAAGCGTTGTGTACAAATACCTAAGTTATTGTATAACATCTACGATCTATTTATTTCGACTACCCCTTACCGCTACAGCCATCTATTGCAAAACGGCGAAAGCAAAGTTGTACACCTAATACTTTTATAAATCGAATCTTTACACGGCTCTTTAATTTATAATGGTAATGGTGAAATTATAAGAAACTGCAAGCATGAACTCGCGTTCATAAAAATTGCAAATCCCAATGAAGACTTCGTTACATTTAATCGTAATTTGCTTCACAAATAACCTGTGTGGATACAAATATAAACGATTAAATATACAAATCAGGTAAATAACTGAGCAGCTACTTAACTCTGCAATAAGAATGATACGACATCGAACGAATAATATTTTTTTTCTGATATACAGCAGAGGAATGCAGCTTCTCCCATTGCTTCTAATTGGAACTAAAATTCATTCAGAATATCTATAGGATAAACATCAAGAGCAGGACACTAATAAAAAATTCTCGACGTTTTCATTTGAAGATATTTCAAATAGAAAATACCCTGAAAATTACCAATAGCATACGAACGGACGTTCATCTGCTAAAAGACAACTCCAAAGATGCTTTGAAAAAAGTATGAGTTTGTGTCCAGAACATCTTGGATGTATCGGTGGCTGTTATGATTTCTTCCAATTCTGATCAACTATGATTGTTTAAAGGTGTCTCAGATAATGTAAGTTTAGCACATACCGTCATAATCCAAAATGAGAAAGTATTCACCCAAAAAGGCAAATTTTTGCCAACTAGCAGATCAGCTTATTTAAATTATTTTCTTTACGTTAAAAAAACTTATTTAATGATTTGTTTTAAGCAAATTGTTTTTTATTGGAATATGGATTGCCGTAAGCTTTAAAAAGTGACAATGTTTGTGTTTTTAAATACGTACCAGATTTATAAAAATTATTCGAGATTCAGGAACTGTAATAAATTCTTCACGGTGTATTTTAAATATTATAGAATATTATAGGTAAATATTGTGTATTTCTAATTACTTTGTGAATGTTACTGAAAATAACAGAAAAAGAAAAAAAAACGGAGACTTACAAAAAAAGGATTTTAGTCATCTAAATATAATAAACTAATTAAAATTATAATATATAATCCAATATAAAAATTTCAATATATAAATATATACATATACATACATATATATTAACATTTATACATATATATACATATACACAAATATATAAAGGAAAATATAAAAATAAACATATAGTTATATACCTACGGTAACTAAAATTAGGAAGAAGGCACAGTAGTATAATGGCAAATTCCTGGCCTTAGGAATCAGGATTGCAGGTTTAAACACGTTTTGCGGCCAGACAACCTTCACTTGTAATTTGTCATACTATGTACCAAGAGGAAAGGAAAGAATTATTTATGTAGAATTTAAATATTAAAAAAACATTACACTAAATAACATATGAACAAAAACCTAACGTACTTTTATTCGAAGTGTAAACGATGGCCGAGAGTGCATCGACAAGTAATGTTGTGACGAATCTATACGGAACTTTATCACTAACCTTCTGAACCGACCTTTTAGGGAAATTTAATTCCCTACCTATTTCCAATTAACTCCAATAAGCGGACGGGATTCCTTGTTATGCAGATTAGATTCAGTATATAAGTCAAACGAAATAGTAAAGTTAGAGGAGTAGGAGATAGATATTGAAACATAAAGTTATAGTGAATTTGAATTGAAGTTTTATTGTTGGAGATAATTTAATTTCATGAAGAATTGAGAATCCGAGTGGTAAATATAGAATTATATTTAAAGTCTCATTAAAGTTTTAAGAGTGAGATTAAAGTTAAATGTTCAATAAGAACATTATTAAATATAATTCTGGGATCTCTTATCGTGGTAATTTCTGCGTGATCGTTATTTAATAAATAAATTAATTGGATCATTAATTAATTAAGTTAATTTAAATGATATTACCTTTAAAACCTCACAATATTAGAAGTAATTGTTAATAAGTCTTTGATTCTATTTGAGAAAGATAACTAAATAAAGAAAGTTATTTATAAAAATGGCTACTGGTTCTTCCTTGACTCATAATTATTCTCGTTCTCAAAGTGAGGTCCTAAGGGACCTTCACAATGGCGCCCAACGTATAAATCCCGAGAATAGAGTCGGATCCAGTTTTAGAATCATTCCGGAACAATATTTTTCGGGAATTGAGAACATAGATGATTTTTTGGAGAATATTGATCATAATCTCGCGTATTATGAGATACCTGCACAACTGGCATGTGCTTACTTGAAGGGTCATCTCAAAGGACGGGCACTCGACTGGTTCGAAGTTCTAGGTTATAGAGTCATTGAAGATAAGACAACAGACTACGCGCACTTAAAACAGGCATTGTCGGAACAATTTCCCGTGGTCAGAAACAGGTCAGAACTAGAAACGCGATTTTATTCCTCATCACAAAGACGAGATCAACAGCCTTCGGACTTTATTTATGAATTGTTGAAAATTCATAAAGTCCTTAAACTAGAAATGTCGGAGGAAAAATTAATAGATCACGTCGTTAGTCGATTAGAACCTCAAATTTTGGATTATGTCGAAGTTAGACATCCACGAATCTTCTCCTACAAATCGTTGATAAATACGAAGAACGTTTTATGCATAGACAAATCAGAGGTTCGAGTGAGGGATTTAGAAGTTCAGGCCCTCATGAAGACAATCGTTTTAATACCCGGCATAGACAGGAAAATTGGAGGGAAAACAGAAATAATGAGAGATACGCCAATAATAGCCGACCACAAAGGGAATTTAATCGATTCGAAAAACAAGGTTTCGCAAATAATCGCAGATTCGAGGGTAGACGCCAAGGTGGACAATCGGATCAACCATTCCACAGTCAAGGTGGTCGACAAAGTGGGTCGAGAAATAGTTCATTTCGAGGTCAAAATGAACGAAGTAGAAATTTAAACTTTTAAGCGATCGATGTGAATATGGGGGTAATCGATCGCGGGGTACGGAAAATCCTCCAGTTTGGGATCATCGGCCTATCAGAGTATCCTCTATAAGAATGACTCCAGTCGAATTACCGTATGGCCCTATTCTATTAAATGAAACCTTTATTACAGCACTATGGGACACGGGAGCGGAGAAATCTTTTATTTCGGATGAGGTATACCGCAATTATTTTTCATACCGACCTCGTCAAAAGACGAAAGACAGAGTCGTGACAGCACAGGGAGCCCCGTGCAGTCATTTGGGTAGAGTCGAGTTACAAATTAGAATCAGAGAATTTCAGAAACCCTGGGAATTCCATATACTTGATAACATGCAGTATCAGTGCATTTTGGGGATAGATTTTATGAAGGCGTCGCGATTAACATTAGATTTTGATCAGAAATCCTTGATCATTCCCGATCATCTGATCAAACAAATACCTAAAGAGGAGAAACTCGTTGATAGTGATCTCACAGAATCGAAACTTGATGACGAGCAACAGAGGCAATTAAAAGCCTTATTTAATAATTTTAAAGGGTTATTTTCCGATCAACCGGGATTAACGCATGTTGTATATCATGAGATAGATACTGGAGATAAGGGACCGGTAGTGTCGAGACCATACAAGTACGACCGGGTCAAACAAGGCATTATTGATTATCACATAGATAAGATGTTACGGGATGGTACAATTTGTCCTATTAATTAGCCCTATGCATCTCCAGTCGTTCTAACTCGAAAGAAAAATGACCTTCCTCCAGATTCTCCCGAGGCGTATCGTTTCGCGATCGATTATCGGAAACTAAATGGGATTACCAAATATCCTCGATATCCATTACCGGTTATTGATGACTTACTCACCAATATCCCTCACACCAACGTTATGTCCACTCTAGATCTCAGAAGTGGCTATTTTCAGTTGGCGATTAGTCCAAAGGACATAGAAAAACAGCGTTTATCACTCGCAATGGCACTTTTGCATTCCTACGCATGCCTTTTGGTCTTTCTGGGGCGGCGCCCTAATTTCCAAAGGGCTATCGATATAATTCTCCAACCTGTTATTGGGCGTTTCGTGTCAGTGTACATGGACGATGTTATTATAACATCTCCATCGTTCAAAGACCATCTCGATCATTTAACTCAGGTTTTTACCTTATTACGAGACGCAGGGCTAACGTTAAATAAGGAAAATGTCACTTCGCTCGTGACAAACTCAAATATTTAGGCCTGATTATTAGTAAAGAAGGAATCGAAACTGACAATAAGAAAATTCGGGCAATTACGGAAATGAAACCTCCCAAAAATAATAGAGAAGTGTCAAAATTTTTAGGGATGACGGGTTGGTACCAAAAATTTATTCCGCGATACGCAGATATATGCGAACCATTGTACCAATAAAAAAAAGGGGACGAAGTTTAACTGGTCAGGAGAAGCACAGGATTATTTTGATCAGATCAAACGCACACTAACGGAGGCACCGATTTTGCAATTACCAAATTTTTCTGAACAGTTCAATTTATTCACTGATGCTAGTGGGGTCGGAATTGGTGCTGTGCTTCAGCAAAATCAAAAACCTATCGCTTTCGCGTCTCGAACCCTTAATAAAGCAGAACGTAATTATACGGTTACCAAAAGAGAATGTTTGGCGGTAATTTGGGCTCTAAATAAGTTTAAAACTTATTTTGGACCCCTACCTGTGAAAGTGATCACAGATCACGCGGCGTTAACGAAGTTAACCAATGGTAAGAATTTATCAAGTAGGATGATCCGATGGACGTTGAAATTGTCAGAGTTTAACATAGAATGGGAGCCCAGACCTGGTGTTCAAAACGTGGTCGCAGATCTTTTATCGAGAAATCCAGTAGACAGTGTCGAGGGGTCACAAATTTCGTGCGCAGCTCTTAGAGCCCTCGCAATAAATTCCCGTGAACAATTCATTAAGGAACAGAGGGAAGATCCTGAATTAGGACATATTTATCGATACTTAGAAAACCCTGATGACGGTTCTGTTAATGCGACGGTATGCGAAAGTTGGTCCCAGGACATCAAGTTAATAAATGGTCTCCTCTTTTACGCGAAGTATTTTTCTAATTTGGGAGAACTAAGAGTTTATATTCCTGGTTCTCTTCGAAAAGATATAATGAAAGAATTTCATGATCTGCCACTGGCAGGACATCTCGGAAAGAGGAAGACATATCTTAAACTTCGTGACACGTGCTATTTTCCATTTATGAGAAAATATATATTTGAATATGTTTCAACCTGTGACCGGTGTCAAAAGTTTAATTATAAAAACGCGCTACCAGCTGGTCGTTTAATGCCTATAGTTTCGAAATATCCAAATGAAATTGTAACGCTAGACTTATTAGGCCCCTACCCCGCATCCCGACCCGAGAGATATAAATTCATATTAGTTATATCTGACCACTTCACTAAGTGGTGTGAGCTGATTCCTCTTCGTAAAGCTTCAGCCCAGGCAATAGCTAATGCTTTTTTTGATAACTATATAGCGCGTTACGGAGCTCCGATTTCTTTGATAAGTGATAACGCCCCCAATTTATTTCTGACGTGTTTGAACATCTCAGTCACAGGTTGGACATCAAACATATGAAAACGGTAACGTACCGACCACAGTCTAATCTCACGGAGAGAATGAATAGAAATTTAGTTCAAATGATAGCTTCTTTTGTTGAAGAAAATCATGAAAACTGGGACCAATTTCTACACGAGTTCGCTTTCGCATTGCGCACGGCGGTAAATGAGACGACAAATAAAACTCCGGCTGAGTTGTTTTTGGGAAGGAAAATCATAACTCCGTTTAGCAAGCTCATAAATGTTACGGAGGATGCGAAATATGTTGGTAGTAACATCGAAAGATTATTCGATGAGGCAAGACGAAATATGCAAAAAAAGCATAAGTCTTGGGAAAAACATTACAATCTCAGAAGGAGGGATGTTCACATCAAAGTGAACGATTTGGTTTTACTTCAAACACATTTCTTAAGTGCTGCGGGTAGGAAACAGGTGGGAAAATTTATGCCTAAGTTCGAAGGTCCCTATAAGGTTTTGGAAATAAAAGGAAATAATTTATTTATTTGGAAAAACGGAAGAAATATAACTGTTAATATTGATCAGGTTCGAGTGTATCGGCCTCGTCAGTCAGACACGATTAGTTCGGATAGTCCGGTAGAAACTCTGTATGACGAACAAGAAGTTAGTCATGGTTCGAATAGATCACATCAAGGACAGTTTAAAGAGCATAGGAAAACCTCTAGTCAGGAAAGTGAGGGGTGTAGATCACGGCAGGGTAACACCACACGGGAGATCCCCAGAAATAAACGTAAAATTAATAGTACTGCGTCAAAGGACCAAGCTTTAAAACGATCCAAGATATGTAGGAAAAGATCACGACAAGGATCTGATCATCAGGACCGGAAAAGACGCGCTCCTGAGCAAAGGCAGGGAGTCAAGAGGTCGATCCCTTCCTCGATCTCGTCCAGGAATTATAAATTTCAAAAACATAATACCTCTTCACCAGGAGTAGAGTCCATTGCAGGTCCATCAAGGTTGCCTGATCGCAGGACTGCTACGACTAGAGGCGGATCCCGAATGGAAGTTAGTGGACGTGATAACCAGACCCGTCAGACCAGAGCGACAACGAGAAGACACAACGAACAAGCGGAGCATGCAGTCCGGTCGAATCAAACCAATACAAGGAGACCTTGCCCATACTATCTACGGAACCGTATACAAGAAAAGACGGAATTCCTGAGGAGATGAGCAACATCGAAATCAACGGCATATCTGGCAGCACATTCCGCAGAAGAAGCCTCAGTATGGAAGCGTTGGATGGAGATCCAGTGCATAGGATTTAACAGACAAAATCCAGGTTGTATTGTTTCTTTATCTTCACGATGCGAACAAGTGAAGAATTTTTGCAATTAAAGCAAGTCATGGGCGGACTCTAAAATTAAGAAGACTGACAAAAGTGGACACTGCATTGTGTGTGTTTTTTTTTTCTATACCAGAAAAAACGGCTTTTGTGTTTCGTTTTGTATTTTGGAGAAAACATCTGAAAATTTTGCATTTGTTTACTTCGATGTATGACTTCGCTAAGATGCGACAATTCATTTGGTTGTTTGTGTTATTTGTTTATTGCAAAATGATTATTATTGTATGCTATGTGTGTTTCTATGTATGTTTTGTTTCACATCTGGTGACTTGGAGCGCGGTGAAGTTAGATAGGATTAACCATTAACACTAACTAGCTCATCAAGTTTTTCGAATGGGAAGGCAAAGGAACCAGATATTTATTGTATATGACATTCATGTAACAAATGTATAAATTCATGTCTGCTTTTACCTACTTCTCAAATGGATATCAATCTTTCCGGGTAACTGACCCTTAAGTCTTCGATGTTCCAGTGCCACAGAAGATTGTATTTTTTTTTGTATAATAACAAAGTCATACTCTATGGGGCTGGTTTTTGCCTCCACTAGGGTGGTTTTTCCCACGCCCCCTTAGCCAAATGGATAGAGTGCAGGGATTAATTTAAACTTGTAAAGTATTATGAGGTTTGACAATTAATTCTAAATCGTAATTTTGTCCTTTTTCATTACGGAAGATGTTTCAGTAATATACAGTTAAAAATTAATATCGTCGGAACTGAAAGACAAAGATAGGAATTACGTAATTTATTTTCAGGACGTATGAATCCTTCGAATAAATCCCGTTTTCTTTTTGGAGGATTGTGACGAATCTATACGGAACTTTATCACTAACCTTCTGAACCGACCTTTTAGGGAAATTTAATTCCCTACCTATTTCCAATCAACTCCAAAAAGCGGACGGGATTCCTTGTTATGCAGATTAGATTCAGTATTTAAGTCAAACGAAATAGTAAAGTTAGAGGAATAGGAGATAGATATTGAAACATAAAGTTATAGTGAATTTGAATTGAAGTTTTATTGTTGGAGATAATTTAATTTCATGAAGAATTGAGAATCCGAGTGGTAAATATAGAATTGTATATAAAGTCTCATTAAAGTTTTAAGAGTGAGATTAAAGTTAAATGTTCAATAAGAACATTATTAAATATAATTCTGGGATCTCTTATCGTGGTAATTTCTGCGTGATCGTTATTTAATAAATTAATTAATTGGATCATTAATTAATTAAGTTAATTTAAAGGATATTACCTTTAAAACCTCATAATATTAGAAGTAATTGTTAATAAGTCTTTGATTCTATTTGAGAAAGATAACCAAATAAAAAAGTTATTTATAAAAATGGCTACTGGTTCTTCCTTGACTCATAATTATTCTCGTTCTGAAAGTGAGGTCCTAAGGGACCTTCACAATGTGTTCCCGCCAAATACGAGGGGTGAGAACAGAACCGCATAAAATTAATTGCGATACGATATTAAGAAAATTATATATATATATATATATATATATATATATATATACTTTTAAAAACCATAAAAATAATAATCATATTAAATTAGTGTAAAATATAAAAGAAACACAAAAAATTATATATTATTTAAAAAAAAATAAATAAGAATGTGGCGCCATCTATTTAATAATTGTAAAATAAATTAGGTATTGTGTAAATTTAAAAAAATCATTATAAAACATAATGTTGTGTACAAAACATAATGTTGGAGCATAATGTAAATGAAAGTTAGCAGGACATCCATGATCAACACAGTGATTAATTTTTTTTTAAGATTTAAAAAAATATTAGCTTTATCACTAACTAATACATTATTGCGATAAATATAGTTAAAAATAATATTTCTATATATAGATAATGATAAGTTTGAATTTCAGTTAGGCACTTTGATAATATTAAAATTAAAGGCATATATTTTATCATAAATTTTACTATGTATATATATATATACAGCTAAATTTCATGATGTAAAGTAACGAATTTCAAAACAAGATTAGTTCTCCTCTCAATAGCTTTAAGAACGCTATTTTTAAAAAAATAGTTGGGTAAGTGCCTTAGGAATACATCTCAAAAACATTTCAGTCCCAAACGTGATTCAAGACAATTTAAAGTTAGTGCATTGTGAAAATGTGAGAAATATGTGAGTATAATTTATAAACTTTCATAATGAAGAAGATGTTTTTTTTAGTATCTATGTACAGAAATATATATATCTTTCAAAAGACATAAACTATAGCTTGGCAAAGTTCAAAAAATTGTTCCCATTAGAGTAAAAAAAGATGTTTAAGCTCACTCTTATAAAATATCAAGAAACTATTTTTTTTCAAAACTTAAGCATCAAAATAATATTGTGAAAGAATACCTTTTAGCCAATAAAGCAATTTTAGCATCATTTTTCAATATATTTTCCTATAAAAATATAATAATGTGATAAGAGACAAGGAACTAAACATTTCTAATCCCAGTTTGTTTGTTATTTTAAATTTTATGAATTTTTTTAGGTTTTAGAATTATAATTAAAATTTTATTACATTTTATATGCCTTCAGTTTCTATAGGATTAATTTGTTCTTGAGAGTGTTATAAGTAATTCGCTTCTGTAATGAATAAAATATTATGTAAAATGAAACAATTGCTGTTAAAATATTACTAAATATGCACGATTATAAGAAAAGATAATCATCTAAAGGATACGCAAATACTTGAGAAGATTTATCATTGAATGCACATTTTAGTGAAGATCTACTTTCAATAAAGAGAAGACAAGGAAAATAAATTAAATTAAATTGTAAATTATGAGACAAATTACAAAATAAATTATAAAAATGACACTTAACAAATAAATCAAAATCTAGAAATTGATTATGTACATATAAAATAAGACATTAAGTTTAATATAATATTAAAATATCATAATGACACTGAATGCGTTTGTGTATACACATAGCTTTTAAGTTAATGAAATAAACCGCATATTCAGGTGTCAGTCTTTGATATATGACTTACGCATCTGTGTAGTTCACCCATATTAATCATCACTCCTTACTTAAGTGACTTTATTAGATATCTCACACACTTGGAATCTAGTATGCTTCATTCAATCTATTACACGGGGGTACACATACAAAAGTTATGCTCATTAATCAGGCGAATGTAAACTCTGAGCTCGTGAAATAGCATTTATAGCGTAGGTATTCATTGAAAAAAATTACAAAATCATTATAAATCCCTTACTTAGATCCAACTACTAGATAAACAACTTTCCCTTAAGTTAAGTTTGTGACGTTGAATAATAACACAATGGTCATGAAGACTTATATATTAACATTGACGGTACATACAAGAAATATTATAATTCAAAGAAGTCATGCTGAAAATCAAAGGAATAAATATTTATCAAGAACAAGAAAATCGGTCTAGCTAAAACAGTATGCAGTTTTGACATTACTATGGAATGCCTGTACTAGAACTCATCAATTTTAATTATTAATGAATTAATGACAAATGTGTTTTAAAAAATATATTTGCATTAATAAAGTTATTTATTTCATTTAGACATCTTTTTAAAAAGAAATATCGACATTTAATGTTTTAAATAACTTCGAATGCTCACAATGACATCATACAATACCTTGACAAAAAAGTAAACGTAATACTTATAAAAACAAGCATAAATTAATTATATATTTACTTTATAATATGCTCCCAATATAACATATACGCTCTGAAAGCGCAAAAGGTCCATAGAACTAAACTGATGGTTATATATGTATTCATAACTAATATATATATATATATATATATATATATATATATATATATATATATATATATATATATATATATATATATATAAGACACATTTGGATGTCTGTTTGTCTGTTCCCTTATAACTCAAGATCCAGACAACCAAATAACGTGAAATTAGGTACTCGTACACAAAATTACATGGGAAAGGTTCTTAAAGAGGTTTCGCGTTCGTAATTCTTTCTAAATTTTTTAAAATTTAATTTTTAAGGGATTTTTCAGTGTTATGAAGTCATATGATGTCACGGTTCTCACTAAGTGAAAAATTTATATTTTACACGTAGTTTTTCAAGATTATTACATATTTTTACTGTAGCTATGTTTATCGGTTGGAATATTTATTCATTTTTTCTATTCTTTGATATTTAATTAGGATTATTTTTCGTATAAATCATTTTTTTAAGGATTATTCTTTTAAAAACTAAAATTTTGTTTTATTGTTTTGACAACATTTAGGTATTATCGTGGGATGTTTATGTGTGTGATTTTGCTTACAAATTACAACTTATTTATTTATTTATTTAAAATGTGATGATTATAATTTTGATAAAATAAAACTTTATATTGATAAGGGTTATATTCCAGTTTTTATTATTGCAATTAACGTAAGTATAGTATTTCCGTTTTCGTTATCTGTTTTAGATAGTATGAAATTAACAATAGCTTATAATTTCATGTATCTTTATTTTAACCTTTAAGGGTATACTATTGGCTTCAGTACATAAAATTGCCTTGCAGAAAATCAAACTTGGGTAATTATATTGCCCAAGCAAAAGCAGTGTTGGTAGTAATTACATATCAAACTGGAACAGGCATCAAAGAATGAGCAAAATTGACAAATGACTTTAATACCTGTTGAGGAAGCAGGTAGTCGTAAGATAGATTATTTTTGGAACTTATGTACTATCCTAACAATCGTCAACTCTCGAAATAACTTGCCAAGTTGGCAACCCCGATTTTGATAGTCATATATATGCTGAATTGTGAGTCATGTGCTTCGTTTCATATGTCACCAATAGGTTGCGGTTATATGTAAGTACCTTATTTTTCAAATTATGCTTTTGCATTGATAAAGTTAGTTCAGTTCTTTTTATGTCAGTTAATGTTAGTATTGTACTTTATTTTTGAAAATTTATTTTAATGCTCGGGATATATATACTTCGGATATTTTTTTTTATTTAGTACTTACGTATTATTACACAATCGCCAACGTTCAAGACAACTCGTCACTTTGGCAATCCCAACTTTATATGCGTTAAATTGGCAATCATGTGCTTCATTTTGTATAATGTCACCAATAGGTTGTGATAATACATAAGTACATCTAATTCTTGTCATTACTATAACATTAGACTGGCCGCAACATACCAATTTGGCGTGATTTCAAAACCATACCAAAAATGAGTATATTGAGGAAGCAGGTAGTCGTAAGATAAAATATTTTTGGCACTTATGTACTATCCTAACAATCGCCAACTCTCGACATAACTTGTGAAGTTGGCAACCCCAATTTTGCATGTCATATATGTGCTGAATTGGGAGTCATGTGCTTCGTTTCATATAATGTCGCCAATAGGTTGCGGCTACATGCAAGTACCTCATTTTTTCAAATTATGCTTTTCCATTGATAAAGTTAGTTCAGTTCTTTTTATGTCAGTTAATGTTAGCATTGTACTTCATTTTTCAATTTATTTTTATGCTCGGGATATATATACTTTGGATAATTTTTTTAGTACTTACTTATAATTGCACAATCGCAAGTTCAAGACAACTCGCCACTTTGACAATCCCAACTTTGTATGCGTTGAATTGGTAATAATGTGCTTCATTTTGTATAATGTCAAAAATAGGTTGCGATAATACGTAAGTACATTTAATTCTTTACATTACTGTAACATTCGGCTGTCCGTAACATACCAATTTGTCGTGATTTCAAAATTATTCCAAAAACGAGTAGCCTACCAATTTGAAATTAATATTATGAGTATTATCTTAGCCAGTTTTATCTTTCCCTCGAGTAATCCTTAATTAATTCAATATATAATTTTTGTTTTTTCTTTATATTTTAGTACTTACATTTTTATGGCGATTATGTACTGAAAATATTTTTTTTTACACATTGCAATGTCTTTGGCCAAATTAATCAGTGGTATTTGTCTTAAATATATTTTTTTATCTGTTTTTGACAATTTTTAAAATTTTGTTTAATGCCTGTGTGAAATGCAAATAGCAAAATAAATATTTTACAATATATATATATATATATATATATATATATATATATATATATATATATATATATATATATATATATATAGATTTGTACGAAAATGTTTATACTGATTTAATCAAAATATTGAGCCTTGTTTTATTTTTGATATTTTTTAAGATTTAATTTTATGTTATAACTAGCTATAACCAGCTAAATGTTACTGTGGCTTAGTCAGCTTTAAAAGACTGGTACAACATAAAATATGTCATGAGCATTACAAAAGTAATAATACACAAGAATTCAAACAAATCTATATGTATATCCATATAAGACGCATCTACATCATTTGGACAAAGTTTTAAAATTTGTTTGTGTGGTTAGTATTTAATTATAACGCTATAATTTTAATTGAATAGGAAGATATTGCAATTTAAGTATAAAAATAATTATAACTACTGTACTCTATTTTTTGGAGTGAGTGAATATTAAGGTCGCACTGTTCAGCTAGACGAAGGCTTTTGGCAACGTACCATGTAATTTTGAAGCGTGGTCAAGTGACGTGGATGACATCTGAGCTGGCACCTTTTTCTCCTAACTACCACGCCGCACCATCTTAGAAGAAATAATCTACCAATACTTAGCAGGAATATTCTTAGAAATCCACTCATCCAAGATATATGGCAGCACGAGTTCTATGATGATTATTTTAGTGGGGAAGAAGATTAGTTTTGTAGCAGATATTGCATTTTCAGCTGACGGCGGTTTCAGCGGATTGCAAAGATTATCATTTTTGTCCGAAAAATATTGTTAATGTCAAAATTTAAGTGCCTTATGTTTTTGTATGTTTATGGAGACCTTAGAAAACAATTTGACTGTATATTTTAAATGAACGGTGTAGATAATTAGTTTAACAGTGTAATATCATTAATTAATTTATTAGCTTTACAGGAATAAATTTCCCAAAGTGGAGTATTTTGTTTATGCATGTCCCTTAATTTTCAATGTATTGACCTAAAAAAATATTGCATGAAAAAAGTTGCAGTAAATCATAATGCGGTAGATAAAGCATTAACGTGCATTGCGCCCCTACACGGTGCGTCTTACAAAGCTCGAGCTATAAAAGTAGCTAGACATTTTCCAACTTGTCTCTATCGTCCACATTTCGTTATGTTTCTCATTTAATCGCCATTGTTATTTAAGAAACGGCATTTCTTGCAAATATTACAATTTTAACATAAAATAAATTCAACAGAAAATAATATTAATGTATGGCACTTTCCGATATAAATTATTTACAATATTTTAAGCGTCACAAAACTTTTAGCCAAGTGTTACTTTTGCTGAGGAGATATCAGCATAGGGAGGTATTTTCAAAAATCAACCATCAAGAGTGTTGCAGGGAGTTATAAATATAAATAAATAATTTTTATCAGCTTTTAAATCTACAGTCTTAAAATTTAACAAAGGTATTTTTTTTCTTCAGCTGAGAAATACGAAAAGCTATTTTTTTGTTTAATTTACAATTCACTTGAAATTAACTCATTAAAAACGTCTTTACCTTCAATATGTGTTGTTTAATTTTTCAGTTCACCCGTGCGAAGAACGGGTATACCATCTAATATATATATATATATATATATATATATATATAAAATATATAACTAGCTGTACCCTGCCACGCGTTGCTGTGGCTCAGTCTTATTTAACAGAAAGGACATATTTTCAGTATGTAAAATAATTTGCATTGCACGTATGATCTTTTATAAAAAAAAAATGTATAAATATATATACGAATAACTTTCCTAAACTGATATTTATAATTTGTTAACCAAATGTTTGAAGTTATTACAGCTTATTTTTGTCCTTGTGTCATGTTATTAAACTCTAAATTTATTTACATTGTCTTTAAAGTAGCGACCTCAAGTTTGAAGATAAATTTTAAATGGCTCCACTCTGGATTCATTGAGGGAATTGGGTTAGTTTTACAATGCTTATGGATATTTTTATTAAATCAGAGGTGTGTTCACAAATGCACATTTATCCAAACAATGTCACTTGGAAACATGAATTGTATTTCCTGATGTCATATAGGAAATGTTTCGATTCCGCAGTATATCTAGCAAGCAAAATTTGCAATGGCTCTGTTCTCTGAGTTGAGGCAGTTTAATTTTTTCAGTGGTACAAAACATTCCTTTGGTTTCTCCCTTAAATTCCAGAACATTGCAATAAGGATACACTTCCATCATTGTGTAAATGAGAACATGCTGCCTGAACCTAGAATCTTCCACTGGGTTGTACCGGAATGCAAGTTGACTGTTATTGTGTGATTGCTCACCACAGTCATGTTTGACGCAGATGTGCTGTTTTTAGTTAATATATTTCTGATATTGTAAAACACGAATGATGTGCTCGCAAATGAGCTTCCTCAAGTCTGGCTGCATGTTGCTTTGCTGCGCCCTCAGCCTGTGTTTGTGACATTCTTTGTCTGCTTTTCTTGTTTGCTGATATCCATTCTTTCTCAGTTTGATGTGCAATTACACTCATTGTAGTACTTTTGCCTTGCAAGTATGACAACCTAAGTTTGATTTCCCGCAAGGCATTATTTTTATCTAGTAAAGCACTTAAAAAGAAAAAATATTCAAACAAAGCATATAAAATTTCTTAAAAACTTAAAAAGAAAATTAAAACAAAAACATATACAATTTCAAAACATGAAAAAAAAAAGAAAAATCAGAAAAAAAAGAAAAGGAAAATAAAAAATGCTAATTAAATATTTAACTTTAAATGTGCATCAATTGACACAGCTGAAATTCAACGCAATGAGAGGCTGAAGGTATTTTTAATCGAATACGCCAGGAAAATTCCAATATAAACACGGATTTTGCAGCAGAAAACTACGACAAAGTGTTGATAATGATGGGAGTATTTTTGCAATTCACAATTCGATTAGTATTAGCAATTGTTATCAACAAAGTTAAGGGCCTATCTTAAAAACAGAGTGGCTTATATCTAGACACAGACAACTTTTTACATGGAGAATTATTTGTTATCGGTGTACTTAAATATTAGCATCGCCACAGCGAAATTACCGCCATGCAAATCGCAATATTTTCCCTCCATTTCTTTTTTCATAAAAAAAAAATGTTAGAATCTTTATTGTTTAGATATTAAGGTACAATATACATGGCACCAATTTTGTTACAGTGATGCTAATACATAATTACTGATGTGTGTTACAGAGCAGCAGTCACCAATTGGTGATGCGTGAAAAATTTTGGATGGTATGCAGAAAAATTGGGAAATTATTTATACTTTTATGAAGATTCAGTTTAAAAAAGATGAATAACAATACAACATATTACGGAACACAAATTATTCTTTACTAAAAGCTTTTAGTTACTGAAATAACTAAACAAAAAACATAATTCCTGAGGTTAGTGATTTTTGGTAACCTCAAACATTTTTTGGAAAATTGTAGGCAAAACACTTCAGTTTGTTGATTGTTGCTTTTCATGAAGCTTATTTGGTTCACTTCTCGAAGAGTCCACACCCTTGGCGCGAATTACTTTGGTTGGCGATAATTGTGCCATCTTGGTAACCCTACTTTTAAACACTACATTTGACAACCCTAACTATTTCTAGCATTTTCGTATTTTGTTGGCGCACATTTCGAATTTCATTTTGTTGTTGGTCTCCGTTCTGGTTGCGTGCGTGAGGGAATCTACTTTAGAATTTTTTACTTTGTTGAATGCAAAATGTAAGAAAGAATTGATTGAATGGTGTATGAAGGAAGGATTGATTGCTTTGAGTTATGAATGTCCTAAATGTAATGATCAGCATGATGTAACATGGTCGGTAATAAAACGCTTTCTTCGAAATCGTGCCAGCCACGCCGAATGTATGTTTGACCATTACCTTGCAGAATAAATATGGCGGCGTTCACACGATCATTCGCTTAGCGATGAGACCTTTAAAACTTTTTTAAAATCTGTTGTTATGCTGTCCCCTCCACTCGGAAAAGATCAGTAGTAAGAAAGTAAGTCCTGTTTTTATATTTTTTATCTCAAATGTTTAATTTCTGTATTGCTTACATATATTTTCATTATGCATCCACCTTATCCCGCTATATTTCCTTGCCACCATTGTCGCTTTCGCTTGGCACCATCTTGTTCTGGCTTGGCGCCTTTTTTGGTTTGTCGCCAAGGGTGTGGGCTCTCCTAGGATTTTACGCTTATTTTCAGGGCATAAAAGATTAAATAAAGACGTAAATATAGCTATAGTGCTCCACCACATAGAGGTCAATCCTATTAGTGAAACGCTAATTATAAAGTTATACATTAAGTGGTTCATGAAGTGTTGAAAAATGGCAACTACTGCTCTAAAGCAGGCACAGCAGACAATTTCTGTATATATACAGACAATGAAGCCACAGAAAATGTCTACTCATAAGCATTGTAAAATTAACACTTTCACCTCAAGAAGAGTTATTAATTTGTTTTCAAACTTGGCACCTCTTCTATGGAGACAATGCAAATAATTTTAGATTCATACCATGACAAAAAAACCCCATAATAACTTGGGAGTATTCTGTTAAAAAATTACAAATGAAATAAATCTGTTTAGTTAAGTTTTGTTAATGTATATTTCCACATTTTTTAATAAAAAAATCATACCTCAAGTGCAAACAGTTAAAGATATTAGAAATGTGTGCTTTCTCTTTTCTTTCTTTTTAACCAGACTGATCCACAGGAAAACATGATTGGGTACAGATAGCTAGCTATAACGAACTTAAATGATAAAAAGCTATCAAAAACCAATTATTAACAACAAATTATCATTTTGATAAAATCACCAAAAAAGTTGCCAACAAAGGTTCTTAGGTACTGTTGCAACTATATCAACCCCGATTTTGTTCGCATCATACAAGGTGAATTGGCAATTAAGTGCTAATGTTGCCAATATGGTTGCGATAATACATAAATATCAAATCAAACCCAAAATATACATCAGAAAATCTTAATTTTTCCATTTATATTTCACAGTAACACCAAATAAAATTTTGAAATTACACAAAATAGATATTTCGTGAGTCTAATGTTATTGCCCGAACTATTAAAAACTACAATAACTATTTCGTGAAAAATTCACTACCAAGTGCAAAAAGTATTATTATCATGCACAAACAGGCATAGAATGTTCTTCCCTTATTGAATGCATATTGCAGTATTTGGCGATGTCTTTTGATTTTAGGTAAATGGCTGACTAAAGAAAAATTTAAGTACCATAAAAAATTATACATTAATTTAGATTCATTGGAGAAAGATAAAATAGCGTAAAGTCTTGCATATAACGCACACCCATACTTTCAAGGTGTAATTTTTAAATTTTAGGTATATTCGCTATATAATGTGCATCACTTTTTTACGAAGAAACCTGAAATGTACAAATGCAATGCTGTTATGTTTAGAAGCGATTTATTCAAGGTGTTTATCTAAGCAATTGCAAAAATAGTATACTTTTAGAACTCTACCACCTTTTAAGTTCAATAAGAATGTCATGTCTTTTAAATAAATAGTATTTCGAAATATTTAGAAGTTTAACTTTTTATGCTCATTTATTTTTTAATTTTTAAAGCCCTCATTTTTATACCCAGCATATAACTCACACCTGTAAATTTCGATCTTATTTTTTGTGTTCAAAGTGCACATTATACGCCGGATTTTACAGTAGGAGGAAGATTTTAATCGGTATGCTACTCGCTAAACACATACATAGTGTACAGAATTAAATTTAGTATTTTATATATAAAAATTATCCAAAGTAAATATTCTGTGCTTAAAAATAAATTGAAAAATGATATACAATACGAACAGTAATTGACATAAAAGAGCTGAACTATCTTTATCAAAGCGAAAGTAAAATTTGAAAAATAATTACAATCTTATGACAACCTGCTTCCTCAACATGTATTTGAGCCTTTGTCTGTTTTGCTCATTCACTGATGCTTACTCTAATTTGATCAGCATTTATCCCTCGCACTGCGTTTGCTTGGCCAGTATGATGACCTAAGTTCGAGTTTCTGCAATACAATTTTATGTACTCAAGCCGATTGACTGCAGTTAAAGTCAAGGTTTAAAGAAAAACATATGAAATTACAAAACAGCTCTCAGTGGGCCTTGTATCCGAATTCCTTTGTGGCCCTTTTTCAGATATGAGCACCATGTAAGTGGAATTGTAATAACATTCGTTGGGGCTCCTGCATCATTGATACAGCGGTAGCTCTACATCCCTGACAAAAACAAACCATAATAACTTCCAGTATTTTTAACAAATTACTAATGGAATGTGTTTAAGAAGTTAATAATCTTATAAAGCAATGAAAAACAAAATAAGGTGCAATATTTTGATGATTCAAAATCAGAAAATCTTAGTTTTAACATTTGTATTTCAATACTAACATCAAATGAAAGGTACTTACGTATTATCGCAACCTATTAGCGATATTGTATAAAACAAAGCACGATTGCCAATTCCGAGCGTACTACATCTGCGAAGATGGAATGGCCAACTTTGCGAGTTATCATGAAAGTTGGCGATTGTTGCGATAATACGTAAGATTCAAATGAAGTTTAAAAAGTTGTCTAAAAAAGAAAAAAAACATTCCTTTTAAAAACTCCGTCGATTAATTTCGTCACATTAAAATATCTCCAAGTGGGAAAAAATATTGTTTCCAAACATTGAATGTGTGTGTTATATCGCGGCATTTGGCTACGTCTGTTTATTTCAGGCAAATGGTTGACGGAAACTATTTGGTAGAAAAGTAAGTAGCGTACAGAAGTCAATTATGTTAGTTTCATTTTCGCTTAATAAAGATAAATAAATTTAGCTTAAAATCACAGAAAAAACACGATGTAGTATGCTATCCAACTGTTGCCAAACCTACAAAATAAAATTTGAGTTCTTGAAAAAATAACTTTTTAAAAAAGATTTATTCGAAAAAATAATCCCAATTACGTATCAAAGGACAATAAATAGATAAATATGACAACTCATAAACATAACCATAGAAGAGTTATACAATAATTTCGAAAATTCTAAGCGTAAAGTTTAAATTTTCGCATTCAGAGCGATTCGTGACGTCGTATGACGTCATAACACCAAAAATCACCTAAAAATTAAATTTAAAAAAATTAGAGAGAATTTCGAAATAAAAAGTACATAAGATCCTGACCAGAGACAAATGCAACATTGTGTCAATATTTCAGATTAATCCATGCAGAACTTTTGAGTTATGCGCGCATACACAAACCAACACAACATTTTTATATATAGAGATCATCGACAATTCTATTTGAATATGATTACTATGACAATTTGCTTACACTACTTCGGATAATTATTACCTGATACGTCTCTTTGTATATTATTGAGCAATATTTCCCAAACAATTTTGAATAGTGGCACCACTTTCTACAGAATAAATTCCATTGGTGAATAACCGATATCAAATTTGGTTAATACACTGCTGTTTCTAAAAAAGAAAAAGAATGAGGAAATCCTCAGAATTAAATGAGCTTTGCAGAAAATATTAATTAATGGGTGTTATGTAAATTAGTAAAATTAAAGAGCTTCCGCGCTTGTCTTACGTGCGCAGCACCCTCTGAACGGATGCTAAAAGCGTATAAAAGAGGGCTGTAGTTGTACATTTAAAATAGTTAATGATTGTTTGTTAGTGGAGAACGTTTAGTGAGAGCTAAGTATGGCTCCTTGACTAAATATGGAGAAATTGCAACAACTCACAGAGTTTGAACCAGGGACGTGTATCTACCTTCGAGAAGAAGGATTTTCTTGTCACGCAATAGTAACTCGCGAGCAGCGGAACAGATGCACAATGATGCGTGTTTGAGAACATTGGACCGACGAGCGACAAACAACTCGAAAAACTGACCATGGATGATGGAAGGCGACGTCAGTGCTTGACGATCTACACCTGCTCCGAATTTAGGTGAATAAACTTGCATTCTCCTCCTGGCAGTTGGCAACATGTTTTAGTCTACACCTGCAGTTGTTCTAATGTTGGTTTCGTCATTTCGTCGACGTCTGCTGCACTGATCATTGCATGGAATGGTGCCTTTATGGATCCCCCTCACAGCAAACCATTGACGGCTGCGTCTGCAATGGACTCATGAACACAGAGCCTGGCAAGCTGATTGACACCAAGTTGTCTTTTCAGATGAATGACACTTCAATTTGATTTGTAGGACCATGATGGCTGCATTCGTTTTAGACACTTTTCCGATTAACGCTGTCTTTCAGAGTATGTTATCGAACGAAATATTGGCTTGACATCCGGAGTTATAGTTTGGGGCATGGTTTCATATCATGCACGATCCACTTTGCTACGAATTGAAAGTAATCTCAATAGCAAAATGTACGTCCGTGAAGTGCTACAGCCGGGAGTTACTCCCTTCCTTCAAGGCATCCCCGGAGCTATCTTTCAGCAGGATAATACACGTCCACATGCTGCAAAGACTGTTCAAAACATGTGTTCAGCCCAACGCATGTAACATTTTCCTAAGCCTGCTTATTTGCCGCATATATTGCCTATTGAGAATGTGAGGGATTTGTTTGATTAGAGTCTCGCTCGTTTTCCCCGTCCTGCAGCTTCAAAAGACGAGCTTTTGCTACGCATACGAGGAATATGGAATTATCTCTTATTAGCGGACATTCAAAATCTGTTTGACTCATGCCACGTCGTATAGCAGAACTTATTGCAGCAAATGGGGGCTATACCAAATACTCATTTCTGACACTTAATGTTGTTCTTTGCTTTGAACATTTAATCATTTATTTGTATTAATATAAGTCGTTTATGCATTAAATTTCATTTAATCTGTTTATTCCTTCAAGGTTTTGTATTTTTTACAGCCAACAGTTTAATAAATAAATGTATGGTTCTTTGAAAAGACTAGATGACAGTACCATAAAGACATCCAGATATTCTTTGAAGCTGTGATGCATCATTTGAGTATATGTGCATACATTTAGTTAGACAAGTTATTAGAATAAGAGCTTTAAAATACTGATTACATGATTAAACATTTATGACTTGAATTTTACTCAGAAAACTTCAATATCTTATTTGATATAAATATTGGCTTATCAACTGGTTATTTTTTCAGTATTTTTGCTTCGCAATATTTGGTCTCGTCTGCTCCATGGCCAAAGACGTGCTCAGCTTTCTGTCCTATGTAGGATGTGGTATGTTTCAGAGTCATCACCGGACATGGTTACCTGCAGGTCCATCTGTTTATCGGCCGCGTTAGCCAAGTGGTATAGGTATAGGATCGTGGCTTGCCATGTCACGAGTTCGAGCCCAGTACCGACAAAGACCCGCCGTGTAGGGTAGCGATGCACGTTAAATCTGTCGAGAGCAGAAACGTCCTCCCATTAGTGTGGTGAGGTAGTTAGGAGAGAGGGGTGCCAGCTCAGGTGTCGTCCACGTCACTTGACCATGGTTCAAAATTACTTGGTCCGTCGCCAAAAGCCCTAGTGTAGATGAACAGTGCGACATTAACCCTCCATCTGGACAGAACGGATTTTTCCGCCCTACTAGAGAGGCTTCGAAAATGGACTGCACGGATTTTTCTGCCTTCAAGTAACGTTTTCAAAAGCGGATTAGCCGCACTTTTCTGAAATCATTTCCCCTTTTTAAGGTTTAACATCTTGAAAGATAATGAGGGACGGAGGAAGCAACACAGCAGGAGTTTTATGGCTCGCAGGGAACCCCGTGTTTTGACCCCCTCCCCCAATCGTAAAAAATCGGGGAGAAATTTCTTTACAACCCAAGAAATGTTTCTTTGCAGCTTGTATTTTAAAAGTTTCAAAAAGTTCCAACGCATAAGTAAAATATGTTACAATTCCCTTTTGGTTTCGTATTAATTTCAAACTTAAACAAGTTGGGGCGTGTGTCAGGGCAATCTGCTATTTTATATAGTTAGACAAATTATCTTTTTTTAAGTATATTCTCTTTCGCTTCATTTTTCCTATTCAAAGCTTTCAGTTTTTGAAACATGATTATTTTATTATAAGATACCGAAAAAATTAATAAAACATCAAACTCTTTAAAATTTGGAACCTTTTCAATTTTCCAACCACTAAAAATGAATAAATTTAAACTTCAAATCATTTGAAACATTTTCTTACACTTTGATAAAAATAATAACGAAAAAAAAAACTAATTAAGATTTATTAGTTTTTTTTTTTTTAGATTTCAAAGCCTAAGTGTTCAGGGAAGTTTAAGTACAGTGCCTGTGGTTATATATTGTTAAAATAATACACCGAATTATATTTGAATTTTAAGTGCTTGAACTTCAGTTTACATCAAAGACAACATGAATGAAGATTTTCACACATTTGTTTTATAACTTGAATGTTTGAATAAATGGTAATCAAAAATATACGGAAACATTTACAGTAGACATTTATGCATATAAATAAACATAAAAATCAATTTTAAATTCGAGCTATTGAAAAACATTCGAATTATATATTGTTCAAAAATATCTATTTATACAAAATACCTCAACATTTATCTTTTTTAAAGGCTAACTGAATAAGTAATTAAAATCTGGATATGTTTTGAAATATCGACCTTATAAAGCTAGAAATTTTATGTTAGAAATTTCATTTGAAATTTCGAAAAAAAATGCATCGCGCAGTTAAACATTATTTACCATAAGTTTTAGCAATTGTTTGAGTATAATAAAAATTTCAAATTTTATTATATAGCTTCTTTGGTATCTTTTAATATATTTCGGCCGCGGTAACCGAGTGGTATAGGTATCGGAACGTGGCTGGCTTTGTCACGAGTTCGAGCCCAGTACCACTAAAGACCCGCCGTGTAGGGCAGCGATGCACGTTAAATCTGTCGAGAGCTGAAACGTCCTCCCGTTGGTGTTGTGGGGTAGTTAGGAGAGGGGGGTGCCAGCTAAGGTGTCGTCCACGTCACTTGACCATTGTTTAAAATTACGTGGTCCGTCGGCAAAAGCCCTCGTGTAGCTGAAAATTGCGACGTTAATATTCAACCATTCATTTAATATATTTCGAAAATTTCATACAATTCGGTTAGAAAACCTCATGCTAAGAGCAAAAAATATACTAAAAAAATTGATGAATATACAATTACAATAAATTCTTACATAGAGAAGCAAAACTCAAAAGCTAAAGCGTAGGAATAAAAAATTTTGAGTATATCTGAAGTAGTTTTCGAAATATTTATTTTAAAGTTTAGAAAATTTGTGTGCGTTATGTTATATTTGATATCAACTAAATGGTTAAAATAATGTGTGTGTGTGTGTGTTAATTTTAGTCATGTAATCGTTTGATGACACATTCATATACTAATAAAAATTATCATGGTCATTGATGCGAATGTCAAGAATTTTATGTAATTTTAAATTCAGACATTAAGATATTGATGTAGAGAATATAAAACGACCATCTAAAATACATGAAAATGCAGTCTGCTATAAAATGATCTTGACAAACAAAATACGGCATTTTCACTTACTATGGAAGAGCCGGCTTAGTCATATATATATATATATATATATATATATATATATATATATATATATATATATATATATATATAAATTACAAATATATATATATATATTATTATATATATATATATATAAATTACAAATACAAAAATAAATCTTGTAATTTTCCATACATTTTTATAACAACGAATTGTGGAATTGGCTTCCAATACATTGTTGTGTTTGACAATATCTAAGGTAACCAACTCTACTTTAGATAGATTTGTACTACTTTTTCGTAACCGTATTCCTTTTAAAATTAATTCATGCAGCCGAAATACATCTTTTGTACCCTTAAAAATTTATGTTAACTATAACGGTTAATTTTAATTTATGCAACTTGTGAAATGTTCATAATTAACCATTTCCGTCTAAACAGTTTACATGAAAAAAAAAAAAGTTTGGACTCCCTCATTCTTTAGGGATTTATATAAGATTCTAACATTAAATTTTATTTTTCACCGAATAGGATTGAGTGGAAGTGTATAGTGCTTCCACACCACAGGTCTGGGGTTCTATTAACGGGCTGCGCAAGGTCGACTCTGCCTTTCATTCCCGCTATATTGGGTCGATAAATGAGTACCAAGCTTGCTTCGGGTCTTAAACACTGAAGGTCTCTCTTCAGACAGACCACCAAATCGGGACATCTGTTCATGCACCTCAGCGTCCAATGGTCACGTGTATTATGATGGGCACAGTAGTTATTGGCCCTCATGGATTGTTGTGCTTCTGAGTTTGAGTCTTAAGTTTGAGGATTACCTCACTTTGGGGATACCCCTTAGATAAACATGTATTTCCACTCATTTGCAATTAAACATTTTTCTTTCAATTACGTTTATTTCAGAAGTTTGATTTTTCAAATGTATTTGCTTAATAACATGTATATTTGTGTATTATATAAAAAACTTGATCAGTCCAAAATTACATGTTTTTAGCTCCTCTAAAAGCTTTTAGGATTTTACAACTGATCTTACAATCCATATACGTTTTATAGTAGTATATTTAAAAATGATAAGGACATTTTTACGACTGTGTGAGCTGTTATGCCTCGTTTATAAATAAAAAAAATTGCATTCAGCTACAGTTTTTAAAATGTACAGAAATAAGTGGAGCAACAGGATACTTACATATTATGAATATTTTTGACTGCAGTAAGATATATTTATATTTCAGTTTCTTTACAATTTGAATAGAAGTTGTAAGCCATTTTGTATAAATCCATAGGCTGTTTAATATTGTAAAGTGTTTTACTTTGGTACCAGCACACATTAAAATAAGGCTCATTTGCAGTTATATGATCAGCTTCAGTGATATTTAAATTTTAAAAAATAGTCTACACGTACGAAAACATTCTTTCACAACCGCACATCACATCTCTCTCATACTATATCTTCCCTACAGCAGGAAATATCTGTGTATACTGAAAAATTTAATACAGGATACATTTCCAAGTGTTAAATTTGTTTTAAAAATTTGGTATGAATACATTGTGGAACTGTCGGTTAACTTCACTGAACAAAATTGTTTTAAGTGTACTGTTTTGAAATACAAGATTAATTAGGGAGAACTTTTCTCACAATAGAATTTGGAATGACTGAATTGTGTGAAAATGTAGTTATCGATGTGTGACATTTTCCTTGTAATAAAAGAAACAGAAAGATAAGAAATTTAACTTGAGTAGAAAATGGTTAGAAGTACTGTCATGCGCATTTGAAGATGTATATCCCCCATTAAAATTAAAAATTATTGACTGAATGTGTGTTATGTCCATCACAAATGCCGATGTATAAAAGGAATTTTTATTTAATACAAGAAGTTCGAAAAAGAGAACACTAGGAAGGAAAATTTAAATTTTTTTTTCCGAAAAATATTCAGTTAACATAAAAATATCTTTTATATGATTTTAATTAAAATAAATTAAAAGTATTGAAATCCTTTTTTATGCTATTATAAATTAAAAATATAATGGAATAGAGAAAGATCGGTTTTATTTCATAAATATAATCATTGAATGTAATATTTATTGTGTTATTGTTTAAAAATGAGATAGGGCCTTTGCTCTTTTTACCTCATTACTTTTTTAAAAAACAGGAAAGTGAGCGCGTTTTCTAACTCTCATATTCAAAAATGAATACAGGATGCTTTTTCTGGTTCAAATCGCAATACTAAATATATATATACATATAATATATATATATATATATATATATATATATATATATATATATATATATATATATATATATATATATATATATATATATATATATATATGTATTTTATATTTTTAATTTTTAAAAAATGACAGAAAAATAAATTTTCTTTGAAGAAAATATAATTATTTTTCAACTTCTAACATACTATTTATTTCATTTTTTCCTCTTTTTTTTACCTTTCATTTCGTTTTTAATTTTACTGTGACTGAACATATAGGAGAAAGAAACACCGTATGTTTCAAAGAGGATTGATCAAGAGAGGATATCTACGCTTTCAAAGAAGATTGCCCAAGGCAACTTAACAGCTAGCTGTAAACGATTGATCTCTTGGTTCTTACTTTTCAAAAGGGACCGAACTGGGTCGTATAATTTTCCCCGTTCGACCACCCAAGTTCTAAAAGGGGGAAAGGAAAAAATTGTGTCGCATTTTTGAAGGGAATCGCAAAATAAGAGTTAAACGCTTTCGGAATAACTTTTCAGGAGGAAGGTGTCCAGTTAGAGGGTTAATATTCAATCAATCAACCATCTGATTATCGGCCTTACTGATTCGCTCTTCCTTCTATAAATCCGTGCAAATGAGTGAGGATGAGTGTCTATCTGATTACCCTTCTCTACTTCATGTTCTGTCGCAAGACAACTGTGGATTTCTTCTTTCTGAAACTGAAACATCTGCTTTATATTAGACAGCAATACACCTTATGTCTGTGAGGATATTGATGGGCGTAATTTTTAAAAAAATCTAGAATATACAACTTCATAGTGTAAATATATAAAATAAATAAATGACCATACTGTTTCAAAATTTTGATAAATTAAAAAAAAACATAGCTTCACATTTCATATTTATAAAATGTATTCTATGATTCATAAAATACTTTGCAAATGAGGAAATGTTCCACTACTTTTTAATTTTGTTTTAAAAACTTTACATTTCGATACTAGATTATTGTTAAGAAACTTATCGTTTTTTCACTTATTATCAAAAGGAAAAAATAAATTGTATTGAATTTCGAGTTAATCTAAACATTACTTTTTTTATTTTTTCACATTACAAATCAAAAACATCTAGTTTATCTTTTAAGAAACGGATTCAATTTCCAAGCATGAGTTGAAAAAAATATTTTTCTTATGCTACTTAATTCCTTCAAAGAGTTACTTAATTCTAAATTTATTGTTAAACACATAATAAAAATAAAGTTTCCGCTAGCAAAAAGACAATCGTTCAAGATTAATGGAGATGCTGAGAATGCAAAAAAAAAAAAGTTTTTTTTTAAAGAATAACTTCACTCTCAGGACATATTTCAAATATATGTACGTTTAAAATAAACTAACTGTGAAAAAAGACAAATAAATGATCAAGTATACTGTAAGAATTTTTAATGAAACTTTTTATAAAATATTGATAAATATATACAAATTAAACTGTTTTCTTAAATCAGAAACGTAACACCTGTAGTATTATTGCCGTAACTAAAATGTTGTGTTACTAATATATTTTTTTATGTTAAGGTAGTTAATTTTAAAAAAAGCAATGCTATATATATATATATATATATATATATATATATATATACTAGCCGATGTTGTATATATGTATACTGTTTACATATATATTAATTATTGATATCTAGCATTAGGAATTCGATTGTATGGAAAAATATATTTATAGCTGTTACACTCTCGCCCCTTGATATAAAAAGAACATAAATCATAATATCTAATTTCTATTAATATCTAAAATAGAAGTAGAAAATTTTTTTTCGCTCACTTAACATAATAATCAAGTGGATTTCCACCAAAGCAACTTTCAGTGGATCTCCACTCCATAAAATAAACATGCGTGCTAAATTTCAAGTCTAAATCTAACAGAGCAAAAACAAAATTTTTATCATCAATACCTCGTTGACGGCATTCTTAGCGGATTCCAATTAAAAAAAAGAAGCATGCAAACCATATTTTATTATTATAGTCTTAGGAGTTCAAAAACGGGAATTTTGTCTATCAAAGCGCCCCAATAACTCTCCCCGCTTCCCCCTGTAGTTGATTTCCGTATAATCCATTCTTAGTGGAACTCTATTCAACTAAAGAAACGTGCTTAACGAATTTCAAGTAAATGATGTTATTTCAAAAACAGGAATTTTTCTATAACCCGCCTTAATCCCTCGCAACCCCACTCCTTTGGGAGTCGGTTTTAGTAAAAATCTTTGTAAAAGGAACTTTATTTCATGAACGGAACTGCTGCTTCTAATTTTCAACCAGGTGGTTATATTAGTTGAAAAGCGGAAATATTTATCTATTACGCACCTTAATCCCCCTCAGTGAAATTTGTGGATCAATTTCTCACAAAATTATTTTGTAACGGATCTCTACACTATGACAGGAATTCGCTTACCAAATTTTAAGGCTGTACATCTAATAGTTTAAAAATGGAAATAATTACCTATAACGCCCCTTAAGTCCCCGCAACGCCAATTAGGAAACGATTTTCACAAAACCCATCTTATAGCGGATCTCTACTTAATGAATGGAATCAGCTTACTAATTTTTGAGATTTTACGTCTAATAGTTTAAAAAAGGAGTTAGTTGCCTATAACGCCACCTAATACTCTACAACGCCACTTGGAATTCGATTTTGACAAAACCCATTTTGCAGCGCATCTGTACTCAATTAAAGGAATCCGCTTACCAAATTGCAAGACTGTGCGTCTAATAGTTTAAAAATGGAAATTATTATGTATAACGCCTCTTAAGTGCCTTCAACGCCACTTGGAGGTTGATTTTTGTAAAAATAATTATGTAGGGAATCTCTACTTTACGAAAGATATCTGTTTACCAAGTTTTTTTTTTCACAACTGTACATCTAATAGTTTAGTAATGGAAATAATTATCTATAACGCCCCTTAAACCCCCGTAACGCCCCTTGGGGTTCAAAATTTGCAAAATCCGTAGGTTTAATAGTTCCGAAGATATCGTGATTAGTCAGTGAGTGAGTGAGTCAGTCAGTGAGTGAGTCGCTTTTCTCCTTTATATATATACTAGCCGTTACCCACCCGCTTCACTGGGTATTTCACGATGTTGTATATACGTATACTGTTTACATATATATTAGGTATTAATATCTAGCATTAAGAATTCGATTGTATTGAAAAATATATTTATGGCTGTTACACTCTCACCCCTTGATATAAAAATAACATAAATTATAATATCTAATTTCTATTTATATATAAAATAGAAGTAGAAAGATTTTTTTTCGCTCACTTAACCTAATAATCAAGTGGATTTCCACCAAAGCAACTTTCAGTGGATCTCTACTCCATAAAATAAACATGCGTTCTAAATTTCGAGTCTAAATCTAACAGAGCAAAAACGGAATTTTTATCATCAATACCTCGTTGACGGCATTCTTAGCGGATTCCAATTCAACAAAAGAAGCATGCAAACCAAATATTATTATCATAGGCTTAGCAGTTCAAAAACGGGAATTTTGTCTATCAATACGCCCCAATAACTTTCCCCGCTTCCCCTTGGAGTTGATTTCCGTAAAATCCATTCTTAGTGGAACACTATTCAACTAAAGAAAAATGCTCAACAAATTTCAAGTAAATGAGTTAAATTGAAAAACAGGAATTTTTCTATAACACGCCTTACTCCCTCGCAACCCCACTCCTTTGGGGGTCCGTTTTCGCAAAAATCTTTGTAAAAGGAACTTTATTCCATGAAATGAGAACATATCTTCTAATTTTCAAGAAGGTGGTTCTATTTGTTGAAAAACGGAAATATTTATCTATTACGCTCTTTAATCCCCCTCAGTCACCCTTGGGGATCAATTTTCCGCAAAACTATTTTGTAGCTGATCTCTAAACCATAAAAGGAATTATCTTACCAAATTTTAAGACTGTACGTCTAATAGTTTAAAATGGAAATAATTATCTATAACGCCCTTTAAGCCCCTGCACCGCCATTTAGGAAACGATTTACACAAAACCCTTCTTATGACAGATCACTATTTAGTGAATGGAATCTGCTAACTCAATTTCAAGATTTTACGTCTAATAGATTTAAAAAGGCGTTAGTTGCCTATATAACGCCCCTTATTTCTCCACAATGCCACTTGGGGTTGATTTGCAGAAAACCCAATCTGTAGGGGATCTGTACTTTATGAAAGGAATCCGCTTATCAAATTTTTTCAAGACAGTACGCCTAATAGTTTAAAAATAAAAATAATTATGTATAACGCTCCTTAAGACCCCGCACGCCACTTAGGAAACGATTTTCACAAAACCCATCTTATAGCGAATCTCTACTCAATGAATGGGATCAGCTTACTAAATTTCGAGATTTTACGTCTAATAGTTTAAAAAAGGAGTTAATTGCCTATTACGCCACTTAATTCTCTACAACACCACTTGGGAGTCGATTTTCACAAAACCCATTCTGTAGGGGATCTGCACTCTATGAAAGGAATCCGCTTACTAAATTGCAAGAATGTACGTCTAATAGTTTAAAAATGAAAATAATTATGTATAACGCCCCTTAAGCGCCCTCAACACCCCTTGGAGGACAATTTTTGTAAAAATCATAATGTAGGAAATCTCTACTTTATGAAAGAAATCTGTGTACCAAGTTTCCGGACTTTACATCTAATAGTTTAGTAAAGGAAATAGTTATCTATAACGCCCCTTATACCCCCGTAACGCCTCTTGTTATTCGAACTTTGAAAAATCCGTTCTGAGCTGATGTCTACTCCATGAAGGGAACCTACCTACCAAATTTCAAGTCTGTAGGTTTAATAGTTCCGGAAATATCGCGATTAGTCAGTGAGTCGCTTTTCTCCTTTATATATATATATATATATATATATATATATATATATATATATATATACACTGCTGGACAATTGCTAAGGACGGATAACACTATAATCCATATCAACCACAAAATGAAAGGAAGCAAAATGTGGAAAATTAGAGTAAGTGCGGGATATTAGTAAAAAGAAGTATGAGTATGCAAATTTTTTTTCTACGTCTGTTCATCACGTGATAGCGTTCATAAGAGCTTTAAAGGTTTTGACACGTGTGGACAGTTGTTGTTTCAAGTCAAAATTTTACAGGAAAGATTTAATAGACGAACTTAAAATTTTTGGCATGTCTTCCCGACATCACATAGATGATTTTATACGTGGCCGAATTATTGGAAAGATCGAAGAAGGGCGAAAAATAACAGATGTTGCCAGGGAGTCCGACATCGCTGACAGCGTTGTTTCACGGCTGAGGAAGTCATTGAAAACTACTGGAATGTGTAGTAGACGGCACGGGGGAGGTCGTGTTAGAAGTACGACGCCTGCAGAAGACAGATATATCGTCCTATCAGCAAAAACTAACAGGCGGACCACAGCTCAGCAGGTGGCAAATCAGTTTCTTGCTGCCTCAGGAAAGCAGATCTCCCGAAAAACTTTTGTCAGACGTTTGAAGGGAGGAGGACTATACGCACGCAGACCTGTTGTGTGTGTCCGATTGACCAGACAGCACCCTTACTTTTGCTCTTAGCATGCGGTTTTCAACCAAATTGTATGAAATCTTCGAAATATATTAAATTAATGATTGAATATTAACGTCACACTGTTCAGCTACACGAGGGCTTTTTGCGACGGACCACGTAATTTTGAACCATGGTCAAGTGACGTGGACGACACCTGAGCTGGCACCCCCCCTCTCTCCTAACAACCCCACCACACCAACGGGAGGACGTTTCAGCTCTTGACAGATTTAACGTGCATCGCTGCCCTACACGGCGGGTCTTTAGTGGTACTGGGCTCGAACTCGAGACAAAGCAAGCCACGTTCCGATACCTACACCACTCGGCTACCACGGCCGAAATATATTAAAAGATACCAAAGAAGCTATATAATAAAATTTGAAATTTTTATTATACTGAAACAATTGCTAAAACTTATGGTAAATAATTTTTAACTGCGCGATGCATTTTTTTTTCGAAATTTCAAATGGAATTTCTACATAAAATTTCTAGCTTTATAAGGTCGAGATTTCAAAACATATCCAGATTTAAATTACTTATTCAGTTAGCCTTTAAAAATGATAAATGTTGAGGTATTTTGTATAAATATATATTTTTGAACAATATATAATTCGAATGTTTTTCAATAGCTCGAATTTAAAATTGATTTTTATGTTTATTTATATGCATAAATGTCTACTGTTAATGTTTCCGTATATTTTTGATTACCATTTATTCAAACATTCAAGTTATAAAAAAATGTGTGAAAATCTTCATTCATGTTGTCTTTGATGTAAACTGAATTGCACTTAAAATTCAAGCACTTAAAATTCAAATATAATTCGGTGTATTTTAACAATTTATAACTAGGCACTCTATGTAAACTTCCCTGAACACTTGGGTTTGAAATCGAAAAAAAACCTAATAGATCTTTATTAGTCAAAACACGGGGTTCCCTGCGAGCCATAAAACTTCTGCTGTGTTGCTTCCTCCGTCCCTCATTATCTTTCAAGATGTTAAACCTTAAAAGGGGGAAAGGATTTCAGAAAAGTGCGGCTAATCCGCTTTTGAAAACGTTACTTGAAGGCAGAAAAATCCGTGCAGTCTATTTTCGAAGCCTCTCTAGTAGGGCGGAAAAATCCGTTCTGTCCAGTTGGAGGGTTAAACTTAAATTATTATTTATTTTTTAAATTATTATTTTTATAATCTATATTAAAATATTCTTTAATGCTTAATATTCTGAATAAAAAAAAGTATTCAATGGTAGGTGGCTATACATCAAACCTTAGAATTACTTCATTGTTAAATAAATTGTATATTAGTTTTCATTTAAATTTTATTTATTTCAAAAGTACTGATTTTAAAACAACTGATGACACAAAAATTAGTTAGAAATTGCTAAGGATAAAATAAAAACTACTTCGGTTTCAGAATCATTTTCAAGATAAGTTATTAATTATTAATTTAATGATAAAGAATTACTTAAAACAGTGTTTCTCAAACTGTAGGACACACCCCCTAGGGGACCTGGCAACCGTATCAGAAGGCGCGAGTGTACAGAAAAGTCGAAAACCAAAGATTATTTTCAAAAAAAAAATTGTTAACTTTTTGAAGAGAAGCCAAACTAAATACATTCTGACACGTTAAAAAAATGTATTTGCATTGATATAATACACTTATAAATGTATCAGTACTGCGCAATTTGTTTCACAATTAATTTAATAGTAATAAGTTAAGAACAAGTTTAATAAATACCAGTGACCCTATAGGTATATCATAAAATTACATTCAAAATTTCATATTTATCTTGATAATTTGTACGGTTTAAAGTTAAAGTCGCATTGTAGCTGTATGTATAATTACATTATTAGTAATTTCAATATATTGTTACTGTGTGGAAGGGGGGCACGAAGAAAATTATGAATGAAAATTGGGTCGCAAATATAGAATGTTTGAGAAACACTGACTTATAATCACTAAAATGGCCGAAATGCTTGCTAATTTAACAATCTACGTTTTAAAAAAAAGTTTGTAGAGGATGGCGACAGAATACAAAGAGCGAATACCTCTGACGCATAGAATTCTGTTCTTTTAAACTATGGGGGATAAAGGTATCACATTAAAGCATTTTTCTTTTCTCGTTCTAAATTTGCTTTGGATTGTTTCTAACTGAGTCTTGAAGCGATTTTTCATAAGTCCGTACCTGCAAAATTGCAAATGACGTCATATTCTACCTTTGCTTTTGAGAATTTTCTCTTTCTTGTATTTCTTTGGAGATTGTTATTCGTATTCTCATTTCCATAATATTAAATTATTTTTCTATTTATTTTCTCGCGTTTGTTCTTTGTTACACAATATATATTTTTTTCGAATTCATCTTCATAAAATAGTATTATTTTAAAACTGCATCTTTTCGTTTGCCCACACGGTTTGTGTTTTCCATTCCGTAGATTGTTGTGGACCTCTTTTAAGGTAAGCCTGTTTATAACTTTTTTTTAAAATATATTTTAGGTTTTAGTTCAGGTTATGTAAATTTCATTTCTAGTATAAGGCTACCTTATATGAACTTATTTATCCATAACCTGTTTATATGGCTTTTTATTTTGAAATCTCAAGATATGTTTTAGGTTTACGACTTAATTCGGTTTGATATTTGTCTGTTTTAAAGGGGGTATGTTTCATGAAAATATATTTTAATTGTAATACTTCACCATTTACGGCTAGTTTAAATATACCTAAAATGTTTTGATTTGCGTACAGTTTGCTCAAATTATTCAAAGCTTCACAAAATTATCTATTATATCTAGATATTGTAAAGTCAGTTTAAAACTTTAATAATGTAAGCTTATAATAGAAACAAACTAACATTTATAATATGGAATGCAATAAATCAAAACTTTTTGTTATGAGTTTCGGTCATTTCTTTGCATCACAGCAAAAGTTGATTTGAGATTTTACAATAGCAAAAAATAAGAAATCTGTAATTTCTGTATTTTAATTATAATATTCAGGGAAAATAAATTTTATGACATTTTATTATTTTTGCGTGTGGAAACGGATCATTTAATAAGAAATAAAAGGTGTCTCAGGAAGCAAAAGTGCTTCTTGCCAATCATCCGTAATAAACTTTGAATCAACACTCTAGTGACTATTAATACAAATTCAAACTCAATGGCACAACAGCCTATGAGGGTCAGAGCCTAATGTAACCATCCCAGTATACGAGACCATAGGGTGCTGAGATACATGAGCAGATATCCCAATTGAGTTGTCAGTCTGAAGCGAGACCGACATTGTTTAAGTTCCTAAGCAAGTTTTTTTTGCGCTGATTTATCAACCCACTGCAGTAGAGATGAAAGGCTGAGTCGACCTTGGTCAACCCGGGAATAGAACCCGAACCTGTTGTATAGAGGCGTTATACGCTACTTCTAGACCACGGTATGAATTCAACTATTAAAAAACTTCTATAATTTTTTAATATATCCCTTTTTCATAGTATTCAGTATTTGTCAGTTGATTTGGTAATCAATTTATTATAAGATTCGAACAAATTGAATATAAAAAAAGTTACGGAAATGGCACAGAATTTTGTGGTTAATTTTGATTTATATACCGTTCCAAGATTAATGAAATCATTCTTAAATATTGATTGAAAATGCTGTATAAATTCATTGCATTTCAAAGCCTTTTCTAGTTAAGTGCAAGAGGTAATTATATTTGTTTTCAAACGCATATGAAAACTAAATAATTTGCACCATACAGTTATAAATAATGACAAATATATGTATTAAGATTTAAAATTCTTGTAAACAGATGCGTTTTCAAAATTCATTTTTACTAATTAATCAGTTATTATGGCACTCCTAAATGTAATTTTACTGATTTTTAAACTTTAAATTTCATACTTGTTTTTTAGTATTTTAAACATTTAATTTGATTCATTTTTACATATAAACACTATTGTTTCTTTCGAAGGGAATCCATAGATTTTTTAGTCATTTGTTTAGCTACATCAGTACATTGGAAACCCAAAAATAAACATAGGAGTTAGTTTGGCGATATAAGGAACACAATAAATTGAATTAAACCCCAATAAAAACTTCCCTACTTTAAACAGGTTGCTTCCAAAACATCCAATCAGTTATAATAATTTTTAACGTAACCTTTATTCAAGTTTGTATTGATTCAAAAATATTTGCTCTATGTCCTTAAAATGATCTTTGGATTCCCTTAAAAATCGGTGAATATGTTTTTCTTCTTTACAGTAAAATAAGGTTTAATTTATTCAATATAGGAAAGAAAAACAGTAAGAATAAAGTAATTTAAGTAATTTAAAATATGTAAGTGTCCCGACAGTTTTTATTTACGATATTTGAATTATAATATTAGTTCAACTAAGGTAAATGTTTTAATAGAATTTAAGTTAATTCTTCCTCATTGTTTCCTTTCGTTCCATATTAGCAGATACATTAATTTTTAAAAGGAATGTGTATAATACCCAGATTTTTTTTAAAAACATAAGGACTACCCTAAAACCATGATATTTTCAAAAATAAGCAATATTTTTTATGATTTTATTTTATAGACCATTTTATTAACTTAATTACAATACCAAGTACTTTATTTTCCCCTCCACTAGAACAAAAACTACAAGCGTTTTAGTAAAAGCAAATGCCATAACTTTACACAAGATGTCAAATTTTAAAATGCGTTTTACTCGAAATGTGTTTTTTTCGAAAAACTCAAACGGGGACCGCGATTGCTCAAAAAGTTTTGAAAATAATTAGCTGAAATTTTTTGCTTATGTTCTGCATAACAGCAGAAGTGTTTTGATCTTCAGATTTATCAATCACTGTTTTATTTCAAAATTTGCAGTTCTTTATGTGAATATAGTCAATGTTTTTTTAAGCAATTTCGTATAATGACTTAGATAAAGTGCTCTAGTTTTTGTAAAAATTAAAATATCTCTTATCGTGAATGTCACTTCAAACAGAAATAACAAAATAACACATCAAAATTGAAAAATTGACAATTTGTTCATAAAATCTTTGTACAGAGCGGGCCCCGTTTATGTAATTTTTCGTACATTTTTACTAGTTTTTTCCCATTTTAATAATAATAACTTTTTTTTTCTTTTACCAATTTTAGGATTTTTTCCTTAAAATATACTATATAAATATAAAAATCACAAAAAGATCTCCATATTTCCTTTTTTCAAAAAAAAGTTGTTGCAAGTAGTCGGATACCTTAAAATAAGTTGGATATGTAAAGAAAGTTTAAATTTTGAATATTTTTCAATTTTCTTTACAACATTATTAAAAACTGATTAATTTAATTTGCGTTTCGTATGTACAGCCAAAAAAGGAAATTTTCGTAAGGAACATAACCTCACATTACATTCATGTGTCACTGCCTTTAAAAAGTGAAACATAATTTTTTTTTCTTTTGTTTGGTCTTAAGAAATTACTTTTCCTGACCTCTTTGTGTTGTTTAAAATTCACACAAACTCATTGTCAATCTGAAGTTTTCGCTCGAAACTCAGGTGGATTCTCCAAACAAACTGTCATTTTTATCTACCTACTGCCTTAGTCTTCTTTTACTCTTTATCGTCTCTTGGCAGTAAAATATTTCAGAGAGTTGTTTTTCTTAAAACTCCAGAGGAAACTTACTTTGTGCCTTTGCTTTCTTTAAAAACAGTAGGAGAAGATTTATGTGCCACCAAACATTTAATAAATGTTTATACTTAAAATTCTTAATCTTATTTAAAAAGTTAGTTTTTATGTAAAAAGTAAACATGTGACGACTGAAAACTATTCTAAATGCTCTAGAATTTCATATAAAAAGATACTAAATATCCTGAATTTCTCGTTTTATTTCAAATATAGATTTGCTTGAAAAATATGAATTACTGTCAAAATATACATATTTTACACATTATAAGTTCAATTTAAATATTTAATATAAATAATTATTTTCATAACATTATACATACTTGACGAATAAGAAAACCATTTCTTAAAACCAAACTAACATTATATTATTACATGAGAGTTTATATTTTAAAAAATAATGCATTTTGTATTAAAAATATTTAGATCATATTTCAATTAAAAATATCAATCATTTTTGCACATCGCTTTTGATAGTAAATGTAAATATGCTGATAAGAAACTCGTATATTTTATAAATCTAGAAAGAAAATTATTTGATTCTATTTATTTAAAAAAAAAACAACCTGCGAATTATTTTAAATACATTTTCTCTGAGATGAGACACTTTAAAAAATAAATTTTCTTAAATTTGAAAAATTTTATTCAGATGCTCCCTGAAATAAGTATTTCAAAGTAGAGATCTAATTCCTAAATTAGTTCTAGTTAAGAGGAAAAAAATCCAAATAAAGTGATCGAAATGAATATAGATCTTAGAATGGTAAAAACTAATACTGTCATTAATTTCATTAACTATTTCAACTGAAAATGCTACAGAATTAAAAATTAGTGACATATATAGATTGCCTGTGTGTACTTTATATTTATTTATTTATTTTATATTTCCCAAATTGTACTTCAATTCTAAAAATAAATTCTTAATTATAGCAAAATCTATCAGAAAGTTTTATTTTAAGTTTTGATACTTTGATATTCTTATTTAAATTTGCAAGCAGTAAGAGTATATATAATTGCGTTCACTTTATTTTTGATTGCACTTTTGTCAATCGAATTATTTTTTGAAAGAAAATAATTATTGCTTAGTTTACGAGAAAAACAATATTTTAGCAAGTAAATATATATATATATATATATATATATATATATATATATATATATATATATATATATATATATATATTTATATATATGTATATAGGCTTTGCGGTTCGAAACACTAATATGAATATGTGTGCAAACTTTTTTATATCAAAAGGCATATTTCAATAAAAATGTGAAATATAAACCCGTAAGTAATGTGGTATACATCTTCTTTAGTATCCGTATAAAATGTACATTAAAAGATTATGATTCAGATAAAAACCGAACCTCTTTGAAATTGTTTTTGCTTTCATGATTTTCTTTTTCTTTCTTTGTATCATTGGTCGTATCTTTTTACTAAAAAGAGCAAAGTATGCTTTCCATTTTGATGGCAAACAAGCCTCTTATGTATTTTTCATATTTCAGAAAAGTTAAATGGAAAACATTGATTTCCTAGCCATAAATCAATAAATTTAATCCTTATTTTAGGTTTGATGTCTAATGTAACTGAAACAGGTTCACATACTTATTTTTTTAGATATTTCATGACGCTTATTTTTTTGTGCACACACCTTTATTTTTTTAAATAATTATTTTTAGGATACTTTTAAAAAGTTATTTTAAGAAAATATTCATGTTTAAACGACTGCATAAATATCCACAAAATGTTTTGAAATTTACTTTACTTTTATTTCTAGAGTTCATTCGAGTTGTTAAACCTGTCAGATATTCAGAATAAAAATCAATTTTTTATTATAAATAGATGATCTAAAAATCATTTTTTAAAAACTAAACAGGAATTTAAGAAAGAAAGCTTTTAAATACATTAAAACATTCTGAAATATTCGATAAAAGTGTGTGATTCTTGTAAAAAACATTCTTCAATAGAAAATAAAATAACAGATATCTCAGAAGAGAAAAATCTTACTTTTTTCGTAACTTTATTACGGTACTTTGGCCTAAGTTGCCACTAGATTATTTAGAATGATATTATTTAAAACTAATTTAAGGACACAGAAGAAAGAAAACAAATAAATGTTTTCATAATATAAATTATGATATTCTGCGTCATTGGAATATATATATATACATATATATATATATATATATATATATATATATATATATCTTTTTAGAAAGGAATCCAAATGAATTCTTATAATTTTGGTAAAAAGAAAATGTTTACATTTATTTTTAGGGAGGAATTCAAATGAAATTTCAAAATTCCAATAAAATATTTGTAAAACGCAAAGTGAAACATATGATATCAGTTTTTATTTTTCTCTAAAGTCCGATAATTTTACTTTTGAAAGAAACACATCAATGCCAAATCGAACTTTGGAGTTTATTTTAAGCGGTTAGAGCATAAAATGAAAAAAAGCATATGGAAGTACTTTAAATAAGATATATTCGTAGAATATCATAAATTATACATTTTTTCCCATGAGCAACTAATTATTCATTGCCTTCAAAAATCTTCTTCATTTTTAAAAGGATGAAACATATTCATTTTTTATACTTTTAATTAAAATTAAGAGCATAAAAAGTATTTAAAATTTGCATTTTGGTAATAAACATCAAACTATTTCAGAAACTGCAGTTTCATAAAAAACAACAACTGAATTTTGCTTAAATAAGGTAAGCTTATGCACCAGAAAGGTTTTTAAATGGAAACAATGCAAAAAATAAAAATTGCTTATCAAATAATAATCTAGTTTTAAATTGTTATCCAATATTAAGAAATGGAGGTTAAGTGGGTTAAAGTTTATGAATACGTTTTTTTTTCGTTTTCAATAAAGTAAGAATCAACTAAAATTTGTTTTATCCTTTCATTGTTAATTTTTCCTTTCTTTATGGTTCTCATTTCTATTAGATTTGTGGTTGAGACTATATTTGTTCATGTTATCGATAAATACATTTTGGTTGTAAGTAACAAGTGAAAGAGTGAATTTTAAGTCATCCATTACGATTCCAATCATTTCCATATGTGGTATATTTCTGTACCTTAAAAAATTATTTAATCTGAAATTCTAATGCTATTCTTGTGTCATTTTTCTGTACAACTTTCGCTTATTTAGCATATATGCAATGTATAAAGATTTCACTCATCTTGCTAAATTATAATAGTTTAGAAAAGTGTTAATTTATTATTATTATAAGGGAGTATTTTAAATTAGACATTATATCTACTTACTGTTATAAATAGCTAATTTAGAAAGAAATCGAAAAAAAATATTTTTTCTGTGATTTAAAGACTTATCAGGCTTCAAATTAGTAATTTTTCACACGAGAAACAATTTTGCTAATTTAATGTCAGGCATTTCCACCATGAAAAGAATTTCTGATGTATTGTAATAAAAATGAATTTTATTTTCATAAATATTCTTAATCTAATCATTATATTTATATTGAATATGAGTTATTGAAATAATTGCTTTCTTACTATGAAGATGTTATTGAAAAAAATGAATATTGCATTTTTTTTGTATGGACATGTTCCCATTTAAGTCAATCACATGGTTGCAATGAACCATTCTGTGAGGGTTCTGTTGCAACACAAACGCGCAATATCCTACAAGTTCATGCCAAATCGTACGTCACAAAGAAAGTCATATTTTATTGAAAATATGACGCAGTACGAATGAACCAAATCCAGAGAATTCGGTAATATGTTACCACTATTAAAATTAAGTGCTCGCAAATGTCACAGGTGCAGTGATTTCAAGCTGTACTGTTGAATGCAATTTTGCAAATTATTAGCTTTTTCACGTGACTTATTGCTAGATAAAACTTCCAGAAAGCATCCAGTCTGCCTTAAGAATACTTTCAGTATCCCCAAAAGATGTTTGTCACTTTTTTTTTTTTATCTGCCGTTAAGAATTAACTATATATATACAGGTTTGTTAAAACTGGAAGGGATACATGTTTGCATTCCATGGTTTGAAATTATTTGTTTCCAGCACATCGTGGAATAATCTTGTAGCACCACCAGTAGCTAATCGCCTGAAAAGCCAACCCAAATCTTGATTTGAAGTGCAAGTAGTTATTTGCACATGCCAACATGTTGTTTCCTTTTTTTTAAATAATCTGCGCATACAGCAAACAATGCGTGCACAGTTGCTCCAAACTAATTAGTTATGGACAATGAATGCAATGTACTTGTAGGAAAACAGCTCAACTCGTTTTTCAACTCATCAAATGTTATGCTTCTCCACATTCTCCAATATATATATTGTTGAAGGGTAATCTCTGTTGTCATCTTTAGCAGAAATTTTCAGTCTGCTGCTAAATATTTTCAACCAATGAAACACAGTTACTTTTGAATTGCCTTTTTTCTGCAGGCTAAATCATATGGAATTAATATGCTATGATAATAAGGAATATCGCCTTTTTAATCCATTTCCTTTTACAAAATTCATGCTACGTGAAACATACTAATATATTTATCGCTCTAAGCTATCATAAGAGAAACATGATAATCACCTTATACATTTTCATTATAATATTGCTTTTAAGAAAACTAGAATAATAAACGCTCTGCTTATATGTTTGCCAACTAGTATCACTAACGGCGTGTTCAAGGAATATTTCTCGATGTGTGTGTGTGTTTGTTGTCGTGTGTGGTTTAAGAATGAGAACACTTTTACCGATATCATTTCTGGACGACAAAAGTATTATAAATATTTCTTAAGCACATTAAAGGTAGTAGTTTCATATATTATTCATATTAAAAGGTGAATTTTTTTTAAAAAAAATTTAATGGAATATTATACATTATGTTGAATATCTGAAAGGTAATCACATTGATAGAATTACGATTTAATATGTTGTATATATGTGTTGTTTAAATTACTAATAAGCTAGATTATCGTTAAATATCAAAAACGATTCATACAAATGTGATTGAGAGAATATTAATATCTAATTAAACTGAATTTTTAGAATGAATGTTGCTAGTTTGAATAGTATTTGAATTGTAAATATGTCCAGATATTTGAATATATTTTTTTTCCATTTTATATTCATATCTGTAATAGAATTTGGTCCTAATCGTCTATGTTCTTCAGATAGAATATTATTTGTTTGAATGTTTTATCGCATTTTTTAATCATTGCATGATACTTTGAATGATATCTGATTTATAAACATTACGCGATACTTTAAACGCAACATTTTTAATTTTGCATTCATATTTGCTATAGAACATTTTACTATCATTCATTGAGAAAAAGGCAGTGCTATATATTTGATAATATTAATGAAGTAATATATCCTTGAAATAAAATGTTAAATACATTTTTATTCAGTAAAATAAAATAAATTGTTGATATATTTTTCTCATTTAAAAGCAATGGACTTCTAAATCCCGTTTGTTACTTATTTACTATAGTGCTTCAAAATCCCAGAGGAAACAAAAAATCACCTTGCACATAGATCTGATTCTTTAGTACTAGAGAAAAACCTAAATACTCGAAAAAATTGAAAGTTCATGAAAACTTGTTATAAAAAAATAAGTTTTATAAAAAATTAATATTGTAGAGAGCTCTAAAGCGTTGCTACTAATCACTGAGGAAATATATCTTATAGATTACTTGCTTTGAGAATCTTGCCATGGGAATTAACCGTGATAAATGCAAAGTACGATTACGATTTAAAGACATCTGAAACAGGAAAATAAAATACAGAAAGAATGTAGTTTTAAAATGTTTTTGCGATTGTGTTGTGTTGTCATTATTCATAATCCCACTTGAATGGAAAAAAATATCTAGATCAAGTCCATGGACCTGTGCGTTACTAAATATTGAAGAACTGAAACAAGACTTGAGAGCAGCTAGCTCTTGTGGCAACCAAAGTCAGTCAAGATGTGGGCAGGAGCAGCTTAAATCCCATTGCAACTCTTGCAAGAAGAGTAAACTTTAAAACCCGCTACATACCGTTGTGTTCGAGTATGTTCACTGCGAAACCTAGCAACTGCAGTTTCAACTCACCTGCTGCCTGTCCCAAGCAAAGCAGCACCAGGATTGTTCCTTCATACAACTCATGTACAGCGGACTGCTTCCAAGAGAAACTGACATTTTGTTTGACTTGTGTAGAAATTTCTCAAAAAGAAAGGCAGCCACCATACGTAGAATATTTATGGATGCCCTCTAGGGCTAAGCCATCTGCAATCTCATTCCCGCAGACATTCACATGCGACGGTACCCACTGAAAAAAATATCTTAACATTGGCACTCAAGCTGTTTAATGCTGGACAAAACTCGTTGTCATTCTGTCACCATGCATCCACCAATCAGATAGATGCTGAATAGAGTTGCGGCTATCACTTAATATGCAAATATGTGTATTGACACTCTCAGTAAAATCAAAATTTCAAAGCCTTCTCAATAGCTAACAGTTCTACTCGAAAAAAATGAGCAGTTGTCGTGATTTCTTTTACAGATTCTAGTACCATTCCCCTTTTTGATGAAATATTCCACTGCTCAAGACAGCGCCTGATACAGCGACTGACAGCGCTCAGTATAGATCTGTAATGCGTCACGCGGTACGGACTTTATGAATAGTCTCCAAGTTAGTTGTAATATTAACCTGACGTTAATGAGTTATTTAAAATTAAACTTTAGTGAGCTGCATTTAAGGTCGTGAAACTATGTTAGGTTGATGACTTCTTTCGAAGTGGGAAACTGAGCGGCTGTGCTGGAAAATGCGAAACATTTCTGAGTTAAATGATTAGTTTATCTATTATTATAATTAATTAGGGTTCGAAGGCTGTTTTGCTCCCATTGTCTTTTACCTTTGAGATATTGTAATTATATTAAATGAAATTTGTTTATTTTTAAAATGTATGTTGATTCTTCCTCATTTAACGAAAGGGCCCAGGAGTGTTAATTTTGTCTTGATGTGTGAAAATATAAACAATTTTCAAACAGGTATAATTCTTTTAAATTTAAGTTAAATAATTCGAATCTTTTTCACATTATTTGCAAAGGATTATGGCTTCAAAAAAGTACAAAATGTTTGAAATATAAACATACTTTTAAAAGTTATAAGCATATGAATATATGTAATATTAAATAATTTTTGCGTTGCGCGCGCTATTTTCTATAAGCCTCTGATGGATAAAAATTTTAAGAATTGGCAAATGTATCATACTCTTTAAACCCTATATTCTTTAAGAATGATATATCATTTGCATTTTAAAATATTTAAAAAAATATAGAAATTTTTTTTAAAAAATTAAAAATTGTAATTTTTTTTTAATTTAAAAAATATAACTTATTATTCTAAAGGTATAAAATTACTACAGCGTAATAAGGATACATTTAACTTCATAAATCAACTTGTATCTAGTAATTAAAGCTACGATTTTAGAAAATAGCATGCGTGACGTAAAACTTAATTAATATTTCTTATGAAAATGTTTCTTACTTTCATATGCTTACCATTTTTAAAAAAATCATTATATATTTTAAACATTTTATACTTTTCTAAAACCCATTCTTTTATAAATAATGTGCAAAGTATTTGAAATTTTTAATTTTAATTTCAGTTATATTTATTTGACTATTGTTTATATTTTTAGCCCTCTAGAGAAAGTTAAGAAACATGAGCGCCCTTGAAAAATTCCAATTGATTTCAGTATGAAAGACCAAATCGATGTGAGAAAGCTGATTCTAAATAATATTATTCCTCTTATATATAACTTAGTAAATTACAAATTTTTCAAAATAAATAAATTACTGTAGGAAAAAGTAAGAACTTTGTGATGCCTTACGCGTCTTTTCTTTAACAAGTCCTTTGGGTTCTTTGGGCCAGAATTAATGGCAACTCCTTTCCAACCAAATCCAAGAAACGAGAAGTGAAGAGATGCAAATAATATAGGATAAATGTAGGATCATAGAGTAAGCGTGAAGGCAATGATGGCAATGTAATGGTAGTGTAAAGGAATGTTCGACAATTGAGGTGCGTTGTGATATTGGATGATTATTGAAGTTCGCCGTTCAAAGATTCAAGTTCTACGTGTCGTGGATGAACATATTGGTGATCGATTAGAAGTTAAATGTAAAGCTGCATATCTTGTAGATAAAGACAAGATTATTACAGAATAATATAAGGCAGGATTGATTACTTATTATTATAATATTTGAAGATTAGGTGGTTCAATTATTGAGATAGGTCTGAATTATATTGTGTGTTGCGTATTGCGTCATCGTAGATTCTCTCATTAATTTATATATTTGTTCAATGATTGGATATCTTGAAAAAGTCATATTAAGATAATGTTTGAGTCTAGTTCTTACGATAACCCTACACCTCTAGCTCACGCTGATACTTCGAGAGATGTACGTCCAAGGGCGGGTTTATCACAACTTTATTAATACATACAATATTTTCACATACATATCTTAATTATTTGAGAAATTATGTTACTTTTCGTCTACTTCAGACACTAGGGTACTACTCTAGTATTCTAAGAAAGTTTTACTGTAATTAAAAATAAAATCGTCAATACCCAAACCTTTCTATTATAGAAATACAGTAACTATTCTTCATGCCTTTCAGCCATAGTCTTCATAAAGAATTTCATAAAAACTTTTAATTGAGATATAATTTCTGAAAATTACATATTTACACAAGAACTAATAAAAACAGCAGGCAAAAAAATACAAACAGATATAATAGCAAATATTGTTTCGCCACACATTCCCAACATATCCTGAGTCACACATAATGAAACTTAACTTTTGGCAAATGGTTGGAATAGTGCATGTATCATGCAGACAGAAATATAGTAAATCTCACTCTTTTTATAAAAATGTTTTTATTTTATTTTATTTTATTTATTTATTTTCATAACTCCTTATGATTTACCTTACATAGCATGAGCCTTACAGATGTAAGTGGCAACAACATTACCTAACTTAAATTTAAATACACACACACACACACACACACATATATATATATATATATATATATATATATATATATATATATATATATATATATATATATATATATATATATATATATATATATATATATATAATAGGTGGAATTCTTGGATTTAGACTTGCATCTTATTAACAATAATGTAGTCAGTAACATTTTTGACAAAAGAGATTCGTTTAAGTTCCATATAATTAAAATTCCCGTATGGAACAGTAATTTACATATATCAATTTACAGAAATATCATTTTGAATTTTTTATTTAGAAATGATAACTTAACTACCCAAAAAATAGATAAATACAACAATATAAAAAAAATTTTTCAATGTTGTTTAGATCATGAATACCCTTTTAATTTCTTGAGATCTTATATTCATCACAAATACATTAACCGTCTTGCTACTTCGAATTCCATATCCACCACACAACAATAGGTTTTCAAACTCAGCATGTTAGTGGTCTTGCTGTGAAGATTATATCATAACACTCATATCACAGTTTACATTTTTCCACACACATCTTAAACATCTTACACATTGTTGACAACCAACCAAATTAGAGCCTAGCAAATTTACATTTTTGACAATCAACCAATTCAAATTTTACCATATTTGATTGTCGTCATTTTATACTTGTCTTTGCTGGCTGGTTTAAAAGTCAGCTCAAAAGATGTGTTTATGTTTTTTTGAAATTTTTTAACTTGGTGAATATTTGACTTTCATTAATGGCAAGATGCTTGTTTTTCTTCGTAAAAGCTTTGTGAGTAAAGAAATTTTGTTAAATTATTTTTTGAAAGATACTTTTCTTATGTAATTGTTCTTGTATTTTTCTACTTTTCTTACATAATTATTTTGTGATTTTGTGATTTTTCTGCATTAAGAGTTTGGGAGAGTTTGCTACATAATAGTAGTGATTGGTTTTATCATGCTCTCTGAGTTATACTTTCTCTAAAAATTTGTTTATATTTTATTTGGTTTTCCTACCGAGTTGCAAAGGGGGAAGGTGGGCGCCTCCAAACTAGTTTAACCCCACTTATTCGGTCCTAACTCCGAAATTGCTTTCTGACTCGCTAGGTTCTTCTTTTTTGTAGTTCTTTTATTTCTCTATAATTTTGTTCTTCATGTTCATCTTTCATATTTTTATTGCGCTATTTCTTGTTATGTTCTTTATCTATTATTTCTTGTTTTTGATAAATAATACATATTTTATATATATATATATATATATATATATATATATATGTGTGTGTGTGTGTGTGTACGTTTAAAATCTATATATATAAAGGAGAGAAAAACGACTCACATTCACTCACTTATCACCATATCTCTGAAACTATTAGTCTCAAAGACTAGAAATTTGGCAGGAATGTTCATTTTATAAAGTAGTGATAATATTCTAAGAACAAATAGAGAAAATTGGACTCGAAGGGGCGTTGCAAGGATTTAAGGAGCGTATTAAATACATATTACTGTTTTTAAACTATTAAATCTAAAGGCTTAAAATCTGCTAAGCCAATTTCTTTCATCGAGTAGAGATCCTTTACAGAAAGGCCTTTTTTTGGAATTCAATCCTCAAGGAGGGTTGGGAGGAGATTTGTGGTGTTATAAATAAACAGTCCTATTTTTTAACAGTTAAACCTACAAACTTTAATTTTATTTTATATTCTTTCGCTTCATTTTTCTTATTTTAATCAAAGCTTTCAGTTTTTGAAACATGATTATTTTATTATAGAATACTGAAAAAATTAATAAAACACCAAACTCTTTAAATTTGAAACCTTTTCAATTTTCCAACCACTAAAAATGAAAAAAAATTAAGCTTCATCAAATCATTTGAAACATTTTCTTAACACTTTAATAAAAATAATAACGAAAAAAAAAACTAATTAAGATTTATTAGTTTTTTTTTTTTTTTTAGATTTCAAAGCCCAAGTGTTCAGGGAAGTTTAAGCACAGTGTGCATAGTTACATATTGTTAAAATACACAGAATTATATTTGAATTTTAAGTGCTTGAACTTCAGTTTACATCAAAGACAACATGAATGAAGATTTTCACACATTTTTTTATAACTTGAATGTTTGAATAAATGGTAATCAAAAATATTCGGAAACATTTACAGTAGACATGTATGCATATAAATAAACATAAAAATCAATTTTAAATTCGAGCTATTGAAAAACATTCGAATTATATATTGTTCAAAAATATCTATTTATACAAAATTCTCAACATTTATCTTTTTAAAGGCTAACTGAATAAGTAATTAAAATCTGGATATTTTTTGAAATCTCGACCTTATAAAGCTAAAAATTTTATGTTAGAAATTCCATTTGAAATTTCGAAAAAAATGAATCGCGCAGTTAAAAATTATTTACCATAGGTTTTAGCAATTGTTTGAGTATAATAAAAATTTCAAATTTTATTATATAGCTTATTTAGTATTTTTTAATATTTTTCAAAGATTTCATACAATTCTGTTGAAAACTGCATGCTAAGAGCAAAAAATATACTAAAAAATTGAGGATTATACAATTACAATAAATTCTTACATGGAAGCAAAACTGAGAAGCTAAAGCGTAGGAATGAAAAATTTTGAGTATATCTGAGGTAGTTTTCGAAATATTTATTTTAAAGTTCTGAAAAATTGCGTGCAGTATGTTATACTTAATATTAATTAAATGGTTAAAATAAAATGTTAATATTAGTCATGTAATTGTTTGATGACACATTCATATACTAATAAAAATTATCATGGTCATTAATGCGAATGTCAAGAATTTTATGTAATTTTAAATTCAGACATTAAGATATTGATGTAGAAAATATAAAACGACCATCTAAAATACATGAAAAATGCAGTCTGCTATAAAATGATCTTGACTAACAAAATCCGGCATTTTCACTTACTATGGCAGAGCCGGCTTAGTCAGGGGCGATCTGGAAAAACAGAGAGAGAACCGCGGTTTTGATGGATGCCGCTCTAGCTTTTAAAGTTCCCAGGAAAAATTATATATATATATAAATTACAAATGCAAAAATAAATCTTGTATTTTTCGATACATTTTTATAACAACGAATTGTGGAATTGGCTTCCAATGCATTGTTGTGTTTGACTATATGTAAGGTAACCAACCCTACTTTAGATAGATTTGTACTACTTTTTCGTAACCGTATTCCTTTTAAAATTAATTCGTGCAGTCGAAATACACCTTTTGCACCCTTAAAAATTTATGTAAACTATAACGGTTAATTTTAATTTATGCAACGTGAAATGTTCATAACTAATCATTTCCGTCTAAATAGTTTACATGAAAAAAAAGTTTGGACTCCCTCATTCATTAGGGATTTATATAAGATTCTAACATTAAATTTTATTTTTCACCGAATAAGATCGAGTGGTAGTTTATCGTGCTTCCACACCACAGGTCTGGGGTTCTCTTAACGGGCTGCGCAAGGTCGACTCTGCCTTTCATCCCCGCTACATTGGGTCGAAAAATGAGTACCAAGCTTGCTTCGGGTTTTTAATCACTGAAGGTCTCTGTTCAGACAGACCACCAAATCGGGACATCTGTTCATGCACCTCAGCGTCCAATGGTCACGTGTATTATGATGAGCACAGTAGTTCCTGGGCCTCATGGATTGTTGTGCTTCTGAGTTTGAGTCTTTAGTTTGAGGATTACCTCACTTTGGGGATACCCCTTAGATAAACATGTATTTCCACTCATTTGCAATTAAACATTTTTCTTTCAATTACGTTGATTTCAGAAAGAAGTTTGATTTTTCAAATATATTTGCTTAATAACATGCATATTTGTGTATTATATTAAAAATTTGATCAATCCAAAATTACATGTTTTTAGCTCCTCTAAAAGCTTTTAGGATTTTACAACTGATCTTACAATCCATATACGTTTTATAGTAGTATATTTAAAAATAATAAGGACATTTTTACGACTGTGTGAGCTGTTATGCCTCGTTTATAAATATAAAATATTGCATTCAGCTACAGTTTTTAAAATGTACAGAAATTAGTGGAGAAACATGATACTTACATATTATGAATATTTTTGACTGCAGTAAGATATATTTATATTTCAGTTTCTTTACAATTTGAATAGAAGTTGTAAGCCACATTTTGGAATAGTTTTATATTGAGTATAAACCCATAGGCTGTTTAATATTGTAAAGTGTTTTACTTTGATACCAGCACACATTAAATTAAGGCTCATTTGCAGTTATATGATCAGCTTCAGTGATATTTAAATTTTATAAAATAGTCTACACGTACGAAAACATTCTTTCACAAGCGCACATCACATCTCTCTCATACTATATCTTCCCTACAGCAGGAAATATTTGTGTATACTGAAAAATTTAATACAGGATACATTTCCAAGTGTTAAATTTGTTTTTAAAATTTGGTATGAATACATTGTGGAACTGTCGGTTAACTTCACTGAACAAAATTGTTTTAAGTGTACTGTTTTGAAATACAAGATTAATTAGGGAGAACTTTTCTCACAATAGAATTTGTAATGACTGAATTGTTTGAAAATGTAGTTATCGATGTGTGACATTTTTCCTTCTAATAACAGAAAAAGAAAGATAAGAAATTTAACTTGAGTAGAAAATGGTTAGAAGTACTGTCATGCGCATTTGAAGAAGTATATCCTCCATTAAAATTTAAAATTATTGACTGAATGTGTGTTATGTCCATCACAAATGCCGATGTAGAAAAGATATTTTTATTTAATACAAGGAGTTCGAAAAGGAGAGCATTAGGAATGAAAATTTAGATTTTTCTGAAAAATATTCAGTTAACATAAAAATATCATTTATATGATTTAAATTTAAATAAATTAAAAGTATTGAAATCATTTTTTATGTTATTCTAAATTAAAAATATAATTGAATAGAGAAATACCTGTTTTATTTCATAAATATATGCACCAATAATTGTCTTATTGTTTAAAAAAAATAGGGCCTTTATACCCTTTTTTACCTCATAACTTTTTTTTAAAAACAAGAAAGTGAGCGCGTTTTCTTACTCTCATATTCAAAAATGAATACAGGATGCTTTTTTCTAGTTATAATTGCAATACCAAAATATTTTTTTTTTAATTTTTAAAAAATGACAGAAAAATAAATTTTGTTTGCAGAAAATATAAATATTTTTCAATTTTTGACACGCCATTTATTTCATGTTTTTTTATCCTGCATTTTAATTTAATTTTACTGTGACTGAATCTATGGGGAAAACTTCAGAGTGGAACTACGGTTTTCATACAAGATTGCCCAAGGCAACAACAGCTAGCTGTAAACAATTGCTGTCCTGGTTCTTACTGATTAAAGACGCCGAACCAAGTCATAAAATTGTCCCCTTTCGACCTCCCAAGTTTTAAAAGGGGGAAAGAATTGAGGTCTGTTGCATTTTTGAAGGGAATAGCAATATAAGAGTAAAACATTTTCGGAATAACTTTTCAGGAGGAAGATATCCAGTTAGAGGGTTAAAAGGAGGTAATTGCCTATAACGCCCCTTAATTCTCCACAAAGCCTCTTGGGGTCGATTTTCAAAAAACCCATTATGTAGGGGATCTGTACTCTAAGAAGTGAATCCGCTTACCACGTCTACGTCTTACGTCTAATAGGTTAAAAATGGAAATGATTATCTATAACGCCCCTTAAGCCCCCGCATCGCCACTTAGGAAACGATTTTCACAAAACCCATCTAATAGCGGATCTCTACTCAATGAATGGTATCAGCTTACTAAATTTTGAGATTTTACGTCTACTAGTTTAAAAAAAGGAGAAAAATTGTCTATAACGCCACTTAATTCTCTACAACGCCACTTGGGAGTCGATTTTCACAAAACCCATTCTGTATTGGATCTGTACTCTATGAATGGAATCCACTTAATAAATTTCAAGACTGTACGTCTAATAGTTTAAAAATAGAAATAATTATGTATAACGCACCGCGCCCTCAACGCCCCCTTGGAGGTAGATTCTTCGTAAAAATCATTACGTAGGGAATCTCTACTTTATCAAAGAAATATGTGTACCAAGTTTTACGACTGGACATCTAATAGTTTATTAATGGAATTAATTATCTATAACGCTCCTTAAACCCCCAAAACGCCCCTTGGGGCTCAAACTTTGCAAAATCCGTTCTTAGCTGACGTCTATTCAATGAAAGGAACCTACATACCAAATTTCAAGTCTGTAGGTTATATAGTTCCGGAGATATCGTGATTAGTCAGTGAGTCAGTCTGTGAGTGAGTGAGTGAGTCGCTTTTCTCCTTTATATATATAGATATTTATATACTGCTCAAAACAATTAAAGGATGATGTAAGTTTTATATAAAATAAAGATATAAGCGAATTTTTTTTTTGCCGAAAATGGAAGAACAGAATCACAAATGCAAATTTTTCTGATTTTCAAACTGTGGATTATGCAAATTTTGAGTTCGACATGAAAAACGTCGCTTCAGCGGCAGCGAATGAAATGTGACTTTCAACTGAAATGAAGACAAGGATGATCGGCATTCAGTGACTGCTTTGTTTCGATGAGTACGATGTCTCAGCGAAGTCATTTAACCGATTAAGAAGCTTGGAGAGTTGTAGGTAGGTTAGAAAGGTGCCAAACTCAAGCCGAAGTAGCGTAAGCCATTGGAGTGTCACAAAGTGGGATTTCCAGGATGTGGAACCGTTTCTTGGAGACTGGAGTGCAGGCCGAAGACCAAGACAAGGTCGTAGACGGGCAACAACGCACAATGAAGATCGTTATTTAGTGTTAACGGCTCAGAGACACCGAAATATGAACGCTATTCTTCTCCAACAACACCTTCGCTCGGCTACTGACCCCACGGTTTCAACTCAGACTGTTCGAAACCGGCTCCATGGTTTAGGTCTATATGATCGCCGACCGATGGTATGTGTTAGACTAACATCAAGGCATCGTCGCGACCGCAGGGAGTGGTAAACAGATCATGAGAACTGGAGGAGAAATGAATGGAGCAATGTTCTTTTTTCTGGCGAGTCCCGTTTTTCTGTTCATCCGAATAATAGGCGTATTTTCATCTGGAGGGCGTGTGGCAGTAGGAATTATGCTGCGTCCGTGCACGAAAGTGTCAGATTTGGAGGTGGGGGAGTGTTGGTGTATGGTAGCATCTCCATTGACGGGCGCACAGACCTCTACATCATTCGAGATGGACCTCTGACTGCTCGCTGATATAGTCATGAGATCCTCAGACCTATTGTACTCCCTTACGCTGCAGCAATCGGAGATGACTTCATTTTAATGGACAATAACTGCAGGCCACATCGTGCTAACCTGGTGGAGAATTTCCTTTTCGAGAAAGGAATCCTACGAGTGGAATGGCCAGCGAGTTCTCCAGACATGAATCCAATAGAGCACTTTGGGACTCTCTAGGAAGACGAGTTGCTGGCCACCAACCACCCCCACAAGCTCTCCAAGAACTGGAAAAAGCTCTTCTGGAAGAGTGGGACAGAATACCCCAACTCGTGATTAATAGCCTCATTGACTCCATGCCTCAAAGGTGCTCAGCGTTGCTGGCCGTCCGTGGAAACCATACCCCTACTGAAAATCATTTCCTTTGAAGAAAACACCTTTTCTTATTCTTTTTCTCATAAGCGCAAATTGTGTTTTTTTTCCTTTTGTACACAAATGCACAATAAAATGCATTTTTTCTGCCAAACATGTGTAATTTATTCTCATATAACCTACTACGCCTGTGGACCATGTATCAATCAGCTGAAAAGTTTCCCAGCCCTAAGATCCACCTAAAACCGCAATATCCTTTAATTATTTTGAGCCGTATATATATATATATTAAATCTATATCTTATTAAAACTAAACAAATATGTGTGTGTGTGTGTGTGTGTGTGTGTGTGAGAAAACTTCTCTATTTTTTTAAATTCGAAAAATTTGGAATTTCTTTTTTTTCTTCTTTTATTGTTCTAGCAATAGTATTTTTTTTAAAAGTTCATTTGAATGTGAATACGATTGTGCACCAATTGTCTCCTTTAGAATTACGTTCCTCCAAAATGTTTTAGTGTATCTGTATTTATTCTCAACAGTGTCTCCCTCATCTAAATCTGGAACGATTTCAGTGGACGATTTCACTTCGGTCATACATTTCTTCGTTTGATTCTTCCATATCATAACTGCGAATAGAATTTCTTCATCCGAAAATACTGTTGTACTATGTCTGTTAAATATTTTATCTATTAAATTACTTAAATATCACATTCCTTCATCATAATTACAATAATACTCCATAGCATGAGGAAGTTTTAAAACATGATCGTGCATTCTGAACTGTAATGGCGATTCACGCGCAGTGTATGACGTACTCGGAGAGGCGGTATCCAAAAATTAAATTTAGAATTCACCTACAAGCTTAAGCCCTTCAAAGGATATGACCTTTATCAGTAGCTACACGAGAAACTATTTATTTTCCGAAAAAGGTTTAGAGGGAACGTTGAAAAAAGTTAGACGGTAAGTATGGCAACCCTGCGCGAGAACTGCCGGGCTAATTCCCAACGGGCATCATCATTTGTAACAAAGCAAAAAAAAAAAAAAATGCGTATAACTTTAAGATTTTTAAAACTATTTCACTCCCAGTTTGTGAAAAAAGAAGTAATTAAATTTGCTCATATCAATGAATAATTTTTAGCTGTTTGCAAAGGGAATATTTATTATTAAATTTTCATTCACTTGCCAAAATCTTTACAGAAATAACAGAAAAAAATTACATACTGTGCAATTTTCTATGGAACACAGATCAGTAGCTAATTCTTCAATTTAAAAAAATAATTATATTTGATTTTATATTAAGATATAATAATATAATTAGGAAAATGAAAAATCTTTAGATGTTTAAAATAAACAGATTAAAACGAAATAAATGAACATAAAAAAGTACTGGGCTTACATCAAATATGAACCTGAGGCTCCACTTGCAGCACAGCTAACTGCGACCACGCAGAACAATTTCATTAAATGTTTTCTAGATATATTTTTTAAAAAAAATTAACTACCTCTACACTATAGATAACATTACTGGGGAAAATAATGACTGATTAATAATTAATTTTGGTACTTACGTAAAATACTAACCGTATTGACGACATTATATGAAATGAAGCCTACGGTTGTCAATTCAGCACGTACGACGCATGTAAAAAACGCATGTATCTTGAAAGTTGGCATTGTTGTGATAGTATGTATAAGTACCTTCATTTACAATTAATATATTTCTAATTAATTGCACTTTTTCAGAATTTTATTCCTCATAAATTATTTCCTGAAATTCCCATTGTGTGGCCATTTTGGCGACTTATTGTTTCCAGAAAAAATTGGAAAAAGTATTAATTATGTATGTTTGATTATCAGTTTATAATTGAACTAAGATATTATGTATGCAATATTTAAAAAACTCTATCCAGTGGATTAAAATTAAAATTTAATGAAACATTGTGTTTTGTGTGTAAAATATAAATAGAGGGATGCTGTAGTAATATAAATATTGCTATAGCTGAAAACAATTTTAATTTAAACATATATTCACTTAGATAAATTAGATAATTCTGTTAAGTTCGTTTGGAATATTTTGACATGTTCCGTATCGAACGGATATTTTTAGTTGAACAGCTGTCGAGCACACTCGTCAACACTGTATGAACATACTTTTTACTCTTGTTAAATTTACTATATATATCATATCTCGTTCAAAATATGATTATTCGCCAAGCATTTGAAGTCACCTGTCATTAAAGCTGACAGTAAAGAAGCTATAGTGGAATTGTGAATATTAATCGGACACTAGTGCGAATAAGACTTGAATATCTATAGAGATATACGTACAAATAAATATAATTATATCAGCAGAAATTTATTATCTGAAACTTTTTTGTAATATTAGTCCGGACGTTTTGAGCTTACTAACTCAGAATTCCATTAAAAAAATAAAAACTAAAGGTGCATCTAGAAGGAAGCTTAATCGATTTGTAGAATTGCGTACAACTGCGTAGTTTTTGTTAATTTTTTGCGGCTTATTGAAAATCGAAACTATTGAATTTAGCGATCAAAAAACAGATTCTATCTCGGAACAAGTTTTGTGGAAAATATTTTTCTAATAATAATATTATGTTAGAAAGTTCCGTTCAATCTTAGCTTCGCGTCAAGACGGATAATAACAATGAAGTTTTACCTGTAGTAAGTTATATTGCTAAATTAATATGTTCAAAAGGTTAAGAAATCCCATTTTCTTTTTCAAAAAGAAATTATTTTTACCTTGACAGAAGAATAACAAAATATCCTCAGAATGAATGGAGGAATACAATTAGATATAACTTCGCAGAAAGCATTTTTTAATTGGTTTAAGAATGATAGAATAAAAAACCAATTTTTTTTTTTTGCTTTCAACATTCTTATTACTTTAATGTTCTATATTATAAATAAGGAATTTTCTCCAAAAATTGTCATATTTATTTAAAAAAAGACATTTTTAAATGCTGCAGTTATCAAATGAATATAAAATGTAAGATCATTTTAATTTTTGATTAAATGTTATTTTTTTACTTGATTTCAAGTCCAATATGTATGAAAATGAATAACACATGCAAGGATTGAGGGATATTTTTTTAAAATCTTACACCTTAAAAAATATATGCAATATGCTATGTATTTTATATGTTTAAGTTCTTTCAAATTTAACTTTCTCTGAATCTTTAATTTTTTTCTTTAAATTGTTCTCCTTTAATTTACTTATATGATATATTTTGATATCATTTGAAGTTTTAAATATATTTTCCCCATTTACTGCAACTCGACATTTTTTACATAGTTGTTTCAATTAATTTTTTAAATTATTATATTTCGCTATATTGTAGAGAACTTTGTTTGATATTTTCAATTATATTTTTTGCAAGGAAATATTACTCATAATAATAATTTAACGTCAAGTCTTTTGCTAAATTTAAGGAACCAAGATATTATAAAAATATAACAAGCATACACCGAAGAGCCAAAACATTATGAACACTTACTCAATAACCAGCTCTACCAATTTCTCTCAACAAAACAACTGCAATTACCCTTATCATGCATACCGCAAGTTCTAGGAAGATAACTGCTGATAGATTGCACCAAATGTCAAATTAGTGGTCACGTAAAATAGAGATATTTCGACATGATGATCTTTGATTTCTGAGTCCTCTTTCTATGAAAACCCATATGTGCCTTGCCCGATTAAGATCCGCGATGTTAGATAGCCAGTATGTTATTTGGAATTCATATTTATAGTCTTCGAACTTTTTTAACACAGTTTTAGTAATTTGACATAGAATGCTGTTCTGATGGAAGATTATATTTACACTTGGGAGAAAAACGCCATGTAAGAGTACATTTGATCCGTAATAATGCTCAGTTAGTATAAAACTTTCACGGTCCATTCTATCAGAGCGAATCATCTCAGAGTCCTCCATGGGGACGTTCTACAAAGCATAATATTGTCACTATCAGTCTATGTACATGGAAGGAGAAACTGTTCTACTATAGAATACGGAACATAATGACACAACCAGCAACTTAATGAATGAGAATCGTGATTCATCCAACCAGGAAACTATCTTCTACTTATTAATGAACAAGTCTCAATGTTTCTGGACCTACTTAGGTTGTTTAGTTGGCAAAGTTGGTCTAGTTGGCAATGACACTTGGTCAACAGAAGTCAACTAGAGGGATGTTTGCTGTTCAGTCGCTTATTCAACAGTATCCGCTGAAGTTTGCTTTCTGAAACACTTGCACTTGGACCTACATTGTATTGGGCTCTCTGCTGGGCCACTATTTGTCTCCGATTTTTGTTAACTAAACGGTAAGCCTCCAACGTAATATATTTTTGATGATACGGGGAAATCCAATAGCTAGATATTGACTTTTGGTTTCAATGTTATTTATCTACTTTGCATAAGTGCTAATAACAGCAGAACACGAACGACAAAACAGCCATGATGTTTCCGAGATACTCATTTTGAATATCCGGGACATTACAATCTGACATCTTTCTAATTCGCTTAGGCCAGCCCACTTTACAATCATACGTAAAAGTAAGTACAATATAATGGCAGCTTACCTACTGTAGAAGCAGTTGAATACCATTATCTCTTAAACACGTAGTTTACACGTTATCCAGACGAGTTAATTGAAAACTATGACGGTGTTCATAATGTGTTGGCTCTACGGTGTATATGCTTGGTACTAAGACAATGCAAAATGTTTTTTGAACATACGCATACATACACTGGTTTTCAAAATTATAATAAATTTTGGGTGATTGATAATTGATAATTTTTGGGTAAGATAATCTAAAACTGCTGGGAAGATTTTAATAAAATTTGAAATATATATTGTGTGCTAAAATAATGCAAAAAAAGTAATCTTTCAATAGTTAATATACACATGTATGAATATGCGTAAAACTCATTAAAGTCGGAAATAATGAAACAGCAGTTCTGGAATATAATAAAAAGATTGTTTGAATGAGTATGGTCCCACCTTTCAAATAATCAGGCCTTACACACAATGATTTTATCACGCCATAAAATAAGAGAAATTTATGAGTAAATGATTCCAATGAAATGAGTATTGATTCTACAGGAAAATGCTATTTTCCAGTGGCAATTAATCTCCCTCATTCAGGAAACTATTTTTCGGACATTGGATGGTTCTCGAAAGGGGTTTCTGAGTTACAATTACCTTCGCCAGAGCGTCACAGTCATGTTCTATACAAATGAGGACCGGTGACCTAACTAGCCAATCCATTTAGCGAATATCCTCACTTTCCAGAAATTCATCAACTGGATGAGTTCTATGAGGCTAACGTTATCATCCAAAAAATACTGCACCCGTGAAAAGGATAACATATGGCTCCAAGACCTACTCCATATACCTCGCAGCAGTCACATTGCAAAGACATTGAAGTGTACGTATCAATCCAATGTAATGCCTTCCTAGACCATCATGTTTCTACTATAATAAAGGTCGATTTCTGGAACATTGGGCATGTAGTGGCTCCATGGTTTTATCTATACATTCTTGGGATTCTTTCATTTGCTGGCTAAACAAACCTTCCAACTTCGATGAGCTTTATGCGCGAGGACATGCGTGTATTTTTTACTATTAAATGTATATTTTATTGCACAATATCAACCCTATATGCATACCAAACTTTAATAAAATGTACCAAGTACTTCTGGAGATATTAGTATATACATATACTAATATCTCCAGAACAGACGTTTAACAGAACTGTTGTCCAGAACAGACTCCAGGACAACAGACGTTGTCCTGTACACCCATCTTAAATTCAAAAATTCCAAATTTTTAAGAATAAGCTTTAACAATCTGGACCGTTTTGAGTATAATTTGTATTAAAAAGTTATTACAATGTAATTATGTGCCAAGTTGTATACTTCTGGGTTGCTTAGAAGTGAAACACACCCAAACTATTTCCGATAAGAAATAATTTTAAATAAAAAAGTTAAATAATAATTGTAATCAATTGGCTACACAAATAGATTTGTAGGTTAGGATACTTGTTGTCAACGCACATGTAAATTAATTAGAAAATCATGTAAAATACTCACTTCAATTGCATACTACTTTTGTAGAATGTATAGTTTTTTATGCACACTTCAAAACTTTTCAAACACTAATTACAACTGAATGTAATAATTTAATAAACACACGATTTATTTCAACAAAATAATAACACGAATTGACAAAATATTTTCCTGAAATGATCACAGCACCAACTGTCGGGACAAACTTGAATTATAATAAAATAATTTTGAATATTCTATACTGCGATCGTAGCGCAGTCTGCCAAATCCAATGTAAAACATTCCAAGATAAACAATTTATCAATAAAAAAATAATTAAATAAAAATTTCTAAGCCGAATTATAAATCTAAACCATTCTCGAGTCCACTGGAACAGACAAAAACTTTCATTAAAATAGGTCCAGCCGTTTAGGAGGAGTTCAGTTACATACAAACGCACAGAAGAACTACATAGATAAAGATTATTTGAAAAGATATTAATTAAAAACGCTATAAAGCGTGAATCGTCTGCATTTTCGTAACATTAAATACCGGGTTTGGCCAGTTTGGCTGAAAATCAGTTTTCGATGGCAACTTACGTCTTTTTCAATTCTTACTATTAGCTCACGATCTCTATACATATTTTATTTGTTTGTTTGTGTATTTATTTATTTATCTTGGTGGAATTTTAGTCGTTAATAAAATACATTTTAAAGCGCTCATTTGAGCTGAAATGTAATATACATGATTATTCTGGATTACAATGTAATAATTTTGTTATAAATTATAAAAATTAATTGATTAAAACTAATTATTTAAAAAAAATTACAAATACAGCCACTTTGGCGACTTAGAGACCCTTTTGGCGACTTATGTCAAAATTTGAAAATATTTTTCTTTCACGTGTTAAAGCATTCCGTAGAAAAAAAAATTTATATACACGATTGTTTTGGATGACAAAACGATACTTTAATGATAATTAATAAAAATTAATTACCACTTAATGTTGTGATTCTGTCATATGTATATACGTATTTATATTAATTGCAACTATTTAATAAAAAGTAGCTAAAATAAATTTTTCTTGGTTGATCTAAGTAGGAATTGATTTTAATTTTTTTATATTACTTGTTGATAACAATAGCGTTGTTACAACAATGCAGGTGAATGTTGAGTTGTATTGTTTAAATGTTTTTAATAAATATATTTTTAACTAATTGCGATATAGGACTGAATTGTGAATCTAAACCTTTCTCGAATTTACTTGAACTTACAAATAAAATTTCATCGAAATCGGTCCAGCCGGTTAGGAGGAGTTTAGTGACAAACCCACGCACAGAAGATTTTTATATATAAAGATATATATATATGATGAATCCCCAACCCTTCAAGTGTCAGTTGGGAAAAACTTCCTACCAGAACAACTCAACCCATCTACCGCATAAGGTATTGACTTCGACTGAAGCAGACGTACGGGGACCACGTGAATTAGCAACGCACTGGCTCCTGATCGACGCTGAAATATGACTCGTTTTGTCATGGCTAAGAGTACAGACTGCTTTGCTGAACATTAGCAGTAAAATATATGATAAACTGGTGCTTGTAGCATTTTTCGAGTTATTCTAAGAATTACTTCAATACATATATATATATATATATATATATATATATATATATATATATATATATATATATTAATAATAAAATTAAGAATCTATTTTGAATACACTTTTTGATAGTTTTCAATTAATGTTTGTAAGAATGTGCTTCTCGGACAATTCATTCGAAAAATATTCGTAATTCTTTTGCACAGAATAAAGAAATAAAGGAAATTTCTAAACATATTACTTCACGTCATATGACTAAATATACGTTTAAACAAAGTGAATTCACATTTTCCCACTCAGTTAAGGGGAAGATAAAGAAAAACTATTTACGAATTGTGTAGTTAAAATTTTGCTTAAAACCCACCTATTGTGGCCCCTCCCCTTCCCATCTGTCTGTCCATTACTTTTCTAAAAGAATGTCAAATGCCCCCATCCCGCATACCTTATAAATTCTCTCCTGAGTTTCCTTTTAAAAATGAGGTATTGGAAATTGATGTGTTTCAGAGGTTTTTTAAAAAAAATGAAAAATTCACTAATGAGTTTGTAGGCATTAAATAAAGTCAGTTTTTTTGCTTAAAACAATTTAAATTCTCAATTAGAGCCAGGATAATAGCTTTACGACGTTTATTTTGAGGATTGAGCAGAAAAGTACACTAGAAGCTTTCCAACGCTTAACTTTTAAAATAATTTTCTCAAAATTATGAACTTTTATAAAATTTCGTCGACGATAACTCCAGCTTCTCAAACTTTGTACTCCTGCATATTTTTATTTCCAATAAACTGTCACTTTTTTTATACAAAAAAACTGAGAAGAACGTACAAAAAATTAAACAATCATCATGCACAACTGTAAAGATAAATATGCATTAATGCATTTCACACAAATAATCATCTATAACTTTTATAAAGGAAGCAAACTTAAAATTAAAACGAAGATACTTTATTAATTGAATTAAAAAAAACTACATAAAATAGGCAAGCTTTCTGTGTTCTATAATTTTTTATAAAACTCTTGACATAGATAGTTTTGTGTAATATTCTAGTTAGTGCATGCTTATAATGCCTGAAAAAAAAGGGGACAAATCACTCTGACAGCTGTTACTTCTTTATTAGACTATTCAATATGAGGACAGTAGTTCGCCCCATTTTGAAGACAAATATAAGAAGGTACACAAAATAAGATTTGAACACATATACACACAAATGTAAAAAAATCTTAAACCTGAAAGGATATTACAAAAACTCATTACTACATAATTTTATAAGTTTCTTTAGAGATTATAATATTTTTTCTGTCAAAAAACTTAGAATACATTTATTATAAAATATTATATATTTATAATGATTTTTAATTCGTTACTTTATTAGAAAAACAATAAAAAAATAAATATCTTTTTTGATAGACCAGACTGCGCAGTAATTACATACTATACATCATCTTAATGAAATTTATCTTCTTTGTAAGATGAAATAAGCTTTGGACATGTCAAAGCATGTATTTTGTGTTTCTGTGCTTTAATAATTATTATATTTAAAAGTTCTGGTAAATTTTACTAAGCTCTGGATTTTTTTATTTAATACAAAAGCTAAATTCATTAATAAGGAGTGTGTAATACAAACTAGCTGACCCCATGTTTGGAGCAAAAATTCCAAAAGCTTTTTCTAAATTGCGGAAGGAGACAAAAAATTAAAAAAGAAGCATTGTGGATAACCTCTCTTTATCCCAGCGTGCTGAATATTGGAAGACTCCACAGGTGGTGGTACGATAGAACCTGAAGCATGTAAGGAGAGCTACAATGCCATTCAGGTAACTACAAAGATTAGAACAATGAGATACACGCTCATATATCCTGTCTTTGGAGATACTCCATTCCATTCCCCGAAAGCTTTGCCTTTCTCTGAATTGTTTCCGTCAATACTCCTCATAGGCAGAGTAAAAGCGGCTTCGCCACAATATACTCGCCAATCATTTATACCTTTCAGAGACTACATTTCACTCGAAGCGGCTATTGCTATACATCCTTTTGCACAGCTGTATTTGAAATATATCAAATAATACATCTTGCTTAATACAACCATCTCGCTTCACTCATTTCAGCTATTCAATTCACATACCTGATTCCTCTCAGCCGCGCTTGAAGCTATCTAGTTTTATTTCAATTATTATTGTTTCTCAGTATATTATGATGGAATTACTATTCCAGTTGTACCAAAGAAATTCGATTATTTTGGTATTTGCAGAACATTTGTGATTTCAGTGTTCGCATCTTGAGGGTTTTAAAAAAATGCCTAAAAGAGGAGATCTCTTTTGCCCGAAAATTGTACATTACTTTTAAAATTATTACCATTAATTTAAATATTATTGTTATGTGTGTTTATGTGTTTTATTTATTTATTTATTTATTTTTCTACCGTGCCCAAGTTGTAGCTGAAGTATGCCAGATATTAGTACAATTCTATATAAATATTCAGGTCGGTTTTTAGATGATGGTGACATAGCATGGATAAGCATCAAAGTTAACTTTCTATTTAAATAATAATTTTAGAAGTTTCTAAACATAAATACATATTTGTTTTTGCCAATATATTAGTATAGAATTGCAGCAGCAAATAAATTTAATCAAATATTTTTTTTCAGTTAACTTCTAATCAGATAACTTTACTTTGCCATTTAAAGTATTTTTTTCAATTAATGGAAATTATTGAATTGTTTAATTTTTATTTCGTAGCTTGTTAATCTATATTTTTTGCCGATAGACGCAGCATCTTCAAACAATATTAAAAATATTTCATAACAAAATGAGAAGAAAGAATATTCGTTTTTTCACTATCGAAACACTAAAAAAAAGTCTTCTAGATTTTTTTAAAAAAAGTTTTTCGTTATTTAAATATGATGATAGCATTTTTAGATGACTCAAATCAAATAAGTTACACTTTAATAATAAGTAACAGTTAATAATAGCCAATACAAAAAATCTTTAAAAATTGTGTGTAATTGTTACTTTATATAAATTAATTAAACCATTTATTAAATAGATATGGCGTTTTTAAAAATAATTTTACATAATTCTCAAGAATGTGTAATCATAAAATGACGGTTACATGAGAATAAATCCTCAATTTTACAAATGTTCTTTTTTATCACACTATGAACAATATTCAAATAATCTATAGTCGAATGCAAAGTCTATAGCAAAATTTTTTACAGTCCAATTGATGATATACATAAAAAGATGTTGAATAAACTTTAAGTACATAATCTGATGGACTAAATTACAGTCTCGTAATTCGCATATATAAAAATAATTACGCATATATTATAAAATTCTAATTATATTTATTAAATATAAACTCCTGTTTGTGAAAATTGCAACACCATGTAGGAAGCATCATAGTTGAATGAAATATAATACACGGTTGAGTGGTAATGGTACAAATAAGTGATTACGGCGCGGCATGGAGTTAAACAAATTTTGAATATCTGCCTGCGAAAGAGTATTCCATATTGTTTGTATGCGGAACCAAAGTTCGTCTGTCGAAGCAACAGGACGAAGATCACGAGCGAGACGCTGCCCAACTATATCCCACACATGTTCAATCGGTGACATATCTGGCGAATACGCAGGCCAAGGAAGAAGCTGTACCTGCTGCGAATGAAGATAGGATTTGACAGTTTTGGCAACATGTGGACGGACATTATCCTGCTGGAATACAGCCCCTGGCAATCCTTCCAGGAAAGGAATAGCTTGGGGCTGTAAAACTTCCTTTATGTATCGGGTACTGTTCAAATTGCCCACAATTCATAGCAATTGTGATCGTCCATGATATGCTTTGGCATTTCAGACCATAACTCCGGGTGTTCGTCCACTGTGGCGTTCGATATTGCACTCCGGAATATGCCGTTCACCGGCATAGCGCCTGACACGAATTTGGCCATCATGGTGCCATAAATTGCAGCGGGATTCGTCAGAAAAGATAACTTACTGCCAATCAGCACGCCAGCTCCTATGCACATTGTCCCATTCTAGCCGCAGGTGGCAATGGTTTTGCGTGAGAGGAATCATGTATAAAGGAATCCTTGCGCGCAATCCACTCTGCAGCAGACGTCTCCGAATTGATGAAGTACACAATGAAACACCTGTAGGTGTTGAGCACTGTGCTGCCAATTGTCTAGAAGAAGCTGTGCGGTCCGTCTGAGTCATTCGAACCAGGCGTCTGTCATCGCGAGCTGACGTCACATTTCGGGGTTCACTCCCGGAACACGCCCTTCGAAACACGCATGATTGTGCTGCTGTTACGCTGCACACGAGCGGCTACTGCACGATAAGACAATCCAGCTTCACGAAGGATGAAGATTCTGCCTCGTTCAAACTCCGAAATTTGCTCAAATTTCGCTCCCTTTCGTCGACGAGGCATAGTAAAGATTCAGTTAACGTTTACACTAGCATGTAACCACCGATAATCATACACACCTCACTACAGCCGTCTATTTATATTCGGTTCGATCCGCACTTCAGAGGGCGCTGCTCAGCATACGCATGGGATACCAGTCTGCAATTCTAATCATTTGCATATCATACCCTACTTTACATTTCCTGAAAATTTCACCTCACTCAAGTAGGTCCTTCGTGGTGTTGCAATTTTCACAAACAGGAGTTTATATATAGCCTAACGTGCACACACACACACGTATATATATATATATATATATATATATATATATATATATATATATATATATATATATATATATATATATATATATATATATATTTATATATATATATATATACATATATATATATACATATACATATATATATATACACATATATATACATATATATATATACATATATATATATATATATACATATATATATATATATATATATATATATATATATATATGTATAAATATGTACTATGTATAAAATATATCAACACACACGCCTATATACACATATAAAGTTTTTAAATTAGAGGGGGGGGTTGTATGTTAAATCTCTGTTAAGACCTGCCCTGTTCATGAAAGAATCTGACATTATGCAGTGGGAAATGCACATAAAATTTGATTTAGTTATTTATATTGTTTCTTAATTTAAATGTATTTGTTATCAAGAATTTGATTAAAAATATCGCTGAACGTGTGATCAATACAATTAGGATTGGGAGATCAGCATGTTCATTATGAAATTTGAAACATGTTATTTTCCAATAAATAGTTCCCCACTGCAAATTCAGAATAAAATCATTTTAATATTAAGAGGAATTTTTCCTTTTGCGAATCTTTAACTTATTTTTCCATCGCATTTAAAATTGTTATGTAACATAAACATTTTCATTGCAAATAACACATTGAGGTTGCCATACAAATTCTGTACATTTTATCAGAACTAGAGTAGTAAATACAATAATTTGTCAGTTTACATATGCATGCATATATATATATATATATATATATATATATATATATATATATATATATATATATATATATATATATATATATATATATATATATAGTATTAAATTTTCCTTCATGTGAACTAGTACTTTAGACAAGTGTTTCTCAAACTGTGGGGCGCACCTCCTTAGGGGCGTGATACCGGCCCGTTACAAGGGGAGCGCGTGTGTATCGAAAAGTCGAAAACAAAGAATTATTTAAAAAAATTAGGAATAAAATGCGCATTTACACTGATATAATACACTTATTAATATATCAGTACCACACACAATATGTTTCATAATTAATTTAACAGTGTTAAGTTGAGAACAATTTTAATAATTACCAGTGACCCTGTAGACATATCATAAAATTATATATACAAAGTAATACTTATATTGATAATGTGTATGGTTTACATTTAAAGTCGTACTGTGTAGCTTTACGTTAAAGTATATTATAACTGAATTCAAAACCTTGTTAGTGCAAGGAGAGGAGGCATGATGAAAATTGGGATTGAAAATTGTGTCGCAACTGTAGAAAGTTTGAGAAGCACTGCTTGAGACGAAGTTATATTTTACTTGTGTTTTTATTATAAATTTATAATTCAGAGTTTAGGATGTTATCAAAAGAAAAACTTTAATTATAACAAAACATGGGAGGAAGGCTAATATATATATATATATATATATATATATATATATATGTATATATATATACCTATATATATACCTATATATATACCTATATATATATATATATATATATATATATACCTATATATATATACCTATATATATATACCTATATATATACCTATATATATATATATACCTATATATATACCTATATATATACCTATATATATATATATATATATATATATATATATATATATATATATATATATATATATATATATACATAGATTAGATAGTTAAGTATCTCAAAATATACAAGACAGTTATTGTACTACCATGTATTTATTGATAAGCATTGCCAACATGTGATAACTTGTATTTTGGATATTATTAAAGATAATATTTTAAGAGCTGTTATATACATAAAAACACCAGTTTCATATTAGCTATTTTTAACTAATAATTTTTAATAGCAAAAGTACATTTATAAACTGATTATTTTAGATTTAAATAAATTTATTACATTTTCCACTATTAAATATGATTTATTTATTGTGATGTATTTAAGTATATATACTGTTTTAAAATACTTCCTGAAATTTATAAAAATCGAACTATTTAAGACATCACTTGTGAGGATATTAAAAAAATAATGAATATCGTTCATTTCTGAACATTTCTATAAAGTGTTAAGCAATTATGTAATAAATTGCAGAAACTTTTATATTATGAGGCATAATAAATATTTTTATGAATAACATAACGTTCACTAATCTGATCTTTGTTATATATAAGTTGGTTATATTATAAAGGCAATTTATAAAACATAAGCATTCATAATACAGACATTTAAAACTATGATAATGCAGATAATGTATTTATTTCGATGCTCATATGTGTGGTTATTGTGAGTAGCGAAGCTGTTATTTATGCAATTTTGAATTTACTATGCGTTACTAGTCTTATTTTTTTATGATTTAGTGGCACATGTTTCTTTGTGATTATTCGATTATTTCTATTTGTCATTTTATATATGTTGTCCTTGTGAATTGTTTGGTGACCCATATCTCATTCGATAATTATTTGTTCGGAACATGAATTTAATTGTAGTTGTTAGTATAGTTGATTTTTTTTTTTTTTCTCTCTCCTTTCGCAACGTTTAAGGGCAGTCGGAAACCTCTATACCGACAATGTTAAATTGGCTGTTTTTCGAGGTACATTTTCTCAAAATCTGTTATATGTACATGCTTGAAATTTTTCATATAATTAAAATACACATTTCTCATTATACTCAAATGAGCTTTTAGCTAATTTTGAATTTTTCATAATTTATAAAATATTTTATCAAACATAGTTTACGTTAACCCGTTTTTCACATAAAAAAAATTTGTAAAAATAAATTTTGGGGTTTTTTACAAAAGCTCATTTCAGTATATATTAGCCATCATTATAAATATATCATAAAAATTTACATACCTGTGAACAGTAGTTTCTAAGAAAAGGAACATCTAACATCAAAAATTGACATTTTGAGAAAAATTGATTTTAACGTATAATTACTTTTTAGTTAAAACATGCCACCTCCATATTCTAAATCATCAGCATTTTTTAGTAGCTCATCATCTTCTTTCTTCCTTTTAAGTCTTTTTTCCTTCCTAACTTCCTTTGTTTTTTGTAAACAATAGTAGTTTGCTCGTAACAGCCTCTGTTTGTCGAGGCACTCCATCGCCTGTACCGTGTAATCACCAGGCTCAATACACATTTTTCTCAAAATTTCTAGTTTTGATACATTCCCCATATTAAATGAGGAAACTGCATCATATGTACCCAGTGACAAAACTTCTAATTGTACAAATGTTTTCTTCGGTACACGAGACCATATTACATTATTTACACTTTCGTTAGGATTTTGCGTACCTCCATGTAAACACTTTTTAGCAATTCTGGATTAGCTAAATCCCTAAAAACAGGTCGCATGGCCTCCACAACATCCACAGGTAAACTATTTTTGTGATGATAAGTCTCCCCAAGCAATTCTGCTTTTTAAATTTGCACCACGTATCTGAATCAGAGGGACAAAATCCATGCTGAGGTTTTTCATCGGTTGATAGCTTGTGTAAAAATATTGCCCATATGGCTTGTTGCATGTCCTTCACGCTAGACAAATTTCTGCGGATAGCTAGACCATAATATGCTTGCAGACGGTCGATTTCTGCCTCTGTCAATCTATTTCTTCCGCATAAAGGCTTTCCGTCAGAAAGTTTTTGACCTCTCATCTTAGTTTTCAAGCGTCGAAGACGTGTCCCCATTCTTTTCATAACATGACCTATGCATTCTAATTTCTCGACAGAGCAATGGTCACCATATACTTTGTTCTCGACAATAGAAGTAAAAGCTTTAGAGTCCCCATCTCCTAAATATTTTGTGTACCGAACATTGTAGAGAGACTGGGAACGCTGAAAAATGGATAGAGCTCCAGCTACTTCCATCTTACCGCTGTAGCCTTCAAAATTTCTCTTACAATTTTGAAGATGCTTGGTTTTGTTCGGACAAATACAATGTTTTGAAAAAACTTCGACATCTATAACTTTGCCGGTATCAACACTTGTGACTGTCACCAAGCCATTCTTCGAAGAAAAACCACGCTTCTGCCAGCTACCATCAACAGCAACAGCAAGGTCCCTTTTTCCATCATTTTCATCAACGGCTTCACGAACAGCTTCTGCCATACTGTGTTCACAGGTTTCTCTTGTTGCCTGCAGTAAAATGTGGTTGTACTTTGAGAATTTTGTGGGTGGCGGGGAAGATTCATGATACCGCAAAACATCCTAGCAGACTCAGCACCTTTACCTATGCATCGCATAGCATACACTAGCCGGGTATTCAGTTCGTAATTCTCAGAACTATCGCATTTCTTGGAGTTAAAAAAGTATAGTTATATTTACAAGAAGGACATTTTAAGTGAAACTTCACAGCTTCACCACAGTTACTTTCACTGAGGTGCAACCTGAGTCCTGTTCTTTCACACTTTATACATTTTACAGCTTCAAAAAACACACAAGCTAAAAGGTTAATGTCCACAATAACATTTCTGAAACCAGAAAAAGCCTCATCCGAATATGAAATATCCATGTTTACAATTTTTTTCTCTCCTGGCAGATGGTTCAGTTTCATTAGTACAAAGCTTTGCACCATCAGCACAATTTTTTTCATCAGCAGAGTTCTTTGGAACAGTAGAATTGCTTTCACCACAACCATCATTACTTTTATTACATCTTCCTTTATTAAAAACTCCTATTCGTTTCTTAAATACTTTAGTCGATGCTCTAGGCATGGTAAAGTCGATATATTATAGCAATTTTTTTGAAAGTTTAAGCTGAATAATATTAAAGAATACTTACGAGTTCAAAAATTACAACACAGTTTTGAAAGTGTAAACAAACACTGATTTGACCGTTAAAAATACAGTGAAGTTTCAAATGGGTTAGGAAATAAAATAATAAAAGACTCAATTTATACAATAAAAGATAAATGTTTTGATTTATACCAGACGCTCAACTTTTAAGCCAAAACAAAAAAACTTTGTTTACTTTTACGCTTGTCAAATGGGCGTGGCCCAGTTTCAACGATTATTTAAAAATAGGTTTTAGGGCTTCTACTTACCCTAGAGGTTAAAGTAAGGTATTTTTAGAAAGGTTAAAATCTGTACTATGTGGAAATGTAAAAATCTCAAATTGTGAAAAAAAAAAATCAAATTTTACCTTTCCGACTGCCCTTAAGGAATTAGGATTAACATGCAGTTATCTTGTTGGTTGTTTTTTTGTGTGTGCAATTTTTTTTGTTTTAAATTTTTTTTAGACAATGTTTGTTGAATTCTTTTTTCCGTTTGAGTGATTGGAGGACGAGATGGGGACCTCGGGTATCTGAAAGCCCTGTGGAAGAGTGGGAAATTTTATTCTCCCTATTTCATACACTTTACTGATTCTGACTCTCCTAGGAGAGTGTTCGTGTTTTCTCTCTTTCAGGACATCATCACATGGTTGTTTCAGATACATTGAGTCTAGTTGTATCACGAGATGAACCCCGTCGAGAGTCAGATCTCTGGATGTACCCCTTGCACCATGAGCAGAACCCCTACAAGATTCAAACAGCACCGGGTTACTACTACAAAGCCGATGAACAGTAACGCTGTTTCAACAAGATTAGGACGCTCCAGACTCGTTTTTTTTCTCTCTCTCCCGTCAGGACGTGGACAGCCGTTCGTGACCAGGAGTCCGTGAACCAGGAGTCCGTGAGTGCCTGCTGAAAGGAAGACGAGTCTGTTGGAACTTCTGATATATTTTTTTTTTTTGCACTTCGATATGGACATTTTCCACAATGAATTTTTCTTTTGTTGGAACTACTGACGCTATTGCATTTTGTATTTACATTTACTACAATGAAATTTTTGTGTTTCTTTATTTCTAGTTTTTTTTAATCTGAAAAAGGGGAGGAGTGATGGGAGGCCACCGGCCCCTGAGATACATTTTTAATTTTTCCATTTGCCCTGTTTACAGGAAATAGGGATTACACAGGAATGTGGGTGCGTCTAGGTTCAACGGACCTTATGGCCGGCAAGGTTGTATTCTTGCGCGGATTGTTGAGTCCAATCAGGGTGGTAGATTTGACGGTAATGAATCCGTGGCGGATTCTTTTTGAAGTGGTGCGGTGAGCTTTAAAACGCCCGCAAGCTATTTTCTCGGGGCTTTTTTCCCTCTTACGTCTGCCAGAAAAATCCTCCCGTCTGGAAGCGAACTCGCTGTCCGGGTCACCTCTCCGTCCACTCCTTTCCTCTCAGATAAGTGCCACCCTTGTAAATTTTAACGTTGTTTCCAATATGTTAATCAATAAATATAATTGTTTACCACTCTACGATCAGTATTGATGAGTTTCATTAATTTATTATTTAGAATTAATTTTAACTTAAGTCATGATGCGATGTTAAATTAAGAAACTGGGCTTAAAGTCATAGAATTTAAATGAACCAGCTTTAGAGTCGCATTAATATGTAGTGCACACAGAAGAAGCTGAAATTCATCATAAATTGAAAATAATATTGTGAACAAACCGTTCAACTTTACAAAACAAAAATGATGAGTATTTTAACCCTTTATCTTCCGATGGTACTTATCTGTACCACTCTCACTTTAAAATTACATATAATAACCATTTTTATGAATACTCTGATGATACGTAGTAGGAATATTTTTTTACAAACCACTCTTCCAAGATATATGGCTCAATGCTTGTATTATGAGTATTTTAACGAAGAAGGCGAATAATTATGTAGCAGAAGTTGCTTTTTTAGCTGACATTTTGATTAGATTGCGAAGAGTGTCATTTTTTGTCCGGAAAAACTAGCTAATATCAAAATGTAAGCGTCCTAATTTTTTGGTTTCTTAGTGAAGGCCTTAGAAAATGATTTGACTATTTATTTTAAGTGAACAGGGTATATAATGAATTTTACAATTGAATAACTTTGTGTTACTTATAAGTACCGACAATACACTGGATGTTAGAGCAAGAATCCGTTTTTTCATCCGTGTGGCTTATTGTTGTTTCTTGTTGTGTTGCAGAGCCATCACTATAGTACAATGCACTTATGTGCTTTCTTTTTACTTTTACTTTACTTTAACGTTTTCGAAAAGTTTTGCAATTTGAATCTGAGATTGTTTTTTCCACCTACACAATTAAATGAAATATGTATTCTTATTTAACAAATTAACACCATTTTAATTCTTTTATGTGTAACTCTGTTTTAACAATATTTAGAAATGTTCAGAGTGCTATTATTAATTATTATAATTTCCTTTTCTCAGAAAGTTTGGAAAAAAAAGAAGCTCAGTCTTCAAGAGGTTTTGTATTTATTACAGAACCTACCATACGAAATTAATGATGTACTAACAGATAATTTATCAGATGAAGAAGTCCCAGCAAGTAGTCTGCTGGAATTTCCGTTAGATACATAAGATAACGAGGATTTAACAAGACTCAAGGTGCATTATTTCATGTTAAGGAAATACAACATTTGCTACCTCAGGATACAGTGCCTTAAAAAACATACAATCGAGAAATTTTGGTATATTAATGAAAAGAAAACTGTTTCTTTTTTTTTGAATATCATCAAATTTAATTTATGTGTAAATGTTTTAAAACTACATTGAACAGGTCATTCGGTCTTTTCGAATTATGAAAACATTTCATACCTTTGTGGACTGATGGTACTTTAAAGTATTTACTAATTGAATTAAATAGCTCTACGTTTCCAAGTTGAAATTTTTAAGTAGGCATACCCCTTAAATTTCAATATAGTGATCTAGAATAAATATTGCTTGAAAAAAAATGCAGTAAATCATAATGCGATAGATCAGTGCTTCTCACACTTTTAATACTTGCAACCCAATATTCAATCATAATTCTCATCGTGTCTCCCCCGTCTTCATACAATAACAATGTATTGAATTCAATAATACTATACTTTGACGTTAAATCTACAATGAGACTTTAACCTCTCAAATGTCACTGGCGTATATAAACGTCTCGCTCACCCAAAATTAATTACCAGGACGTATATATACGTCTTTCTGAAGTATGATCTTTTCTGAGCACTTATATCCATAAAATTATTCCGAAGGCTTTTGAATGTAATTAAAGGGTTTAGACAGTGTTTGCGAAGGATTTACTTATTTATATTCCTTTTCTCTACTCTCCTCCAATACATCACATACACGTGCTTACGTAAACGGTGGCATTGGGGAGCAAATTGCGTACAATTTAATCAGCACTTAAGGGATTATTTATATAAACACTACAAATTATTAAGATAAGTGCTAAAATGTGTATACAAATTTATATATGACAAGCCCATGGGTCATTGGTAATTATTAAACTGGTTCTTAACTTAGTATTGTTAAATTAAATATAAAATACATCGTGCAGTATCGACACATTTATAAGTGTATTATATTAGTGTAAATGTGCAGTTTATTTTTATTATAATAGAATGTTTTTATTTATTTTTTTTTAGTATATTAATAATTTTTCTATAAAAAACAATTTTTGTTTTAGACTTTTCGGTATGCTCGCACCCCCTGGTAAAGTTATCATGCCCCTCTAGGGGGACGCGCCCCAAAGTTTGAGAAACGCTGCGGTAGATAAATAAGTTGAAGAATAAAACGTTTAGAACAGTTATTCCCAAAGTGGTCTGTATAGAACCGCCCCCCCAGGGTTCAATGAAGACCTGCTGGGGCTCCACGCCAGTGAAATAAAAATTAGGGGGTCCAAGAGGTCTAAATGGGGGTCTATATATATATATATATATATAATGGCTGCACTCATTAAACCAGAAGGTGACTTAAATCTTTTAAAAAATAGATGTTGTGGAAACACCATTTTACCAATGTAACAGATTTATTTTCTATATTTAGTGATGCTAATTTGGGGTTATTAGGTGATAGCATAAATTTTATTAAAACAAGGAGTATTTCATCATTTTTTCCCAGGATGAATTTAGAGGAGTATAATATTGAACGTCATGAATTTTCTTAATTTGTCAGAGGCTATCTCTCAGGGCATTTTAGTCTACATTAAACATTTAAATGCCCTTTACTCGGATTTTGAAGCTCGGTTTGAGATTGTTTTTTTTATAGTAATACCACAGTATACAATGAATTCATATAGTCACACTGAAAAAAAGGCATATTATAATAGGAACTGATAAAATGAATCTTAACTATCTTAAAATAAAGTTTAGAAACGGATGTCAGCAATTTTCGCTTTAAAAAGACATACCTGTTATTTGTCGCAATTGTGGAATATCGTGAGAAAATTTAAGTTTTTTTTCTTTAGAGAGGATGCTTCAGTGAGAGACAGAGAGACTTACTAACAAAGGATATTTAAGGTATCCGACTACGTTCGGAACCGTGATTTTGCAAAGCGCATAAATGGATAATTTTTATGATATATAGTGTCACTTAGATTAGAATATATGCATAAAATTGTTTTAAGGACATTTTAAGAAAAAAATTTATTTAAATATAATATTTTGGCAAAAAATTAACTTGGAATATTCTTTTTTCCAGATGTTCTTCTTTTGTGAAAAATGGTTCTATTATTATAATATTATGCCTGTATATACCTCAGACTCCTGTTCAGAGGCTCAACTAGAAATTTTGATATATATATATATATATGTAGCATAGAAGTGGGTTTATATTCATATTTTACGACAACAGAGGGGAACAATTTTAAGAAAAAAAACGCTAATAATTGTTTCAATTGATGGTAACTCTGAAAATAATGCGAATTTTTCAAAATTTCTAGTTGAGCCTCTAAAGAGAGGTCTGAACTATATACAGGCAAAATATTGTTATAATAGAACCATTTTTCACAAAAGGAGAACATTTGGAAAAATGATTATTCTAAGTTAATTTTTTGCCAAAATATTATATTTAAATAATTTTTTTTTGTAAAAATCTCCTTAAAACAATTTTATGCATGTATTCTAATCTGAGTGACACTAAATATCATGAAATTTATCCATGTATGCACTTTTTTTTAAAATCATGGTTCCGAACATAGTCGGATAGCTTAAGGTTAAACCTCACTGGATTTATATTAAATATTGAATTTTTTTGATCTCTTAAGCACCAGTTTCATTCATCTCTTTAAAAAAAATTGTTTGGTGTTCAGTTATTTCATGTATCAGTTATTTTATGCGTCAGTTGTTTTAAGTATTATATTAATTTTAATTTTAATTTTATTGATCAACATGCGGTGCTTAAGTTTTAAATGCTATAATCCACTACATTTAGAAATTTTAGTAGTACTTCAAGCTATTAAAAAAGATATTCAAGTTGATAAATTTGCAAAAATTCAATATTATGTAAGCAGGGGTCTACCCAAAACCGAAAAACATGGCAAGGGGTCTATGAGAGAGAAAAGTTTGGAAACCTCTGATTTAGAAGATAGATAATAAAGAATAATAATAATACTATACATAAAACACTAATGTTGAACACTGCAGTCCGTTGATAATCACATGCAAAAATATTGGCAACATTTTACTAATTAAAATACAATATAAGTTTTTTTTTTATTTGAACATGATGTGGTTCGGTTATTGTGCATCTAACAGATATTTTTACTTATTTCAGTGAAAAGAACACATCGCTAGTCTCAAGGTACAAATTGAAATACAAGCCAATAATTAACTTTCGCAAATTTTATTTGGAAAGAAAATATTGAATGTGCCTTTCAAATTTGCATAATATTTTTGTAGACGGTAAAGCCAATCTTGATATAAAATGTAAGAATTAGCTAGGTCAAACATTTGTCAGATCTGAAAAAAAATATGAATATTTTTCTCTTCAAAAAAAGAAAAAAAATCTTGTATTTAAATTCCTTTTCAAAAGACTAGGACACCTTCGAACTCCCAATAAAAGAAAAAGAACAGCAAATCAGTGTGTCCATTGAAACTCAATTAAATCAAATGTTTGTCAAGTTAATATTTTGCATTTTTGGATTGACATTATTAAGAAAGAATATCCTGAAAGTGCCTAAACAGCTGTCAAGCATCTACCGTCATTTGCTTCAACCAACCATTCTCATTGTATGTTGCGTAAAAAACAAGATAAAGAAACCGATTAAAAAAATTTGCCATTAGGTTGAATATTTCAAAGCAACTATAAAAATGCTTCACAATAAAAAACAATCACAATCAAGTCACTAGATTCTTATTAATTTGTTTTAAATTAAAATATATTGCTACTTTTAATTATTCATAAAATATACTTTAGAAAACCAAAAAAAATCCTTCAGCCATTTTATCATTCATTATATTCTTAATATGTTTGTATTGTGATAAAATATAAACGCAATAATCCTTTTGTAAATTTGAGTAGAGTAAAGCTTGGATACTTTGTTTTTTGTGCTCTTTTGTCTAGAGATTCTTAAAAAAACACACATTTACCTCAAAAGGTTTTACAAAAATAGAATATCATTAGAGTACATTATTAAATTTGTATCTATAGATATTTTTTACGGATGTAACGAACAAGAATTGTAACGACAATTGATTCTACAAATCAAAAAACTAAAAATATCTATAACCCATTATATACCTCTAAAACTGATAATTTATTGTTAATACAATAATTAAAATATTATCTATTCAATTAATTATTCACAACTTCAGACATGCAAACTTTTTCTCAATAATTTCTCTCTTCGGCACACACACACACACTTTGTTAACACACACACACACACACACATATATATATATATATATATATATATATATATATATATATATATATGTGTGTGTGTAATTCAACCTTTGAAATGGAACATACTCCCTATTGTTTATATACTTTTCAGTAAGTCATATATTTGAAGAAAGAAAGAAATTTAGATAATTTATATTCTCATTATATTATAATTAAGAAATAAATACTAATACACTATTAAAAAAATAGTTTTATAAGTTGTCTCCGTTTTTATCTGTTTCAGTTTTTTTCTAGGATTGCTATGGGCCATAAACATCTCTAAATTAAAATTTCATGGATGCAGTTAATTTAATTTAATTGCTGATTAAAAGTAGAAGTACTTTTTAATTCGCAATGTTTTTTTTAAAGTATAGTAATTAATTATTTATAAACTCTTTCTAATTATACGTGATAATTATTAATAATTTATTATTCTACTTATAATTAATTATAATATTGGTCATGAAAATGTTTTTTTTGTAAATGGATTAATGATTATCATCTTTTATTTTATATGTATATGATTTTTTTTTTTTTCTTTTCCATTTATTTGTTTTTCATATGCAAGGATCTACAGAGACTTAAAAAATCATGTTTACTGGGGTTTAAGTATAAAAACCGCACGCCCACACATGACTAAGTTTTTTCCAAAAAGCATTCATTTATATTTCAAGTTTCAGTATTATTTGTATTATTATTTATATATAAAATACCCCTCATTTCAATGATTATAAATAACTGCTGTTAATATAAAGGTTCTAAAATGTAAAAATAAAAAAGAAATAATCCGATTAAAGAATCAAAAACTTAAACTTACTTTTTTCTCTTCCTCGTGGTTCTTTTTTTTCTTTCATTAATTTTAACGCAAATAAGATTTGTAATGTTCTGAAGCAAATTGGAATTTAATAGTTCTGCTCCAAATTTACTTAATTTTACAATACAAGTTACCAGTTGGCAATATGTTAGCTTGAATTTGCAAGCATCGTTAATAATAAATACGATAAATAAAAATATTCATTTATGTACACTGTCACTGAGGATTTTTAGTGTTTTATCTAATGAGGAAAAATACATACTACAAAAATTTCAAAAAATGAGTTGAATAATTTTAAAAAATATTATTTTTATAATTAATTAATTAGTTTAAAAAAAGTGTTTAATTTCGATTTAAAATTATACACTAATATATATGCTTTAGGAAGCAATGTCTCTTCAAAATATATTTTGTGAAGTAATTACCAATATTTATCATTATTATTCAATTTATTAGTTTTATAAATTTGCTCTCTGATATTTCTACAGCTGGATACTTTCATTATTTCCTAACTTCTCAATTTTTGAACTTTTAACTGTATTAGGTATTTACATGCGTAATACAAATCACATTTAATATTCGAGGTAGAAATTACCGTAGGCCATCAATAAAGTAAATTTTCAAGATTCTTCCTGGCAAATATCTTGTATGGAATATGTTACATACTGGAATTTGATAATGATTTATTTATAAACATTTTAAAACAATATGCGTTCCTTATGAATTCATTGATTTGTCCACATCTGTCATTATAAATAAACAAGATGTTGCGGTCTTAATTTTGGTATAAACTAATTAATATATTCTATAGTTAAGGTATACGTTCGGAACCGGGATTTTAAAAAAGCACATAAATGGATACTTTCGATGATATTTTGTGCCTCTAAGATTAGAATACATACATAAAAATGTTTTAAAGACATTTTGACAAAAAAAATTATTTCAATATAATATTTTAGCGAAACACATTAATGTAGAATTATGTTTTTTCCAACTGTTCTCTTTTTGTGAAAAATGGTTCTATTATAATACTATTTTGCCTGTATATACCTCAGATATCTCTATAGAATTTCAACTAGAAGTTTCGAAAAATTCGCATTATTTGAAGACTTAATGCCAATTGAAATAATTATTAGCGTTTTTGTCTTAAAATTGTTCCCCTCTGTTGTCGTAAAACCTGAATAAACCCACTTCTATGTTATATCAAAAAATCTAGTAGAGCCTCTGAACAGAGGTCTGAGCTATATACAGGCAATATATTAGTCTAATATAAGCTTTTTTCACAAAAGGAGAACATTTGGAAGAAAGATTATTCTAAGTTAATTTTTTGCCAAAATATTGTATTTAAATAATTTGTTTTTTTTAAATGTACTTAAGACAATTTTATGCATATATTCTAATCTAAGTGATACTAAATATCATGAAAATGATACATTTATGCACTTTTGAAAACCATGGTTCCGAACGTAGTCGCATACCTTAACAAAAAAAGTTACCTTCAACTTAAATTAGTTTTAAAGGTTATAATGTTTTATTTATTAAAATAAATAACATATGCATATAGATTTCATATGCATACTACTTTTAATTTATTAGAATTAAATTAAATATAAAATGCTTCGATGTACTTAAACTTTTTAAGTCACATTTCCAAAATAAGAAAAGGCACTTTCGCTAGCTTCTTTATATTTAAAATACGGAGAAAAGGATCTTAAAGTAAATATATTCGACAGCGCATTTTTAGGAGCAGAATCTAAAATGAAAACTCTCTATCATTTCGCCTAAAGCGGAAAAGAATTTTCTTCCTTCTTTTCTGACAACAAATATCAAACGTCCTTTATTTAAAAAAAATATTTTTATTCACATTCGAAAAAGAAGCATCCCTTGAACAAAATGAACGCATTCTATTCGTAACAGTGATTTAAAAAAATGGCGAAACAACTCACGTCCTTTGTTGTGTCAGAGGGAATTATTTTTTCGAGCCCATTGTCATTCGATATTCAAAGTCATTGTGAACTTGAAGTTTTCACTTCAAATTCTTCTGAATACTCTACACAAAATTTTCATTTTTATCCATATGGACGTTTTATTTTTATTTTTTTTATAAACACAGGATTTGGAAATTTCATTGCGCCTACTCTTTTTCTTGGATTTATTGACGAAATATTTTTTTATGATTACAGGTGCCTTAAAAATAGTGAATTAATGGTTCCGTACTTATAATGAATTATTGCACATCGTATAAGCTTGATTTTCTTATTAGTCTTAAAATAAATTTTCTATCCAAAATATATATAATTATTGAAAAGAATTACTTAAATTTGCTGGAAACTCGTATAACGCGCATTTTTAACACCAAAAATAAGATCAAAAAATTTTCGGGTGCGCGTGATACGCCGTGTATAAAAATGATAACTTTAAAAACAAAAAGACAAAGAGCATAAAGAAAAGTAGACTTCTACATATATCGGATTACTGTTTATGCTTTAGATATGACTTATTTTATGGACTTAAAAATTTAATTCTAGAAGTATGCTGTTTTTCCAAAATCCTGGAATAATACCTCGAATAAATGACTTTAAAACATAACAGTACTACCTACGTACATTTCAGGTTTCTTCGTAAAAAAGGGGTGTGCATTATACTGTGGATGCACATCAAAATTATAAAACGTTGCTTGAAAGTATAGGTACACGTTATACACCGGAATTTACGGCACACATTTCCGTGCTATGACATAATTTTTGTACAAATAGAGTGCATCAAATGTTTTTCTATAAGTAGGAATTCTTATTCGAAACATATTTGGTATAAAATACATTTGTGCATAGATTTTATTATTTTTTCTTTCAAAATATAATTTACTAATATACGGATTTTTGGTATTTTGTTTGATGTTATGTTTCGTTGAATTTTTGTTAAAATATTTTGTAAAATATTGTTGAATTTTAGTAAAGTATTATCTTTTACATGGGAAATGTCATTCAGTATGGAAACTGTCAACGTAATCCTGAAAATTAACCTTCTCTAAAATATTGAATAATTTTATAACCTAATAATATTACGGAATAATGATTCCTCTGTTTAATATATATACCATGTTACATTACACTCAACTGTGATATATATTTTTTCCTACAAAAATACATCGACTCCTGTACTTATCAAGCTCGTGTGTTCTGAGTCGATATTTTGTTTTTATTGTTTTAGTATACACGGGTAAACAAAACCTTCTTAATGTTTTTTTTAAATAAACTATCCTGATGTATACATGTTATATTTGTTGCTTTTTAAAAAATACAAAATACGTGATTTCAGAATAATTTTAAAAATCATCTTATTTATATATTTATGCTAATTAATCAGATTTTAGAATTTTTTGAATTTTTATATGAGCCAGAGTATATTTCCATGTAACTATAAGCCCAAAATATTATATTCAAAAAAAGACATAAAAACTACTCAGATAAATAACTTTCAAAATATTGTTTAAATCAGACAAAAATGGAACTAAATAAATGCGTTTGTTAGTTTAGAATTAGATAAACACAGGCAAAACATCTTAAGCCTAATTTCTTTTTAAAAAAAATTCCAGAAGTTCCAGTAACAACCTTCAAAAGTTTATCAGGGGTACTGAGAACTCCCTGCGAGCAGATGAGCATATGGATACTGTCAGTTCTGAATGTTTGGAAAATGATTAAAATATTATTTTTCTACCTTCTACTATCCTTATCATTAATTATAAAGTATGTTTTTTACTGGTACATACGTTTTACTTGTGGTTTATGAAAAAATATAAAATTAAGCATTTTAAGATGAACATTTTTTGTAGGTTTAGTTTAAATTAATATTAGTCTCATTTGTATGCAATACATTAAAAATTTTATTTGTATGAAACAAAATCATTTAGTACTTTATTAATATGTATCATAATTGACTTATTTTTTTTTCATATTTAAATACAAGTGTTAAAATTTGGGGTGTTCTATACATCCCGCGAGTAACCACGGTAGCAAAAACAGGTGCGAGTGACCCCGAGTTATCAGAAATACCCATTTTACCTTACACAATTGAAAAAAAAATGAATATCCAATATTAGAATAAAGGAAATTTTACAGGAATAAAATTATGTTGATAAACTCAAAATTCAGGCAGAAAAAAAATTCCAATAAGTTTTGCACACAGTTATACACCACTACATAACATTAAATGAGCTTATTGACTTATACATAATAGATAAACTGCGTTTATTATTGTATCGATGTTTAATCTAAACAATCATCTAATGTTTCCATTCTTTATAGATCAGCTCTATTTTTGTTATCGATTACAGAAATTTTGTACGGTCAGTTTTTCAAAACGCCCTTTGGTTTAATAATTTTCTAGTACTTGATATAAGGTTTTGTGTTTTGTATATTATAGAACAATGTGTGATCTTTAACTGAATTCGTAAACCAAAAAAGTAACGAAGTTGTTAAAAATCTTGGTACGTACCAGTTAAAGTGGAGATTTTTCATTTTGACGTTAAACTTCTCAATAATCTAGGAAATATTTTCTCTTACACCTTCAATCATATTTCACTAAGATACGTTGACTAAACAAAATGAAATTTATTCTCCTTTCTTGCTTCATATATATTATTTATTGAATTAGCATCGATAAAAATTAAGTACAATTAAGTTATAAGAGCACAAGTTTAATACATATAGAAAGTTTAAATTTACATACTAATCTTAGTTTTTAAAAATAAGAATTATTCTGACATTTAATTCGAATATAATAAATAAATCAGGAGACGTTTTGAGTGCCGTATGTTAAAGATGTATATTTACTTTACATTTACTGTTTTGAATTAAATAGTTTTCTAATGTATACATTTACATTATATATATCATATATGTATATATGATAGTATATAATAGAAAATAATTATGTGCTTTCATCTTTTTCTTCTAAATTATATTTTAACAATCATAGTAATGAAATATAATTAAAGAAAATTATAAAAAAATATTTCTAATTTAGCAGTTTCTTCTCTGTGTATATATTGCTTACTTTTTATTAAAAAAATGAAGATACTTCCAGAAAAGGTATGACATTATACAGTCAAAGTAGATCATTATTCATAATTAAATATGTATAAATTACGATCAAATATGAAATGAAAATGAACGAATGATCTATTTTTTCTGAAGACTATCTAAAAGCTAAGTGTGTACAAAAACAAAATGATTTAATAGTGTAAAATAGCATTTTTAGCACAATACTATTTTCTATGAATATTCAAAAGAAACTATAGTTCATCGGAATCAAAACGCAAAATTATTTGAATAAAATCCAGATCAGAATCACACATTCAAATGTTACTTATTTAGTAGTGCAATCTTCAATTGAAATACCAATATCTATTCATGAGCCAATATCAAGTATGAGAATGCTTTATAAATAGTAGTACTGTAGATACTTTTATGATTTATTTTATTGCAGTTAGTTTTTGCATCAATGTACATTTCTGGTAATCCGATATCAAAACATTTAGCAGAAATAAATTTATTTGGAAATATTTATTCAAAATACAAAAATATTTTCCACTGGAAATATTTTTAACTTCGTGCTAATGTTCTTCAATATACATTTAATAAATGTTTTTGCTGTGTTAAGATATATAGATCTCTTTAATTATAATCCACATAAAAAAGTATGCATCTTTGTTTAATATTAATTTTAACAGAACTGTTCTAATAATTTAATCAATGTTACGAATTAAGCACATTCTGCGCATATTGTTAAAAATTCGGATATAATTTTTTAAAATATAAATACATGTAAAATTCAATTGTAAATGTATTTATTCAAATGTTATTGAAACATGGTAGACTTTTCTTTGTGAAACCTAACAATTTAAGAAAAAATAAAATATTTCATAAATTAAATTTTATAAACTTTTCAAACATATATTAATGCAAGAATGCATGTGCATATTTACTCGTATTATGTTTTGTATAGTGATATTAAGTAATGAGTGTTATTAATTAAATATGTGTATTATATTATTTTATTATTACATGTAATACGCATTGATGCTCTAAACTATCCTATCAAAAAATCACTTAAATATTAAAAATACAAGTTTTAGTCACGGTCAAATGTAGTTTATGTGATGTGTTTTAAAATATGTATTCAGAAACAAAAAAATCTATTAAATAAGTACTCGTTAAGGTAAATTATTAAAGTTAATGGCTGTTTGTTCCATTTTACCTTGTCCAATTAACTCAGAAGCCAATGTAATTACCGAAATACTTTTTTAATATATATGTTCAAAGTTTGGATTTTATCATTACCACAGACAGATGTTTTTATCACATTCAGATTTTAAAAAAGACGCACCACACACACACACATATATATTACATTAGGGTTGATACTTCAAACTCTTTTATCCTAAAGGTAACAAAAAACTTGGATTTTATATTTCGGCTCATATGACTATAGTCATTGACATTGGTTTATGTTATATATTTCCTGGTATTAGCTAGGAGGTTCTCTATGAGGGAAATCTTGAAAATAACTCATTAATTGGCGAAAAAAACTGCTTTAATAAAAGCGTATATATATATATATATATATATATATATATATATATATATATATATTATATATATATATATATATATATATATATATATATATATATATATATATATATATATATATACATACATATATATATTAAATCACTTTTTATCATAATGTTTTAAAAATTATTATTAATATTAAATAGCAGAAAACGTTAAAAGTTCTTAAATAGGAAATAAATGTGTGTTATCCTTGATAAAAAACATTTTTGTAATAAAAATAAATTTTGCAGTAAGCATTCTGGTAAAACTTTAAATGAATAATTTATTCAAATTTAGCATCAGATAAGAGAGGTACATTTTTAAGAAAACTGACTATCATTTCATACATGAGAGAATGAACCCCAGTTTCCATTCATCACAAAAATCCAAGTATTTGTCATTTTATCCAAAAGAAAACCTCTTTTTTTGTAAATGCTTTACGTGTTTTAGCTACAAAGAATACGATATTTAACATTCCTCTATCAAAACTTTATAATCTTAGACCTTATTCCCGTGAGAGTTATCCACAGAAATCTTTAAACTATCTTGTCTAAATCGTATTTCTGTTCGTTCCCATACAAAATTCATGTGCTCTCTTTTCCTTCAAACTTGAAAACTCTAATGAAAAGAGAAATAAACGTTATAAAAATATTTATATTGTACCTGAACAAAATTGTGCTCTACGAGATAAAAGTTTCCTTAATTCACGAACAAAAAACTAAGTAAGGGGGCCAACATTTCCGCCATTCATTTGGCAACTACTGTCAAAAGCATTTGTTTTAACATTATCCCCCTCCTCACATTATCTCCACAAACATATAAAATATAAGGACAGTACATTCTTACATTACAAAGTCATTGGGAATTTTCATTTTCCATTTTGAAAAGAAAACATGCTAGCTTAAAACCATTTTGATCAATAGAGATACAACAGCAAATATTTTTAGTGAATAATTATACAAGCACTTTTTCTAAAAGACAATCCATTATATTATAATTCTGAATGATTTCTTGAGTCATGGGTATACTGTGCATAATAGAAAAAAATGAGGCTATTTTTCACTTGTTATATTTTTCATAAAACAATTCAGTATAATTACTTACATATTTTTTTAAATTTCTGTTTAAGGTATAGAGATTAATTATTACTTTTTTGCATGGTAATTTATATATAAGCTATCTTAGAGTGTTTTAAGTGTTAATCATTAACCCCTCAAGTGCCATGGGCGTGTATACACTTCAGGCTGAGCCGGGGCTTTTAGTGCCCCAGACGTGTTAACTCGTCCTTCCAAAGGGTGACATGTTGTACTGTGCTACTACGTTTAAAACAACGTTTCTCAAACTGTGAGGCGCGACCCCCTTGGGGGGCGTGGCAACTTTAAAAGGGGGGCGTGAGCATATTGAAATGTCGAGACAAAAAGAATATTTAAAAAAAATTATTAATTTACTGAAAGTAAACAAATTACTTATTCTGACATAAAAATTAAAATATACATTTACACTGCTGTATTACACTTATAATTATATCAGTGCTAGCCATTGTATTTTATAATTAATTTAACAGTACTAAGTTATAAACAAGTTTATTAATTGTCAGTGACCAATTGGCTTGCCATATATATAATTTAAAACAAAAGTTAACACTTATATTGATAATTTTGTACGGTTTATAATTAAACCTTGACTACCGATCAAATGTTTCGTGATTCGCTTCCAAATTGCAACCATTTTCCACGTATGCATGCGTATGTGATATATTGGTGGAGAGGGGAGGAATAAAGAAGCAAAAATAATTTGGAATAAGTAAATCCTTCGTAAACATTGTCAAGGTCCATCTATTGCATTCCAAAATCTTCGGATTAGTTTTGTGGATAACAGCGCCCAGAAAAGATCGTACTTCGGAAAGACGTATACATACGTCTGGGGAAATGAACGTTTTGGCTTAGTGATACATTAGTATACTAGGGAGAGGGGGTTGCTTAAGAGGCTAAAGTATCATAGTTTTAGCGTTAAAGTGTAGTATTATTGAATTCAGTAAATAGTTATAGTATGATGGGGTGCGATGAAAATTATGATTGAATATTGAGTCGCGAATATTGCAACTTTGAGAAGCACTGGTTTAAAATTAGTCGTACGGCTTTGGAATGCAATAGCTTGAGTTTGAAAGTGCTTTCTAAGGAATTAACTTATTTCTGAGAAGAGGTGGAGGAGGAATTTGAAAGCGTATATTCCAGGAACGAGGGAATTCATAGCTAAGCAGCTTTTTTTTCGTTTGAATGTGCTTTGTTCTATTCTTCATTTGCTGTCACTTTCCTTTCCCGTGCGTAATAGAAGTTTTTTAGTCTTTTGTACAAATGCACTGAATGTGATACTGGTTTTATGTGTTCAACCATGTTTCAGGATATATAAAAGAACACATGATTATAATTTATTTTTCATTATAATGTCACTCTAGAGATTATTTTTTTTTACTTTCATTTTATTATTTTATCATTTTCTTTCTTTTTGGAAGTGGGAGAAAAACATGTCTTTCCTTTTCCCCCAATAATCAGTGTAACAACGCGAGCCTGGGGGAAAGACGTTGGCACTGGTGGGTGAATTTCGCAACTTTTACTCGGTTGTTAAGGTGTTAAATTATTATATACTTACCGTAGAATCAAGAAATTAATTTTACTCTATTTTCTTTCCTTTCAGCTAAGTAGTAATAGGGGGGAAAGAAGCAAGCTGACCTGATAATTATGCTTTATCTCACAAAGTTCCTAAATCTGAGAGTTTTCTATTATGGAACGTTATACCTTTTTTTTTACAGCATGTAAAAATCATCTGAACGTATAAAAAATATTTTTACCTTTTGGAGAGTTTAAAAGTTCTTTCAAATCAGCTGAATTTGAATTAGGAAAAATAATGTAAAGTAGTATTTTTGGAAGGCCCATTATATTTCCTTTATTACTTAATAGAAATTTACTGTTGCCCCTCTCTAAAACTATAATTTACAGCTAATAGAATGATACAAAACGTGAATTAGAGTCGAACTTTTTGGATTACTTCAAATTTTAAAATATTAATGATAATTATCGAAGTAAATTAAATTGGAATATATATTTTTTTTAATTTTGTGAAAAAATTTCAAATTTTACAATTAATGAATAGTTTACTTTTTGCTGCTGAATTAAATATTTTTCAAGTATTGTGGTTAATTGCACATACGTGTCAGTATTAAAAGAGTAATGTTCAAATGCCGGTTTAATTTTATTCTTTGTTGACACACTGTGCAAGTTTTAATGTTGAATGTGCACATTTCAAGTTTATTAAATTAACCATAAGAAAATATATAGACATATATATTTAAACCTAAAACCTTTAATTATAAATGCAAATGTGTACTGCGAATTATTTAACAATTCGGATTATATTTCAAAAAAAATATTTAATTTGTTCAACATTTGCAACTTCTTAAATATTTGAGGTTCTTTAAAAGTTTTAAAACTATTTAAAATATAATTAATAGAACATCTTAAAAATTCATTAAAATGATAATCGAAGTATAATTAGTATGAAATACAATAAAACATGCCACTGTTTTATTAAATTCGTTATTAACCAAAATGAAGAAACTTGAATAAAATACGTTGTATAAAACTTTTTTCGAGTTTGGTATAAAAGGTTATCATTTATAAAATGATGAATATCCTGAAAATTTCTTAATGATGTTTAATGTCATAAAATCTAGAAATTGCATTAAAACTAAACACTCTTATGGTTTTAGAAAAAATATGACTAAGAATAAATCGATGAAAATGTATCCTAAAATTAGCCTTAAGGTGTGCTTGTGAGTCATTTAAAGCAATCACGTAAAACATAACACATAAGTTTTTAAAATTCTCCGAAATTTTATTCTGCGCAAAAATATAGCAAAAAAATAATAATAGTATTTTTTTTTTATCTTTAAATATTCTTAAGGATTTTAGGATATTTACTTCCAATAACGTTATTCAAATGTCATATTAAAAAAACATGTATAAAAACGGATCAGGGGTGCCTTTTAAATTGTTTGTTTGTTACTAAAAAATTGAATTATTATAGAGCATTTTGCAAGAGAGTTTTCATTAATCACTTCAAAAATGATGATTCCAGTTAGAATACGGACTACAGCAATCGATAGAAAATGGAATACCTTTTATTGTTCTACTCCAATCAGTTATATATTAATATATGTACACATTTTTTTAGTATATTTGGCCCAGACAAGTATAGTAATAACTTTCTACGCATGGTCTAATAATTGTAAGAATAAAAATTCTTCTGGTGTTCTTTGTTTTTATATAAATGCCATTCAAATGAAAGAAGACAAGATATGAGATCCTTCCTTATCTTTCCACATCAGTGGCGTAACTTCTTGAGAGCTACTTTGGAAATGGAACTTACCTCAAGACAAGTTCTTATCGTTAATTCAGTCATGAAGGAAAATGCTATTTTTTGTGGCAACGCGGCCTTGATATCATTTGTTCCATTACTCCAACATAAGCCGCATATAGTTAGATGATCATCTAAGTATATTTGCGTTACGGTAAATGCAGAATAAAAATAAAATATTTCCTGATGGCAAACTATTAAATTGTAATAAGTTAATGAATATGGTAAAACTGAAATATATTCTTGTAAATTAGTTTAATTTTTTTTTCAAAATATAAAAATTATATTTCACATTTGTAATGTTTTATCAATTTATGGATCTATTTTCAGGATAATGTGAAAATTATCTATAATTTTATGCAAATTACGTAATTTAAAATCCGCTTTTTTAGAAAATTTTGGTATATAGCTTGATAAAAAAAATAAATAAAAAATAAAAATAAGAAGTCGCACTGAGTGATATTATCTCTCCCTTTAGCATCACTCTATATTCGAAACGCTTCTGTCTTAAATTTGACATATCATTCCACTGCTAGAGTTCAAATAGAAAGTTTTGGAAATCAGTATCTAAATCTAAGTTTAGAAATGTACATTTCTTAGCCATGACATTGTAATAATTGTGACGGGATCGCATATGTTGCTCTACCACAGCGCTACTCAAACTTTCAATATTTGTGACCCAATTTTCAATCATAATTTTCATCGTGCCCCCTCCATAAAAGAACAATGTATTGATTTAAAAAATAACGTACTAAAAGTTACATGATAAAGCTACAATGTGACTTTAATTATAAACAGTACAAATTATTAAGATAAATATTAAATTTTGTGTATAATTTTGTATATGACAAGCCCATTCGAGTCACTAGTAATTATTAATCTTGTTCTTAACATATTGATAAATTAATTATCCAAATACATTATGCAGTGCAGATGCATTTATAAGTGTATTATATCAATGTAGATGTGTATTTTACTTTTTTATTATGTCGGAATGCATTTTGTTTTGTTTCCTTTCAGTAAATTTGCAATTTTTCAAATCTTTTATTTTTGACTTTTTGATATGCTCGTGCCCCCCTTGTAAGGTTATCATGCCCCCCAGTTTTAGAAAAGCTGCTCTACCAGATTGTCTATAACGCTATTTGACGAATGATGTTATTATTTTTTTAGTTTGTATGTATTTGACACGAACTACGAGCATTTTGAATAAAAACATATGTATTATATTTAACATACCTGTTTTAACTAATGAAATTATTTTGCATTAATTATTATCAAATGACATAAATGCTTTTAATATCTATCTTGTTTCCTTCTTAGACATGTTTTGGAAATTTTAAATTTATCAAGCATTTCATAATTAATAAAATTTTAGTAAAAATATCCACAAAGCTTGCTTTGCTTTACCTATATGCCATTAATTTTCGTCATTATCCCTGTAATTCTTCTCTTCAATAATTAAGGAAAAAATTTATTGCAATGGAAATATTTTAATGATGAACTCATGTTTTTCAGTAGGTGAAAAATAAATATTTCTTTAAGTATCAAATTTTCATTGTCCAACATGATAAAGTTTATGGTGAAAATTTTCTAATAGTAAAAGAACTAGATGTATTACACATACACAGTCATATTTTCTAGAATTAAATCTTTCTAGTTTCTCTCTATAGACGCTTACCTATAATTTCTATTCACGTGTCTTGCCAATTAATATGATTGCGTCTTATTCTCACCTTGTTATTTCGGAAGATTATTAATATATGTATACATAAGGTCATTTTAACATTTTTTCTTATCTTTTTAATATTTATTGATTTTTTCATATTTTTCAATATTATTTGTGTATTTCATTTTAAAAGTACCACACTATTTAATATATTTTTTGAGTGAAAAAGTTTCTTCATAAAATGATGAAACATCTATAAATTGTATTATCGTGACACATAAGTTATAAATAAGATACATTTTTAAAACATTTAACATTTTGTATATGAAATTAAAAATACGTAATTAAAACTTTAAAATGGATTTGTAGCGAGTTTGAGAGAGAATAATGAGCTTAAGTAGAAGAAAATAAAGGTACCATGTGTGCAGAAGTTTAATGAGTAATTTCCTGTTATATTAAAACACGTTAGATTTTTATACTTTGTATTGCATTATAGCAAGCGTCACTGAATCTTTAACTGTGGATTTCCTAAATAAGTAAAGATAATTGTTAAATAATTGCCGTGTTGGGAAGATTTGTCTCGTAAATAATAAATAAATTCGTCTAGACAGAATTTGCCAATCATAAATTTTCTTTCAAAGATTGAAATTATGTACAGCCTTGTACTACATAAGCATATTCTAAAGTGTTTAATCGTAGTCACTTAATTGACTTTCCATGTCAATATTAAACAATTTTTTAGCTTAAAATGTAGAGAAATATTTCACATAACTTCTTATATTATCTACTCTTTTAATATTACAATTTAAATAGTTACTAAACCTCTACTTAATATTTGAAACAATTTCGTAAAGTAAATATTAGATTCAGTACTTCATTCCAGCCAATTTCTTTTTACGACCTATTAGATTTGTATTTGTCTCAGTTTATTTTTTCCTCAATTAAATTGTTTAATTTTAAAAGTATGTCTGCATTCAATCCTGTATCAATTATGTTTCTTCAACAAGCTATCATGCAGATCCTACAATTTTTATGCATGTATTCAAATGACTAAAATGAATCATATTTTCTCTTGGAGATTGCCCATAGAGGGGGTAGAGATGAGATATTGATGCTTCAGAATGTACCTGCTAAAAGTAAAAAATGTATTCATAACGACTGTGAATTTAATTATGTTCAAAATTGAAAACTAACTACTATAGACAGAATAATTTCGAGCAAATTAACTGCAATTTTTCAAGCATGTATTTTTCCTTAAGTTGTTAAATTTTTATTTTTCTTTAGGAAAAAGTACTCTCTTTTCTTTCATTTTAAAAGTCAGAGAGATAAAGTCATTCAGGTACATAAAAAAATATCAGGAGCTAGTTTATTTCACTTGAAGCAACAATACTAACTTTTACATCTTTCTGGATTCTTTCTATCTAGAAATAATGGTGTTAAAAAAAGTGAAAGATTCAAAGCATGATTCATATTAATGTTTGAGAACATTTCTTTTCTTTTCTTCGAAGCAATTCTTTAAAATTTATAAGTGTTATTGTTTTCATTTGATGCACATGTTCTTAAGAGTTAAATTTTAGACTAAAGTTGGACGTTCCATTTATTTCGAAATTAAAATGAAAAAATATACTCTTTTTACATTTCAGTACAGTAACTGCTATTTTCTTTGAAAAAAAAAATGTCAAACGCCTGTATATTTTTTATAAAAGTATGTCAAAACAAGTTGTTTAAATGCACTCGATCCAGGACGACCTACTAAAAATGGCAAACAAAAGATTTAGTTTTGAACGAAAAAGAAGGATGCTATTACTTTGCTTTTGGTGCCTTGTTAAAATAAATGGCATACATTGCAAACTGCATCCCTAAATAGAGAATCAGATAAAAGGTTTTGCATTTGAAAAGTAAGCGGTTCGTCTTTTCTTACGTGATATTATTTCCGGTTGGAAAAACATAACTGAAACTCATTCACCTGGAGAAACCCAAGAGAGAAAATAAAGAAGTATCAGAGGAAGTCGATACGAATTACTAGCGAGATTCCTTTGACAAGCCAAGCAATATCTTTGCAAACATCCCAAGTACACAAGCGCGAAGGTAAATTTATAAGTTTAGATTTATTTTGCCTTCGCTATCAGAATCGAGGGAGATGGTATTACGAGTACGAAATACATCAAAAATTTAATATTACGAACTATAATTTTGGAGATAGAATTTTATAAAAAATGAAATTATGATATTAGTTTTCGTATAATATGATGTAGAGAAATACATTAGTAAATTCTAACTTATGTCTAACATCGAAGTTCCAACTTTTTTAAATTCCATAGTTTCGAATAACTACTTCCATTTATAACTTAGAATTGAGAGTAATTTAAAATGTGAAATTTGTGAATTTCCTTTTCCCTGAAAGAGAATTTAATTTCTAACTAAATACACTCTGTCGCAAAAAAATATATGCACCCAGAAGAAATCAAGCTACAATCACGAAACTCGGCAAGAATGTAGTCTGGTAAGAGATATGCAAATGATTAAAATTTAGAAGCCAATGAGACAAGGCTAAGTGTGCTATGCGCATATTAGTTGCGCAACTGGGAGAGTTTAAAAGCATGAGTACGAGCGCCGTACGGCTATCCAAACGAATCTGATGACTTTGATAGACGATATTGAGACTTAGGATGCCTCTAAGACGTAACCGGCGGCAGTACGAGCAGCTGACGGACTTTGATAGGGGCCGTATAATAGGCCTCAGAGAAGCAGGTTGGTCGAATAGACGTATCTGCCGCCACCTCGGTCGGAGCGATATGGTAGTTGCTCGGTGTTGGCAACAGTGGATCACAGAAGGTAGAGTGTACCGTCGCGGAGGGTCAGGACGTCCCAGGAACACAAATGATCGCGAGGATCGTGCAATCAGAAGAGTGGCCACTTCGGCACCAACAACGTCGCTAGCATCGATTCAACGCCACTTACCTCCTTCCAGACATCCAGTGCCATCAAGAGAAACCATAAGAAGACGACTGACCGAAGTTGGCTTGAGGAGCCGACGTCCGCTAAGACGCTTACCACTGACCCCACATCATAGGCAGTGTCGACTGGATTTTTGCCGACCTCGGGCAACTTGGAGTGTGACAGACTGGAGACGTGTCATCTTCAGTGATGAATCCCGATTCAGTCTCAGTGCTGATGACCACCGCACACGTGTCTGGAGGCGCACCGGCCAGCGGTCCGATCCGGCATTTATTTTCGAGCGGCATACAGCAATTTCACAAGGTGTGACAGTGTGGGGAGCAATTTCTTGGGACACACGATCATCTTTTAGTGGTCCTTCAAGGCACTTTGACAGCTCGCAGATACGTGGACGATATTTTAACGCCGATTGTGCTACCCATGCTATCAAGTCGCCCAGGTGCCATTTATCAACAGGATAATGCTCGTCCACATACTGCGCGACTCTCCCAACAATGTCTTCAAGGATATGACGTCCTACCATTGCCTGCCAGATCACCAGATCTTTCGCCAATAGAGCATGTCTGGACGCGCTGGGAAGGCAACTGCAGCCGTCCCGAGATACAGGAGAATTAACTGCGCAGATGCAAAGACTATGGCAGGATCTTCCACAGGGGGTCATAAGTGATTTAATTGAATCGATGCCACGCCGAATTTCGGCTTGTGTAGCTGCCAGAGGTGGCTTTACTACTTACTGATTTTTAACCTTTTGCAAGCTGTAACCGCTTAATAAAATGATATTTTGTTCTGAATTTTTAATCATTTGTTTATTTTCATATACACTACATGCATACCAAATTTCGTGAATGTAGCTCAATTTCTTCTGGGTGCATATATTTTTTTTTTTGCGACAGAGTGTATATTGTCATGCTGACAGTGAAATTTGAATTGTATGGTATTAAATTGTTTAAATGATTCATGTAAGAACATAAATTTGAATTTGAAACAAATTTATGAAGGTTAAGCTTTATTTATGTAAATCATTAGTTTTTGTGTTACGGATATATTTATATAATTTAAAATTTTGATATATAAAATATACGTACGGATTTAAAAACAGTTGTAATTGCTTAAATCTTTTCAAAAGGTAATAAAGCATAAGAAATAACAAAAGAAATAAGATTGAATTAAATATTTGAACTTACACTTAACGTTAGGAGCAATGTAACTAAGCAAAGTAATACGATCAGTCGAAAGCCCAAAAAATGTCGTTGGTGCACTTCTGTCAGCAATTGCAGCTACTTCAACAGTTTCTGCTGCTAAAATGTCAGCTAATAATGATTTAAATGACTTTAAAGGATGATTATTAGTTACCAGATAGAGGAGCATTACAGAATTTCAGCAGTAGAAAACAAGTTTGGTTCTCTGCTCAAGAAAATCGGAAAAATGTACCGTGAATACCTGACATTTAAAACAATTTAACTTTCTGACTACAGGGGATTAGGTCAAATATGATGAAAAAAAAAGAGTCATAGATATCTGACAATCATTTTCATTAGACAGGATTACAAAGTTGTCCGAAATGGTTGCTGGTACTAGTATAGGGTTATAATAAATTTTTTAGACTATAAACTATGCATTAAATTAACTACTTACTGGAGTGCTTTTGTTAACTTTAAAGCGGAACGCTATTTTTTTCAGAGTGGCTCTTCGCACTATTTATGGCAACTGACGACTTGAAAGATGTTGTTTAATTTGACAACTTTATAATTTTTTCTGGATGGTGGATGTGTATGAAAATGTAGAAAATATTTACAGCTGTGTGTAAACCCAATTTATCAAAGGGGAATTTCCAAGCTTTGTAAAATTTTTCAGTGGCTTGAAGTAAATGTATTTTTATGTGGAAAGATTTAATACCCTGGTAAAAATATCTAAGATAGATTCTTCCATAAGATCGGTGCATAAACTTTTTATTTATTCTCATTTACTCATCCGAGCTTAACATTTTAATGGAGTTTTGTAACAAAACAATGCGACGTCACACACATGGAAAATTGCTGCGAAGTAGATCCAAGATCTCTCCAAGAGCTCTTCATTAACCACATAAATCCTAAAAATCGATCCGTTTGAAATCTCTTAAGATAAGGTATTAAAAATGTGTTTTCATTTGCACCTGTATGGATTTTTAGACTCCCTTGCAAGATCCATGGTAGCAGTAGTTCTGAGCTCTAAAGCACATTAATCGTCTTGAGACTTACTATGACAGTAAATCACTTTAAAAATGTAAAGAATTTTGGAGATATAAATATTCAGATAATGCAATACCACGCTCAGTATGATATATCAACTCATTCGAAGATTTAATGAAATACTACGTGAAATGCTTAGATTGGTAGACTCAAATTTATTATTTCAGAATTTGTTCATGACAACTCAACAAAATATACAGAAAATGCATGAAGTTTAGTTGTATTAAGTAAGAAAATATTGTAGACTTGCAAATAAGACTTTAAGAGATATGCCTTTTTGTGCGTGGTCTGTAAAATATTTATAGGAATTGAATTTGCGAAACAATAAGAAGAAAAGAAAACAGCTTATTGTTACAAATTGTGTCGGAGTTTTCCGAATAACATCGACATTTTCGATGAAATATGTTTCTCAATAAGAAATTATTTCGTTTAAGTGGTTGTGCATAACTCACACATTTGGTTCGTAGTGAATTTTCATTTAGTATTACTTCAAAATTAAACTTTGTTACTTAATTAAATGAGTTGTTAAATTATCATTGAATATGGAATAACAATAATATAATTCTTGTAGAAAATTTTGTGAAGAACATTACTAAATACAAGAATATATATAAAAACGCAGTTTTTGGGAATGATCAGTGGTGAAAAATATAATATTTCAAGGAGGGAGGGTCCAGTTTGAAAGTCCCCCGTTCTCAAATCATACTCCAATACGCCACCCAACATATTCTTTTGATTTTGCCAATTTTCGGGAACAAAAAACAGCAAAGAATTAATTATTAAAGGAATAATTAGCATTAATTGATAACAATAATTATCAAAACAAATGATTAATTAAATTATGTGTACTACATACATAGAATGATAATCATTCGGGAAACAAGGCAAGGACTATGAGTTGGCAGAACGGGGGGATCCCCCTCAATGTATGCGCCACTTATGATCATTACATTAAGCGTTATTGAACTAAGTAAAAATTTTAATTAAACTTAAATAAAAGTTTAAAAACAAAATTAAGAATTTAAGGGAAACTTTTATAATAATATTTGCCATGGATTCAGAAAAAACTTAAAATTTATCTCCCAAAATAAATTCCCAAAACAAAATAAAAATTAAACTGTACTGTTTATATTTAAAACTAATCATATGTTAAAGAGAATACAATATAACCAAAACCTCGTTAGCAACGTCGTATATGAAACAGTTACATATCGTTGATAATATTAATTTGTATCGATACAGAAAAATTTTAAAAAAATTATCAGTTACAATAATTCCCATCAATTGCACTTCTAAAGTTTCACTCGTGTAACGCAATAGAACAGGCAGTAATCATACATTCAAATATATTTTGAAGTAACTCCATTTTTAACATCAGTGAAATATTTGGATATTTAATAAGCATTTTAAAAACGCACTTTGACGTAAATATGGCTAATTTATGTTAAATTATTGGATTCTTTTCCCCCTGATCTTCAAGATTTTTAAGGAATATTTTTTAACTATTTCTTTAGTTAAAGTGTACTTTAGACTCGTCTAACAAAGGTTTAAGTGTATTGGATTGAATTTTAGTATTCAACACAAATTTGATTCGTTAATTAATAACAAACATCCAAAAAAGAAAAAGGTTTTCGAGATTTTCCTTACACAAAAAAATATATTGCGAAAATGAAGTTTTCCGAGTACAAGAAGACTTGAAATTGTATTTACTTATAAAATTTTTTAAAGTAATATACAGGCGGCTCACTCATTAAGCCATCCTAAAGTTTACGGAAATATTAGTTCTAGGCATGCTTTTTGTACTAGAGATCCGCAAAGAACGAATTTTAAAGAAATCCGCTTACAATGATGGGTCATTACGGGGTTGCAAAAATGAGCAACTCCCTTTTATGGCTTATGAATCTAAATATTTGAACCTTGACAAGCATGTTTCTTTTGTAGTTTCAGAAATTCAAAGCCGATCCTTATTAAATCAACATGAGAGGGCTGTAAAAATTTTGAATGTGATCGATAGCTTAGTGCTAGGACTTAAATATCAATAGATTAAAAAGAATTTGAGGACATAACCCTTTAAGACCCGAATTATTTTTACATTCAAATATTAAATTCTTCTGGTTATTAATACTATATGGACTCCAATGGCATTGGGAAAAATAATAAAAAAATCCCCGCACCTCTCCTGGAACGTAGATGGTACTCGCACGAACGTGCGGGTTGGGTGTTATCTGTGAAACAGGTCACTTACGGAATATTACGAGTAATACAATTTTAGCTCTAAATTGATAGAAGAAACAATCTTAATTCAACTAAAATTAATATAAATAAAGAAATTGTTGATTCATAATTAACTCTTTTATTAATTCATTATTTATATAAAGCAAAACTCTTTTGTTTTGTTTTTGACAAATATAAATAACCATTGCATTTTTCACAACACGTTTTCGAACTGTTTTCGCAGTTTTCATATATGCGCTTGCGAGGCCTTGAAATGTCATCAACACATCCATAATGGCTATACATGTCAATACATGTGTAGCAGGTGGATTATAATGCTTCGATCTTTTTTGCGAGTGGATTTACGTCACTCTTATCTTCATCATTAGCTAAAATATCTCTGTTAGTAGGTGGAGAGGTTGATAACACGTCAACTATCTCTAACATAACTTTTAAGCAATCCATTTCAATTTTTAGAGGGATTTCATTTGATATTGCATTTTGCTTGCACAAAAACCAAGAACTTACAACAGCTAAATCATTGTAATGAATGTGTTAAAGATACTTTGAAGGTAAAAAATTATCCAAATTTGTCTTTCCATCGCAAATATTCCCATGTGTTTCTTCATTGCTTTCATATGAAATTGATTCTTCCTCCAGTATACGTGACTCATATATATTGTTGGAAGCCTTGTCATCAACCGAGAGATCACTATGTGCTGATTTAAGTTCAATCTGATTTATTCATCAATTGAAAAATTTCTTCTGTGAGAATTCTTCTCCTTTTAGACACCTGAAAAAGTTTTTGGTTAAAAGTTAACACATTATTCCATGAAAAATACTAAAATGTATCAGAAATGTGTATTATATATATATATATATATATATAAACCACATACTAGCTCCCATGAGAAAATCCAGATTTTTAGGGGAGGGGAGGACAAGAGATATGGATTCAGATATCTGTGGAGAGGATAAACATGCCATACTCCTCAACAAATGCAGGGAAAAGAAAATTAATTGCAAAAGAGAGAATGAGAAAGAAAAAAAAAGGACTCATTCATTGTGAACCCGACGAAAATTTTTATTAATCCTATAATTATATATTTCATTTTTATGTAGGCTTCCATCGAAATTTTTGTAACAGAAAAAGAAAATCCGCATGCTAAGTACTTACCTTTACAGCTACAGTGACTCAAGTAACGCCCAACCTGCACGATCGTACGGGTAACGAAATCCCAAATCCTACAAGCCATATTAATAGAGTATAGTTAATATTTTTTTCTATTTTATAATTATTTAAACATTAAGGCTGCACAGTACCCTAATAATTTCATTTTTACTGATTTTTTTTTTGCATGACTTGGTGGCCCATATCATTGAAATGCTTGCCACGAAATTTCAGATATGTTAGCAAATTAGTTTTTAAGATATTTGGAGTTTTATGAGCTATGGTTTTGGTTTCGGTTTCCTTTTAAAGCATTTTTTCCCACTTAAGTTGAATTAATTAAATATTTTTGAGCTTTTAGTTTGAAATAGTTATTAATTCCAATTTTCATTACTAAAATCATTTTTGCATGATTATGTTTTGAGTTTTTTGAGTTCTCATAATTAATTAATAAAGATTAATTTCATGGCCAATTTTTTCTTTAAAAATAGTTTATATAACTTAAAAACTTTATCATTAATTTTTTCCTGTAGAGAAAATGCCATGGCAAATTCGTTCTGGGTTTCTGTGAGAAACAATATTTCGAAGAGTTGGAATACTACTGAAAATGATGTATCTAAAAATCAGTCCTCAGCTGATTCTGCAATTAGACTTCCAAATACAAGTATTTTGAATTCAAATGCTGCAGATATAACTGAATATTTCCTTGATGTACCAAACTACACTATACTAAACATATTGTAGTACTTTATTTTAGTATTTTAAAGTCGTACGACAAGAGCTAAAACTTCCTAAACTGCCCCAATTTAAAACTGAAAAAAATTAAATTTTAAGAGCAAACCTGACTATTTTTAGCTTAAGTTAGTATCATTATTATTTTGTACATAAATACTTCGTGTTTCAAAACTTTTGTGAAATATTAGGTTAATGTAAAGCTGAATAAACTGACGTCTTAACAAATGCTATCAATATTATGCAAAAATAAATTTTGAATTAAAAATATAATTTTCAGTCATATTTAATAAAAATACTGTTTTAATGTAGAACATACATTGGAAAATAACATATTAAAAATTAGAGTTTTACGGGCATTATAAGTTTTTGTTTTATGACTTAACAGACTTTAAATGCGTTTTTCTCAGACTTTTAATTTTGAAGGTATAAGTGTTTTCTAATCACTAAGGTTTTTTTTTCCTGTTCAAGATAGAGCCTTGATTTTTTTCTATATACTCACAAATGTATGTTCTATAAAAGTTAGTATGGATTTAGGGCTGAGAACTCTAGTTATTTTTCTAAAAAATGCTAAAGTTGATATTTTAAACATTTTCGTGTTTATTCCAGGTTTTTGTAGAAAAATAATTATTAAAAATCAACAAGAGCGAATTGATTTTCAAATGCATACTAAATATTGTTTGTAATATTCTTAGAATCATAAATAACTTAAAATTACTAAAAAAATTTAAAAAATAGAGTATTTTATAAAAGTTTGAAAAACTTCTAAAATTCCTAATTTTTTAAAATTGTAAAATAATGGCTGGTCAAATTGACTTTTTACTTTCAGAATCAGCTTAATAATATAATCTAAATATAAAACATCAATTATTTTTACTGTAACTGTCTCCAAAATTTTTTTTTTGAAAAAGGGTACCTTGTAGTCTTAATACAGAACTCTGTATCCAAGCAATTAGAAATATATTGATAGTTACCCTTTTACGACAGATACAATGAATACGTGTTTCGTTGTTTTTGAAAAGAAATTTAGATTTGCAGGCTTAAAGTAAAACATGGACCACAACCATCGTCTGTTGATAAAAAGTAACACTTTACACTTTCTGCAAACCGGCTCAATCGTTATATTCGCGGGGTTTCTTACATACGGCTATTCCAGAAGCAAAAATGTATAATAAAATCTAACCCGCACGACCGAACGTGTTGAGTTTTAAAGGGATATATTTCATGTAATATACAGCAAAGAGGATGGTTAAAGTATATTATATATGTGAAATTTTAATTTGTTTGCTGTGAATCTAAAATTTTATATTAACGAGGGACAATTAAAACATGCAATAAAATAATACATTATACGTAAAAAAATTACGAATGAATTTGTTCATTTAATTTCAATAATTCTAGTAAAAACTCAGGTAATGAAACTCCAAATAATTAAAATTACTTAAATAAATGCGCATTCACTTAATTTTTTATGTATATTTTCAAATTCAAATCATACAAAAATGAGGAATACTGTGATTATGAAATCGAAACATTAGAAAAACACAATCAAATGCGCTGTTGTATTTTCTCTTGATCACTTACAGCTAGAGTCAATAATCTATTTTCAAAAGTTAACTTTTTTTTCTGCTAAATAAGCTGTACATCTGAGATCATTTTTAAAATAGGTATTACTTGAGATGTTATTTATTGCGTAGGGTAACTAAAATAAATAAAATTATATTTTTGTAATTATTTGAATAAACAATAAAATGTCCATGCCTATATGTACATGCAAAATGTAATAAAAAAGGAATATTAAAATTCGTTATATTTCATTTATAAATGTTTTTTCCAAGGAACATTCTACTGCATTTTACGAGAACACTTTGGAAAATATTTTTAAGAAAAGTGTATTAAAAATAGCTATTTATAACAACATACTCTTATGCACTTTATTTTAATTTAAATTGCTTTGAGGATAAGATTATGTGACATTGAGATAAAAAAATAGATTTTTCTATGTAAGATTTTCTAAAGAAAATTTAACTTAACAACTTACTTAAAAACTTTGATGTTTTCACTTTCTTAGTAACAGAAAATTCACAGGATATATAAAATTTACCCATTCTGTAAGAACTTATTAATTTGAATTTCTAGGTGATATCAATAAATAAAGATTTTTTAAAATTCTATAAGTACATTTTGCAATGTTTCTCATAAATGAAGATTCAACATTTATAAAGTTTAATTGAGTACTTTGTATTCAATGTTATCAAAACAGACATACAAAGTTAGAAATTAAATCAGTGCTTTTCAAATTTTCAATGTAAGTGACCCACTAATTAATCATCATTTGCATCGCGCCCCCTCCATTCAATACCGATGTATTGAATTCAATAATGCTATATTTTAACACTAAATCTACAATACGACTTCAACCTCTTATTTGCTACCGAGGTATATAAACGTATCTCTCTGTCAAAGTATTAATTTTCTTGACGTATACTAACGTATTTATGAAGTAAGATCCTTTATGGAAAGTGCTATCCATAAAATTATTCCACAGGATTTGGAATGTAAAAAAAGTGCCTTGACAGTGTTTGTGAAGTATTTACTTTTTTTACTTCAGAGGATTTGCTTTTTTAATCCTTTTCTACTCTCCCTCTCAAAAAAATATATACGCTCGTCTACACGGAAAACTGTGGCGTTGGGGGGGGGTAAACTTTCAATCACGTAACTTTCAATTGGCAGTTAAATAATTAATTATAAACCATACAAATTATCAAGGTAAATGTTAATACAAACCCATGGGATCACTGATAATTATCAAATTTGTTCTTTAGTTTTTTAAATTAAGTATAAAATACATTGTACAGTACTGATATGTTTATACGTGTATTATATCAGTGTAAATGTGTATTTTATATTTTATTATATCAAAAAGTATTTTGTTTACTTTCAGTAAATTATTTTTTTAAATAATCTTTTGCTTTCGATTTTCAATATGGTCACGCCATCTCGTAAATTTTACGCGCCCCCCCAAAGAGGTCGCACCCCTCAGTTTGAAAAACACTGGATTAAGTACTTAAATTTTTAGTAATTTAAATGTTTGCTCCACGTTTAAAAATTCGTTTGTTGCAGATTTTAGTACTACCATCAATCAATTGCTTGATTTTTACTAAATTTAAAAATGAACCACTTAAATTTAAGTAATTTGAAAACTTAAAATTGATTTAAAGTGCATATTTGTGCATTTTCAACCAAAGGGATATTTCTCAGAAATGAAATCAGTTGAATACTTAATTACGAGGGCATAATTATACATTAAAGATTATATTTGTTAATAAACATATCAGTGAAAATCAGTTTTATCATTAAAATGAAATTTGTCCTGCCTTATTCGAATAAGCTATGTCAATTAATGATTTTGGATTAAAAACTGTTCTCTGAATTTTTAGAAGAAATTATAAACTAGTATGATACCAAATATTTCCGTATTGATTTATCACTAAAACATATCATCGGCATTAAAGTAAATTCCTATATATTTTGAAATAAAAATATAAACCAAAATACATCATTTCTACTGAATAACTATTTTCAATGAATAAAATGAAACAAATATTTTATTGTAATTTATAAATAAGTTTATATTTCATTTAACTATAATATTTACGTATATATATTTTACAACATTTATAAAATAAACAAATGCTTACACATATTTGAAATAAGAGCTATTGGGAAAAAGAAAATTCTCCATGTGTAACTAAAGTTATATTTAATAAATATTCCAAAATTATTTAACACAGAACTCTAAGTTGCTGCCTGAACTTCATGAAAAGCAAATTGTTAATAATTTATTGAATTGTATGCACAAATATTTGTCTTGACTTTAGCAGCATGCTATTATCACATACAAATATTGAGATAAAGTACAATGTTATGCCGAATTCTAATACATTCTGGAATAGTTGCTTTTTCTTCAACGCTTTTAATGTGGGCATCTAAAGATGTGCAAGAAAATATATTAGCACAGTGTATTTATAATTTCAAATACGTGTTTAAAGATAATCCTTTAAACGCGTTGCTGTATTATAGAATATAACGCATAGCACTTCATGTTTCACTGCTTATTAAATAGCAGTAATTTCCCCAATCACATTATTTTATTTTTTTTGCATTCATAAATTTAATTAAATGTGTATATTCTGCAAAGATGATTAAACATTACTGACATTACCTATAAAACGTCCTTTTTAATTTTTTATTCTGTTAAAGAAAATATGAACCTATAATTTTAGTTCATTTTTGGAAATCTATTGAAATGTACACCATACACATTTAATTATTAAGATACATTCAACATTATTGTTTCTTCAACTAAACAATGTTTTCTTGATTTAAAAAAAATATTCTCAATTTCATTTAAGTTGCCAGATTTGTTTATTATTTTTTTTAAAAAAAATATAAGTTTAAACATTTACTATATACATGTATCCAATTAATTTTTACATTATGTGTTTTCTTTGGTTTTATTTTTGCTCAGCGATGCATCCCTGCTGGAAACGTATTTACGTATTCTTGATTTGCTTCAATTGAAGGAAAATAAAAGTTTGTTTAGAGTTGAAGCAATCCATTCTAATACAGCATTTAGTTTCTTGTAAAATAAGTGACATTTGTCGCAAAATACTTTCATAAATTGGGAAGCAGAGAAAAATATTGTTGCCTGAAAAGTAAGCAATAAGACTTTCCTTACGCGAGGTTACTTCCGGTTGGAAAAACATAACTGAAACTCATTCAGCTGGCAAGTCTCTCAAGAGAAAATAAAAGAAGTTTAGAGAAACTCGATGCGATTACTAGTGACATTCCTTTGACAAGCCAAGCGCATTTTTGTAATAAAGATTCGAAGAGAAATTTCTAAGTTCGAACTGAGTTTGTCTTTCACTAGTGATATCAAGAGCAAAGTGAAGATTTTATTGAAATACATCGAAAATGTGTGAAGAGGAATTCCAACTTGAAGGGAGCAAATATTGCAATATTAAATTTATTAAAAGGAACTTCATTGGTGTTAAAATCAATTTAATTGCATCTCAATCCTTCAGATTTATTATAGGTTTTATTTATACTTTAACAATTTTAGTAATATTCGCTCTAATAATATCAAATATTTTACCGGTAGATTAGAGTAAGGATGATTGTATAGCTTTTTTTATTTTTATAAAATGATAGAAGATAGGTGCGTATATATATATATGTGTGTGATAAACATTTGTGCTTTCCAAAGTCTTACTTTGTAAATTTTGATTTCGTTAGTAGCATCGAAAATTCTTGCTATAATATTACTATAGATTTTTTAAGCAAAATGTATCATTCTAAATTAAATATCATTTCTTTCAATATGTGTATCTTTATATATAAAAATCTTCTGTGCGTGTGTTTATCACTAAACTCCTCCTAAACGGCTGGACCGATTTCGATGAAATTTTTTGTGCGGGTTCAAGCACATTCGAGAATGGTTTAGATTCACACTTCGGTCCGATATCGCAATTAGTTAAAATATATATTAATTAAAAACATTAAAAGTTATAGAAATTATTATTTTTTATTTTAATAAAAACAAAATTCAATTTTTCCTCACTGATTTCCCCAACGAAAAACTTTGTGTGTCTAATAAATTCAAATGAGGAAACCACTTAAGATACTAAGATATTTATGATTTATTCAGATACTGTATGTCTGTTATATATTCATTGCAAAATCTTAGAATTGCCTCAAAGAATCATCAATTCGTCTCTTTTGTATTTAAATCATCACGTGACAGAAAAGCAGTTTACATCACTATGTTCACTTAATGATTTTTATTTATAAATATGTGTCAAAGAAAAAAAATACTAATAATCTGTTTTCTATAATGAAATATGAAACTAAAGTTTCTGAATGAAAATGGAAAAAAAGCCAGGTATAATTTTATATTACTATAAATAAAATGTTTTAATATAAGCTACTGATAAATTAGTTGTCGCGAATGCAAGAATATGTGTTTAGTTTACGATTTAAATGGTAATATATACCGCAATCATTGTCTTAATTGCTATGCATGCACATCATTTTTGCATCTAAATAATATACATACAAAAGACACATTTTTTCTTTAAAGTAAATAAATAGATCCCTGTCAGAATCTCAGCGATATATCAGGATATCACTCAGTGATAATAAAGAAAGAAACAACATTTTTACCAAAAGAAACTCATAGCAGTATTAGAACATCTAAAACAGGAAGCTGTACACTGAAGTGTCACTTAATTAGGGATGTTAAGGACTATGCACTATGTGTAGCGATGCTCATGATTTATGCGCAAGGGAGGGTGATGTGGTAACTGCATATATAGCACGTACTGTGGTTAATTTGTAGTTGATGGAATTGCCAATATGGGTAAACTGCCTGATTAAGACGTCTTCGACTGGGAACAAATCGTAGGTGCGACGCATGTACCATTCAATTTCCGAAATCATTGGTCAGCTAGGAATTTCAAAGTCGACAGTGTCAAGCGTAAATAAGAATACATGGATGGTGGGGCAAAAAAACTAGCAAACGAGCAAACTGCAAAGGACCATTAACCTTGGCAGTACGTGGTGAAAGACGGCTCAGGCGTATTGTACGTAGTCAATGAATCTAAACATTAGCTCAAATTACCACCCAGCCGAATGATGGTGCCGTCATCATGCAGTTAGTAACCGGAATGTGCAAAGCTCGCTTCATCGCATGGATTTAGAGAACCATCGACCTACGAGTTTTTCATTGTTCAATGCTCACCATGGGGCTGCACGTATTGCCTTAGCAAGATAGCAGAGAGACAAAATTGCAGAGAACTAGAAACAAGTAGCAGAAAGTAATGATTCCTACTACTTAACGTCGACGGGAAGCTGAAAATAAAGCAAATGGCTCCTGAAGTCAGGGATACTGCATGACAGGTTGGTATTGTACAAGGGTATGGTGGCTCAATTACGGTCTGGAGTGTTTTTGGTGGCACTGCTTGCAATCTTTGGGGCGTGTACAAACCTCCCTTAATGCAATTCGGTACGTAGAGTTGCTGGATGATCACCTTCATCCGTTTATTTTGTTCTGTTATCTGTACGGTAATGGAGTTTTCCAGCAAGACAACTGCACCTCTCACAAGTCGCGGTTGGCTACTGGCTGGTTGGATGAGCGTTCCTCTGACTTTCTGCTATAAATTGGTCACCTAGAAGCCCAGATCTAAATCCTATTGAGCATCTTTGGGGATTACTTTGGACATATGCACAATACGTTATGTTCACCTTAAAAATGTCAACAATAGAAATAAATCCCACAAGAAATGGGTAATTAAAAAATTAAGTTACTTTCCATGCTATTAAAAATCTTTAATATACCTTAGGAAAATAATATATTGAGTGAAAGGCAAGGGTGCGAAAGAAAATATATCGATGAAAAGATAGTTTTAAAAGAAATAAATTTTATTGCAGTTATTAAATAAACCCAGAAGAAACTATAATAACACTGCATAAAAAATTATGACTCACAATAAATAAAAGAAAACTGGATACAATAAATTTATATAGAAAAAATGTAACTTTACTTGTCGAGGGCAGAAAAGAAAAAAAAATACGTAGGTAAACAATTTCATAACGAAATTCAAAAAGGAAGTTGGAATCAGGAATGCCCTTTCCCAAACCTACTTTATTTGTACATGTGTGTGTGAACACAAAATATATTAACATTAAATATACTATTTTCTATATTATTTTCAGATTTTCTGTGAAAGATATGGATAAAAATAGTTTTAAAGTATGAGATGTTGTGTGTAATTGTAAAATAAGAGTTTTAGGAAATATAAAAATTAAAAACTAGAATAAAAATTAGAATAGTATATTTTATTTTGTGTGTGTCGTTCTTGTTATCATTGTTCTCTCGAGAAACTTTGCCTACTTGATCAGTAATAACGTAGTTCACTAGAAAACAGACAATAACAAATGTATAACCACAGTGATCCCGATTGAAAATTGTAAAACGATTACACATCTGATAGATATTTCTTTAGATTTATTGATGCTTAAATAATGGTCTCTTTATGGGGAATTTTCAAAGGATATTTTTTTTAATGAAATGGTATCCCACAGTATAAGATTTCGTTCAAATGGATGTGATTCCTAAACTTTTTTTCTAAAACAATTTTATCATTGTTAAATTATTTTACTAATAAGAATTTATAATTAGCTTCTTAACTCACACTATAAGCCCTTGATATGCAATGTTTTCTTCAGGACCACTTAAAGAAGTCTAATTTTCCATGTGAGGACGGTTCATGTGGATCCCGAAATGTTGTTCTAGCGCATAAAAATTGTATTTCTAAACATTAAGAAATTGGAGAACCCGGTATATTTTTTTATTACTGAAAACAAATAAAATATAACTCCCATGCAAAATGGCGTCCGTTGCGTGGTAGTTTTATGGTAGACTTATACAATTTATTATTGTTTTGACGAGTTTTTATTAAAAATATTGTCAACGCATTCAATTACCCACCATATTGTACTGATTTAGCACCATGTGACTTCGGGGTATTCCGAAATCTTAAAATGAAGATAAAATGGTGTTTTCTTAAAACACATTAAGAACACACACCAACAGCTCTACTATGAATTTTACAGGCAATCCCATATACTTAAGTCACGAAAGTATTCTAATCATTATAAAGTACACTTAACAAAGATATTGAAGCTAAGTTAATTGTATTAAATAATATTCTTAAAAATGAGTACTCGTTCTTATTTAATTTTGTAAATAAATTTTAAAAAGAAAAACTATTTGCATCTCTAAAACTGAGAATCATCAAAATTTTAACCATCGAAGGTTTGCTTCATTTAAGGGGAATGCTCTTTTAATGCAATACTTCTCAATTCTCAGTACTTATTTCATTAAAACTATCTCAACCTAAATTTAATGAAAAAATCCAGAAAAAATCAATTAAAAATATAATTTATTTTATATGACAAGTACTTCTTTTGTTTTCGATAAATACAAGTATTATGTCTTATTGGGACCAATGCATGATAAAAACAATGCCATTCGTCCATATTGTTTTACTCCATTGAGCATAGTCCATTAGTCCATATTGTATTTCATAGTCGTATTCTTCACTTTTGATTTCGAATACAAGATGAGAACAAAATAAACAATACATTTCATTAATATATTTAAATGGAGTAATAATGAGGGAACAATTATTTACAATATGTTTTGATTCATACTATAAACCCATGCATATTTTTTTCTCTTTTGAAATTGTCTCTATCCAATTCAATTTTGAATTTTCGCAGAATCAAACGAAAATAAAATCATTTGATTCCACTCAAGGCATATGAATACAAATTCTGTATATTTTAATGCTATAAATAAATCATGGAATTCTAATAATTATAACAATTAAGACCTTAAAAGAGATTGTTAGACATTAGTATAGCTGAGCTACTTTAGAGATTATTTGTTATTCTAGTCTTGTTATATGCTGCTTTTCAACAAGTGAAACATAGAGCAGTATGTTCCTTAGAATAACTTATACGGTAATTTCTGCTTAAGAAAATGGTAACAAAATGGAAACCCTCAAAGGTTTCGTTATTGGAAACAGTCTTTTATTCCCAAAATGGAAAGATATTTACTTTGAGATGACATGACTTACTATAAATATCTAACTAGCCTGTAATTCAGATTCTAACTTTAGCTCTGAAAAATAAATTCTACAAATTAATATGATTTTGTAACTTGGTTGCAGATTTTTGATTACTTCTTTCTCAAAGGTCTCAGATGTAAGAATTGGATGTATTAGCTTGAGTTTGATTTAAATAGCTTTATAGTTATATTAAGATCCTATTAAATGTTTAAAATATATTAACGTAAATGCAAATATTATATAATATGTATGTTTGTATTACGTATAATATTTTAAAATTTGAATGTGAATTATAACTAAATCATTGTTAAATATCATTTCATAAGTTTTTGGGAAAATAATTTAGCATACGTAGAATATATTATTATATATTATTTTGTCCCTAAAACCTAATGATTTGAGTCACTAGAACGGTGAAAGATATCCCGTGGATATCCTGATTTTTCTTTCGACGTCTGTTTACAAATACAGAATCATGATAAATTGTTTATTTGTTCCTTAAAACATTTTTTTTTCTAAACACTATATTTGCAATAACTAAGACGAAAATTATTATTAATATATAAATTTAAAACAATATTTAAATTTTAAGCAATATTAAAGCAGTATATTTAAGTTAAGTATTTAATAACATTTAAAAGTATTCAGACTGTCCCGAGACTCAGCCTCTAGTAGACACGCGATTAAAGCTGTTATCTTTTAACTAAAGGGTGTTTTTTAGAGGTATAGAACTTTAAATTGCAATAAAACAACAATGTATTATTCAACTGACATGAATGTTTTTTATTCGAAAGATAATCTTGTGGCATTACATTTTAAATATGTTTTCTGGCATATGACTTCCACGGATGGTATGGATGTAGTCCAATCTGGAAGTCCAATTTTCGTTTACTTTTTCCAACATTTGTGGCCGTATATCGGTAATAACACAGCGACTGTTGTCTTCCAAATGGTCAAGTGTTTGTGGCTTATCCGCATAGACCAATGACTTTAAATAGCCCCACATAAAATGGTCTAGCGGTGTTAAATCACAAGATCTTGGAGGCCAATTCACAGGTCCAAAACGTGAAATTAGGCGGTCACCAAACGTGTCTTTCAATAAATCGATTATGGCACGAGATGTGTGACATGTTGCGCCGTCTTGTTGGGACCACAGCTCCTGGACATCATAATTGTTCAATTCAGGAATGAAAAAGTTAGTAATCATGGCTCTATACCGATCACCATTGACTGTAACGTTGTGGCCTTCATCGTTTTTGAAGAAGTACGGACCAATGATTCCACCAGCCCATAAGGCGAACCAAACAGTCAGTTTTTCTGGATGTAACGGTGTTTCGACATACACTTGTGGATTAGCTTCACTCCAAATGCGGCAGCTTTGTTTGTTGACGTAGGCATTCAACCAGAAGTGCGCTTCATCGCTAAACAAAATTCGCTTATGAAAATCAGGAACAACGGCAATCTCGTTTTGGGCCCATTCGACGAATCTACGCCTTGCTTGATGATCGTTTTGATGAATTACCAAACCAAACTGAGAATAAATCACTTGACAGCTGTTAAATCGGTCGCTGAAATCTTGGAAAGTAATGCCAACTTAAACTTCTATACCTGGAAAAAAACACTCTTTATATGTATTTTTTGAACATTTTAAGGCTTTTTTGTTTCCTATTTTATGCTTAAAAATTAAGAATAAACTAATGTTTAATAAAATAGGGCAAATACATGTTGTAATTCATTATTTTTGTGATTAAATGCATTTTTACACTTAAGATGCAATTATTTCAAAATGATTGTTTTCAAACTGCCTGTACTTTTTTCAAAGAATCTAAAAAATTAATATACTTGCAAATTTTACTGCACATAAACAATATGTAACTATATATAATAGGCCTACTTTCTTGGATATTTTCCCAAAATATTTTGTTCAGAAGCAGTTATCGTAAAAAAAAAAAAAAAAAAAAATGTCTATTTTCTAAAATTTCAAAGCGATACTTTTACGATGAATTTTTTTGAAAAAAGTAAACAATATATTTGAAACATTTTACCTTTATTTAAATAAGAAAGCCTAATTATTATACAGCCAAAATTTGAAGTTTTTATTTTTAACAATTTCTGAGAAACATGTTTCTAAAATGGCTCAATTTAACATTGTCGGTATAGGGCCTACCGACTATATTTAAGTGTCCGAAATCAGTATTTGATGTAGCCACCACGTGATGCAATAAGTGTTGCTATACGACGTGGTACGGAGTCAAAAAGATTTTGAATGTCTACTTATGGGAGGGTACTACATATTGCTTGTATGTCCATTAAAAGTTCGTCTTTTAAAACTGCAGGACGCGGATTACGAGCGAGACGCCGATCAACCTAATCCAACACGTGCTCAATAGGTGACATATCCAGCGAATAAGCATGCAGAGAAAGATATTGCATGTATTGGGCTAAAAATAATTTTCGAACAGTCTTTGCAACATGTAGACGTGCATTATTCTGCTGAAAGATAGCTCCAATGATGCCTTGAGGGAAGGGAACGACTTCGATCTGTAGAACTTCACGGAAGTACCTGTTACTATTGAGATTGCTCTAAATATGTAGAAAATTGGATCATCAATGATTAGAAATCGCACCCTAAATCATAAATCTGGGTGTTAGGCCTTTAAGTTGTCCGATAACGCACTCTGGAAGGAAGTGTTCACAGGCATAACGTCTAACACGAACGCAGCCATCATGGTGCCACGAATTGAAACGTGATTCATCTGAAAAGACAACTTGGCGCCAATCAGCTTGCCAGGCTATGTGCTCATGAGTCTCTTACAGACACAGCCGTCGATAGTTTACTGTGAGGGGATCCTGTATAAAGGCTCTCTTGCACGCAATTCACGGTGCAGCAGACGCCTATGAATTGACAGAGCCGACAATAGTACACCTGTAGCAGTAGACCAACGGCTTGTTAACTGCAGGGGGAAAGTTGTACGGTCATTCACCGCCATGTGGAGCAAGTGTCGATCGCCACGTGCTGACGTAACTTTCCGTCGTCCACTGCCAGTTTTTTTAGTTGTTCGGTGCCCGTCGGTCACTTCTTTCAAACTCGCGTCACTGTGGAACAGTTCCGCGGCACATGAGCTTCTAGTGCAGGATAAGAAAATTCTCCTTCTAAATAGCCGATAATCCTCTCACATTTAAGCTCCATAAGTTGTTGGAATCTCTCCTTATTTCGTCGTGGAGGCATACTTAGATCTCACTAAACGTTCTCCAATAACAGATAATAATTAACTATGTTCAAAGTCCCGCTACAGTCACACTATTTATACGCTTTCAGCAGCAGTTCAGAGAGCGCTTCGCACGAAATGCATGCGTGGTTTCTTCTGAAACTTTACTATTTTACGTAACATCCTATTATTGATTTTTGCTGCAAAGTTTATTTAAATCTGATGATTCCTTTATGGTGTTGCCTCTTTTAAAAACATTAGTGAGTACGTGTATTCATATAAATTATGAACCAAAATCCAAAAGAAACATATTTTCGGAGCACTATTATTCAGAAATATATTTGCAAAGCAAATGACGAGAAATACAACTAAAATATATCTGACTAGCTGGTATACCCGTTCTTCGCACGGGTGAACTGAAAAATTAAACAACACAGAATGAAGGAAAAAATGAGTTTTTAATGAGTTAATTTTTTTGCATATCTCAGAATTTGTTAAATTTAAAATTAAACAAAAACAAAATTTATAATTCCTCGCACTCTTTTGAGGGTCATTTTTCAAAATCTCAAATAAACAAAAAAAATGAAAGAAAAAAATAATTTATATCACATTTGTTAAATTTTATTTTAAATTTGTATATTCGTTTCTTAAATTTTAATGGAGATTCAATGAAAAACATAGCGAAATATTAACGATAAAGTCAAGTTGAAATTTTTTTCGTAAGCTTTATTTTTTAAGACCCGCCGTAATGCACTTTAATAGTTTATCCAACCGCATTATGATTTACTGCAGTTTTTTCATACAATATTTTTTTTTTGATTACTACATTTACAAATTAAAGGATATGCATGAACAAAATACTCTCCACTTTGGAAAATTTAGTCCGTTAGAGCTTTAAATTAATTAAAGATATACCAAAAATTAATTATATACACCGTTCACTTAATATAAGTAGTCAAATCATTTTCCATAGTCTTCACTAACATACAAAAACATAAGACACATAAATTTTGACATAAACTATTTTTTGGGACAAAAATAATAATCTTTGCTCAAAACGCAAATCTGCTAAAAACTGTTCGCCTTTCCCGCTAAAATACACATTCTTAAAAGTATTTGTGTCATGAGAATATTCGGTTAAAGTAGCTCAGTAACCATGGTTCAAATTATATACGTTGTCAAAAACCCTCTTGTAGCTGAACAGTAAATTTTCATTAAAATACAGTACAATAATTATTGTTTTTCTACATATTCAATTAAAATTATAGCATTATAATTAACTACTAACCACAAACAAAGTTTGAAAATTTGTCCAAATGATGCAGAGTGAAAGAGAAAGTTTATTTACTTAAAGTACCAGAACCGATAAAAGCATTTATTTTGAAAAAGATCAATTCATTCATAATAAAAAAAAAAAATCATAAAAAAAAAAAACATTAAAATAACGAGAGATTTAGATGTTTTGAATAATACGTGACTATTTTAATAAAAATAGAAACATACTGTTTTTTTAAATGATGCCATAATGACAAATATAGTTATATTTTGAACTTGTTTTAAATTTTTATAAATTTAGCCTATGCTATAAATTATAGCATATGTGTTATTGTGATGTATAGTATTTTATTAAATTTTCATATTCAGTTGTTTTTGCTTTTCACATTCATAATATATATTAGATGTAATAATACGTGACTATTATAATAAAGATGAAACATTGTTTTTTTAAATGATATAATGAGTTGAACTTGTTTTAATTTTCTTTCAATAGGTTAAGTATATTTATAACTTTGAACACAAAATAATAATAATTCGAATAAAAGAGTAAACTTATCATTTATCAAACATCAGCTTGCTATCTCTTTTTATCTCAGAAAATGTATAGAAAATCCTTCAGTAACAGAAAAAACAAAATAAAAAAAAAACATTAGTAGAACATAATCATAATTTTTTTCAGTTAATGTGCATTATAGAAAATTTCTTATTAGATTTTAATTTCCAATTTTTTTTCTAAGAGTTATTAATATATGTAGGTCAGAATTCAATGACTACTTTCATTACCTATTTGAAAAAAAAAATATGAGTAGATGCAATCTTCGGAAGCAAATAAAACTTAGTTTATGAACACTACATTTGATTGATTGAGATTTTTCTACGTATCTAAACTGCGTGTCAAGTTATAATAAGTAAAACTAAATTTTGTGTATATATATTAAGTAAAGAAAGTTAGTAGTAGAGTTTTTTTATAGTAAAACACTCTACAGTTAAGTAATTTTTATCTTCTTAAAAAAATTGCACATTTTTCATATTATATTATATTATTTTTCATTGTTACTTTCATATTAATGTAGAAGAATAAATAGTTATGTGCAATTTAAACTTCAAATCTCATCATTCTCGCAATTCAAAGTGTCTAGAAACATGCATATTGAGCGTAGTGTAATGAAACCTATCACAGCTGAATTGAATATATGAAATATCATATTGGGCCTGCCATAGAATTCATTTAACTGGTTACTTGAGCGGAAAATAATGACCAGGCCCTATCAAACTTGGAAATTCCCTTTCTAGTTTAATGATAGCAAGATACTTCCACAAACGCGTAACTAAAATTATTCAAACAAATTTCTCCATAAAGCGGGAATCATATTATACGATATTAGTATTTCCAGTTTTCCGAGTATAATTGCAAAGGATTCTGAGACTTAAGTGTCGCAGAAATGAATCAGATACATTTTGCTGTAATTATAAAGAAATATGATAACTGTGGTATATTTAATACATCATCCTCTTTTGTTATATTAAATCTGTAATATATATATATATATATATATAAATACTTAGTTTATCTTACATGTTCCATTGCTTAATTTTTAAGGAATGTATCAGACTAGAAGAACAAAAATGTGTTATTAGCCATATATAGTTATTCAATTTTTGAAATGTGTGTACTTTACATCTTTTTTTAATAGGATATTTACTAAAAACTAAGTTTGGTTAGAAGATTTAAAGCTTTTAGCATATTTAGAATTGTGTCTGAATTTAGTTTAAAAATAAAATTTAAATTAACTTCGAAGTTGTTTTTAATACAATATCTACGACGTTTATGTAGTCTGAAAACTGAGATTATTACTATATTATTTATAATTCATACTTCAGATAAAAAAATTAAATAATTCTAAATACTCTTTTCAAAATTCGTAGCATTTATTAAAATGGAATTATGTCGTAAAATGAATATTTAACAACTATAGAAAAAAAAATAAATTTGAAATATAAATAAATAAAATAGTTCTATGTTAAAAAATAAATAAATATATATAGTTTAAAATGCCACTTAAAATAGTGAAAAAATTACTCGATAATTTATTATAATCTTTTTTTTAGCAATGTTACTTTCATGAAACATTTAGTTATTGAGAAGTATTAATTATAACAAATAGATATTTCAAGGAAAGGAAATTTTATTTGATGTATGTTTAAAAAAAAACACCTGAGTTTCGACATCGAATGTTTCAATATGCATTTTGGTAGCAGTATATACAACATTTAACTAAATTTTCCACTGTAATTTCATGCAGTAAATTAAAAAGTAATGATTTTTAGTGTAAATTTTAACTAATTATTTTTAAAATTCTATACTTATTTTTCTCACTAAATACTTTTCTCATATCTGTTCAATTAAGATATACTTCTTTAACTGAAAATACAATCTAATTCTGGAATATTTGAAATTCACTGTTATTTTAATCTGATTATGCGTTCTTTTCTTCTCAACCACAAGAAGGGTTTTTTTTCCTTATCTTCATACAAAAGGTTGTAAAATACTTTTTTTTCAGGGTAATTCAAAATTAAGAAGTTAAACATACATGTATATCAATATTTATTCAAGAAAAATTTTTTATGTTTTCTTATTTTATTTTTTATGATATGCAGTACCAACCATAAAAATTTCTAAATATCCACTATAAAATGTTTAAAAATATAACATTTTTTCCATGCGTGAGATATCCAATGTGCGTAATATTTGTTTTAGGTAGCGTGTATATATATTTTTAAAAAAATAAGCAAATAAATGTATAAAAGAAAATAAATATCACTAGTTATCTAGTAGTAGCTTATCACTTAATTTCTAATTAATTTAAATATTTTAATTTAAGCTGTAAAAATATTTTAATATTAAAAATGAGCATTGCACACTTATGTATTTTTGTAATTCCACAATGTCAGTAACAAAACGCTATTATTTAATGGTTAGAAAATTATATAAGATATTTAATATGTATATATAAACCGTTTTTATGTAAGAAACTACCTAGCATATTTCCCTTACTTAACTTAAGAACCTACATGTCTTTAACATTAAAATATAAAATATGAAAATCGAGCACAAGTAACCCTATTCGACACATAATGAGAAAGAAAAAGAAAAGAATTGCCACGATACAAGTAAAAACCATTTAATCGTCTTTTTACAGCTTGTCAATAACGTTAAAAATTTGTCTACTGAAAAAACTCGAATTATTGATAAGATGTAAAAAATAAGTATTTCTATTTGCTGCACTGCACGCCGTACAAAAAGTTATTGTTCTCGTTCCATTGAAAACATAATATAAATACTTATTTAAAGGATTATTTTCTTTAAACAAGCAGAATTTGTTTAAATTCAATTAATTTTGTTTCTGGAGCAAGTAAATTAAGCAGCGTATAAATTAACTATTTAGATGTGAATGAAAGTATCATCAATGATGTTGGAAAAATAGTAAATCTCAGCAGTAAGATGTTGACTTCTTGAACTGAAACCACTTGTATTTTAAAATTCTATTTTATATATAATACCTAGGCATATAATAAGGAAGTAGAGGTATGCGTTGGTAAAACATTTAGTAAATCAAAATAAACAACACGTAAAATATAATTTAAACTAAAATAATACATGCCGAGTTATAGCTCTTAAAAATTTGCCGAATATATTAAATGTATATTTATTTATTAGTATTTTACTAAGAACAAAGTTTTTAATTTTTTCCTTACCAACGTTACATAGAAGATAAGATTCTAAAGTTATCTTCATAATATTTTTAATACGGAATCTCTAATAATTTTAGTTATGCCCTTCGAAATTTATATAGATATAAATGTAGTTTTCAAAATTAAAATGATTAATTTTCTAAAATGTACAAAATATACACTATTTGTAATTATCAAATAATTTGTAATTTCTTTCGACCATGTTATAATTCAAATATTTCAAATAAACTCACAATACAATATGCTTTTTAAGCAAGGACGCTCTTAGAATAGTTTTTTAAATAGCATTTGATTGCAATATAATAATCAAAAGTGATACGAAAATTAACTGCTTAAGTAAGACAACAAATTATATTAAAAATAAACTTCATCATATTATGCAATTCAAATATAATATTTGTAGTAAAATATATTCTTATTCTTTAAAGAATTTTTAGAACAGGTTGCAAATGTAAAATGGCAGTGGAATATATAAAAAATGTATTACATTAAATCAGTGCTTCTCAAACTTTCAACACTGGCGACCCAATTTTCTATCATAATTTTTATCACATCTCCATATGCAATAATAATACATTGAATGCAATAACAATGTACTTTGAGAGAGAGAGAGAGAGAGAGACAAATTAATAAGATAAGTGTTAAATTTTGTATATATTGCGTAAACCCCTACAAATACGATCTTAATTATAAACTGCACAAATTAATAAGATAAGTGTTAAATTTTGTATATATTGCTCAAGTAATATATATCTTAAGTAAATTACTTTTAAGTAATATGTTAGTAATTATGCTATTTTTTTTCTTAAATTTTTAAATTGAAACCGATTGCAAAATGATATTTAATCAAATACAAATTCCCTTCATCATCCATTTCTAAAAGTACAAATACCATTAAAAATGATCTAGTCTATTTTGCTCTCTATCATATCCATCGCATCTGGATTTTTCGCGAACGTTCACGTAAGTGTGCGCAAAACATGTAAAAATGCTATTCTTCGTACAATTCCAGTCAGTCTTGGTCGTGTCGTTTAGCTACCGAATCTATATTGAATGTACATTTCACAATTTAAGCGTTAGTTGTAATCCACAGTATTAAATAGTTAAGGCAGTAGTTTAAACCAAAATCAATGATATATTTTTTAAGTCATAGCGAGCATTCGACGATAATAAACAGACGAGGACAATTTGAAAGCAAGTTACGAGTGGGCTACAGTTCGATTTCAATATCTCAATATCGTCTATAAAGTCATATATATATATATATATATATATGCGCATAGCACACTTAGCCTATATTTGCATATATATATATATATATATATATATATTTTTTGCGACAGAGTGTATATAGGACTCTCAACTGCTGAAGAAGAAATCTTCTTAGATTTCACATCCAATGAGGAAATTAAAAGGAAATTTTGTAATAAATCACTCTTGGAATTTTCGGCAGAGGGGGATGATGAATTTTTTCTGCACTGAAAAAAAACAAAAGCATTTCTTATACTATAATATTTTTCATCATGCTAATTTTCTGAATCCGGATCTTTTGTGGTGGCTGCTTTGAAAACAAAATATAGATCTCAACTAAATATTGAAAAATAACTCATAGTGTCAGTTTCTAATATTAAGCCCAAGGAAGTCACTAATAAATATTAAACTTGTTGTTATACTGGATGAAATACCCACTTCTCAAACGAGTTCATTTTTATAAAAAAATAATACATTATTCTTGATATTATAGCTTAATTATAAGGAGAGTACAACCAAGTGCTTGACAATGCATACAAAATTGTAATATATTTTTTTGAAATGAATGTTCATATTATAACTAGTTTTGAACGAACTATAATTTTAAGCCTCACAGAAATAGCATTTAGAATTAATGTTAAATAATGAAAAATAATTTAAAATTGTAATGAAGAATAATTTTGTTATTTTTAATATTTAAAGCGAGAAAACTTCAAAATGCTTTAGCCCGGGATCAGGAGTGCACTCAACACTAACATTAATAATCTAGCGGAACGACAGAGTCACTCCAATCTTTTTTTTAACAATTACATTTATTATACATGATAAAACTTACAATTTTAGGGAATAATTTGTTTAATAGAAAATATACTTACCTATTTCAAGGACTTCTAAATTTTTCTTTGATAATTTGAGAAAAAAACACAATAAAACTGAAATAAATTGTTCCAAATGTGGTGATCTTAATAAAGGACACAAATCACAGATACTTTTCTCTAAAATTACAGGAATATTATTTGCATGCAAAACGGTCATATTTCATGTTATTGTCGTTTTGAGGATCGACAAATATCCTGTTGAACTTCTTGTTGCTTGCGTCTTTTTGAAAGGCCGAAGTGTATCTTGTGGTACACTTATGGCTATATATTTCTCTGGGTGTTCTATAAGTCAGTGTTTCTCAAACTGTGGGGCACGCCACATAGGGGAGGCGAGCATATCGAAATTAAAAAAAAAAATTTAAAAAAATTAATTTACTGGAATGAGTTAAAGCCAAATACTTTAAGAAATAATAAAAAAGGCACTTTTACTCTGATATAACTTATATGCACGCTATATTAAATAATCAAAAATAAAAAAAAGCTTCAATTCTTAATTAGCTATCTTTGATCCTATAACCAAATAAAAAAACAACTTTTATTTGATTTGCTGCAATACCATGAAGAGAGATCTGTTATTACGTTTTCTTTTTAAACCTAACACACTACTCTTTCAGAGAAAAAACAAATCCCAGACCCAGAATGGAAAAAAATTAGGAACATAAAAAATTAAAATCAATGTGTTATTTTTTTTTGAAATACTGCATATTATAGCAGTAATATGTTTGACCTTCTAAGTTATTGGTACAGTTAGCTATTACTCCTATTATGTGCTTTTTTCTCATTTAGGGAATTTGTACGTAATGTATTTCTCGGTTGCGCTTTTTTCTATGCGAAAGTGTTATATTTGCAAAACCACGGAGAGCAAACTTTGAAATATTACTTGGCCAAGACTTATTTTTATAAGTATTCTCAAACATATAAAGCAAAACGAAGTACGTTTTACACAATTTTTAGCAGTAACATACATATTATCATAATGGATACACATTTTACCCGGAAGTGGTCACGCGGGACACACAGATCACGAAATCGTTTATTCTGGCAAAACTGTTTGTTACCAAAGAAAAATTTAAAAGTCCTTAAAAGTAGGTAAGTAAACTTTCGCTGAATTAAATTATTCACTGGAATCACGATTTGTATAGTTTACAATAAAATATTTATAAAAAAATGATCGGAGTGACTCAATAACCCCGCTCAACCGTATCTTGGGTGCGTCTGCTTTCGGGTTAAAACATGTTGAAGTCTTTTCGCTTTAAATATTAAAAATAATACAATTATTCTTTATCGGAATTTTATATTATTGTTCATTATTTAACATGAATTATAAATGCTAATTCTGTGAGGCTTAAAATTACAATTCGCTTAAAACTAATTACAATTTGAGCAGTCATTAAAAAAAAACATTTTACATTTTAGTAAACATGGTCGTGCACTTGGCTTTACTCTCCTTACAATACAGTTATTATATCAAGAAAATGTTTTATTTTCTTATAAATGAACACCTACAAAGAGCGGGTACTTCGGCCGGTATACTTTTAATGTATCAGTTCTGCACAGAGTATTTTATAACTAATTAATTAATGCTAAATTAAGAACAAGTTTAATAAGTATTAACTACTTCCATGGGCTTGTCTTGCAAAGCAAAGTTTTTATAAGGAATGTTTATGATTAGAAATTGACCCTCTGAGTTATTTTTCTATATTTAGCAGATATCTACATTTTGTCTTCTAAGCAGCCACCACATTTTGCAATATTTTTAATTTAAAAATTAAAGAAGGGAAAAACAAAGTAATAGTTATCCTATTACTTAATTAATTCATTTTTTTGTTTAAAAGTAGTATACAAAATTTAATACTTATGTTATTAATTTGTATGGTTCATAATTAAAATCGCGTATTGTAGCTTTAGCCTCAAATTGCATTATTATAGCATTCAGTATATTATTAATGCATAAGGGGGGCTGATAAACAATTTGATTGAAAAGGAGGGCGTCAGTATTGAAAGTTTTAGAAGCACTGCTTTAAGTAGCTATTGAAGAATTTCTTCCATTTCATGTTCATTGCTTTTCTAAAATTTACTTTCGCTATCATGATTAATATGTAGTATTTCAGCAAGTTTTTCCCTTGCTTGATCATTTTCAACTTCCTTAAAAAGAGATCAAAGATGCCCATTTCCTTTTTTATATTCTGCTCATTTACATGTATAAACCATAATAAATCGTACAACACAACAATCGAAATCAAAAAGTAATTCATAGGGGAAAGTGCAGCATGTTCATGGGAAATATTTTTAAACAAAACTGGTCACGCCGAGAAATCGGTCACAACAAGTACCTTAACATGGTAAAAAACATTCACCACTCCCAAAAAAAAGTTTGAAAAGTGATAATTTCATTTTATTTACCATTAAGACTGTAATATTGGAGGAAACTCTGTCAAGGTCATTGGTAACAAATAAACAGTTTCCCCAGAATCAACGATTTCATGACCATGCGATGACTCTGCGCATCGCGTGATCGATCCCGTGTTAAAAGCGTATTGATTATAAACATATGAATATTACTTCTAAAATGAATTGCGTAAAACGTTTTTCGTTATGTATTATATGTTTCAGAACACTCATAAAAGTAAACCTTGGGCAAAGGAGCATTCAAAGTGCTCAATATGCTTATCCATATATCATAAAATTCTTTTACATGGGAAAATTCGCAGCAGAATTATATTAGTTAAAACTTCCTTAAAAAAGGATGGACTTAACTGTAACAGTTCGTTCAAAATTCAGCAAAAGCAGTATTTTAGGGGTTAAAAGAAACGTAATAAAAATATCTCATCGTGGGATTACAGCAAAGCAAACAAAACACCTTTTTTATTTGTTTATAGGATCAAAGGTAGCTAATTAATGTTGAAGTAGAATCTTTTACTTTGGTGATGTAATATCACCAGATGATCGTGCCCCCGCAGGAGGACGTGCTCCACAGTTTGAGAAAGGCTGCATTAGATATTAAGGTCATGATAAAGAAGGTAATCATCGTATTATAGTTGTAGAAATGTTATAAACCGTGAAGCATATTCTGGAGTATCATATAGTTGCATTAATTCGGTTTTAAATCGTAAGTGTAGATGAAGTTTTGAAAGCGCGGGAATGTGAAGGTTGTTGTGCATTTCAGTTAAGGAGGAACCTAGATAAAATTCTGCGAGTATGTAAGAACAGTTGTAGAGTGTCTTTCTTCAGAAATGCTATCCTGTTTAAATTGAATAAAATAAGCGCATGTCGAACATTCGAGAAGTGAGGTTTCAACCATTCAAATATAATAAAATACTAACACATATTCTGTAACAATAAGAAAATAACGTATTTTCTAAAACAATGAAACAGTAATATATATTTATATGCCAAAAAATATAAACATATATTTTGAAATAATAAGTTAGTTGCAGACAAAATGAAATAAAAAATTAGCATGTATTCTAAAGAAATAAGATAGTCACATATATTCAAAAACATTATCAAATATCACGAAGTGATGGGAGTACACTTCAAAAATATTTGAACCTACTGCCAGAGTAGAATGCTGTAGCTGAGCTAAATGCTGGAGCTTATTACTTAAGATAAGCAAATTGGTACATTTATAGTTTATATGCATAAATAAATAATTAATTACGGCCTACGCAAATGAAGTAACTTATCAAGTTACTTAAATGTTTTTTCTTTTTAGCTTGTGCATTTGTTATCAAAGAATATGTTAATTTTTTTAAAAAGTTCCGAAGTAAAATGAATTTGTTTGGTACTATGATCATATTATTTGTAATAAACCAATTCGATTCATGTAAATGCTCAAGTTAGTGCTAAAATTTTAAAGCTTCCTTAGAGCTCAATTTCTCCCATTTTTACTTGCATACATTTTTGTGTTAATATACGTTTATTGTATATTGACATTTGTTGTTTATTAACATGATGCTTGCTTGTGTTAATATGCATTGTACTTATATAAATTATGTGCAAATATCTTTAAAAACATAGTATAAAGTGTGAAAACTTTAGCCTCAAGATATTTTCCAAAATTTCCCAAGGTTCCTTTTCATCAATCCTGGCATTCTTCGCCTATCTGTCAATATTTTCAGAAAAAGAGACGAAATCATTCTTTAAAGGCTTATCTGTTTTGAGAAAAAAGGACCCGGTTTGAGAAAAGCACAAAAATAAGATAGTGAAATGCACAGAAGTTCTGAAAATAGTTTTGAATTTTGAATAGAATGGACCATTGTCCTTTATATGTTTTGTAAGAAGTAATGTACTTAAGTAATCTTATCGTAGTAATATATTTGATTTTTTTACTTTAATAAATTATTAATTTTCAAATCTATTGTCCACTCTTCATTAGCGTCAAAACACAGTTGTCGTATAAGTACAATGTTTATATTGATAGAAAATATTCATAAGAATTAATATTTATAAATAGATATAATGTTTTTTGTAAGTTACCTTCAATACTCATTTCAGTAAATAATAATTTCATGAATTTAAAAAAAAACACATTATAACTGTTTTATTTTAAAATAAATAATACTATTATTGTGAAATAGAAAAAAAACACTTTATTTTTCAAATATTTGTATGAATTTATTATTTTGGCCTGCCAATTTTTTTTCACTTTATCATTAAATCAAATCAAATAATCAGTGTTTAAATTAATTAGAAACATTAAAATAAATAAAATGCAATATCAGTTTATTCACAAATACTTTGAAAGCTATGCATTTTGTTAAATTACTAAAAAAAGTACATTCTGCTAAGTTACAAAAACAGTAAAATATTTCCAATTGCCTAAATTGAATCTAACAATTCAAATATATTGTACGCTATATAAATTCCTATAAGTAGACTAAACAATAAAACACAGAATGTACAAATCTATTTGAATACATTTTAAAATTTTAATAAAACAATAAAAAATAAATATTATTTAAAAAAAAGAAAAAGAAAGAAGTAATTTTTTTTTTTACATATTATATATATATATATATATATATATATATATATATATATATATATATATATATATATTCAGAAAAAAATACTTCTTTCTTTTTTCTTTTTTAAATATATATATAGTTAAAACAAAATTTGATTTATTTGGAGAATAATTTAAAATAATAAAATGGTAGAGAGAGAGAGTTTAACCTTAAGAACATACTTGAATATTAGCTTGATATTATTTGGTACGTCTTCAGACTTTCAGGATTCAATAACTTCAGAACTTCATCATTGGGTTACAGAGATACGCGTAGTTTAATTACAAACTTAAGAAATATTGATTATTAAGTAATTTTTGTAACGGGTTCAAATTGGGTATTCTACTAATCATCTTGGGGAAAACATTCTTTAACTGTGATTTTAGTTTAGAAACAGCTTACCATAGAGATGACATAATTTTATGCAAATGTTACTACTATTAAAGTGCCAGTCGTTGAGTATGCGAGTAAATGGTTAGACATGGATCATTAAGCTAAATTGCAAGTTTTAGTAAACATTGACTGGTGTTCGCTCATCTTAAGAGTAATATTCGATGGGGAAAAACCACCAGGAAGTGATTAAATAACCAAACTTGGAAGTGATCATACTAGCGGCCTTCAAGATGGATCATACAAGCAATTGGCATTCCAGATAAAAAAGTTCCATAATTTAGTTATCTGATTACGGATTATGATTTCATATTGAACGAGTTTAGTTATCAAAATGTATTTCATGAAGTACTAAAGATTAAATAAAATTAATTATTTTTATGTTCATGTCTGCTACTTCATAGAACCTTCATAAACTCGCGACATATTGATATGTTATCATAAATAAAAAAAATACTAATGATTTAAGGAAATGTACTGTTTTATGCTAAAAAGTGCATACTTTGTTCTTACATTTATTAAAAAAATCCATATATACATACAAACATATATATATATATATATATATATATATATATATATATATATATATATATTGATATAAATATCAAAAAACTACATTTAAATTTCAGAGTTAATTTTGTAAAAAAAAATTATTGCTTTTAATTTTAAAATCAAACTTTCATAGTTCAAACTTGAATTCAGATATTACCTCCAATTGCATTCAACTACCCAGAACATAATTTAATTTTAATCATTTAAAAATAAACTTTTAATTTTGATTGTATTCACTAAGCGTACGTACGGTTTCTTTTCGTGCGATTTGAAAAACTAAAGCGTTGCAAATGCTATAAGCATAGTTAAGGGGTGTTGGAAAGCTAAAATCTTATTTTTTTGACAATTTGAGATTTTTACATTTTCAAACTTTATAAATTTTAACCATTCTAAAAATACCTTACTTTAACCTCTAGGGTATTTAGAAGCCCTTAAAACGTATTTTTAAATAATCATTGAATTTGGGCCACGCCCATTTTAATGGCGAAAATTGTAAACAAAATATTTTGTTTTTGCTTAAAAGTGTAACGACTGATATAAACCAAAGCATGTATCCTTTATTTTAAATTGAGCCTTTTATTTTTTTATTTCCTTGTCGATTAGAAGTCTCACTGTATACATTAAAATCAATTTATCTCAAAATGTAAATTTTAATGTGCGATGTACCTTTTCTGAGAAACTACTGTTCACAGGTATGCAAATTTTTTTTCAATTATTTATAATGATGTCTAATATATACTAAAATGAAATCTTTGTAAAAAAACTCAAAAATGTAATTTTTACAAATTTTTTAAGTAAAAAATGGGTCAAATTTCGCAATGTTTGATAAAATATTTCATAATTTCTTTAAAAATTCAAAATGAGCTAAAGGATCATTTTTGTATAATGAGAGAGGTGTACTTTAATAGCATGAAAAATTTCAAGCATGTACATAAAACAGATTTTGAGAAAAGGTACATCGAAAACAGAGCCAATTTAACATTGTCAGTATAGAGAAAGAGAGAGGTTTCCAACTCCCCTTAAAAATAATTAAATAAAACGAAACATTAACATTTACATTTCTTTAACAACATAAAGCAAACCACTCAATACTCTCTAATGAATAGGAAAAATAAATCAACATTTTTTTAATAATAAAGTGAGAAAATAAATAATAAACATGAGGAAAACTGCGAGTAAATACGAAAAGAAATAGTACAATCCTTTTAAATTACATTTTTAATATTAAAAATATACGTAGAAGTAGAATTCCATTATTCACAAATTTTGCACGCAATTTTTGTTTCCTTTGCTTTGTTGTATTTATAGTGATTGACACACACACACGCATGTTTATTGTCTGAAGTAAACCAACAGTGGAAGTGGGCAATTGTTCATTCCTTTAATTTCGATAGTTCTCACGAAATACGAAGTCCTCACATTTTTAGAAAGTTGTTTTATTGCTTAAAAAGCGAAAAAATTCAATTTATCTCGAGTTATTTTGGAACAATGCAGTATTTTTTTATTTATATTTATATTTAATTTTCTACTTTAATGAATTCAGACAATAAATGCATTTAAAAAGGAAATATTCATAGTCTGATAAAGTCAAATATTAGCTCATCCGTTTTTCCCTTTACAAGATTATACACTCAAAATTAATGGAAATTATTCACAGCTGGGTGATTAGTATATTAATATAGTGTAATTTATGGATGAATTTCACCTAGAGTCATTAAAATTTGATCGATTATTTTTTAAAAAGCTACAGTCTAAATCAACTTTTATACTCATTTTTTGTGTATAAACTAAGTTCATAGCATTATCTATAAATCGTAATAGTGAAATACTTCATTTTAAATATTCCATTAATGTAGTTCTTGTCATTAATCCAAATGATTCTAAGTACTTTTGGACTTATATTTGACGAAGTTGCTAAATTCCGAAAAATGAATTCGTTATGTAGAAAATTCATTAAATAGAGATTTTTATTAAAAAAATACACTTTATAAACCCCCAAAATTACAAATTCTTTTAAATGTATAAATACTATGTATCATTAAAAAACGAAATTATTCACACCAATTTTTGTATATTAATATCTATTCATTTTATATAACATAACCATCAAGAAAAAATTTGCAAGAGAAAAAACATTCTAAAGGAGTACACAGTATTTTCAACTATTAAAAATTATTTTATGCTCAAATTGTAGCATTATAGTAACATTTTCTAATTTTACGTATGCAGGTGATATTAAACGTATTGATAGGATATTTGACCCCGTCCTTTTGTAATTTCTCTATTCTAGCTTTTTAACAGGATGTTGTTAAAATTCTTCGTACTGGGGTGCAGCCCGGTCCCCGGAGGTCATTAGACTCTTAAACTTATTTAAAATTGTAACTTTACGCTCTAAGATTCAGTCAATCGGAAGCTCTAACAAAGAGTGCAGGGCAGGGTTATTTGAGGTAAACAGGCCGGTTTTAAAAAAAGGCGCGCGTTAATTTTTAGCAGACCCCTTTTTTTTCTTTAAACATGTAATTTTACGAAGAGTCAACGTGGCCCTGGGACCTTAGCCTCCTCCTATCCCACCTCATCCAAAATCAGATATGTGCAATTTGTTATTTCTTAATCTTTTTCATTGTATTTTTGTAAATTCGTAAATAATAAACTAAAATATTTAATTTACTAAATGGAGATTGATTAATTGTTGAGAGGATTTCTTCATTCTAATTAGATCAGATTAACTCCTTTCATAATAGGGAATTGAAGTTTAATAAGAGAACTAGGGTACCATGAGAGTTAACTTATATGAGCGCGCGCGCGCCGCATCAGTATGTGTGTGTTATATTATTACCAGTAATTTAAAACATAAAACTTAAGCAAGCATTCTTAAATTTAATTATTGATAAAATGTGTTAATATGTTAGTCTGTTGTTTGAAACACATGAAATGCTCAGCATTATAGTAATTTATCTAGGTGAGTTACATACATGTTACAACCATCACAAGATAATTGACTATTGTATTTTATTGTATGCATTTATAGAAAAGTATCATCATTATTAGTTTATTTCCGTTATTTTTATGGGTGTTTCCGTACATACTTTTTATCACAGGTTTGTGGTAAGTAAAGTAAGAAATGTAGATTTTGCACTCATTATCGTTGAAGTATCTCGAAAAGACTGCATCAATCATAGTATTTGATTTTGTTGTTGATATTATTCTGTTGTTTTGTAGAGATAAGACGAAATTGTCTCTTAAAAATTCAATCAATTGTAGAGATTTGCCTAAAGTATAATTGACATTAAAATCTCCACTTAAAATCATAGGTATTTTATCAAAATTTATATTAAGTAAAGCAGGACATCTTGATGTATATAGTAATAATGATCGATGAAGGAAACCGATAATGTCATCCAACTTTTTGTTCGGACTAATATATACTGCTACAATTATAATTTTTCGTCCATTATCTATTACGCATTCAGTCAAGCACAAATCCCCCATTGAAGATTGTATGGTACCATAAATATCGGATTTACTGACAGAACAATCCATGGATGGAGTTATAATGTTAACAGAATCGCTAGAATATTGATGTATCACAACTCCTTCTGCTCTCGTATTTGGTCGTTTATACTTCACAATGCAGTGGAAATTAGGAATAGATATATCACTTTCATCGCCCAGCCAAGTTTCTGATAAAACTAAGACATTTGAATTTCTTATTACTGAATCTTGTAAGTCTATAACGTGAGCTGTAAGACTTTGGCAATTAAAAGTAAAAATATATAAGCCTTTTCTGTTCGTTATGAAATTAATCAAATCTCCATTGATAGTTCGTAGTTTGTTCAATGAAAGTCGTTTAAATTCATCTTGCAAATAAATTTTTGATGACGATCATCTTCGACAATGGTAAAATGTTTTTTCATTATTTTTTGTCGTAATATATAATCCTTCAATACTCATTACATGTATAATAATGATTTAGAGTGACGTCGATCGTATTTTTAAACAATTTCTGAGTATCTGTTAACTTGAGATTAATGAATTATTGTAGCACATGCACGCACCAACCTTCCGTGCGTACGCTTAACAAATATTGCTTTATTATTATTGCAATATTGGATGATCTCGGTACGATTGGTACAGTCATTCTACTAACGTTAATTTCTGCCACGTAACCTGCTGCTTTGCGTCTTAATTTTTTCCCTATTTGAGGTAAATCTGGAAACTCAATCCATATTGTCTTAACTAATCCTTCATAATTTGTTTCTACATGAACTAGCTTTCCAAATGCACCATTTGCCAATCCATCTATCACATCAATATTTGTAGTATTCATGTATTAAATATTTTTCACATAAACTGTTTGATAAGGCAATCAATTTGCATCAATTAATGACTTCTTATGTAATTTTTGATGCACGAAAGCTTATTGTTTTTTTTTGAAGTACAACCAATATATACATATTTTGCAGTGGAAGTTATTCTGTCCATTCTGTATTATACTCATTGACGGAATTCTTAGTGTTGAATAATCGTATACCTTGAGAACATCTTGCTTCAGCTTCTTCCACAGTACAAAAACGAGACTCAATCATAGTCATTTCCATTTTATCCAGTTGTTCGCCGTTTCCAAATTTTGTAAGTATAGAACAAAATTGTTGATTCGTGCTTGACGCATGACTTCATTTAGTTCATAAAATTTTAGATTTCGTCATAAACTCGGTCCAACGATGGTCTGTATTGGTTGCTTATAGAATGGTGTAGAACGAACTGGTGGTAATTGACGTAAATATCCAATTTAAACAATATCCAATCCACCAAAATCTGGCTGAAAATTTGAAGTTATTTGTTTTAATCTGGAATCAACTTTCAATAATAATTGAGCACTGATCATACTTATATCATCAATGTTTAAGACTTTTTGTATTCGAAACGAGTATTGTTGTGAAGGTTCTGAATTTAACGGAAGTAATCTTGATAAAGAAATTTTTAAAGCTGTATGAACAGTCGTTCCTGAAATACCTACTGCTGCTTTATCGGTTGAAGCACAAGTCATATATGAATTACAGTACCCATCATTGTCCGTATAGCGATTATAAATTTCCATCAAATGTTTAATGACGGACGGCTTACAGCATCCCGCAGGGCCGGTAAAAATATTTGAAATGAAGTTTAATCTTATGTTAAGATATGCGAGATAACATGAAGTAAAAGTCATTTTTGTTTTTCGTTTGACATTCTCATTAATTGATAGAAATCTTCATTCAAACTTTTCTCTCTTTTTTTGCAATAGGCTCTAGTTTATGTAATATTGCTAAGTAGATGACATTATTAACATCTGCATTCGTATTATTGTATAAATGCTCAAAGGGATTTTGTGCAACGGTAGTTTTATTAGCTTCTTGTTAATTATAATCGTCACTTTCATCAACTCTTGGCATTTCGTAAAATTGCGCTTTGTATTAAAGTTTTTATTTTTGAAGGCATAATTTTAAAGTTAATGATTTGATATTTCACATATCGATTGCAAACAAAGATAATTTTTTTTAAAAAATGGAAGAATAATACTTTAGTAAAAATACTCTTAAAATAGCTAATAGAAGAAAAACACAAAAGACATTTTAAAAACCGTAATTTTTAATCTAATTTTTTAAATATTTGAACAATTTACGGATAAAACTATTCTACAAATGGAAAAAAGTTTCATTAGATTATTTATATAAATAATGAAGTTATTAAATATTTAATTAAAATTTTGAGTATTTTTTGAAAAATCGTAAAAAAAAAGATTTCGACTTTTTTCTAATGATCGATTCTGAAAGAGGAAAGCATGAACTTGCTTAGGATAAAATATCAATTCATTAACGTGAAAGGAAATGATTTAGAAACCTTTTTTATAAAAGCGTATAAATTTTGACTCATTTAAAAAAAACGCGTAAAAAATAGAAAATATCATTATCTTGTAATAAAAATATACCATATCGTGGCGAAAAAAATGATCTTTTAGATTCTGTAATTATTTTTTGTCTGAAATAGATAGTATTAACTACATGGCTTTTTTTAAAACGTGGGGAAAATTCGGAACTTCTTCCATTTCTACCTTACGTTAATCGCGTAACCGTAACTGGTAACGTTTAACGAAAATTTATCCCTACCCTGCCATAAGAAGTTATTTTGAAAAAAACCCCTTAAGGGGTTATTGAATTATATTATTAACACTTTGTCATTATTATTATGAGTTAAATCAATAAGTATTAGTATGCATCTATTGTTTTTCTTCAATACAATATTGTACTTTTTAATGTGGGAAGTATTACCATCTCCTAGGTGTATATTTTAATTTCTTTGGATTAGGATGAATTACTCGGCATAGTGTTTGGTTTCAAATGACATATTTTCTGAAAGAAAATAATTGTTTAATCTGGCTTATCCAAAAAGTAATACAATTTTTACATGATGCTTAGTTTCAAGATTAGATACCCTGTATGAGATAAAGCTTTCCCTCTCTTTATCAATTTGTTTCTGAAAGTTTTTTCAAATTTTCTAAAAGGAATTAAAATGCAAATCTACTTACACTCGGTCAGCAGCCTCTCACCACGGTGTCTCAAAACTCGAAATCAAACATCATGGTGTTGCAGGCAGAAGCAGGATTCGTCAGTAGCCACAATGTTTTTTTCCTTTTGTTGTCCGCCGTCCATCACACTTGTGGCTTCGCAAACGATTGTCGTTTCCAATCAAAGGTAAACGAATCAATGGACGCCTTCCAGTTATTCCACTCTGCTGCAAACGGCATTGAATGGTACGAGTGGACGCCGAATGATGTGCAAAAGACTGAATCTGTTGTGCTATGGTTCGAGATGCGGCTGCGGGATTCATCACTGGCATGCGCATAATCCACCTGTTGTCAAGAGCAGTGGTGCAACGAGGTGGGTGCCAGAAATCCTGTCGGTGCATCATTTCCACCTGCATACAGCGATGACATTTTAACATCATAGTTGCTTGCTTGGTTTCAGCCAAAATCATGACAAATTTTTCTATAAAGGATAATGAGCAATCCTTATAGGTCACTGTTGTTCCTCGGTTAAATTCAGAAACTTAGTCAAAAGACGCTCGATGTCTTCTACGAGGCATAGATAAACAGCTTTCGCAACAACAACAATAGCCACAAAAACGCATGGAACAAAATTTCTGTTTTTCAAATTGCCGATCTATTGTCCCGTTTTATAGTGCTTGTGGGTGAAGCTACGGTCGCCCGTGTTATGCGTTCGTACTAGTATGCTAATAATTTGCTAATTTCATCGTCGCCAACACACATGGCGTATATTTCACATGTGTGTGTGGTCTGCATTCTTCTTTCAGGAAGTTGCATTTTGTGTGGCCATCAGTGTGTAATGTATATAAATATTATTAAATTGCTCTATAAAAATACCTAATTAATAGTTATCTTTATAAACAATTCGTAAATAATACTTCGTTTATAAAAATAAAGGTGGCTATATTCCAGTTCATAGAAATAATAACTATTTGAATAATATTTTAAGTGTATTAAATTATACAAAAGTAATATATATATATATATATATATATATTGCCGATCCGTTTTTTAAAGCTTTATTTTGTATTTAAGTCATTATTTATGGAAATAAATGGTTTATTTATCTTTAAATCGAACATTGTGGAAACTTTTTCGAATTTTTTAAAGTATACATTTTTTATTAATGATGGATTAAGAACTTTTATCTAATTTATTCTATAGAATTTCATTCAATTTTATAAACAGTAAAATATAAGGTTTGAAAGCTATAATGTTCATTAAACAACATATGTTCTTAAAACAATCATTTATATGCAATATTTATATATATTATTGTATTTATCACTTGTATTTCAAATCGAGTACATTAAAAAGTAACACGATATGATACCACATAATTGCAATAAGCATTCCTTACTTCTTCCAATTACATTGATTGTTATCACAGTATTAGGAGTAATGTGAAACTATGGATTAGAGCTTTAGATTATGGATTAGAGATTTTGATTACAATCAGAATAAACTGTACTTATATAAGACTGTGTGCTAAAACACCAATCTTACTTTAAAAAGTATGATTAGGTAAATTTATATAGTAATATACTTGCTTCTTATCTTACAAGTGGTATATGTTTCCATTAAAAATATTTGCATTAAAATGAACAAAACTGGAACAGGTTACGATTGACTTTTATAATTTATAAATATTGAATTGTACAAATGAGAATGATTTCTGTTAAGGAAAATGTAAAATTTAATATTTTATTTTTTAAATATATTTTAATTGTCATGCATATGTTCATAAATATGTTTTGACTTTTTTTTTATATTTTGACATAAATATGTTGTTTAAATTGCATATTGCACTACGTAAGAAAGCATAATAATAAACAGAAATTATAATGCATAAAATTATAGATACTAAGCAAATTGTAGATACTAAGCAAACCGTTGTATATCGCGTTGTCTTACAATAAGTGTTTAAAAAGGATTAACATAAATAAAAATTTATATGGATACATATAAAATTAGATTAAAATTGTATTGTATAATTGTATCTTTTAAAATGATATGTAATGTAACAATTATAATCAATGATATAAATCTTGATATTTAAGTCCGATAATATGCTTCTATTCAAAAGCTACAAAAATACTGATTAAATGGAAACTTATTACTATGATGAGGTTTTAAGATACAAATTATTCGTAAATGTTATTATTTAACGTAATAAATCCTGACAAAGGGCTCAAATAATTTAATTAATCATATAGTTTCACTTCCATATAGTGCATTTGATTCATTAGATTATTTGGATCAAACAAAAGAAGTTAATCTTATAATGCTCAGAAAAAGTTTTCTGCTGTGTAGCTTATTTAAATGAAACACATTAGAAGATAAAATCTAATTATAGTAGCATATAATGAATTGCTATGAATTAAACAATGAAATTTCTATTTACTGATTAATGAAGGCCGATGAATTATTTACTGTTTAATTTGTATTGCACTACATAAAAATACATAATAAGAAATAGAAGTTGTAATGCATAACTTTAAATTAGCTTACAAATGTATATATATATATATATATATATATATATATATATATATATATATATATATATATATATATATATATATATATACTATCACGAAGGTTCTTGAAGTAGAGCAGGTAGGAATACAACGGTTCAATAGAGCAATGGGAATTTGTTGAATGCAAGGGCCATCTACTTGATCACAGACGAACTGAATTGTAGCTCGAGGGAAGCAGCTTATATACGATACAGTGGTGACATCTAGAATATTCTAGAAGTACTTAAACTAACATAAATTTACATGCGTTGCCACTCTCTGTAAAATTCCAGAGAGTCATTTTAAATCAAATTTTAAAAAAATGGCGAGTAGCAGTCGGTAGGTTTTGAACCTGATACCATCAGTTCCACTAGAGGCAGCTTTACCACTGGACCACTCGTTCATTGAAATGTTTGAAAAACATGGCATTATTCCCTTCTTAAAATAACATCGCCTCGATGTTAGTCTATAGTTCTTTTACGTCCCACGTTCTGGATCTTGTCATAGGTCCTCTATAATGTACCCTTTTTCCAGGAGAGTCGAGTGGAGTATCTCGCTTGTCCGTCCCAATAGTGTATGTAGCACAAACCGGAGAATTACTTGGGAGAATTTTGATGCCATAGAATACGTTCATGTGCTTCTGGAGTATAATACTTTTTTCATACGTAGAACATCACAACCTATGTAGATTTCCTTCTTCGGAGCGAGGGTTATAATTCTTCATATGTAACGTCGGATAGTTTTTTTTTACATCTCGGTAAGGTCGAAGTAACGTTTTAACATCTTTGCAGATAAACCAACTTTCCTAACAGGCTTGAAGCCACAAACTAGATCGCCAAGTTGGTATGATACACTCCGGTGTCTGGCATCATATTTGGTTTTGTCCCTGTGCTGTGCTTCTAATGTTCTGATTCTGACAAGTTGTCTGGATTCTTCCGCTCGAGTTATGAGTCAACTCACATAGTTATCTTCTGATCCGTTAGCGATGTATGGAAACACAGTGCCCAGTGTGGTTACGGCTTCATGATCATGGAGAAGATAGAAAGGAGAGTAACCAGTTGTTTCTTGTTTCGCAGTATTGTAAGCAAAAGTGACAAAAGGAAGAATTCCATCCAAGTTTTTTGTTCCACGTCGACGTACATTGAAAGCATATCCGCCAAAGTTTTGTTAAACCTCTCGGTTAATTCATTCGTCTGGGGATGATATCCAGTCTTCTTTCTGTGCTTAGAGCTACATAATTGACTAAGTTCTGTCCCCAGCTTCTACTCGAAAATTTTGTCACGATCGGTTAGAATTTTTCGGGGCGCTCCATGTTTCAACACAATTTCCTCGGAAATCAATTTTGCTACTTCTTCAGCTTCGGCAGTTGGTAGAGCTTTTGTAACATCGATACGAGACAAGTAATTCGGGCAAACGATAATCCATGTTGATCTAGGAAACCTTTCAAGAAGATCAATGTCAAGGCGTTAGTAGGCACCGACGAAGGAGGATTTGGTATGAGTAGACCAGGTGGTTTCTGAGGAAATGATTTCCTTCTTTGACAATCTCGACAGTGCATGATGTATCGACGTACACTCCTATACAGTCCTGACCAAAAGAAGCGCTTCCGAATTCTATAGTACGTTTTTGCGAAGCCTAGATATCCGGCAGTCAAAAAGTCATGAAAATGCTGTAGAATTTCAAGACGGAGATGCTTTGGGATTATTGGCAGCCATTTTTTCCATTTTGACAAAAGTTCTTTTTGCAAAGTATTCCGTCTATGAGATTAAAACTTTTTGTAATTGGTTCTACCTTTTCATGGGTAGGAATTAATTTGGTTAGTTCCAGATCTTTTCTTTGCTCTTCGGCGATATCAGAAAAGGATGCCAATGTAGCTTTTTGCTCAGAAGAAAAACTTCATCCTCAACAGGGTTTCTTGAAAAGCTGTCAGCGTCATTGTGTTTCTTCCCACATTTATAAACAATTTCTAGGTCATACTCTTAAAGACGGAGAGCCCATCTGGCAAGTCTTCCTGACAGATCCTTAAGTCATGTAAGACAACAAAGGAAAAGGTGGTCGGTTACGAATTTGAAGAGTTTTCGAAAAATATGTGTTCCGAACTTAGCAACAGCCCATACAAAAGCAAGACATTCACGTTCAGTCATCAAATAATTCCTCTCAGCCTTCGTCAGGGTTCTTGAAGCATAGACAATCACTTTTTCTTTCCCCTTTTGCATCTGGACTAACACAGTGCCTAAACCATAATGGCTTGCATCTGCATGCAGCTCTGTGGGGGCCTTTTCATCAAATAGTCGTAAGACCGGTTCGGGCGTGAGTGCTGTCTTCAATATCTCGATCGGTTCCTTTTGATCTGATCCCCATGTAAATGTGGAATCATTTTTAGAAGCTCTTGTAGAGGTTGAGCCTTCAAACAAAAGTTCTTAATAAGTTAACGGTAGTAGGAGATTAATCCTAAGAAACTCCTAACATAACGTATATTCTTAGGAGCATGATAGTTTTGAACTGCTCTAACTTTTCCTTGATCGGGCATTATACACTCTTCGAATACCCCAAGATCTTGATTTGCTGGCTACAAAACACGCATTGCTTAGAATTTAGAACAAGACCGGCATCTAGGATGTATTTTATTAAGCTCCGTAAGCGTTGAAGATGGTCGTCGAAGGTCTCAGAAACACAATGATGTCATTAAGGTAGTAGAGGCCCATTGTCCGTTTTAGATGGCATAAAATATTGTTCATCATCTGCTCGAAGGTGGCCCGAGCGTTGCGCAGACGGAAAGGCATAACGTTGAATTCGTATAAACCCTCAGGTGTGATGAATGCAGTTTTTTCTAGAACTACTTCATCAACTTCAATTTGGCAATATCCTGACGACAGATCAATGGATGAGAAGAATTTTGATCCTTACAGGCTGTCAAGTATATCGTCTATACGAAGGAGAGGATACACAAATTTCTTGGTAATTCTATTGAGCCCTTTGTAGTCCACACGAAAGTTCCAGGTGTTGTCTTTCTGGCGTACTAAGAAGACAGGAGATGACCATGGACTCATTGCAGGCTGTATAATTCCCATGTCTCACATTTTCTCTACTCCATCGGGAATTGTTCGATGTTCTTCTGAGGACACACAATACGCTCTCTGTTTTACAGGTAGATTGTCACCTGTATTAATACGATGCTTCACGGTAATTTGGGGAGTCCCATGTTCCCTTTCCTTAAGGTATCCGACTACGTACGGAACCGTGATTTTGCAAAAGCGTATAAATATTAATATTTATGATATTTCGTGTCACTTAGATTAGAAAATGTATATAAAACTGTTTTAAGAATAGTTTTACAATAAAAAGTTATTTAAGTATAATATTTTACAAAAATTTAACATAGAATGACCCATTTTCGAAATATTCTCCTTTTCTTAAAAAGGCTTCAATTCTAATAATAGTTTGCCTGTATACAGCTCAGACCTCTGTACAGAGGATCAACCTGAATTTTTAAAATACATAACTTAAAAGTTGGTTTATCCGTATTTTATGAAAACAGAAGGGAGAAATTTTAAGAACAAAACGCCGATAATTATTTCAATTGGTGGTAACTCTGTAAATAATGTGAATTTTTCAAAAATCCTAGTTCAGATACTCTGGAGAAGGCGTTATTTTATATTAGAAAAATAATGCTATTTTAGAAGCATTTGTTATAAAAGGAGAACATTTTGAATAAAAGTTATTCTTAGTTACTTTCTTACCAAAATATTGTATTAAAATAAATTTTTTTCAAAATGTCCTTAAAACAATTTTATACATGCATTCTAATTTTAGTGACACTAAATATCATGAAAATTATCTATTTATGCACTTTTTTTTTAAATCACGGTTCAGAACGTAGTCAGATACCTTAAATGCTTCTGAATACTTCTGCAGCACGTCTTCTAATATTCAGTTTTGATTAGCATCAAGGTCTGATGAAATCACCTTTAGAAATTCAAAAGAATTCTTAGTTTCGGAAATTTCTGTAGGGACTCTTGAGGTTTCAGAAATTGCAGCGATGCAATCGGGACAGAAGGGTTCTGCAAAAACAACACGAATACCTTGAAGAATGACCTTTTCTTGTGATTGTCCGCTGAAGAACCATATTCCAGTTTTGCCATTCTTTAAAGTGAGAAGCATTGAAGGCATAAAAACCTCCTTCTTAAGAGCCAACAGTGTGGAACCATCGACAATTACATTTCCAGAGTCTTCTCTATGGTTATTTAAGACTGGGATTTTCCTTATCGAGCATGCTGTAAGTCTGCAATCTTTTATGACACGCATGCGTAACGATTTAAAAACAATCTCCTTTGAAGTGACTTCCACGTCGTCAAGAGTAAGCTCAGATCATCCACAGTCTACAAAAGCTTCCGATGCTTTCAAAAAGTGATTTCCTTTGGTAATGTCATGACTGCAGTCAGGTAAAACTATGTACTCAAACGGAAGAATTCGACCACTTATTCCAATTTGGAGGGTACACATCCCTTTCGGATCTACATAATTTGCATTGGCGACTTTAAGGACAGTGAGTGGGAAACATCCTTTTTTTTTAAATACCAACGGAATTTCTCAGATACCATCCGATGATGAAGCGCGAGAGTCCACAAGAGCTTTTACTTGTAAACCGTCAACTGTAACGTCTAGGTGTTTCCAACTCATTTTTGTGGCAGCCGGAAGGTCGCCTTACTTAGTTTTCCTCGTCTCGGCGGATGGGACTACGTCGGCCATAGAGAGAGGGGATCTATAGCGGCATATTGGTGATCTTTTCTGGCTTGGAATATGTAATGGTGTTCTAATCACTTGCCAACTGCATTCATCACAGGACAAGTTAAGGGATGACAGCTAACTGTTGGTTGCTTGGCATCGTCTGTATGCATCAAAAATAGCTCGTCGTTCACGGCAGTAACGAACCACGGGCCAGGTCTTCTACAATGAAAGCAAACAGATCTGTTATCATCGGTTCTCCACACATCGGTCTGTCAAGGGACAGGTAAAGGTTCGACACGGCATCTTGGTTAGTATACAAAAGTTGTATACGTCCTGGGTCTTCTTGGTTGTTCATTTCTTCTATTTACTGCTACAGACCTTGAAGAGATTACAGGACATAATGCTTGTTGCACTTCTTCTCTTATGACTTCGTCGAAGAATGGGGATTCTAGCTGGGTATACTGCGGCGCTGGTGCTAAGAGATTTAAACTTTCTCCCTCACAATGTGTTTAATGAGGGTTACCAAATCTTTATGTTCTCATATGGATACTACAGGAACAACATTTGATAATCTTGTCAACCAGTGCTTGTCTATACGTCTTTGATTCATTTCCTCAATGCGTCGACATTCCTTGATGTAATAAATCTGTGGTACATTTCGCAAGTGCTTACATTTATTTTTTTTTCCTTCATAGTCAATGAAAAAAGTATTGAGATGAATTCTCTTCACATAAGAATGAGTTGTTATTCTCAGTAAATAACATGTACTATTTTTCTTCTGGTCCTTCTTTAGTTTGACGAAGCAATATCATATTTTTCTGTATTCATTTCTACAAAAAATGGAATTTTAATTGGAATGAATTTAATAAACTTAATGAAGATTTTACTAAGGAAGGAAAACAAAACTATTAAAATGTATAATTATTTTAAAACAATACTTTCACAATATTTTTTCCCACATTACTACAATATCCCATATTTTTTTCAGTTTTAGAAGAAAATAAGCTTTGCATATGCCATTCCATATTGTTACATTATTTTCAACCCGTAATATGCCAAATTAGCAAAATCATGTTTTAACTTTAATACTGCACACTTATTTAATAACCAAATTCTTTTTCTAAGATATGTAATTTCACTATTTGGCTTCCTTTTCCTCTTTACTATTTCAACATTCCAGTGAAAAGTAAGAGTAAGAGCAATCTTCTATCTGGAGTCAAAAAGCTATCCTTAGGGATACAAATATCACTGATGCAGGAAAGTCGAAACCGTGTCAAAGAACCGACATTTCCGTCTTCCGCTTGTCAACCGCAACAAAAAGCATTTGTCAACTGTACCTTGTGCGCTATTGAACTGGAAGATGGAAAAAGGGAATTTCCGTAATGTGATTACTAAACAAGTTGTTGTCGTCTTTATTTTGCTTTGAGACCATGCATCCTAAATCTAATCTAGATAAAACTTTCAGCATGATTCTTTTGGGATTTAGTATGAGATCTCAAGTGAATGGAATTATTAAAGAGATAAAATGTTAATAGCTTTGAACAGGCTTAAATGAACGAAAAATTAATCATTAATTTATAAAAGCAAATGATTCTTGAATTCTCTAAATTTGTTAAATGAGTTTTTTAATGAAACACAGAGAAGAAAAATTTATATTTATATGGAGTTTTTCTCTCTCTCTCTATCTTCATATATTTTTAAAATATACATGAACAAACATACAAGATGTTTAAATATATATATTTAATAAGTGTATTTAAAGTATTGTCTGATGAAAATGATGGTTCATAAAAGAAAGCAATATACTATGCAAATGTTACATTTAATATTTTATAAAAAGGACTTCAATATGTATTTTGGTCAACTTTAATAATTTTAAAAGAATTATATTTGAATCATGTAATTGAGAATTTATTTTAATGTGTGCAGATTAGGCTAACGGAATTTAAATTATTTATATTTTTAATTAAATGAAACTTCCACCTGTATTGTAAATGGGTAATTATATGCATTAAGTCGTTTATTTTGTAGAAGAGAGTAAGACTTTGAACTAATTTATAATTTTTTAAAATTTAAGTCATGACGTCTTGAGACAAACCGGATTTGCTGTTAGTGTTGTGACAGGAGGGATCAATACATTTTTAAAACAACAATTTTAAATATAATTTCAACATAATTAACATTTAAACCAATATCTCAAAAAGTAAATATTCAATAGAAAAAAAATTATTTATCCTTATCCAAAATAATAAATGCTTATATAATTTAATTATATAATGTTGAGCCTTTAATCTGCATACAGATTCTCCCTTCAAGAGTAATTAAGTCAACTACTACTTCTAAGATAATCTTGTATATAATTTTAATAGCTTCTAATTAGCAGAAACTGATTCAAACCATACCTAATACTTCAATTCACTGTGACACTTTACAGTAAAATTATGCTCCGTTTTATCAATACTTCAAACCTGTTTCAGGTGACTGAGGGTATCCCCTTCACAATTTTTTTTTATTTTTATTTTTATTTTAATTTGCGGTTAATTGTATTTAATAAAGGTAATTATTAAGTAGTAATTCTATACAAAAGATTTCAAATTTTTTGCAAAATGTTTATAAAATTTATATTTTTTAAAGTTTTTTAAATATTTTTTTAAATCTTTAAGGCGTTTTTTAAATAATTATATTTTTTTTCAATTTTTTTTCAAAATTCCTCATAATGTACTTTTTAAAACTGTACATGTTAATTTTATGTTGTGCTCATTAATTTTGTATAATTTTTTTGTTGTGAAACATACAAAAATTCTCGAAAAAGCAATAATTTGGAATTTGAAATTTTCTTAAAAAAATTACTACATATCTTACAGCTAATTCTATACACAGTTTTACAAAATATACATTTTAGAATATTTATAAAAAATTTCAGATTCCTACTTCATTTATCTAAAATGCCTTAGGGTTTTGAATGATAGTATACGATCAAAAATTCAACATGGAGAAATATCAGTTTCAAGTTTTCATTCCATGTATGGTATTATATAATATTCATTGAATTGTCTGAAACTTTTATGAAATGTTAATTAGCTTATTTAAAGCTGCTTACCATAAGAAATTGAAACAAAAAATGTAGAACAACTAAACAGTATACTTGAATAATGAATATGTAGAAGAAAACAAATGAGCAATCAATATTTAATAAACTTTTACCTCAATAATTATAATAAAAAAATACACAAACTTCAGAGCTAGCTCCATGCTCAGTTTTACAACTTAAGTAATGCACAACATGTACAAATTATGTCTATGACTTTATTTTTATATTTCCATGATCTTAAAAGCCTTCGTACGTTAAATATTGTACACGAATGAACATAAAATCAAATAACATTTTATAGTTAAAATATATCAAAATCAAAGAAATGAATTTGTGCATTTGTCTGAATAAATATCTGAAAATATGTTAATAATAATTGTGCTGGATTTCACATACATGATATATATATATATATATATATATATATATTCAGAAGCATATATTTTTAATTTTCAGTCTCCAAAAGTGTTTAAACGGAACACTGGTATATACAATTTTAACTATTATTCATCTAATGAAAATATGTAATCTGTGTTATCCACCAGCATTCCCAAACTTAACTTATTTCCTAAATTAATTTGACATATTTATTAAGAGTGCTAATAGTTAACGAGTTAGTTTATATCTTCGATGATTGATATGGTATAATGAAAGTCGGAGACTGTTGTTTCGGCTCCAAATATCGCATTGTCAAAAGGTTTCAATACGTTAACGAAATGCATGCCTTTCTCTCTATGGTTGCGCTTCAAGTTTGAATTTTAATGTTGCTTGTCAAAAATACAATAGTACTTGTTTCTTACGTTTCAACATTTGAAGACGAGTAGGCCCTCTTGCTTTCTTTAAAATGATGTTTGGCAGGGCTTGGATAAATTGAGCATAAATACGGTGTTTTTATCTGTTCTGTTTCATAGCTGTAAAAACTTCTCCAGCAGCTCTGTTATTTTAATTCTATTTGGAAAGTGTTACTTAAGGGATTATGTCAATGGGAAAGTGAAAGAAATACAATTTCGGATGTATTCCCGATAGAACAACGCATGATTTTTTTTCAATTCTTGTTTTATTTATTTTTGTTACATATGCATCTTTAACAGATTTGAACTTAGTTGGAAAAAGATGTAGTTATTTCGATTGTTGTAGTTGGACCCCTGTATTAAATTTTGAGTGGAGGGAACTAAAAGATGCAGCTTTTATCCTTTAACCCCATTTCAGAGAGAAAAATTTCGAAATTCACTTCTCTCCTCCCTGTGCTATCATTTACCCCAAAGGCACGCATTGTCAAACGATTTATTGGAGGAAAAGAAAAGGAAAGTTTTACTATCCAAAAACTGTTTGATTTTACTTTAGAAAAGGAAGAACACAAAAGGATATAATAATAAAATGAAAAAACAAATCTGCAAAGTTACAATACAAAAAAAAATTATACTTTATCTGTTATGTGATATATCCTCAAACATGGTTGAACACATTAACCAGAATCACACTCCGTGCATTCGTATTAAAAATTAAAAAGCTTCTATTACACTCAGTAAGAAAAAATGACAGCAATTGCAGAATAGAGAACAGGTCACTAAAACGAAAAAACATGAAAAACTACTTTGCAATAAATTTCATCTTTCCGTGTACATATCCTTTAAAATTCCTTTCCCAACTCTTCTCAGAAATAAATAATTCCTTAGAAGCACTGTAAATGTCATTTTATAGTAATTCAAAATCGTCGTACTAGTTTTAAATAGAGCAGCACAATACAAAAATTATTTTTTTGGAAGGACGTGAATACATGTCTGGCGCCTTAGACGCACCAGCTCAGTAGAACGTGTATACATGCCCACTGTACTTGAGGAGTTGTAATAATCTTTGTATCTATTGTGCACTTTAATGAGATTTTTAAAATTTGATGCACCATCTCTTTGGAATATTCCGGTCAACTTAGCCATTTGGGAAGCAATATCAAGAGTTTTACTTAGTTTCTAAAGATATTTGGATTGGAAAACGAACAGCACTTATAATGTTCCTCTGGCTCATTCCCATTTTCCCAAGAAAAGAAACGTGTCCCGACGATAGACGTCCATACATTAGTTGAAATAATGAAAAACCTACATAATTTGATGTATTTTTATATTCTTAAATTTTAAGTAAGGAAGGTAGCTTTCTCACTCAGACCCATGCTCTTGATTAATCTTACTCAACATGTCCTTCACACACACACAATTTGCAGTTACACTTCTATCTAGCAGCCATTCTTCCATGTTGTCATAGTCTGGAAGATCTGTGGAAATTCCCACACTCTAAGAAAAGTTCCAATTGGTTTTGAAATGAAATTATTTCAGAGGCCAAAATTATATTTTCAGGAATCTTGATTTGAGTGAAAACTCTTAGGATGTTGTAAATAGTTTGGGCATTAATTTCCTTGGCAGGTATGTTCTCAACTCATCTCGTACGTGAGGGAACGGCCCACTTAATACAATGATAAGTTCTCCATGATGAAAATTATTTCTACCAATGCAGTCCACTTTTAATACATTTAAATATATTTTGAATCTAGATAAGGGATGTATCGTAGAAAGATCTTTATAGGAGACATATCTTTGAAACGAAAAGTTGTACAACATTTGAACTAAAATTTGATATAGCTTTAGTTACTACAGGCAGTAAAACGAATATTTTACCATTTGCTCAAATGGACAAAACAATATGCAATTTTAAAAATGATCTGGAAAAGTTAAGGTAAAAACATATTTTTGTGGATTTTTCAAATACTATTGCACGAGTTCAACAGGTTTTTTTTTAAAGAAAAAGACTTATGATTAAGGAATACATGCTCATAACTATGAGAGTAGTGCCTATTTATATCATGAGAATAATTCATAAGTATGAAGTTAATATGCATGGTTATGATCCATACAAATGAATGCATGTAAGTTCAAAATTGATGCAGTAAGTTGGAGTTGTCAATTATAGATAATTTAAGAAAACAGGGACATCATATACTTTCAAATAATCGATTTTTCAATTTTAGTTCTAAAAAATAGTGCTTATTTTTCTGAATCTAAAAATGTATAATACTTATATGTTAGTTGATAAAATAGCCCTAAAATATGAAAAATAAAAATGTAAATAAATGACCACGCCCCTTTTTTGACACGCCCCTTTGAACTTTAAATATGTAGTTTCCCCTGTGTTTTATCTATATTAACTTTTGATTGTTTTTTTCGTTTGAATGTTAACCCCGCTACTTTTTAGCCACGCTTGTGCGTGAGCTATTGTTCCAAGCTGTGTGACAAAATTTCTTACTTTAAATTTCAGTTTATGGCAATGTTTTGAACCGCGTTCGTCTATTCCGAAGTTTCTTGTGGCATACAACTACTTAATTTTACATTAATTTTCGTAAGAAATATTTATTGTTTACTTATAATTATTAATATTCATGACATTTTTAAAGTATCTTAACTTTTTTAAACGAGTAATTATGCCAAGAATAAAAAAAATTTGGCAGAAGGAAGTATAGTAGCAATCAACATAAAAAGTCTAAATCGACTGAAGAATTGCTTTTGAATTCCGTGGAAAGTGCTTCTAGGAGAAAAATTAAAATACCGGATTTACTAAAAGAACAAGATTCTCAAAATGTAAACATAATCGTTGAACTGGATTTATTATCTTCCCTTATGAAAAATCTCTTATGTTGTAAATATTGCTGTTCTTCAGAGAAAATTGAGCTGAGAGAAGATTTAAAAAGTCGTAGAGGTTTAGCTGTGAGTTTGGAAATAATTTGTCACAACTGTGGAGAATCGACGAGCACAATGTCATCAAAAATATCAAATAAATGTTATGATGTTAACCTAAGATTGACATATGGAATGAGAGCTATTGGAAAAGGTGTAGCTGCTGCTCGAATATTCTGTGAGCTCATGAATTTGCCTCCACCACCTGCAAAGTTTGAACGCCATAATTCTTTGTTTTTAAATGTTTTAAAAACAATTAGTGAAGACTCCATGAATGCAGCTGTTCACGAAGCAGTCATAGCGAATGATAATAATTCAAATACAGCTGTGGCTGTAGATGGCACATGGCATAAAAGAGGCTATTCTTCATTGAATGGAGTTGTATGTGCTACGTCGGTTGAGAACGGAAAGGTTATCGACTTTGAAGCTCTCACAAAATATTGTTCTTCATGTAAAGGTAAAAAAAACCATGTGAAAATTGTGCTAAAAATTACGAAGGATTCAGTGGGGGAATGGAATGTCGGGGGGTATTAAGTATATTTCAGCGATCTGAAACATCACGAAAAGCATGTTATACGCAGTATCTTGGTGATGGGGACTCAAAAGGATTTCTTACTATAAAAGAAGCAAAAGTATATGGCGACACATAAGTTGAAAAATTAGAATGTGTTGGCCATGTGCAAAAGCGTATGGGCACAAGGTTGAGAAACATTCTAAAAATGAGCAAAGGCATTAAGCTATCAGATGGGAAAAATATTTCGGGACGTGGCCGGCTAACGCTTAAAGAAGTGGACTCAATCCAACATTATTATGGGCTAGCAATCCGTAAAAATTGTCATCTGTTGAGGACATGAAAAGAGCCATATGGGCTATTTATTTTCATAAACTGAGTATTGAGGATAATCCTCAACACGCTTTGTGTCCTCTTGGTGAGGATAGCTGGTGCGGTTATAACCGTAGCATTGTTAAGGGGGAATTTTATATTCGCAAGCATTCTTTACCTGAGTCAATTTTATTGAAAGTGAAAAGTGTTTCGGGATCTCACAGAGAAGGACTTATTGAAAAAGTGCCTTCATGGAAGAACACAAAATCCCAATGAAAGTTTTAACAAATGTATTTGGGAGCGAATTCCTAAAACAGTTTTTGTTGGCACTGAAACTTTGAAATTTGGAGTTATGGATGCTGTAATTTGTTTTAACGATGGATATGTAAGTAGGATAAAAGTCTTTGAAGCTCTGGGCATTAAACCAGGATACAACAGGGAACGTGCCTTACTTATAATTGATAACAAACGAATTTTGGAGGCTGAACGTATAGTAAATAAAGTGTCATTGGAAGCCAGAAATAAAAAAAGGTCTTTAAAAAGGAAAATGGATAAACAGAATTTAGATGAAGAAAATGAATACCAAGCAGGGAAATATTAATCAAATCTATAATGTAAGGAGAAATTTTTTTGTTAAGTTTTATTATATTTTTTTCTCGAATGTTTAATATTTTTAAATTTAGGTACACTTTAAAATCTATTGTAGCATATTGTTTGAAACCTTTTATATATCTAAACAGGATACATGTGCATACAGTGAACAAAATATCTTTTAGTATGTGTCTAATTTTTTTTGAAAATTGATTTTATATGTAAAAAAGAAATTTATAAGATTTTTTCATAATTTTAAGGTTTTATGATTATTTTTTTTAAGAAATTATGCAATTAAATTAGTTAAAAAAACAGATTCATTATGTTTAATATGTTACTTTATATATATTTGTAATTTTTTTTTGTATATTCAAAGAATATTTTTGTAAGAAATGGTACCTATACATGAAAATATGTATTACAAGATCTCGAAAATTATGTTCATGTTAACTAAAACAAAGGGAAAAAAACATATGAATTTAAAATTACTTTTGTAACTCTAGAAAATGGTTAAGGATTATTATTAGTCATATAAAAATAGGCAAGGAAATACTAATTAAGTGTATAATATGTGAAAATATTGTTTTTTTTAGTTTTTCACTTTTTCTCAAAAGCATATTTTTTGCATTTAGGTACATTTTTAAAAAACCTATTGCACTGTATGATTCCTGATTTTTTATACTTCTATACAAGATGCCTATGCATATAGTGAACCTAATTTTTTCTATTAAAATAGTGCCTAATTTTTTAAAATTTTTTTATGCATAAAAAAAAAAGAAAAAAATAAAAAAAAATTCAAATTTCAAAGTTTCATAATTTTTTTAAAGAAACTATACTAAAATTTTACTAAAAAGGGTTTCACTGTATTTTATGTATTGTTTTATATATGTGTAAAAATATTTTGCATAAAAAAAGGATACCTTTTTAAAAAATGGTACCTAAACATAAGTATATATTACGAGTTCTCAAAAATTATGTATTACTTAAATTAAGTAGTAAAAAAAAAACTTTTGGAGTAAAAAGTTATTTTTGTGGTTCTACAGAATAATTAAATTATCTTTATTATAGACATAAAAAATCTAAGCTCTATTCGAAATTTTAAATGATATATGTCTCATAAACAAAGGGTCTTAATTTTGGCATTTTACTCTTTCGAGCATGTCCTGGTTCCCTTAATTGGATGTATAACAGACAAGAGACAGCATTGTAGCTCCCACAATGAACTTTTATACGTTATTTATGAGATATTTAGATTAAGAGATTTCAAAAATTCCAATAGGAATTTTCTTAAAAATGTTTGGAGAGGGGGCAGGTGGGCGGCAATTGCTCTTCCCAGATCATAATACTTTAGTTTGTTTGGCTTGTTTCTTAAGTTAGGATTATGTTTGTTTTATGTCCAGTGCAATTTGTTGTGTTGATAGATGGGATGTAAGAAGTCTAAATATGGTAGGCCTAAAATGTATCATGTTAAAGTAATTTTTTTTCTCGGTTTGTAATATTACAGAACTGTGCATGTAAGTTCACAAAAATAACTTTACAAAAATACCATTTTTTATCTCATATTTCAGAAATAAAAATTTTAAAAATCATTCACTTTAAACTAAAAAGTTCTATCAGAATTTTCTTAAGGAAATAATATGTGCACAATAAATATCAAGATTCAAAGAAATCAAGGAAACCCAAGTTCCATACCTAGCCATTATTCGATTACGCGCACATCCACACAAACGCAATATGTGTGTGTTTCTTTTTTGTATTAAGAAAGTATCAAAATAACTGTAAAAAGAGGAAGCAAAGCACGAGAATGATTTTGTAATAATACTAAGCAGTCATCAGCGAGTAATTTCCTGGGAAACCTCCATTGCGATTTCTATGTATCCATATACATACCAGGATATCCAAAACTTCCGCATCGTTAGCTTACACACTTACAGATATGGTCCTAACTTTTATCTTTCTGATATTCGATATCCAGTTGTTTGGCGTATCCCCAAAATAAAAACAAAAACACTAAATACAATTGGGAGCAAGATGACTATAAAATGATTAGCGCTTTTGTATACTAAAAAAGAATACAAAAAATATTCTGCTTCATTTTTTATTATTAAAATTATATAATTTAATGTTGTTGGTAAATAAACAACCAACCGATACTGTTACAAAAAGAAAAAGAATGCACCAAACGCCAGCAATCGACAGCTATTTATCCTGGAGCTTTCTATTCAGATCGCGTTACTTCTCGTTTCTATGAACAAATTCTTATAAATGTAGTCTGCGTCCGCATCAGAATTCGCAGAAAAAATGATAAGTGTAACAACACAGCAAATAATTGGTGTGAAATTTCACATAAAACTTGGAAAAACTGCTACTAAAACTTATCAATTATTAAAACTAGTGTTTGACATTTAAGGTTTATTGCATCCACGTGTTTTTGAGTGGTTTAAGTACTTTCAAAAAGGCCGAGAAGACGTAAAAGAGGATTCATGCTTGGATCGCCCTTCGACGTCGAAAGCGGATGACAATATCTGAAAACTCAGTAATCTATTTCGATAAGACATGTTTTTAGAGGTCATGCGATTGCTGAAAGCTTAGTAATTAACGGAGATTAAGCACTGCACATTTTATGTAACAATTTTGGCACATATAAAGTTCGTGCACAAATGTTACCTAACATTCCCGCATTTAAACCACAAGAATCATGCAAAAATGTGTGTACTGAAACATTGAATGCCAATGAATATGGAAAATAAATACTAAAAAGGATAATAACCTTTTACTTATGATCCTGAAACGAAGCACTGATTCATGCACAGGAAGAGGTAATCTATAAGATCGCGAGTGAGCAAATCCAATATTCTAAGCAATGCTGATTGTTTTTTCGATATTTATGGAATTTTGTACCTCCATTTGGGTTCCAGAACGTAAAATTATTACTCAGTATTATTACTTTTATATTATTACAGAACTCCGTGAAAGAATAATAAAGAAACGACTTGAACTATAAAAGACAAGTCATGAGTTCTCCACCAAGGCAATGCACCGCCTCATTCTGCATTTCCTGTCATGATGATTCTTTCCAAATACAACCCTCCATGATTAGAACATCCCATTAATTCACCAAATCTTCAGCCATGCGATTTCTATGTGTCCCCTAATTTGAAATCTGCACTAAAATGAACATGTTTTTAATTCGTTCAAAATGGAAAACAAAAAAGTATCATTCATCCTGAAGAAGCTTATACTAAAATAATTCTATCACTATTTCGAAAAATGGAAGAATGTCTCGGAGTGTTTGAGGATAGAGGATGGGTGTATATTGAAGATTAGAGATAATTAGTAAATATGCAAAAATCAAAATAATTTTTTTCAAAGCATCAGTCTCGTTATTTAATAGCCGCACCTTATATTTAAGGTTTTTGTATGAAAAGGTTTCAGATTGAATTACTTTCAACAATATTTAAAAAATAACAATTTAAATAAGTTCAAAAGGAACGCACACACGTATACATCCATACATCCATATATGGATGTATATGTGAGTGTGCAATAATAATAATGCATAATTCTTATTATAATAAATAATGCAATATATATATATATATATATATATATATATATATATATATATATATATATATATTAAGTGATTTATTTTACTTATTAAAATTAACTATACATATATAGCAATATTTATATAATCCAAGGAAATGTTTGAATAATTAACAAATATATTTCAAAATACAGTTACTTCAAATGGCATGCAAATTTAGGTGTACTAATAAGATACTTTAAATACCTGAATGATTTATTTACTTTTAAGCTTACATATATAATGCATTGAAACGGTAAGCATTCGTTTGAAAACTGTGATTATATGTTCAAGCTATATGCCATACACTTATGCATGAATATGGTTTTTTCATAATGTACATGTACTTAACAGTTGAAAACTAGAGATTTAAAACGAAGAGACAGAATCGTGCATTTCAGTTTGTTCATTAATTTTTAATTCTGCATATTCTAAATAATTGACTCTAAAACCAAGTACTTTTACCGGAAAACATTTCAGAAATATTAGTGTTCATATTTAGTATACCAATTAAAAAAGTAAAACATCAAAAATCGTTGCTTTGGAATCTCAGATTGAACTGATTTATCATTATATTAAATACAATATGAGAATGATGGTTTTTAAAATGCCGACGAAACAAATTGTGTGGAGTTTTGGTAATTTATGATATATATATATATATGTGACTATAAATATTAATCAAACGGAATAAGCAAATTTAAGTGTTCAATTGTTTTGTTTTCTCTTTAACAATTTTTCTGTTTAATATCAGTAAAATATTTAAAAATTATACTTCGATGCATGTATTACGGCGACAGGTTATAACAAGTTATTGGCTACGACGACGGGTTTAACCCTAACCTAATTTTTTCTCAGAATTTTGGACATATAAAGTATTTATATACAAAATAATAATGATACTAACTTAACCTAAAAATTTCCAGGTTTGTGCATGAAATTAAATTGTTTTCCCTTTTTTAAATTGTGGTGGCTTAGCATACTTAAATTTTGCATACGCAATTTTAAATTACTAAAATATAGTCTCACAATTTGTTTACTAATATATAGTTTGGTACGTCATAGAACTATTAAGATTTCCTTGAAACTCTTGGATTTAGAAGTCTAATTGCATTACCAGCTAAAGATTGATTCTCAGTACAATTATTGTATAAGTAGTATTCCATATCTCTTAGAAATGTTCTTTCTCACAGCAACCTGAGTACGTTATAGCCATTTCATTTTCTCAACAGAAAAAAATAATGATAAAGCTTTTAAACAATTTGTAAAAACAAAAATCAGCCTTGAAATCAACCTTAATTAAATGACTATGAGAAATAAACAAATGCTAAACTTAATCAAGTAGAAATGATTTTAATAAAGAAAATTAAAATCAATAGCCATTTTACCTTAAAAGAACTGATTGAACTCAAAATCCTTTTTTAATTAATTCAACAAAAATTGAAAAATACTTTAAAATAAAACCAAACCAAGACCTCTCAGAGAAGAAAACCTTCAAATATCATAAATACTAATTCATTATCTGATTAGAAATTTGTATGCACGGTGTCATGATATGGGCCACGAACAGTTGCGAGATAAAAAAAAAGTATTTTGATATTTGTAGGGTACTTTGTACTCTTTAAATCAAGCTATTGTTTATTTCTTCTTGAATTGAAAATATTATTGTGCTATATTTAAATAATTAGAAAGCTAAATGCTCTGAAAAGTTTAACTAGGGCAATAAAATGAAATGAAATATATTTTAAAACTGCCATGCCATATAGTTATATAGAAAAAAATCATGAGAATTCAACTTAATACACTTTTTTAATAATAACGCAATGCGAATGGATTACTGTTCGATAATAATTTTTGCAGTTTACACATTATTATAGCTATTAAACATAATAAAAATATACACGTTTTTAATGTCATGTCAAAGACTCTTCTCTTAGAATTTTTTTTAATATAAATATGATTAAAAAGTTCTGAAAAATTTATGACTTTTATAAAAAAAACCTACATATAAAACTTATGGTCAATTTCCATACTATGATATCATTTTTTTTTGAAAATATAAGAACCGCAGAACTAAAAGCTAGACTAATCAATCAAAGTTAAAAATAATTGTAATTTTGGGTAAATGCTAATTTTCATTTCACTTGCATCATATGATTCTGAACATATAAACTCAAGTCCAAAATTAAGGTCACAAATATAAAATATGTGAAACCTGATGAACTATTTACTATGTTGCTACGAAATTTGGTACAAAGAAATATTACAGTGTCAGAAAGATTATAGCAGCATGATAATATGGAAAATATTTTAATTGTTTTTTAAGATACAAGTCATATTATAAAGTGTGAAATCATGAATCAGAGATAAGAAATTAACCCGTGAAAAGTCTTTCGAAAATGGAGTTTAAACGCTCAGAGCAGTTATTTATGCCTTACAACGAGCTTCCATACTGTTTATGAGGGTGTGAATAAGTAATTGTGGTAACAAAGTCATATTTTCCAAAAACAACACTTTAAATTCCTGTGGGGTCCTGGGAGGGGAGCAAATCTGAGTAATGGGTTTTCCTGGATCATCCAAAACGTATTAAGTAGAATTATGATCCTGAGACCTCAAGGTTCTCAATACATACGTGCAAATATATCCCCCTTCATGAACTTAATTCACCAACAATGTGAGTTATGTGTGGCTGTGCATATCCTTCACAAAAATGTAGTTCAAGACTTTAGTACCAAGAAAGACATCACATAAGATCCCAGGATCTCATTCCTACAGCAGTGTGAGTTGACAGTACCCGCAATGAAAATGTACAGTGGTGTACGATTATCCAACATTTTGTCACCATATACAAGGAATCCTTTGCCACCAAATCTGTCAAATTTGCTTACGTGGCAGGGATGAGGTGAAGACTAGACGAAGGTGAAGACTAGACGAAATTCACTTTGTTTGGTACATTTCAACTCATCTCTGAAATAACACGCCCCCATTTTTGTTGAGTCCCCAACTGTAGTTTTCAGCTCCACAAAATGCAGTTTCTCCATCTCGATGCAGTCAATGGAACACACAAGTCTAGACGCGTAAGAGACAATCACAGAAAGACTGCTATAGAATGTTTGTATGATAGTTCTTCTTCCAGACATAGCAGCAATGACACATGCAAACTGAGGAGCCATTGTCCACATATGTGATCGTATTTTAAAGTCAAATTGTGATAATGTACAGATATCAATTATCTGTTGTGAACTTAACTGACCTTCCTGGTGACAGGTTCACTTTTTTGGAGTTGATTTCATAACCAAGAGACCAATTTCGAGCCACTTGTAAACCTCGGGCCAACTCTACTTGAGACAGACCAGCTTGAAGTCTACCAACACTCTCCAGATTAAGGAACCATCTAAAAAATTAGTAAAAATCATTATCACAGCAGACATACTTTTTTTGTTTTAATGCAAAATTCACAAAACTAAAAGCATAATTTCCGCGCGCGCGCGCGTATGCTTTAAGGATTTCAATCCAGTAGTTCTGCAAAAACTAATCCTAAATAACGTCTTTTCTTAAACGGATATTGTACTGACTGATCTTCAAAAAATATATAATATGAATTAAAATAATTTTATTGGAGGTATTTTAAAATTAAAATGAAAAACATGCTTGTGACCTTAACTTTAAACATGAGTGGGTGGTGTAAGAATTATTACTATTATCCTGATAAAATAGCACTATCTTTTTATGTATGTAAATAGAACAAAGTTATTTTATTGACAGTGTAGAAGACGACTCTGCTAGTCGTATAAATGTAACCTTTGTTTCCTTTCCGCAGTCACAAGAATTGAACTTCAGCTGAAATCTAATAGAAAACTGAACATCAAAATTCGAAACAAGAAAAGTTTTGTTTACATGAATAAAATATTTTAAAAGATATAAAGTACAAGTAGAATCATTATTTCACATAGCGATATAAATGTATTTTTGTAAGAAAATGTACAATTTCTATCAAATCTTTAGTTTCATAAATCATTTCATTGCATAGTTGCATTTTTTTAGATATATATAAATGCAAACATGTATAAAAACATGCACAAACAAATATATATATATTTATTAAAGAAAACAAAGAAGATTGCCTTATAAAGTAAAAATATTTTGGGGAGTTCTGTATTCTCCATTTTGATCCAATATCCTGTAAGATATGATTTCACGCTTATAAAACGTGATATTTTTGGCAAATAATGTCCAAGTTGTCTCCCATATTTAAACACATGACACGGAGAAATAACGTTCTTGCTGTAAACTAGTATCGGTAGTGGTTGCAAAGTTCGCAGTTATCTGACCGGAAGTGAAATTTCTGTTCCTTTTTGCCACAAGGGCTATATAGCGATCTCCTAAATATGCGGTGTTCTAACCACGACCCCCGGCAAGCTTTCGGAAAGCATTTCCACCTTCAGCGTCTTTCTTTAATAGAGAATTCCACTTTCTGATACACCCATTGCAGCAGCTACATTGGTGGCATTTTGGCCTTCGTCCAACTGCTCATCGACGATCATTGAAACTCAAATGATGCCTTGCAAGCATTTTACACTTAATTGTTGCAAGATCCAAGCATAATTTCAGAGGAAAAAAACTTTTATAACTTCCAGCACTATTTCCATCAGCCTTCGAACAGCATGTTCATGAGCTTGAAGACATTGGCTTTTATACAGATAACGAGTACTGGTCTACAGAGCCCTTTGAACTTGAATTTACATTTATTGGTTTCTTGTCTGATAAAAATTTTGCGTAAATCATTTTTTTCCTTAGCAATTGTCAAGCGCCATACTCAGAATATATTGTCTTTTTAGCATATTAATTCAATTGGGTTGTGCCAAGTGTGCTGAAGAATTTTACATAATAACATCAGTGTTAATTTTTGGTTATGTTTAATATCTTTATACACATTATTTTCCTTTTCTATCTATTCATGGAGTTTTCTTACCAAAGCAGTGGGACATTTATGTTGAAAACTTCCGATTTTGAAGGACCGCCTGGTACCATATAGTTTAAACAAACGCAAACAAAAAGCCCCTCTCAGCTTATTTTGTGGTTCCATCACTATCAAAAAAGTTTTCGTTGATATCCCAAATAGCAAGCCTCAAAAATTAGAGTGTCGTAATTCGGCGTACGGACTAGATTTCAAGAGTAAGATGGGAAATTTAATATATAAAGTCTATTTTATGGAATGAAGTTCTAGAACACTTGCAAGCGTCTAGGACTCCTTTATAATAACCTTATTTAGACAGTATGGCAAGGATATGTCATTTATGAAAGTTTAGGATTGCAACCTAGAATTTCAGATTTTGAGGCTGAAACCCAACTCCTGACAGACTGTGAAGAATATCAACGACAGATTAAGAAACCAAGCGATTGATATATTATATTCGAAAATTTTAGACTCTCTATTAAGCTGGTTAAAGTTGTCTCGAAGATGAAAAAACCAAAAAAAAAGTTTTTTGAGCCACTCTTTTGTTTTTATAAAAGTCTGCCTTCTTTAAACGCATGAAAGCTTGCCATGAAGAGAGTAATTTATTGGGAATACTTCGTCAATTAAAATATCTTCCAACAAAAGAGATCTTGAAATGAAATCCAAATATTATCAGGAAAGAAAGCCCTAATGACGAATTTGGGATGTTTGCTGAATGTTTTAATGTTGAGTTGCCAACTGCTTTTAAGAAAGAAAATCATGAGTTTCTTGAAGTGCAAGTTTATAAACATATAAGAATAAAAATTCACTAGATTTGAGTTTTTTAAAAATAGAAACAGTTTTACAAGTTAACTATTCTTTATAACTGTTAGTAACTGCAGCAAAGATTGTTTTATGGACATTGCGCGTAGAAAGTGAGTTAAGGAACATGGCAGGTATAAAGATTGAATATATATATAAGCAAACTAAATAAACATCGAATGTAACTTCATAAAAGAAACTAATTTGCTTAGTGTTAAGTTTAAAATAGATCAGATTAAATATAGCAAAGTGTGCTTCTAAGAGTATTATTAATTTTATTAGCATATAAAACCTATGTCATCTTGGTACCAAGTTATACAGTCAGCGTGATGGCTTAATTTACATCTGGATCGATAACTTGATGAAATGGTTTGGTTCAAAATAATTTACTGACGATAAACTAGAAGTAATGGCTAGTGGAACTCCAAGGCACGTACTGGCGTCTCGACAGTGTAACGGTACTGCATCTGCGATGGATGTGTTTAAATGTTTCATTTTATTAACGCAAGATTTTATAAAGAGTGTTTTTTTCCAGGTATAGAAGTTTAAGTTCGCATTACTTTCCAAGATGGCGACCGATTTAACAGCTGGCAAGTGATTTATTCTCAGTTTGGTTTGGCAATTCATCATGAATAGACTCACGCCTGAACAACGCTTTTAGATTCGTCGAATGGGCCCAAAACGAGATTGCCGTTGTTCCAGATTTTCATAAGCGAATTTTGTTTAGCGATGAAGCGCACTTCTGGTTGAATGGCTGCGTCAACAAACAAAACTGCCGCATTTGGAGTGAAGCTAATCCACAAGTGTATGTCGAAACACCGTTACATCCAGAAAAACTGACTGTTTGGTGCGCTTTATGGGCTGGTGAAATCATTGGTCCGTACTTTTTCAAAAACGATGAAGGCCACAACGTTACAGTCAATGGTGATCGGTATAGAGCCATGATTACTAACTTTTTCATTCCTGAATTGAACAATCATGATGTCCAGGAGCTGTGGTTCCAACAAGACGGCGCAACATATCACACAGCTCGTGCCACAATCGATTTATTGAAAGACACGTTTGGTGACCGCTTATTGGACAATGTTGGAAATTACCACAAATGTTGGAAAAAGTCATCGAAAATTGGACGTCCTTATTGGACTACATCCGAGCCAGCCGTGGCAGTCATATGCCAGAAATCATATTTAAAATGTAATGCCGCAAGATTATATTTCGAATAAAAAAATTCATGTCATTCGAATAATACATCGTTGTTTTATTGCAATTTAAAGTTCTATACCTCTAAAAAACATCCTTATAAGTAATAATTCATATTAACTTAATCATGAACATGATGTGATATCCCCTGGGTTGGGGATATTCTCTCCTCACCATCCACGTGAACCTATATCTGAGGAAACAAAAGATGAACCACTAAACTCTGCCTTAATACAGTGGTTCTCAAGCTTTAACTAACTAACTTAACCTAACTTAACTTTTTTTTATCGCCCCCCCCAAATAATAATGTATTGAATGCAATAATAATGCATTTGGTTGGAGGGGTTCTAAAGCTACAATACGATCATAATTTTAAACCGTACAAGTTAACGAGATAAGTATTACATTTTGTATATGTTACTTTTAAGTAATATATATTTTTATTTTTTTACTTTTCAGTTCGATTCACTATAAAAGCGTGTTCTTTAATTTGTTTTTAAACTATAATTTATTTTATAATTATTTTTACCACACACGATAAAAATTACAATTCCAGTGAATAATTTAACTAAGATAAAATATACTTACCTACTTTCAAGGACTTCTCAATTTTTCTTTGATTTTTTGAGAAAAAATTCAATAAAACTAATGAAAATGTTTCAAATATGCGTGCCCTTAATAAAGGACATAAAGCATGTTCATACAAAATATTTTTGAGCAAAAGTGGTTGCGCAAGGAAGTCGATCAAAACTAGTAACTTGATTGTAAAAAAAAAAAAAACATTGACACTCCCCAAAAAGAGAGGGCGAAATGTGTTAAATTCATTTTAGTTCCCATTAAGACTTTCTTATTGGAGAATACTCTTTTAAGGTCATCGGTAACAAAAAAAAAAAAATTTTCCCAGAATTAACGATCTCGTGAACATCAGTAGACTCTGCGCGACCTTTCCAGTGTTAAAATTGTATTCAATGAAACACATTGATATTAGTTCTAAAAAAGAATTGCGTAAAAAGTTTTCCGTTATGCATTGTATGTTGGCCAAATAATACTTCAAAGTACTCAAAATATACTTATCCATATATCATATAACTCATTCACATGGAATAAAAGCAGCAGAAAAATATTATTTACAACTTTCCTAAAAGAAAAACCGATGGAGTGAAACATACCAGTAAGTTTGAAGGTCAAATATATGATAGTCAAAAGTAGCATTTTAGGGGTTAAAAGAAACGTAATAAAAAAATCTCTCATCGTGTGATTACAGTAAAGCAAACAAAACGTCTTTTTTTATTTGGTTCTAGGATCAAAGATAGCTAGTGAAAGTTTGAAGTGGAATCTTTTATTTTTGATGATCACCAGATGATATATATAAATAATATGAGTGTACATGGGCATTTTTATTAAGTCAGAAAGCATTTTGTTTTTCTTCATTCCAAAAAATTATTTTTTTAACCTTTTATTTTCAATATGCTCGCGCCCCCTCGCAGGAACACCGCTCCTCCAGGGGGCGCACCCACCAATGAGGCTGTATTTATAATTTTTTAAATAATTAGTTTTAATCAATTAATTTTTATTAATTATAATTAAATTATTGTATTGGCATCCAAAATAATCATGTACATTACATTTCAACTCAATTGAGCACTTGAAAATGTACTTTATTAACGATTGAAAATTCCACCAAGATAAAAAAATAAACAAACAAACAAATAAAATATGTATAGAGATCGTGAGCTAATAGTAGAAATTGAAAAAGACGTAAGTGGGCGTCTAAAATTGATTTTCAGCCAAGCTGGCCAAACTCGGTCTTTATTGTTACGAAAATGCAGACGATTCACGCTTTTTAGAGTTTTTCGTTAACATATTTTCAAATAATCTTTTTATATGTAACTCTTCTGTGTGTGTGTATGAAACTGAACTCCTCCTAAATGGCTGGACCGATTTTGATGAAAGTCTTTGTGTGTTCCAGTGGACTCGAGAATTGTTTAGATCTATAATTCGGTTTAGAAATGTTTATTTAATTAATTTTTTATTAATAAATTGTTGATCCTGGAATATTTTGCGTTGGATCCGGTAGACTGCGCTACGATCGCAGAATCGAATATTCAAAAATCTTTTATTTTGAATTTAAGATGTGTGTACAGGACAACGTCTGACGGGTCCTCTATATATATATATATATATATATATATATATATATATATATATATATATATATATATATATAAATAAAATTTGAAAATAAACCTCATTAAAAATATGTGTACAAAGTTCATAATGATATTTTAAAAACGGAAAAGGGCTTAGCTATGTTTTAACAAAAACACCTGCAATTAGGGATTGCAATACCGGTATACCGGTTTTTGAGCTATTTGTACAATTTTGTAATACCGGTATTCACAAGCTTAAATACCGGTTTTTCGGTATTTTTTACTCGAAATCTTTTAAAATTGTCCTCATTATATGTTAAGTGATCGCTAACATAGCAAAATAGTATACGTTTTTGTTTGTGTGTCTCCCTAACCGGCGGAATTAATTAGACTGGGGATATAAAGTTTCACTGTACAATCAAGAGAAGTGATAAAATAGGAGAATCATCCAAGGGGGTGGGCAAGAACTGTTTTATTATAGTTTAAAGCAGTGTTTCTCAAACTGTGGGGTGCGCCCCCTAAGGGGGCATGATGACCCTACGAGGGGGCGCGAGCATTTCAAAAAGTCGAGAATGAAAGATTATTTTTTTAAAAAAAAATTATAAAAATTTACTTAAAGGAAGCAAAACACAATACATTCTGATATAATAAAAATACACAATGCACTTTAATTCTTATCTGTTCCAATTTAAAAAAAAGAAAAGAAAAACAACATAATACTTTTTTTTATTACATAAAAGTATTATTTGCTTAAAATATCTATTACTTAAAAATAAGTTTCTTGAAATGTTTATTACTTGAAAGTAACATACACAAAATTTAATACATATATTGATAATCTGAGTTTTTTATAATTAAGATCGTATTACAGTTTTAACGTCAAAATATATTAATATTGCATTTAATACATTGTTATTGTATGGGAAGGGGGTGCGATGAAAATTATAAATGAAATTTGGGTTGCAAGTATTGAGACTTTGAGAAGTACTGGTTTAAAGCGATACTGCAGACGCGTAGGACTCGTAGTCTGATATTTTTATCTGTGAAAACAAGGTTGTGAACAAATGTTTTATATTTTGATATATTTTAAATTGTTGAGTTTGTTATTCACATTGTATTTTTGCATATCAAATCTTAGGGTTCAAAATATTTTTAAGATTCATTACATATATATATATATATATATATATATATATATATATATATATATATATATATATATATATATATATAAATAATAACCCATAATAATTAATAAGAATAACTTAAAAGAACATAAAAAATCATTTGAAAAAACTTCCGTTTGGTTTCATTATTAATATGATGAATATAATATGGCGCTACAGGGTAAATAAGATATTCCTTTTCTTTTTTTTTGTGATTATGTATATACTGTTATAATTTATGAATTACAAATTAGTTTTGTGATATTTACACTATCTAATAAAACAACTGGCAAATAAAACAAAACAAAACAAAACAAATGCGTGTTCCTTCTTTTTCTAAAATTTCTACTACTAGTATTAATACTGGTATTAAGAACTAAAAAATACCGGATACCGATATTTTATTTTTGGTCCGATATTGCAATCCCTACCTGCAAAAGTATACTAAAAATATAACGTCTGATTTCAAATTATTGAAATGTTTTACCCAAATACTTGTGCGAACACTCCAATCAATGCAAAAAAAGTAATGCAATAAAATAAGAAAAAGGAAAGTGATCTATATCCTGATCCACTTGGATCAATCTCTAGTAAGCATGCTATATTTCTTCAGTGTGACCGTATACATAATTCTTCGGAAAGAGTAGTTCCTCGTGTTTACTGATCTCGTAGAATGAATATCACTTTAGGAGAGGTAGATAAACACGAAAACCTTCAGAGAAGTCCCGTACATTTCCATTTGTTGATTTAGCTTCTGCTTTTTCTAGAATTTGCAGAAAATGACTTTCTCCTCAACATTTTGTTCTTTAAAGAGAATAAGACTCGTCTGATTGGAGGTTCTACAATTTATCACACTATCTTCTTTACATTATTTTCTTCTCTTTCTTTTCTCACAGGTTTATGATGCCGTATTAAAATAATTATTCAAAAATGAAGTACATTTTCTCTATCAGCCAAATTTTCCCAATTTGTGCGGCACACCCCTTGAGAAGACGTGCTAACCCTACAAGAGGATCACGAGCATATTGAAAAGCCGAAATCTGAAGATTATTTTTAAAAATTATTAATTTACTGAAAGAAATCAAACAAAATTCATTTTAACAAAAAATAAAATGCACGTTTATACTGATGTAATACACTCATAAATGTGCCGGTACTGTACAATGTATTTTATAATTAATGTAACGTTACTAAGTTAAGGACAACATTAACAATTAACATTGAACCCATGGGCTTGTTATACATACAATTATATGGAAAGATTAACAATTATCTTGATAATTTGTACTGTTAATAGTTATTCTTTAACTGCCAATTAAAAGTTATACGATTCACTCCCCAATGACACCACTTCCCACGTAGGCGCGTGGTTGTGATGTATTGGGGGAGAGATAGAAAAGGAAAAATAAGCAAAACCTCTGAAATAAGTAAATCTATGCAAACAGAATAAGGGTCATTTAGTACATCATTCCAAGGCCTTTGGAATAATTTTATGGAAAGCAAGGCACATCAAAAATCGTACTTCGGAAACACATATATATGCGTCCGAGAATATTAACGCTTTGGTTGAGCGACATGTTTATATACGCTGATGGCACTTAAAATGTTAGCCGTATGATAGCTTTAGCGTCAAAGAAAGAGTATAATATTTTTGAAATAAAAACTGTGTTATTGTACGGAGAGAGTGTGACGATAAGGAAAAAAATTATGATTGAATATGGGGTCACAAATAATTACAATTTGAGAAGAACTGCTATGAGAGAAAGAAAACATTATGAAAAGCGACTCATAAACCATTTAATGTCAAAACTACATTAGCAACACTCAGGTAATACAAAATAAAAATAAATTAACTTAGTGATTGATGTCCTTTCGATATTACACTTTAATGCATTGTACCTCGTATAAATTACTGTGAAATGTTAAATGATATTGATTCTTATAAAATGCAAAACATAAATTTTAAAAACTACATTTTTCTAATCTAAATGTCAATGTAATTTGTAAAAAAATATTATGTTTACCATGGAAAAATTTCATTACTTTAAACCCTTAAAAATATCACGAATGTAATAACTTATGGAAGACTAATATTAATACAGCTTTTTTTGTTGCAAGACATCAATTTATTTTCAAATATTTCAAACCTTACGCTTTATTAAATCATAAAATATACTTTAATTCTACGCTCCTTATTAATTTAATTTTAACGAAAGTTGAATATCATGTTATAACACATCACTCAATAAGTCACAGTCATAACATATAGATGGCGCTACCTTCTAACTTTTCTAAACTTAACCTAATAGTGCTAACTTTCAAACGACACGTGCAAGAATTTCGCGGTAATATATTCTTTAGTTTAAAAGTTACAATAGTTATATAGTGAAGGAAATTTTGTTTGTTTAGATACCATGGATGGATAAGAAATTTGTGTGTTAATTAAACAATGTTTTTTGAAACGGGAAAAGACAGTTCAAGCAAACCAGTGGCTTGATGATTGTCATCAAGACTCTTCTCTATCGCCATTAACTCTTGAGAGGTGTAATGCAGACATAAACAGGATCACACAGACACAAACGACGCTGACCTTTCAGGGCACCAAACCCGAAAAAAGTCCATGAAATCATTTTAGCTGATCATGAGTTGAAGTTGAGTGAGATAGCAAAAGATTTAAGGGGTTTAGAAGGCAGTCTATTCCCTATTTTGCATGACTGTTTGTTAATTACAAAATTGTTTTCAAAGTGTCGATCAAAAAGAATATTGCATAGAAGTCTGTCTCAGAAGTCAGATATAGGTTTGGATTTGTTAAACGGAGTACGCAGGAATTTTTACGTATATAATTGGCAGTGGATGAAACGCAGATACATTATTAGACATCTGAATAAAAGATATCGTCAGCTGAGAGGACAGTAGCTCGGAAAAGCCGTCCAAAGATCTCTTTAGTTTTCCTCGCTCCTACGGCCTGGCGACTGACTGGATCGGCGATATGGCGACGGGGATCTGTAACGACGTATTGGGGATCGGCCTCTCGTGGGACTTGGCGTAAAACGGCGAGAAGAGTTTGGTCGGCGTATTTCTTCTTCAGTGCCAACGTCGTCGAAGTTCCGTCGGCGGTTTCGAGAGTTGTCAAAGACAGCCTTTCTCTCTCGGCAGTAGCGCATTACATGTCCAGGACGTCCGCAGTGGAAACAAACAGGTCTGTTGTCAGCCGTTCTCCACACATCTGTTTTCTTGGTTCAGGTGGGAATTTCTGAACAGGAGCTCTGTATTTCCTGGTTACAGCGGCGTATGTTGGTCGTGGTCTAGTTTCTGTAGGTTTTGTTGACACTGGGGCCAAAACCCTTTCAACTTCGTCTTGAACGATCTCTTCTAAGGATTGGGGATCGGAGTCCAAAGATTCTTGCGTCTGGTTAACTAGCCGATGGACTTCTTCTCGTACGATTGTGTGAATAAAAGAGACCAAATCAGTCTCATCCGTCAGGGATGCAACCGGTACGACGTTTGGAAGCCTTTCAAATCTCGGTCGACCAACTCTCTTCTGCTTCATATCTTCGATATAGTTGCACCATTTGATAAAACTTGCTGTGTCGTTGATTTCTCTCGTCAACAGGGCCTGATAAATATCCTCAGCAACACCTTTCATTAGGTGTGACACTTTTTCGTCTTCTCTCATCAGAGGATTTACCTCTTGGCAAAGTCCTAATACACTTTGTATGTAGGACTGTGTACTCCTCGCCTGAACGCTGGGCTCGGCATTTAAGTTGTTCTTTGCCCTTCTGGTATATTTTTGACGGTCACCGAAAAGTCCACTTAGTCCATTTTTAAACAAATCCCAGGAATCTAAGGCGTCTTCGTTGTTGACATACCACTGTCTCGCAGTACCGTCAAGAAAGAAATAAACGTTAGACAGGCACATCATGTCATCCCACTTGTTAAAGTTGGCTACTCGATCGTACTCTTTAAGCCATTTGAGAGGGTCTTCCCCAGGCGCTCCTCGGAAGGTCGATGGGCTCCTCCATTGCTGTAACGAAGGTGTTACTATAGAGGGCTTGGCTTCTTGCTCGGTCGGCATTTTTGTCCTCTTCCTACTATTTTCTTTTAACATTCCGAATTCGGGGGATAATCCTCTTAACCGGAGGCTCCTGCGAAGGTTGTCGCTATTTTCTCCACGTTTGACGTAATTGTACCCCGCGCTTCCACCAAACTTGTCACGGAGTTCGAAAGAAGTACACAGTTCAATTAAACAAACAATTAGATTTATTCTAACGCTGGGAGCTCGATACAACACTGGACTGAGAACATCCCCAACTGGCGATGAACTCTGCTTTTATACACTTCGGAATATTCGAGAAATACCCAGTATGCACTATAAAGAATGATCTGGATTCACATCTAGAACCTAGAGAAACAATACATTAAAAACGAGAACAAAATTCCAGTCTTTGGATAAATCTGCCGGGGCCGGGATTCGAACCCGAGACCTGAGGAAGTTCAGTCCAACGCTCTGCCAACTCGGCTATCGGGACCTGTAGCAAATTATGCGTGCGGCAATATATATATATATATATATATATATATATATATATATATATATATATATATATATATATATATATATATATATATATATATATATATATATATATATATATATATATATATATATATATATATATATATATATATATATATATATATATATATATGTAGCATGCAGCCAAAGCCAAGCAGTCTTCGCGCGCAGGCGCAGCTAAGTGAAAGTAGAACTGAAACTGAAAAAAAACTTTAAGACTTAAAAAAGAGAGCAGAAGAGAGAACACACACACGCGCGAGAGAGGTGCGCGAGCAGGCGTTACCTTCTGCATATCATCGTCAAACTTATCTGTTAGAAAAACTACCTTTTTAAGTAATTCTTGTTTAATGTTAAATAAAATAGAAGAAAGACAAAAGTCTTGGACCCCTTGTTGTCTCCCACACACACACACACATATATATATATATATATATATATATATATATATATATTATATATATCAACTCCTTCTATAATGCAGAAATATTCCTAAAACTTGAAAAAATTCTATTTTTAAAATATAGACAGATGAAACAAATTAGAAATTTACATTCACATTTTGAAAATATTGGAATAATTTTCAGCATATGAAATAAATTTTTAGAAGCTTATAATTGACTTTGACTTTAATTCTTTCAAATAACTGTTAAGAAAAATTAAAATCAAATGTAACAAAAATTAATCAAATTACATTTATGATCTTAGTGTTATAAACTTAATTTCTGTGAAATTATTTTTCATTACTTTTACGTTATAAGAATATAAATGTTTTCATTAAATAAATGTAACTTTTATGCAGTTCGTTAAAAATTACACGGTATTTCTTTTATTTTAAATTATATTATAAATACTTTACAACCCAGTAGTATTTAAATTTTAAACTAACATAAGGAAAACGATAATGAATTTTTAATAAAATGCTTTAATTTGTAGTTCATTTCCAAATGGTGAATAATATATCAGCTAAATGTTTAAATATGTTTCTAAATCATTTGAAAAGGAGCGTCAATATTTGCAGGATGAAAAGATATAAAAGAATTGCTTCAATCAGGACCTTTTAACTTTCATACAATATTAAACTAGAGGTATATTTGCTTTAAAATATTATTCAGAAGATTATCTACATTTATATATTTTTTCAAACGACGGTATATAATTAAGATATAGAGAATAGTGGAAAGTGAGAAATGTATCATGAATAGATTACTTAATAAAGTTTTTTTTTTACTGTAAAAGCGCTTGTGACCTTTCTGCGAACTGAATGGCATAAAAGCAATTGTATTAAAAACTGGGATTAGTTGATGTCAATTGGCTGATATAATTATTGCGTGGAAAGAGAAAACCTTGGTTTTATTTAACTGAAATGTTCATACACATATTAAAATTTGCTTCCTGTTGTTATATATGAATTATATTACTGTCAAAATTCTTTCATTTTACACGTCTCAGGTATATTTTTTTTAAAAATTTAAATGACAGATAATTTATGAGTCACAGTAATTCTACACGAAAAAAAAAAAAATATTTGAATGTCGGTTACGTTTTTCTACTTACTTTAAATATCACTTTTTTTTTTTTAAAAAAAAAGGGAGTTTACAACATAACTCACATTTATCAGCTCTTAAGTTGTCTTAAAAAACGAATAATCTGTTAAGGTAAAATATCCTTTGTCTAGAAAAAGACAACGTGACATTTGAGACGTTAACTTATATGGATTCACATTAAGCCTCTCTAAATGAATGGCATTCTATACTGGGTTTAATTCTTGCAGACAAAGCAAAACTAAGTTTTACTTGGTAAATCAATAGCAAACAGTCGGAGTTTTCCCACAATGTTGAATCGAAAGGATTGTGCTCTCTAAATGAAAAATGCTATCTGTCTGTCACAGAGATACGAATAATTTTTCTGAGTGATCTAGTGTTATTCTCTGGTTGTTGTTTCCTTTTAGCGAGTGACATTGTTTTGTAAAATAATCATAAAGAAAATCAAGTTTTAATTTTGAACTTTCGGGTACTTGAGTTTTCTTAAAGTGACTTTAAAAAATAAAGAATTTTAATATCGTTTCGGATTTTAAAATTAAAAGAAAATTTTTTCTGAGAAATGAGATTTAAATCAGAATGGCATGATATCATTTCAAAAAGGGCTTTGGATTGATGTATATATATGCAGGTATGTGATAGATGTTCTCTATGCTTATAACAAGCATGTATTACAGAACAATGAATTATAATTTAGTCTGTATTATGATGAAACATAATTTTTTTAATATTTCAACGATTTTTACTCTGATGTATATATATATATATATATATATATATATATATATATATATATATATATATATATATATACCACACATATCTTCATTTGTTTCTTCTTTTTCAATTCCTTCTATTAGTTCACAACCTCTATACATTTATTTATTTTCGTGGAATTTTCAATCGCTAATAAAATATATTTTAAAGCGCTCAATTGAACTGAAATTTTATATACATGATTATTTCGGATGACAACACAGCAATTTAATTTAAATTAATAAAAATTAATTGATTAAAACTAATTATTTAAAGAATTACAAATACATGTACTTTGGCATCATTTTTGGTGACTTAGCGACCATTTTGGCGACTTGTGTCAAAACTTGAAAAAGTTTTTTTCTCACGTTTTAAAGCATTCAGTGGAACTGAAATTTTATATACACGATTGTTTTGGATGGCAATACGATACATTAATGACAATTAATAAAAATTAATAATATATTAATGTTGTGATTCTATCATATGCATATACATATTTATATTAATTGTAACTATTTGATAACAAGTACCTAAAATAAAGTTTTCTTTGTTGATCTAAGTAGGAATTGACTTAAAATGTTTTTATATTACTTTCTCTCTCTCTCTCTTTGCATATGTTTTCAGAGTTAAGCAAAAAATTGCATCCCTGCAAAAAGGAGAAAATATTTAGATAATGTATGCATGTAAGTTTTATGCAATTAACATATTATTGCGATAAAATAATGTCATAGGATTAGGATCTGTATCATATTTTATTAGGATTTATCTGTGGTGAGCTTAAGTTTCAGATTTAGGGGCTCAAACTCATCGCAAAGTCTCCAAGTTTTTTTTTTCTTTTTTAGCAGAACAATTACACCTTAGCATTTCCATCCATATTTTTTTTCAAAAAATATAAATGCCTCTTTAGAAAAATTAGGGCACGCATTACTCATAGTAAATTAATCACGTTTATTTATATAGGGGAATGAAAACTTGCAAAACGTAGAATGGAAACAAAACATGGAAACACATTTTGGTGTCACTAAAGATCATTCTTAAAGATACAGACTTATATACAATAAATCTGTCGAGGCATTAGGCACTCACGTTTCGTGGTATAGAGGTGTGGATAATGGAGTGAATAATGTGTTCCTTGCTACTTGACTTTGGCTAAAAATTCATTGGTTTTCTCCGATATTAATCATTTTGCTTTGTAAATGAGTGCTTACTAACGCACTCTAAGCTAACCCGAAAGCTATTCTTGATGGACCTTCTAATTTTTAATCACGATAAATTGACAGAAGCGACACCTAAACTGGTACCACACTCTCTTAAGTTTCGAGTTGATTTAACGCACACCAGCCTCTCTAAAAGTGAATTTTTAGGGGCATCTGGAATCATTTTGCATCGAAATGAGATGATGATGAACATAAAATCAACCAGTATTAATTGCATATGCTTCACAGCACGTTGTACTTTCAGTGAGTAGCGAAGTTTCTAATTTACTAGTCATTGAACCTATATTTATATAGTAGTTATTAGCGTTTACTAAATAAACCCTTAAGCCAGTGATTTCTCGCTGTTCGTGAACGTAGAGTTTCTTATCTTCCTCCAAGGCTTTTTATATTTTTTTTTCAGAATCTTGAGTTTAGTATTGTTGTTGTTAATCACCCCTAATTTGAAAAAAAATTAAAAATAATATATAATAAACTATAGGACCCGACAGTCGTTGTCCTGTACACACATTGTGACAAACCTATACGGAACTTTATCACTAACCTTCTGAGTCGTCTCTTTTAGGGAAAAAAAAATTTAATTCCTCTACCTATTTCCAATCAGCTCCAAAAAGAGGACAGGATTCCTTGTTGTGCAGATTAGATAAAGTATTTAAGTCAAACGGAATAACAAAGCAAAAAAGCAGTAGGAGAGAGAGATTGAAGCAGGAAGGTATAACGGTGAAGTTAGATTTCTAGGTGGATAAATCTCGGGAAGAGCTGAGCTGCAGTGTGGTAAATATTGATTTATATTTTAAAGTCTCGTTGAAGTTTTATATTAGGAGTGAGATTATAGTTAAATGTTCAATAGGAACATTATTGAATATAAATCTGGGATCTCTTATCACGGTAATCTCTGCGTGATCGATATTCTAATTGTTAATTAATTGGATCATTAAATATTTAAGTTTATTTAAAGGAAAGTCCCTTTTTAAACCTCATATAACTATCTAGATATATTTGTTAATAAAAGTCTTTGATTCTATTTGGGAAAAGATAACCAAATAAAGAAAGTTATTAATAAAAATGGCTACTGGATCTTATCTGACTCCAATTTATTCTCGTTCTCAAAGTGAGATCCAAGGGGATCTTCACAATGGCACCCAACGAATAAATCCCGAGAATAGAGTCTGATCCAGTTTTAGAATCATTCCGGAACAATATTTTTCGGAGGTTGAGAACATAGATGATTTTTTGGAGAATATTGATAATAATCTCGCGTATTATGAGATACCTGCACAACTAGCGTGTGCTTACTTGAAAGGTCATCTCAAAGGACGGGCACTAGACTGGTTCGATGTTCTTGGTTATAGGGTCCTTGAAGATAAGGCAACAGACTACGCGCACTTAAAACAGGCATTGTCGGAACAATTCCCCGTGGTCCGAAACAGGTCAGAACTCGAAACGCGATTTTATTCCTCATCGCAAAGGCGTGATCAGCAGCCTTCGGACTTTAATTATGAATTATTGAAAATTCAAAAGGTCCTTAAACTAGATATGTCGGAGGAAAAATTAATTGATCACGTCGTTAGTCGATTAGAAACTCAAATATTGGATTATGTCGAAGTTAGACATCCACAAAATACTGCCAATCTCTTGCAAATCGTAGATAAATACGAAGACCATTTTCTGCATAGACGGATCAGAGGTTCGAGTGAGGGAATTAGAAGTTCAAACCCTAATGAAAACCATCGTTTAAATACCCGACATAGACAAGATAATTGGAGAGAAAACGGAAATAATGCGAGATACGCTAATAATACCCGACCACAGGGAGAGTGTAATCGATTCGAAAACCAAGGTTTCGCAAATAATCGGAGATTCGAGGGTCGACGCCAAGGTGGACAATCGGATCAGAGATTCCACAATCAGGGCGATCGACAAAGTGGGTCGAGAAATAGTTCATTTCGGGGTCAAAATGAACGAAGTAGACATTTACTTTTAAGCGATCGATGTGTATATGGGAGTAATCGATCGCGGGGTACGGAAAATCCTCCAGTTTCGGATCATCGGCCTATCAGAGTATCCTCTATAAGAATGACCCCAGTCGAATTACCGTATGTCCCTATTCTATTAAACGAAACCATTATTACAGCACTATGGGACACGGGAGCGGAGAAATCTTTTATTTCGGAGGAGGTATACCGCAAATATTTTTCCTACCGACCTCGTCAAAAGACGAAAGACAGAGTCGTGACAGCACAGGTTGCCCCATGTAGTCACTTAGGTCGAGTCGAATTGCAGATTAGGATCAGGGAATTTCAGAAACCCTGGGAATTCCATATTCTAGACAACATGCAATATCAATGCATCTTGGGAATCGATTTTATGAAGGCGTCACGATTGCCATTGGATTTTGATCAGAAATCCTTGATCATTCCCGAGAATCAGATAAACAATTGCCGAAAGTAGAGAAACCGGTTGATATTGATTTCGCAGACACAAAACTTGATGACGGGCAACAGAGGCAACTAAAAGCTTTATTTAATAATTTTAAGGGGTTATTTTCCGATCAGCCGGGGTTAACGCATGTTCTATATCATGAGATAGATACTGGAGACAAGGGACTGGTAGTGTCGAGACCATACAGGTACGACCGGGTCAAGCAAGGCATTGATTATCACATCGATAAGATGTTACGGGATGGTACAATATGTCCTATTAATTCGCCTTACGCATCTCCAGTCGTTCTAACACGAAAGAAAAATGACCTTCCTCCAGATTCTCCCGAGGCGTATCGTTTCGCGATCGATTATCGCAAATTAAATGGAATTACCAAATATCCTAGATATCCATTATCGGTGATTGATGACTTACTCACCAATATTCCTCACACCGGCGTTATGTCCACTCTCGATCTCAGAAGTGGCTATTTTCAATTGGCGATTAGTCCAGAAGATATAGAAAAAACCGCGTTTATCACTCGCAATGGCACTTTTGCGTTCCTCCGCATGCCTTTTGGCCTTTCTGGGGCGGCGCCAAATTTCCAACGGGCCATCGATATCATACTCAAACCTGTTATTGGGCGTTTCGTGTTGGTCTATATGGATGCTGTTATAATCACATCTCCATCGTTTGAAGACCATCTCGATCATTTAAGACAGGTTTTTACTTTAATACGAGACGCAGGGCTAACTTTAAATAAGCAAAAATGTCACTTCGCCCGTGACAAACTACAATATTTAGGCCTGATTATTAGCAAAGAAGGAATCGAAACTGACAGTAATAAAATTAGGGCAATTACGGAAATGAGACCTCCCAAAAATAATAGGGAAGTGTCAAAATTTTTAGGGATGACGGGTCGGTACCAAAAATTTATCCCGCGATACGCAGATATATGCGAACCATTGTACCAATTAAAGAAAAAGGGGCTAAGTTTAATTGGTCTAAGGAAGCACAGGATTCTTTTGATCAGGTCAAACGCACACTAACGGAGGCACCAATTTTACAATTACCAAATTTTTCTGACCAATTCAATTTATTCACTGATGCAAGTGGGGTCGGAATTGGTGCTGTGCTTCAACAAAATCAAAAACCTATTGCTTTCGCGTCTCGAACCCTTAATAAAGAAGAACGTAATTATACGGTTACCGAAAGAGAATGTTTGGCAGTAATATGGGCTCTAAATAAGTTTAAAACTTATTTTGGACACCTGCCAGTGAAAGTGATCACAGATCACGCAGCGTTAACAAAGTTAACGAATGGTAAGAATTTGTCAAGTCGGTTGATCCGATGGGCATTGAAATTGTCCGAATTTAACATAGAATGGGAGCACAGGCCTGGTATTCAAAACGTGGTCGCAGATCTTTTATCGAGAAATCCAGTAGACAGTGTCGAGGGGTCCCGAATTTTGTGCGCAGCTTATAGAGCCCTCGCAATAAATTCCCGTGAACAATTAATTAGGGAACAAAGGGAAGATCCTGAATTAGGACATATTTACCGATATTTAGAAAACCCTGATGACGGTTCTGTTAATGCGACGGTATGCGAGGGTTGGTCCCAGGACTTCAAGTTAATAAATGGTCTCCTCTTTTACGCGAAGTATTTTTCTACTCTGGGAGAACTACGAGTTTATATTCCTGGTTCTCTTAGAAAAGATATTATGAAAGAGTTTCATGATCTGCCACTGGCAGGACATCTCGGAAAGAGGAAGACATATCTTAAACTTCGTGACACGTGCTATTTTTCATTTATGAGAAAATATATATTTGAATATGTTTCAACCTGTGACCGGTGTCAAAAGTTTAATTATAAAAACGCGCTACCAGCTGGTCGTTTAATGCCTATAGTTTCAAAATATCCAAATTAAATTGTAACGCTAGACTTATTAGGCCCCTACCCCGCATCCCGACCCGAGAGATATAAATTCATATTAGTTATATCTGACCACTTCACTAAGTGGTGTGAGCTGATTCCTCTTCGTAAAGCTACAGCCCAGGCAATAGCTAATGCTTTTTTTGATAACTATATAGCGCGATACGGAGCTCCGATTTCTTTGATAAGTGATAACGGCCCCCAATTTATTTCTGACGTGTTTGAACATCTCAGTCACAGGTTGGACATCAAATATATGAAAACGGTAACGTACCGACCGCAGGCTAATCTCATGGAGAGAGTGAATAGAAATTAAGTTCAAATGATTGCTTTTTTGTTGAAGAAAACCATGAAAACTGTGACCAATTTCTACATGAGTTCGCTTTCGCACTGCGCACGGCGGTAAATGAAACAACAAATAAAACTCCGAGTGAGTTATTTTTGGGAAGGAAAATTATAACCCCGTTTAGCAAGCTCATAAATGTTACAGAGAATACGAAATATGTTGGTAAGAACATCGAAAGATTATTCGATGAGGCAAGACGAAATATGCAAAAAAAGCATAAGTCTTGGGAAAAATATTACAATCGCAGAAGGAGGGATGTTCACATCAAAGTGAACGATTTAATTTTACTTCAAACACATTTTTTAAGTACTGCGGGTAGAAAACAGGTTGGAAAATTTATGCCGAAATTTGAAGGTCCCTATAGTGTTTTGGAAGTAAACGGCAATAATTTAATTACTTGGAAAAGTGGAAGAAAAATGACAGTTATATTATTGACCAGGTTCGAGTGTACCGACCTCGTCAGACAGACATGATTAGTTCGGAAGGTCCGGTAGAAACTTTGTAGTAAGACGAGCATGGAATTAGTCATGGGTCGAATAGATCGAATCAAGGGCAGGTTAAAGAGCACAGGAAAACCTCTAGTCAGGAAAGTGAGGGGTGTAGATCACGGCAGGGTAACACCGCACGGGAGATCCCCAGAAACAAACGCAAACTAAGTAGGTATGAGTCGAAGGACCACATTTTAAAACGGTCCAAGATGTGCAGGAAGAGATCACTGCAAGGGTCTGAGCGCAAGGACAGGAAACGACTCGCTCCTGAGCAAAGGCAGGGAGTCAAGAGGTCGATTCCATCCTCGATCTCGTCCAGAACTTATAAACTTAAGAGACCTAATACCTCATCACAAGGAGTAGAGTCCATTGCAGGTCCATCAAGGTTGTCTGATCGCAGATGGAGTGATTCAAATACACTCGGATCCCGGACGGAAGGTAGTGGACGTGATAACCAGACCCGCCAGACAAGAGCAACAAAGAGAGGACGCAAAGCGAAGAGACCAGTCCGGTCGAATCAAGCCACTACAAGGAGACCTTGCCCATACTATATACGCAGCCGAGTGAAGGAAAGCGACGGAATTCCGGAGGAGCAGAGGAACATAGTAATCAACGGCGTCCCTCACAGCGAAATAAGGAGAAGAAGTCTCAGTATGGAAGAGTTGGATGGAGACCCGGTACATAGGAGAATTTAAAAGACAAAAACCAGGTTGTATTGTTTCTTTATCTTCGCGGTACGAACAAGTGAAGAATTTTTGCAATTGAAGCAAGTCACGGGCGGACTTTAAAATTAAGAAGACTGGCAAAAGTGGACACTGCATTGTGTGTGTGTGTGTGTTTTTTTTTTTGTGTAAAAGAAAAAAACAGCTTTTGTGATAATTTTTTGTATTCTGGAGAAAACATCTGTAAAATTTGCATTTGTTTACTTCGATGTATGACTTCGCTAAGATGCGACAATTCATTTGGTTATTTGTGTTATTTGTTTATTGCAAAATGATTGTGATTGTATGATGTATATATATATGTGTATGTTTTGTTTCAAATCTGGTGACTTGGGGCGCAGCGAAGTTAGATAGGATTAACCATTAACACTAACTAGCGCAAAAAACTTTTAGAATGGGAAGGCAAATGAACCAGATATATATTGTATGTAAAATTCATGTAACAAATGTATAAATTCATGTTTGCTTTTACCTACCACTCAAATGGAAATTAATCTTTCAGGGTAGCTGACCCTGAAGTCCTCGACGTTCCAGTGCCGAAGAAGAAATTGTTTTATGTATAGTGATTAAGTAAACTCTATGGGGCTGGTTTTTTACCACCACTTGGGTGGTTTTTCCCACGCCTCCGTGGCCGAATGGATAGAGTGCAGGGGTTAATTTAAACTTGTAAAGTATTATGAGGTTTAAAAATTAGAAGTCGTACTTTTATTTGTCCTTTTCCTTAAGGAAAGAGAGTTTCAGTAATATCCCATTTGCAGTTAGTCTTCGGAACTATAAGACACAGATAAGAATTACGTAATTTATTTTCAGGACGTGTGAGACCTTCGAATAAATCCCGTTTTCTTTTTGGAGGGGTTGTGAAAAACCTATACGGAACTTTATCACTAACCTTCTGAGTCGTCTCTTTTAGGGAAAAATTTAATTCCTCTACCTATTTCCAATCAGCTCCAAAAAGAGGACAGGATTCCTTGTTATATGCAGATTAGATAAAGTATTTAAGTCAAACGGAATAACAAAGCAAAAAAGCAGTAGGAGAGAGAGATTGAAGCAGGAAGGTATAACGGTGAAGTTAGATTTCTTGGTGGATAAATCTCGGGAAGAGCTGAGCTGCAGTGTGGTAAATATTGATTTATATTTTAAAGTCTCGTTGAAGTTTTATATTAGGAGTGAGATTATAGTTAAATGTTCAATAGGAACATTATTGAATATAAATCTGGGATCTCTTATCGCGGTAATCTCTGCGTGATCGATATTCTAATTGTTCATTAATTGGATCATTAAATATTTAAGTTTATTTAAAGGAAAGTCCCTTTTTAAACCTCATATAACTATCTAGATATATTTGTTAATAAAAGTCTTTGATTCTATTTGGGAAAAGATAACCAAATAAAGAAATTTATTTATAAAAATGGCTACTGGCTCTTATCTGACTCCAATTTATTCTCGTTCTCAAAGTGAGATCCAACGGGATCTTCACAACATCTTAAATTCAAAAATTTGAAATTTTTATGAATAAGCTTTAACAATCTGGACCGTTTTGAGTAACATTCAAGTAAAAACTGAATAAAATTTCAAACACTAATTACATTTTAATGTAATAATTTAATTAACATACGATTTATTTCAACAAAATAATAACACGAAGTGACAAAATATTTTCCTGAAATGATCACAGCACGAATTGTTGGTTCAAACTTGAATTATAATAAACTATTTTTGAATATTCGATACCGAAATCGTTGCGCAGTCGGCCGGATCAAATGTAAAACATTCCAAGATCGACAATTTATAAATAAAAAAATAATTAAATAAACATTTCTAAACCGAATTATAAATCTACACCATTCTTGAGTCCACTGGAGCAGACAAAAACTTTCATCAAAATCGGTCGAGCCGATTAGGAGGAGTTCAGTTACATACACACGCACAGAAGAGTTACATATAAAAAGATTATTTGAAAATATGTTAACGAAAAACTCTAAAAAGCGTGAATCGTCTGCATTTTCGTAACAATAAAGACCAGGTTTGGCCAGTTTGGCTGAAAATCAATTTTCGACGCCAACTTACGGGTTTTACAATTTCTACTATTAGCTCACGATCTCTAAACATATTTTATTTGTTTGTTTGTCTATTTATTTATTAATATTAGTGGATTTTTCAATCGTTAAGAAAAAATATTTAAATCTCTCAATTAAGCTGAAATGTAATAATGTACATGATTATTTTGGATGGCAATACAATAATTTAATTATAACTAATAAAAATTAATTGATCAAAACTAATTATTTAAAAAATTACAAATACAGCCACATTGGTGACTTAGCGACCCTTTTGGCGATTTATGATAAAATTTGAAAAGGTTTTCTTCTCACGTGTTAAAATATTCTTTTGAAAGGAAATTTTATATACACGATTGTTTTGGATAACAATACGATACTTTAATGATAATTAATAAAAAATTAATTACCACTTAATGTTGTGATTCTGTCTTATGTATATACATATTTATATTAATTGCAACTATTTAATAAAAAGTAGCTAAAATAAATTTTTTTTTGATTGATCTAAGTATGAATTGATTTAAAATTTTTTTTATATTACTTGTTTATAACAATAGAGTTTTTACAAAAATGCAAGTGAATGTTGAGTTGTATTTTTCTATTGTTTTTAATTAATATATTTTTAACTAATTGCGATATCGGACCAAATTGTAGATCTAAACTATTCTCGAATTTACTTGAACCCCCACAAAAAATTTCATCGAAATCGGTTCAGCCGCTTAGGAGGAGTTTAGTGATAAACACACCCACTGAAGATTTTTATATATAAAGATAATCAGTTAATTAAAATAATTAATGTTAAGTAAATAAGATATGTTTTTCAGAATGGGTATATGCATTTATATAATATACACATTGCATTATTTAGAAATCAGCTGATTTATTCTTAGGAACAGAAGGCAATGTTATCCATTTTCTCTCTCGTAAACCATCCAGTTTATTTGAATCGTCATTATTCTCTGAATTAATAGTAAAAAAAAGATTCATTTCTACTATCATCTTTTTTCTTAACAAAAATACCAGAAAAATAAATTTCGGAATCAATTGACATTCCCTTTGCCCTAAGCTTTCGATTACCTGAAAGTGATTCCACTTCACATTTAAAAATAAAGGACTAATTCACGTGAAATATTGCATCCGAATCTCTATTATTCGGTCTAGGGCTTCCAACTGCTAGTAAAAGAACAACTTTAGCACTCGATGTACGCGTTTGTAACGTTTGAAACAATGCAAAATCCAGATGGTAACGTTGAGAGGCCTATGGCATAATGATTAAAGCAAAATAAAAAAAAAAAAAATGAACAGGTGACAATTTAAATAAAACTTAAAATTTTAGCAATATAATGATTGAATTACATACAGTTCAACCTGTTTTTGTGTGGTAACAAGAGACCGCATAAAAATAAACGCTCAAAAAATACTCAAAAATAACATACATTCTTACATAAAACGAACTAATTCGTGGAAATACTACATAATTTTTATGCGGTGGATAGGGACCGCATAAAAAAGTTGCATTTGTTAAATGTGACAATTATTTACGAAATTTATGTAAGAGTACTTCCATAACCAAATGAATAATTAAATATTACGCATGGAATTATTTTAAAAACATATAGTTTGTCATTGTATACACGGATAAGTTTTCAAAATGCACATACATAATTCATTGCTACTCATTGTAATCCAAAGTCCTGTAATGGATACGTTCAAAATCATTTTCGTCACTTGAAGGAGCAATTTTAATTGTTTTACTTTTTGACAACATAAAGTAAGATCTATAAGTTTCTGAGACGAAGGTCGGGTAGTCAGCTGCTTGTAAATGTCACGATAACCAGATATAAATGATTGAAGCCCTTTTTGAAATTCTATACTTCCTTCTTAATTGGTATATATTTTAATAAACAATTATTTTCCAATTTTTTGGAAAACTGGATCCTTGCATATTTTTATCCACTGTCAATAATCCGACTTCATGTCCGTCTTCATAATCTATAAAACTATTGATAATGACACTGTCATTTTTGAAAGTTTCGTCTTCAATCAAGCGAGGGCTGCTGCAGCGTTGAGAGAAAGCAACTGAATGCGCATTGTAGGGAGACTGTTTATAACAAATGAACAGAGCGTCTACATTTCAGTGGCGTAACGTACACCCCCTCATCACGGAGGGGAGGGCAGGACTCTAGAGACCCAAGGACTGACTTACGCTAAATACATATTAACCCAATTTATAAAATATTATAGGCAAAACCTGATTTTCAGGGGAGGGAGGGAAGGGGCCTAACATTCTCCGTTGCACCAATGGTAAATATATAGAAAACATTACAGTGGAGCCAAATCCATTGAGTCCTGCCACGGTGGGGACTCTAGGGGCCCAAGGCTTGACTAACGCTAAATACGTATTTACCTAATTTATAAAATATTAAAGGCGAAACCTGGCTTTCAGGGGAGGGAAGGTCCTAGCATTATCCGTTCCGCCACTGGTAAATAGATACAAAACATAACAGTGACCCCAAAGCCATTGAAATTCATAAACCGCTTAAAAAAAGACCGCACAAATAAACTATATTTATTAAAAAAATAGTTGATATTTTATGCATTGCACTAGCTATTCCAATGCCTAATGTTAAGGGGAATCTGCTTCGTTCTAGCTAACTTTGTTTCATTTTCATTAATAAAATTGGTAATTGTTACATAGTTTAAATATTGCATATTACTTTTAAACAAGTTTTTATTTCACTTAATAATAAAAAATACTTTTAAGAATATGTATTTATTGTAAAATTTTCGTTATCTCCTATCGCTTATCATTTAGAAGAAGAAACTTACTCTGAAATTAATCATTTATCGCTGAAATGATGATGATAAGTTTAAAAGCGGAGCTTAGCAAAGCGAAACGCATGGCTTTTCTTTTTGTTATTTATTTATAAGCCCACTTCTTATTTGAGAAAAAACAAAATAATATAACACACACTTATCTTTATAAAAATGTTTTAAAACCTCAGGGATGATTATTTGTTACTTAGAATTGAAGAGTCTCTATTCATTAATAATCAGGTATTCTTTTTTTCGGAAAAAAATATGCGTCAATAAAAAAAAATCATTATGAATGAAGCTTCAAACTTTGATTTTATTCTCCGTAAAAGATAGCTCATCGAACAAAAAAAATGTGTTTCATTGTTAATAATACATCTTTTAGAACAACATTAATCAAAACAAGTATTGATCTTTCTGAAGTTAAAGGGAAAATTGACGCTTCAGAAAAATGAATGTTTCTTATCATCTATTGTATGTGTATGCATGTGACGTCATTTGTTTCTCGGTAAAAAAATTATTTATTTATTATTTTAATTTTCTCTTTTTTTCGAATTTTGAAACATAAAATGTCTAAAATATCTTCTTTTCCTAATTTATTATTTTGAAAGGAATGACTTCATTTTCACGCGTTGATTTGGAATACTTGGTATTTATTGCTTTGATTACTATTGATTATGATTCATTTGTACGAACAATAATGTTACGTAGTCCGGGCTCGAGGATTTTATGCAAAACAGTCACAAAGAAAAATAACAGTTTTTTTTAAAGCGATGCGAATTTATTATCAAAATTCCAATCCGTGAAACGCAGGATTCAGTAGCAATATTCAAAGAGTAAATCTCAGAAGGTCTTCACTCCTTCAACAGCAATCAAACATAATTATCAGTGTTTAAAATGCAAGTATATAAAATATTATTCACAAGCACAGCCGAGCTAATCGGTAATCAAAATAATGCTCACTAATCACTAGTTGGATTATGACTGACTGGTTGTGGCTGGCTCTGCTCTATTTACAGACCCGGGGGAAACTTCCAGATAAATCAGCACACGTCATAGTAGTGCGTGAAATTGGTGGAGAGAGATCCGCTACATTCTAGAAGAATCCAGATGGTCCCAAACTCGCCAACATGGTCACCAATAACGCCAAAATGGTCACCAAATTCGCAGCCAACCTGGTCGTTAAAAATGATGCAAACTTGGATCTATCGCCATGATTTCGCTAATTGCTTATGAATATTACAATTGTAACAGAAAATAAATATCACTTAGAATAATATAAATGCATTACACGTCCAAACACAGATTATTTACTCTATTCACACAAAATTCATGGCAATATATGATCTAGTTTTGCACACAATCATTCACATTGCTCGTTTCTGAGACATCATAATATATAGAAATGTATAAATACAATGTAATGAATATTATTTATTCAAAAGCGAACCATATTTTTCACCTTTTCCAGGAGGGGAACCCCTGTTTGCCTATTGATATACCAACCCCCATAGTACAAATTATACAACTCTTCATACTAATTATTCAAAATTTAAAATTGTGTGTGTCAAAGTAAAACATGTACTATGTAGTACTATTTTTCAAATCCTACTATTAGCTCGCACTCTCGCTCTCTCTATATATTTATTTATTTTGGTGGAATTTTCAATCGTTAATAAAGTGAAATTTAAAGCGCTCAATTCAGCTGAATTTTTATATACATCATTATTTTTTGTGGCAATACAGTAATTTATTTATAATTAATATAAATTAATTCTTCACTTTAAAAAAAACACATACCATTGTCTATGAGTTAAATATTGTTTCCTTCGATGTAACATCGCTCTTATCTTGAATTTCGTACAAAGTTCCATGCTTTTCTGCAAATGAATTGTTATTCATAATTGACAATAAAAATTGTAGTGTATGACAACACTTAACCATTTTTGTTCGTGAATGCAAAGCCATCATGATAAAAGTAAATTTGTGGTTTTGCATCAATTTTGTTGTAAAGATGTAGTTGATTTTATTAGCTTTACCACATGTATAAGTAAATTTATTACAGCATCACAAAACTTCTTTTTTGGTGTTTAGATAGATGTAATTTAGTGCACTCTTAAAATTTAGAAAATTCAATTTCACTCAGAAATATTTTTTTATTCGATGGATAGTTTTCTATACATATATACAACGCTCACAGTTTAACAATAACACTAAAAATAAAAGAAAGCTTCAGAATAGTGTACATCTACAGAATAAATGGAAGCGAACAGGGTGAAATCAGTTGTATACCCATTGGCGAACCGATCATCAATCCAGGATCAGAACTTATAAGACAGGAGTCAGTAGACTTTCAAGAGAAGAGCCAAATCTTCAGTGAGGCAAGACAACCAAGTTATCGGAGAGTCATTTATATGCATATTCCGTGCACACGAGGTGAGGGAAGACAAGTTTCCTTTCCCCTCCGATAGCAGCCACGATCAACACTGCCATGCTTCAAATAATATTTTCATATAAGTTTAATAATTAAGTTTCGCGCATTATGTTTTACAATCATTGAAAAACAAAGAACTATCGAAAATACTTTTAGTTTATTATTTTTGCCGATCAATGTTAGAACAATCAATATCAAGATATCCTCTCAGGAATTATAATTCCAAAGCTCCATGCAAAAGTTATAGCACCAATAGTTCCAAAAGTGGTTTATACTGGTATTTTAGTTTTGCACTAATAATAAAAGTTTACTTTGGTTGTTATTGCACGTGAAAACGTAAAGTTTTTTTAGTAGAATACATAAACTATTTCGCTTTTTTAGCACAATTTTATAAGTTTCACTTGTATGTTATGGAATCTTTGAACTCGATTTTTACCAACTTTAAAATTTTTAGAATAATTCAAAAACTTGCAAGCTTGTAAAGGAGCGATGACGATACAATATATTCAAAATTTTGTTTCATTGTCCTGATTAGGATACTCAAAAATAAGAATTTTAAGGATTTCGAAATTTGACGACTAATTCATTATATCGTTTTCAGATTTAGCGACTAACTGCATAAACCATTTTTAGATTTGGCGACTAATTCTATATGCCATTTCCAGATCTGGTGTCTAATTCCAAATTTAGCGACTAAAATATTTAGGTGCAACCCTAAAACCAAAAATAGGCTTGTGGTTAATACAAATAAAACAAAAAAAAATGATAGGGTGGGGGTGTAGTTTTTCTGAAAATGGAAATAAAAAAAAAAAAGATTCGTCCATGTGAATAATAATAATTTATGTTCTAACTATTATATATATATATATATATATATATATATATATATATATTATTTTATATATAATATATATATATATATATTTTTATAAAGTTTTAGAAGTGATGATACGAATTAACATGATAGCAATATGCTTAAAAAGTGATAAATTTATGTTCTAACTGCTAAATATTTTTTTTTTACTTTGATAAAGCAATATGTTAAGAAGTGATGATACGAATTAACATTATAGCAATACGTTTAAACGGAGATAATACGATTGACATTTAATATTTCTTTTTAACACACTTTTATTAGTTAGACCTGTATCCATAGAGACGAAATATTTCAAATATAATGATACGGGACTCATTCTAAGCCCCATAAATGGATAGAATAAATACACATCAGACTCATTAATTAATATCCATTGAAGAGCAAGACTACTTCGAGCAGCAACATAATTCTGGATTCAAATATCAAACTCAAGGATAAATTCAACAAAGAATAAATCAGAGTTTTAAAAACTAAAAAAAACAGTATTTTATTGTAGACCGAACTAACAAATAAAAAAATATATAGTTTAAAAAAGAAAGAAAAAATAACAAAACACGCTTTTATGGTAAACCGATAAACTAAACTAAACTATAAAAACTAGTAAAACTAAAGAAATAATAATAATTCTTAATATAAATATAAAATTGGAAACAAGAAAATTAATGTTATTGTGGGAAAAGCGGGGGATGCATTGTACCACATTTTTACACTAACTCAGAATTTCGGAATAGAACTAGTAAGAAATTATAACAATTAATATAGAGCAGGCTATGCTTTTACCCCAAAGGCATTAATTTTCTCGTTAATCATTTTATTCTTATATTATGAATTATTTCTTACTTTTCAGCTTGATTCACACACACAGTATAAAAGCGGGTATTTTAAACATATAATTTATTAACATGAAATTGACATCGATTGCTCTCACATAACAATACTCATTTTTAAATAATATTTATTTAATTCATTCTGGTCAAGGTGCCAAGTACTTTGATGCATTTGTAATTAAACATATGTACGGACATAAATGGAAAAAAAGGTGATATGTTAAGAACTTCTTTAAAATTTGTGAAAAGTGTACCCAGATTGATTTTATTAATATTGTTATATGTAGCAAATATAAGTAACTAATCATTTTTACATTTAGCTAAAATTTTAAATTATACCCCATTAAGCTGCTTCATAGGTTATTTTTCGATTCACAGAAATAAATGTTTCTTCCCTTGAATATGTCGAGCCAAATATTTTGAGAATATCACAATATTGTTAGGTTCTTTTTTCTATTCTTTTTATGTGTGATCTTTTATGTGTTTCAGATAAACAATTCTATGAATCTAACATTATTTTTTTCCCTATTTTAAGCAATACTTTCTTTGAGGTGCACTCATGCACATAAATAAAATTGAATTTATTTCTTTTGAGTTCCTCAAAACGCATATGGTCAGATCTCTGAATTTGCTGCACCGTACTTCATTTGTTCCTTTATTCATTTACTAACTCTGAATTGAAGCCACTTTTTTTAAAAAAAAATATTTCTAAGTTGAGCTCATTGACTTTAATTTTGAGAAGATGTGCGAAAAAAACTGAGATTAATAGATTGAACTTTTCTGAATTCTTGAAAATGCTTTTTGTCAGGCTGTTCATATTTACTAATACCCCACTTATTTAAGCCATATCAAACCAATGATTCATTTTTGTCGTAATAATAATAAAACTGCTTGGAGCAGTGCTTCTCAAACTTTCAATACTCGCGACCCAATATTCAATCATCGTTTTCATCGCGCCCCCTCCATACAATAACATTGTATTGAATTCAATAATACTATACTTTTACACTAAAGCTACCAGAGAGAGAGATATTAAGGACGAGACGGTTTTTCAATGTAACTTTGTAGTAAGATCCCCAATACGTAAGGACATGTGTAATTAACATCAGAGGGATAAAAAGAAGCTTGATTGAAAAAAGTAGCATGGAGCGCAATGCGACTGAAGGCCGAAACATCCCTGTGATGGGTGTCCAGCAAGAAACATCCGGTCTTTAGTATATGAAACTGCTAGGCAGGTTTCACAGCGTCTGCCCATGCTGAGAATGAGGGTGTCAATGAGTTGTTGAGGAATTGCTGCCCATTCGTCTTGCAGCGTCAATCGAAGCATTACTGGTGGTATCAGCTGCCAAGAGAAAATCCCATATGCTCTATGGGATTGAGATCCGGAGATCGTGCCGGCCAATCCATACGTTCAATATCCTCACTCTCTAAGAGCTGTTCGGCAGCTACTAGGACATGATGCATTGTCGTCCATGAAAAGGAACTGCAGACCCATAGCGCCTCTAAAAAGACGCACATATGGAAGAAGAATCTCGTTACAATAACGGGTCCCGTTGACTGAACCTGCGTCGAAGATGTGAAGATCTGTACGACTACCAAGCATGATGCCTCCCCATACGAGAACACCGCGACCTCCATACCTGTCCCTTTCAATGATGTTCGATGATTGCGGCTTCCCACTCTCTCCAGATGAGTATGCGATGGGAATCGCTAATCAAACTGAATCTGCTCTCATCTGTAAAGAGTACTCGTCCCCATTCATTGTCTTTCCAATTCCAGTGTTCCCGGCACCACAGAGAACGCCTTCTTTCTATTGCAGACCACCACCGTGCAGTCTTATATCGGTCGTCCAGTCGCCTGTGTCGTGTCCATAAAATTATTCCCGCTGTCCGCCGCCTGTTTCTTCTGGCCTGTAAGATTTTGGTATACAATAAAAGGAACCCTTGACAGTTTGATTTCTCCAAAGTCAAAGAATTTCCGACTTGTTTCAGAAGATTTTGCATCCAGATGTCGTCTAATTGATTGATTATTTTTAACTCGTGATTTTAACTGCTATATGGCTCTTCCAATCTCTACAGAAATACAATAAAACTACTCAAAATACGTCTACCTGCATATCTGCGCATGTAAACGTTGGAAAACTAATTTTTCGTGTCAATTTTTGCACACCAGTGTAGGGGACCAACATCCTATGCGACGTATATAAAGTTCTCGCTTTTAATCAGCAGTTAACTTTCCGAATTAATTATAAAAATTATTCCTAAGATTTTGGTATACAAATTGATATTTGCAAGATTTATTGTTTCAGAAGATTTTGCTTATTTATTATTTTTGTCAAATAAAACCTCAAAATACGCGTGTATGGGGGCATCCAAACCGCGTAACTTTTAATCAGCAGTTAAGGAATTAATTATAAACAAAATCATCAAGATATGTTCTTAACTTATCAAACTTGTTCTTAACTTAGTATTGCTAATTAATAATAAAATATATTGTACAATGCAGGTACTTTTATGAGTGTATTATATCATTGTAAATGTGTATTTATATTTTATTATGTAGGAAGTATTTGATCTGCTTACTTTCAGTAACTTAATATTGTTTTGAATAATATTTAGTTTTCAACTTTTCAATATGCTCGTGCCCCCCTTGTAGAGTTATCACGCCCCTCAAGGGGTCGCGCCCCACAGTTTGAGAAACACAGGCTTGGAGTGAAGTGTTTCATTTTCCCTTATGTTTTTGAAGATAACTTGTTTTTTTATTTTATCTGAATGTGATAAAAATATTTGTATATTATTTTATATCTAAAGGAAATAAGAAACATAATCCAAAAATAAATGCAAAATTATCTTTTGTTGTCACAAAGCTATAAAAGGTAAAGGAAGGAATTAACGAGTAAAAAGTGCAGTAGACCACTCACAATTTCTTTGATAGTGATTTCCTTCATGTCTTTTCAGTACTCGTTTTATTTATCCTTATCAATGTCATTAAATATGGAATGTATTTTTATCACCTATAACGAGGCTTAAGAATATATTTTGTCCATTTCACGAGTACCCCCGAACTCCTGTGGGAAAATAAGCAAGCTTTTTATGGTCTCTCCAGGAGAGTATTTTTACCAATAAATTTGACTTTTCCTCCTTTAGAAAAAAACTTAATTTTTTCACTCATTTTTAAAAAAAAACTTTGTTAGTGAAAAGTAATATACGTATCTGCTTTAAACCAGTCAAATTTTTAAATTAATTTGATAACACAGGTAATATTTTTCTAAATATAATTATAAAGAAGAAAAACAAGGGGAGGGGGAACATTTTGTCATTATCTTTAATTACACACAGGAACCAAATCTGAAGAACTTTAAAAGTCTTTTCAATGAGCTATGGTCTGCCTTTTTGTGCTCTATGACGATGGCGAATACAAAATTAAAACATTTATTTACCTTAAAACCTCCATACAAAGTTACTTCAAACATGATATTGCATGAACTGGAATTTTATTGAAAATATATGATGTCACTCCTGCTACTTTAATGTCATTCAAGATGAAATGCTGCAAGAACACCTGTCTGCAGCTTTGTTAATAGAAAATAATAATGATAGTTGTCCTGACAGTTCTTTATGCTGCAGACGTCGTCGCATTGTTCCGTGCGGGCACTTGTCATCCAACAAAGTAGCCAATTTCCTTCCTCAAAATTACGGGAAATGTTTGCAGAATCCTGTTAAGTATACACATGGGAAATATATTAATTCTACATACAAACAGTGCTTGGGGTATATTAAATATGGTGCACAAAAACAGTACGGTAGGCGTTACTTAATGAGTAATAATTAAAAGAAATGACAATTAATTAAAAAAGCAGAATAAGTTTAATTTATATACCTATTTCTTGCATTTTTGGAAAATACTTCTATTCTTAAAAATAAATTATTAAGACTATTGAAAATTATTAAGAATAACTATTTGCTTATTTTGTTTCTTTTAATAATGTAAAACATGTTTAAAAAATTCGTTAGCTTCTGTTTGGAAACATTTTTTTTGTCTTTTTGAGATACGTTAAACTAGGAGGATGAAAAAAAAAAAAGCACTTTGTACCCAACTCTGAAATATACTATTCGCCCAATAGTAAAGTGTAAATGTAGTGATTGTTAAACTTATTTGAAGCTGTATGTATTACTTAAGTTTAGAATTGCATTACATAAGTAAAATATTATATTATTGTCTCATTACGATTAAATGCATTTTTAAATAAAAATATAAATTGTGTCTAACAACATGAATGCTGCTTTGACTCTATCGATGGAAACACTACTCCCTTTGCCTTTTAGCATTAGGTATGTGTCGATATTGATTTGAATTTCGATGGAATTCATTATTACATTAAAAAGACGATTAAAAATAAATATTAAAAGTACACAAAAATAAAAATTTACAAAATTAACCCAATATAAAATATATAACAATAATATAACACAGAACCAGTCACCACAAATATATGTGTTTGTGTGTATGAGTACGCATACATATTATTTCTGTTGCAGCAGAAAAAATGGATTTATTTGCGCTAACACATATAACAGTAATTTTGAGTGATATCCTAATACCATAAAAGCAGAAAAACGGACTAAATATGGTTTTTCCATTGGGTCAACAATACCTTTATTATATTATGCTGCATTATAAAATTTGACATTGACTCTGGTATTCTGTTAAAATTATTTACAATTTCTTGAATGCATAAAACACAGGATTGAATCGTTCTTTTCCATTTTTTACATGTATATTACCGAGTAGGACCCAATGCTTCCTGTTTCAATATTTTCATTGAATATAACCTTTTTTCTTAGACAGATCAAAATAAATACTAAAAATATGAACAGTGACATATCTTACTATATTTTGAAACGGTGCAATTAGTTTTAAAACCAAATACTCTCAGATATCATTTCAATTTAATCTTCATTCTTTAGATTATGAAATGTTCTTAAAACATACCTACTTACTAAATATGCAACTATCCAGAATATTTGGTAATATTTTTGCGATTTTAATGCTATAATTTGAGTAAATGGGCAAATAGAGCCTTACGAGGAAATAACCGTTTTTCAATTGTTATGTTTGGGTCTTGGCATGTAAGAGCATGCGCAGTTTTTTCTCTTAAACACGTTTGTACTAATGAAATCATTACAAAATTATCTCTCTTACTTCAAAATCTCTCTCTCTCTCTCAACACGGTAATTCTATATTAAATTTCAGAAATCATGAAATTTTAAAAATTTGTCTCTAGACCTGAATAAAATTTATATCCCATGCAACAGTTCATAATGGACAATCTAGATTCCTAACTCCTGAAACCTTACGCATTATTCTTTACGGTATCAATTCTATAAAATACGAACAAATATTCAAATCACTCATTAATCACATTTCTTTTCGAGTAACTAATTGTACATATTTGTTTGTAAAATACTAACTTACTGCTTACATATCTACAAATATATTTTTTCCATTACTGCGCCATATCCAGATACAAGTTAATTCATATTTTGAAAATAATCAACTTCTTAATCCTCATTGCTTTCCGATCCATACGTTTAAAAAGGAATACAATTTCATCCTTGGTTTCATCCCTTTTACCTTAACTGGCACCCTTATCCTAAATACCGCACCAAGTAGAGGACATTGGACCTTGAAAGAAAAATCTTCCAAATTCTTAAGGGGACTTGGCACCCTTTGAGCAAACTTCTTTATTTACGTATTTAAAAATTATATTTTAACATTTTATACAATGTTTCTATTCAAGAAAATGTCAAAAGATGAAAATTTTCATATATTATTCACACAATTTTAAAAATTTAAATTTTTTGCAGAAAATTGGGAAAATTTTAAAATCCTACTCCTTTTGTAAAAATTAATTTTTCACCTGAAATTTTTTTATAATATTCTCATGGAAAAAAAAAATCTCTCGAGAAAAAAAAAAAAATGTTGATATACAGGCTAAAAATCAACGAAAAGACAACATGTCTTACATTTTTTTTAATGTATTCAGTTTATAGCAAAACGGATCCCTAATTTTATTACATGCTTTAATTTTAACTCGCAGGAAGAAAAATTGAAGTGATTGGTAAATAATTGTCGAAGGAGTAGAATTTTGAATGCACTAAGGTTTCGAAAAACACAAACTGAGAAAAACCACTTTAAAGTTTATAATTCCGAAAAAATAACTATTATAAGATTAATTAAACTTAAAATACCACATTAAGATATTACTTATACGTTTTTCTTTAAAATAATTGCATTTTCATATGTTTTCGACCCACACATTTTTATAAATGATCAACTTTTAGAGAGTACTAATTGCACAAGAAAACTCAAGAAAAACTTAAAAAAATTTTTTTTTTTTGTTTGTCAGGACAAAAATTTTAGCTGTTTTTCTTCTTATAATATTAAAGTATTACATTTGTATGAAAAATATATCAGGAATAAGAACTGAAATTATAAAATTATTAACATAAAATGCCTTAATTTAAAAAGTTTACATGCACACATTTCACAAGGAAGAAAAATTACATTATTGTATTGCCTCGGAAATATTCTGCTTTTAATACTACACATTCGTTTTTATAGTTATTATTTCTATTTATAACGCATTTTTTAGCTTTTTTCTAAAAGGGGGGGTGGCTGAATTGCCTAATTTGTTTTCAAATGAAGTTTTATTCAACTTCTAACTTTCCGACATGCACAAGTGATATATCAATCGAAAGATAATAATGCAAAGAATAAGATTAAATGAAAATTAAAAAAAACGATAGTTTTGTGATTTTTAGGGTACCAACTCCTCTTAAGAGCAATTCGCAACTTCCCCCTTTCTGTACGGGTTATCTTCAGTGGTACTAGACTCGAAGTCCCAACGGGCCGACCATGAGTTCATGACCATAACCCCTAGGCTAACGGGATCACCAGATTATTAACGGACAGTTCTCTTTGAAGAGCTCTGCTATTTCTTCCACATTAAAAAAAAAGTATCTTATGAGGAATTTTAAATCATTATTATAGAAAACCTCAGAAAAAAATCAAAAAAATCACAACCAACATCTGTATGTAATATTTATACTAGAAATAAAATTCATTTCGATATGTTTAAACAAAATAGATGATGACTAGCTGCCAAAGAAAAAAATTAAAAAAGAACCCTTCATCCCATCAATACATTCAAAATATGAATAAGTAAATAGAAAACACTGCATTGTCCAACAGGCACGAAAGAGGCTTATAAAGAAATCGATCCATAAACTAAATTTGTGTGAATAAAGCTATATACAACTTCCCTATTATTCTTTTAAATGTAATGAAAGTTCAGAGAAAAAAAAATCCATCGGAATGTACAAATTATAGAAAATTATTTACATGTTGAAATTAAATCATCCAGCATTTAAGAATTCTTTGTCTGTTTTCTTATAGAAATTTGTGTGTCACTAATGTATTGTTTCAAACTCCATATTATCTAAAATACAACATTTCAAATAATATTCCTGTAAAAAAAGTCATGGAATAAAAGTAAATGGTTCATTTTGCAACTAAGAGCTGAGAAGTATCATCGGTTATCTTTATTTTTACGATTTCAAGAAATAGTATTCGTGTAGAATATACTCTATATGTTGTTGATAGGATTTCTTCCGGATTTTGTGCAAGTCCTTTTATCAGATATTATTTTGATTTTTTTTTTTTGTGTTTCATCCAATTACTTCTGAAACTCAAATTTTATGAGCTGAAAAGAAGAATAAAAATAGCTTTATTTTGTTGTTCAACAGGATATATTTTTTGGAAAAAATAGACTTGTTTTATACGGAAAATAAAAAAAGGATATTGTCACAAAAATGAGATAACAATTCGAAGTAAGACTCGGACAACAATTTTGCTGTTATCGAAAAACATATGAAGTATAAAGTTAAAAGCTTTTTTTTCAATCTGTATGATCTTTAAACATGTGATTATTTTAAAGAAATATTTTTGATTTTTGTATGGCAGAGAAATAAAAAAAACTGTAAAAATTTGATCCTGTTATTATATGTATTGTATTTTTATAGTTAGAAAACATATTTATTAAATAAAAATGTATGTTTTTTCTTCTTTCAATATTTTGGGGAAATGACTACAACCTAAAGATGACAAATACTTTTTTTAACAAAATTAAAGATTATATATAAATATTTAAAATATATTAAGGGGACTCGGCACCTTTTTTCAATTTTTTTTTATTTAAGGGTTTTAAAATATTTTTTTTGTATATTATTAACAGTTACTACTAAACTAAGAAATTTCACCATGAAAAAAATTCCTAAATTTAAAAAAAAAATTTAATTAAAATTTTTTTAAAAATTTTTACCGACTTTCAAAATTTTTCTTCTTTTACAATTATCATTATTTGGACACCAAAATTTTTTTGGATTTATTAGACTATGAGTAATAACTTTAGGGATCGATTTTGCAACAAACAAATTAGTTTTGGAAAAAAATAAAATGTAAACATTAATGGAAAAAAAAGCTAAAAAACATGACTTCTGCTACATTTTCTTTTATAAAATTTTTTTATTCAAAATATTGAAAAATGGATCCCTAATTTAATTAAGCACATTGTAATAAAGATACACACCAAAATTCAAGTTGTTTGATAAATATCTGTAGAAGTTTTGTACTTTTAAAGACCATGATTTCATGAAAAAACTCGAACTGAGAAAATGCATTTTTAAGAATACCAATCAGCAAATATATATCAAAACAATGTCTAAATTTTGTAATAATTTTTCAATATGTTGTATAAATATATACCTTTAAAATAAAACATAATACAATTCAATTTCAAAATATTAAACAAAAATATAAGCTTTTTTAAAGTGCCTGTCTGTGAGCCCAAAATTACGAAAATAGGAAATATCATTGTGACTTATTTTTACAAGAAACAACTATGGAATATATTAAAAAATAAATGAAATACATGAAATAAATGTAATAAAAATACATGAAATGTACAATAGAAAATTTAAAAGCTTTTATAAAAATAATTTGCTACTTAAATCAATATCTAAAATAAAATAAATTAAAACAAATTTATGCTAAAATGTATTATTTTTTCAAAACAGGTTTGTTTTAAAATTGGCCTGCGCTATAAGTCATTCCTTCTCTCCTCCTAGCTAATAACTCTTTTTTATGTATTGCTTTTTTAATAAGTTTAAGAGCCAGCTTATTACTGGCATTTTGACGACGTTTTCTAAATTTTTGTTTTCGACAATCTAAGATAGTAGCAAGTTGTTTCGTTGAACCTCCAGTAGCTACACCTAATGCTTTCTGTGTTTCTACAATGGTGCGTACTGTACCCTTATTGTATTCGCAGACAGCTTCTGTTACTGCCCGCTTAACACGTCTTTTGTTTACGAAAATTTCTTTCGGACACTTTGCTCAAATCATGCTATGCAAACTTTCGTTTGCATTTTGTGTTCCACATCGAATGCATCTTTCTAACAATTCATTAGATGCAAGTCTTTGATAAATCGGTAGAATTTTTGGAAGAAACTTTTCATTTATTGGTGTTCCTACATTTAATTTATGATTGTTAGGTTTTTCCCCATTAGCAATCGCAGATTGGTAGAAACACCATGAGTTTTCTCCTGCAGGACACTTCGAATGTTGAGGTTTAGCATCTGTAGAAATGCTATGCAACAATGTAGCATATATTGCTGTTTTCATAGCATTCACATCCCCTTTGTTTCTCAAAATAGCCTTTTGGTAGTAAGTAGTTAATTTTTAATTGTGGCTTCTTTCAAACTACCATGAGCTTTACCACCTAAAGAAATACCTTGAGCACGACAGTCTTTTACAGTAGATCTGAAAGCTGTTCCTAACCGCTTACTAACATGATTAATACATTCTTCCTTTTTATCACAATGTCAGGTCCATACACTTTTTCTCGCACAAGTAGTTAAACGTTTTACAATCACCATCGGATAATACTGTAATATAACGGAATCTAAGTGATGTGGATCTTTTCCACAAGGTTAATGCAGCTTCCATTTCCATTCATGTAGATGAGCCCAAGTGATTTATATCACATTCGCTTTTATGTCCTTCATACCATATGCTGAATTCAGCACTTGACTGGCCTAGCTTATTTTTTGCCACAGAGCAATGACGACACACCTTACTCATCACTTCAAAGTCAACAACATATCCGGCGAGCATATCTATAACACATCCTACACCGATAAGTGAGGTGTGACCACGAGTTAGCCACGTTCCATGAAAACTAACACTTAAGTCTGTGATTTCAGCTCCATTCTCGTACACATTTTTAATTTCTCGGTGGATTTCCGCAAATATGTTTTCAGATGACAGAGTATATGCATTATCCAGCCGTCTCGCACACTTCCCATATGTAGTTGATGAAAAAGGATCTATATTCATCACCATACAAATTTTTTCTATAGCTGAATAACCTTTCCCAATATGTGAAAAAGCTTGAGTTATTCTCAAATGAGTTATTCTCATGGCTGGTCTGAACAGACTTTAGAGATGTGTTTACAACAGTTTTGTTTTCATCACAATTGCTACACAATAGTTTTAAATTGTATGAAAATCCCAACTTGGCTCCAAGCTCCAGTTTCAAAGTTTGTTTTTCACAATATTGGCACTTTGCACTTCGAAGAAGATTGTTAACTTGGTTAAAGTCCACCAATATATAATTTCCAATAGCAGAGGTATCCTTTTTTACCACAGTGTTCAATTTTTCCAGGCGTACATTTGAAAAAACTGAATTTTTGTTCACTTCACAATCAACTTTCGCTTTACACCATCGCTTTTCATTCATTTGCAAAGCACGTACTGAACGTTTTCTAACAGGCATATTAGCAATAACAACAACTAATAAAATGAATTATGATTGAGTAGCATTAAAAAATGCTGTTTTAGGTTTCTATGAAGTTAAAAACTAATGAAACTAAAAATCACACAGCAAGCGAAAATGGCAAAGCTAATGTAAATAAACAACTTTGCTGATAGTTACAGTCACAGCTTAACGGATTCCTCTGCTTCTCTGTAGTTTTTAATGTAAAATAATGGATTTATTCTCAAGTAAAAAAATGTAAACATTGAGGTGGGCGTGGCATTTAAACTGCTGATAGAGCTGTCAAAATATTTAAAACGCATTTTACTGCGTTTAAAATAATCAGATCGTTTCAAAACTTCCCTCAATTGTACCAAAGGTATCAAACTACATTTTAAACTAAAAATTTAAAAATTGATATTTTCATCGATTTTAGGTTTTTGAAAGGTGCCAAGTCCCCTTAAAACACCAAACGAGAACATCTTTATCCTACGTATAGAGCTTAGCATCTCTAACGTCTGTCTGCTTAATTTCCCGTGTGTCCTTTAGTCGGACATTTCTGGTGGGGTGTGCTCCACTCTAAATAACAGGGGGAGGAGATGTGACATTGCACATATCCAACCATACAATATTATAAACACCTAAGCTCCAAATATTTTTCACAAATTATTGACTACAGTTTTAGCTATTTTTCTCATGTTATCGATGTTTAATTTAAAAAGCAGGGTTTTTTTTTTTTGTTTAGTGAGGAATATTACTGCGCAATTATATATTCATTGCAGAAGCCAAAATTTCTTAGAGCATTTATAGAGTTGAAGTGTAAGGGTTCATTTTTCTATAGGGATTCTCTAATCTTAGAAATATATGTAGTTTATATAAATTTAATTTTTCTTACTTGTGTGTGTGTTCGTTAGTTATTTGCAACATTTTTAATCTCAAGGCATTTTGGTGTCTTCAATGCAGTTATTATTTCAAAAGAAAGAGAAAAAGTGTAAAAAAAAAAATTCAAATACTCGTCGAAATACTAGTTTCCGAATACATATAAAAATTCACTTTCACTTATTCGTATGTTGAAGTTAATAGGATCATAATGCGGTGGAAATAATTTCCGGCTAAATACTAATTCTGGCTTTTCCCCAATTCAAAAGTTTTTTTCCCTCCACTCTTGAACGTGTATCTTTTTCACGAAGAAATAACTAGTAGCCACACAACTAGAAAATTCAACAATTGCGATGATCCGTAGTTTCAAATTAGCCGCATCTTTTAATTTTCTAGAAAAAAAATAAATAAAAACGGGATAGAAAGTAATGTACGTACAGATCTTATATGTTTTTAATGAAAAAAAAATGCTTCTTTTTTATTGAGTAAAATAAAAAATGAATGTAAAATATATGTAGCCTCAGATAGTGTTATCAGAAACCAAACAGTCGTCATTTGTTTTGTTGGCTTATGGCTATTTGAGATTGTAAAATATTTCACTCATTTTACCACTGGCAACATTTTTGTTCATATGGTAACGTGTTTAAAAATAGTGGGATTGTTTTTAATGAGTTTTGATAAACAATTGAATTAAAAGGATTTAATCTCGGATGGTTCTCGGCCTGCTAGTGATAGGGTTTCGTTGAGATAAAGCATAGCGTTTCGTATTACCGTCCTAAACCCATCGATTTCATATCCTCTTAACAGTCATTGGATCTCAACCGACGAGAGCAGTAATACTATGATACGTTAAACCGAAATCCCGTTACGCTATAACTCAACCTTTATCAAAAGTCAGAAACGTGTTAATGTGCATTTCTACTTATACGAGGGATCACAACAACCTTTCACCAGGCAATAACTTCCAAGTGTAATTTGTTCATGAGAACCGACTGAACAATTTACTCATATAAACACATAGAAAGTGTGTCTACATGCGCCTGTTTTGTGTGAATGCACTGAAAATCTAAACATTTTCATATCACAGCACCTTCTTCCTGTCGTTTAAATTCCACGTCTATAGCAAGTTATATTCTTGGTGGAGCAATTTGAATGACCAATAGTGTACAAATATATATAGATAAAAGGTAATTTAATAAACTTAATTTTGTTGATTACATGATTATTGTTTCTTTTTGCAATATTCTTTAACACGAAAAAAATATTTCAGTCCTTCATTTTAAGATTAAAGAATTTTCATCGAAAACTGCAATTAAAAATAGATTTTTATTCTAAAGCAGTAGGTGACATTTTAAAATGTCGTGTTGTACAGTAGATGGTTGTTCTAACAGTAAGAGAAAATGAATTTTTGAAATAAATTACGTCTAAATTTCCCTTGAAAAATCTCAATTTTTTTTTCAAAACATGGGACATTTTATGAAACGTGACAAATATACCTACATCATTTACTTTCGCTTTAATAATTCCAAGGCATTTAGAAGAAATTTATTTTTATATCAGCAGTGGAATGTAGTTCATTTTCTATAGTTCTTGGGTTTATTAAATATCATCTTCACCATGGACTTAGGAAATATAATCTACTTACTTTTCTCGTACAGATATATGAATAGATAAAAACAAAGTTTGATTAAGTTTTTAAAAAAAAATATGTACAAATACTTTGATAGTATATATATAAAAAAGTAAAATGTTAGTTAAATAAGGTTTTAAATATTTTTTAAAATATTTTTACAGCAGTTAACCAAACGAGATATATATACATGTAATTATACAAAATTAGAACAATAATATGATTTAAACTAGATGCACATATAAAAATAATGTAATAATATTGATAGACAATATTAAAAAATATACATACGCACCCACACTCTCACACACAAACATACATATATTTTGATCATTTTTAACCTGTTTAGTGTTGATTGATTTAATAATGATCTATACATTGAGTTCATAAACACTTTAGTAATAAAAATAGATTTATATATATATAGAAATTCTATCCATTATAATTCTTATAATTTCGTTCAATATATGACACAAAAAAGAGAAAGTTGGATAAGCAATACACTGGCTTAAGCCCCCCTTAAAAAATAATCGACCCTTCAGTAATTTAGAGATAATTAATAATAAGAGAATATAATCAGTAGGCCAATTAATAATTATAATATTAGGACATTGTTTTAATTGATTTTACTAGGTTCAAAATAGCATTTCTTCTATGATTTATGTTCACACCTAGCCCCAGTTGACTTTCTAGTATACGTTTCTGGAGGTTAAATGTAGGTTATTTTAATATAAGAAATCAACCATAATTTCATTTCATATTTCCCACTTGGCTTTGATGATAAATATTACCAAAATAGGCACTTTCACGGAAAGATACAAGCTGTTCGTCTATTGTTAAATTTTCGTAAGGAATGACGTCTTTCAAATCTCAAACAATGAAAGGTTTTCGTTCTGGTTCTAAATATCTGTTTGATAGGCAGAACATTTTATGTGGGACGAACAATCTGATTCATCCGTTTAATTTAATTCATCATTGCTTATTTCAACAGATAGATCATTTAATTCTAGCAAGCACTTTCTCATTGCCTCTTGAATAAGTTTTTCCTTACAATTCCTTATATATTATTACTTTGCACTACAAAACTCTCAAAACCCATTCCACGTTTGAAAAACTATGACTGTGAATTCCATGCTGTCTAACAGAGAGAGAGTTTGTTTCTATGATTAATAAATTTTTTAAACTTAAATAAGTAAGTTATGCAGTATATATATATATATATATATATATATATATATATATATATATATATATATATATATATATATATATATATATATATATATATATATATATATATATATATATATATATATATATATATATATTTACACTGCATAACTTACTTATTTAGGGGAACAATATGGGGAAGGTTGGCGCCATCAAACTAGTTTAACCCCACTTATCGCTCCTAAGTCCGAGATTGCACTTGGATATTTTATAAATTTTTATTTTATTTTATATTTTTTTTAATTTTGTTTGAAAGCGATGGAATATTATCTTTTATATTCGCCATTGATATTTTGAAGTGTTTTAGAATCATAAGATTCATATATTTCAATTTTCAATCGATAATTGTGATTGTTTTTACATATTTAAATATATATATATATATATATATATATATATATAAAATTACAATCAATTTTTTTTTTTATAAACACATCCTTTTCAATTTTACAATTAAAATATTGTGCAATATAGGATACAATTTACTGACTGTTATTTTTGAATTCAGTGAGGGTGTGATTTTATACTGTAAGTAATCCTTGAGAAAGCATATACATAATAAATTACTTGAAAATCAAACCGAACTATTTATACAAATACTTTAAAATTAGATAACGTAACCAACAAAAAGTAAAATTAACTGCTATAAGAAGCTCAGTACACAAACATTTAATAACACAAATAAACGAGAACAACTGCCAAATTAATGTAAAAATATAGTAAGATAATTACTTACCTCTCTCTCTCTCTGTATATATATATATAACTCATTCTCTAATGACAATTTGGGAAAGGTATCAATTTCTGTTAAAGAATTCAATGATTGTAATAGTAATAATTATACTAAACGATTCAAGACAAGAATTTTTTGGAACAAAAAGTTGATTAATAGTCATAAAAATCATATTATACAAAACATGTTAGATTCTAGTAATTACATTACACAAAATATTAATAAAAGCTACATTAAGGTTCTTGCTTTACATGGAAATAAAGATAAATTATTTTCATACAATTATGAAAACATTCCATCTTACAATAGTCTTAAGTTAAAATTCAATAAATGTAGATATAGTAGAAGTAAGACTTGCACTATGTTAAATTAGGGTCAATATGATTGTGAATCTAATTTTACCTATGTAAAACTTTTAAATGCATTTACCTTTTAAATTGTAAAGTTTGTCAGTATAAATATATTGGACAAACCTCAAATACTATTAATATCAGGACTAATCAACATAGACATGATGTTAAATACTATAATAATTCCAATAATTCTAATAAAATTGAACTTAGGCACTTTCATATGCATGATTTCAAAAATATTGAACTGTCTATCACATTAAAATTATTCCAAATACTAAGCAGAGATTATGGTGGGAAAATAACTTTATATTAGGGGTTTTAATACAATGTATCCATATGGTCTTAATGTTATGTATTTTGCTAAAAATAATTTGCAAATACTGTTACAGAGTAATAATAAATAATTATTTTACATTGTTAACAATTTAAGTAATAATTATGAAAGAAAATCTGGAAGTAAAATAACTAAAAGGAAAAATAAAAATAAAAAATAATTAAATGACAATATTAAAGTTATTATTGATGATTTTTTTTTTTTTGAAAAAAATTAATATAAAGAAGATCAAATACTTCATGTTTGGTCTTAATAAAAATAAAATTGTATTGTTAAATGAAATCTCAAATAATGATTTCTTAAAGGTTCGTGTTGCAGTACACATTATTAAAATAAATGTTCAGAATAAATGTTGAGAAAATTAATGAACCTATTACACAGTACTACACTTTATTATTAATGAATGAAACTTTTTCTAATGCCTTTAATAGACATTTGTCACTTTTTCCTGTTAGAAATGTGGTTGTTAAAAAGCATTTAAACATAACAAAACGATGGAGAGATTTATCTGTAATTACAGTAATAGTTCGCCTGCTATTGACATAGAAGATTGTATTTTAAATAAAAATTATAATGATTTTATTGACCGTTATCATAAACATGTATATACTGGCATTTTAGACATAATCAATGACAATGTTTTAAAGGATATAATGAGTAAAGGCACTAGTATCAGAGATTAATTGTTTCTAATAACAACAATACTGTTAAAACACAAATTAATAAAGATATACATAATTTTATTACAAAATCTGCAATTAAATATGGAATACCTATAGAGGCATTTGATAAGTATGAGTACAATACTTTAAAATACCTTATGAAATTTAGCTATCATTCTCAGTATAAATTTTCTTTTAAAGATATAAAACAGAAAATTTGTGAATTACAAAAGAATTTTATCATAGTTTATCTAGATAAAGTACCAGGTATCTATGCTGCGATTTGTAAGTATTTTAATTATAATAGGCTTAATGAACACTTTTTATGTAATGAATCTTGTAAAAGATTAGATTTGTCACATAATGAAATTAGTAATCGTATTATTGCTATTTATAAAAAATTCGGTTTTTCTGTTCCTAAAATTAATTATCCATATATATATATATTTTTAACACCCAAATTCCATAAAAATCCTGTTAAATTTAGAACTGTGACAAATGGTTTTAAAACATATATTACTACGGCAGGCAAATTACTTCATAATATTATACAAAACATTATTAATCAGCAATGTTATCAATCTATAATTAAAAATAAAAAAGCTTTGTAGATTTTTTTTAAATAAAAATATTTTTTCAGGTCATAGACATGACTTTGAAGATATTTTATATTTCATTGATATCAATGATATTATTAAAGTAATTTTAGAAAACTGCAGTATTTATAATCTTAGTATTAATTTTAACAAATTTAGAACTCTCATAGATTTTGTCTTAAAAGAAAATTACATAAGTTTTAATGGTCCATTAGAGAAACAATACAATGGCCTGCCACAAGGAGGCCCAGCAAGCAATATTTTGGCTAATTTATATTTACACTTTTATGAATATAATTATATTGTTTATAATGACTATTACATTTTTAGGTATATTGATGAATTAATTATTTTTGGTAAAAATGATAATTTAAATTCCAATATTAATTTTTATCCGGCTTACATAAACTTAGTTAAAATTAATAATAATCCAATTAAAACTAATTACTTAGATTTAGTATTGTATATTAAGGATTTAAAATTTTATTGTAATATTTATGATAAAATAGATGCATTTAATTTTAACATTCTTAAAGTGCCTTACTGGAATTCAAATTTATCAATATCTATATAGAGAAATATTATTTTAACTATATTTATCGTAAAAATGTTTTAGTTAGTGAAAAGGCTAATATTTATTTAAATTTTAATAACTTTATTTAACTATGTATTGAACATGATAATCATGCTAACTTTCTTTGCAATTGTATTTCTTATAGTTCTCAATGATTTACAGTTTGTATTAATAACTTATTGACACTATGCTTTATTACCGATATTTTTAACTAAATATACAATTGTTAATATATGTCGCAACATGTTAAACAAATTAATAATATTATTTAAATATTCCTAGGGTTCATTTAAATTCCCCTAATATTTATATCAATATATAATTATGATTTTTTATAAGTACATATATATATATATATATATATATAAACTTTTATTATTATATCATAATTTTAACCTTATGCGGAACTGTTATCCCTCTCTTAACCAGTAACAGAACCAGTTGTTACACTCCCGAAGTAAATCTTACTATCTACATTTTGCATCGAGTTTAATTCTATACTGTGAATACTATTAGGCTATAATTTTATAATTATATTTTATTAGTTTAGTGATTTATTTATAATATCTAAATTTCTCCTAATGTTATTTTTTCCTTTCCTCTTGGTGCGTAGAGTGACAAACTACAGGTGAAGGTTGGCTAGCCCTAAAACTTGTTTAGTATAGTCTACTTAGGTTTTATAGCTATCTGTGTTTTTATACATTTTTGATTATATCTATCAATCTATCTATCTATATCTATCTATCTATCTATCTATATATCTATATCTATATATATATAAATGTATATAACATAATAATGTATATAACAAATGTATGTAAAATAATAATGTAATATACATAAAATAAATGTATATAATTGAGTAATGCATAAAATTAATCTACATGACCTCATCAGCGCTAAGTATAGAATTTTTTGTTTATAACGCGATGCACACAAATTTCTTATAACCTCAGCTCTAGATTACAAATTAGCAAACCTTGTTTGTGAATTCAGATGATTTTAAAAATGCATTAACAACTATTTAGTTGTCATTTATTGAATTATTTTGTAATTACTATGTTTAAATCAGTGCTTCTCAAACTGTGGGGCGCGCCCTCCTGGGGGGGAGATGACCTTACGAGGGGGGCGCGAGCATATAGAAAATAAAAGATTTAAAAATAATTAGTTTACTGGAATGAATTAAACCAAAATACTTTCAGACATAATAAAAAATGCACTTTTACTCTGATATATTTTATAGGCGATATTAAGCCATAAATATTAAGAACTTCTTCAATACCTAATTAGCTATCTTTGATCCTATAACCAAATAAAAAACTTTTTATTTGATTTGCTGTCATCCCGTGGTGAGAGATTTTTTTATTACGCTTTTTTTAACCTAACATACTACTCTTTCAGAGAAAAACCAGATCCCGGACCCAGAATCGAAAAACTTTAGAAACATAAAAAATTCATCACTGTCATTATTTTTGAAATACTGCACATTTTAGCTGTAATCTGTTTGACCTTCTAAGTTATTGGTACAGTTAGTTATGACCCCTCTCTTACGTGCTCTCTGTTGCGCTTTTTTTCATGCAAAAGAGTTTTATGATATTTGGAAAACCACGGAGAGCACACACACACACACAAGCACATGAAGGATTACTTGGCCAAGACATATTTTTATAAATATTCTCAATGTATAAAGCATAACGAAAAACGTTTCACACAATTTTTTAGCAGTAACATACATATTATCATAATGAATATACTTTTTACCCGGAAATGGTCGCGCGAGACACACAGATTACGAAATCGTTAATTGTGGCAAAACTGTTTATTTATTAGCAAAGAAAAATTTAAATGTCCTTGAAAGTAGGTAAGTAAACTTCCTCTTAGCTAAATTATTCACTGGAATCATGATTTGTACCATGTACAATAAAATAATTATAAAAAAAAGGATTGGGGTGACTCAATAACCCCGACCGTACCGAGTGCGTGCCTGCTCCCGGGTTAAAACATGTTGAAGTCTTTTCACTTTAAATATTAAAAATAATACAATTATTCTTCATCGATATTTTATATTATTGATCATTATTTAACATCAGTGGCGCACACAAGGGGGGCGGAACCCCTCCAAAGCCCTTGATTTTTTTCCGATTGATTATAATTCTGTTTATAGTACACAAAATTTAGTTAAGTATTTGTTATTAATGATTAATTTTATTAGTTAATGCTAATTATTTATTCAAGAATTAATTTTTTATTGTGTTTTGTTCCCGAAAATCGACAAAATCAAAAGGAACCTGATACAAGATTGGTGAACTTTCGACCCCGGATCCCCCCTTGAAAAATTCCTGTGTGCACTACTTTATAACATCAATTATAAATGCTAATTCTGTGAGGCTTAAAATTACAATTCGCTTAAAACTAATTATAATTTGAGCAACGATTTTAAAAAAATCATTTTACGTTTTTGTAAACATTGTCGAGCACTTGGCTTTGCTTCCCTTACAATTCAGCTATTATATCAATAATGTTTTATTTTCTTATAAATGAACTCGAGCAAAGAGCGGGCACTTCAGCCGGTATACTTTTATTGCATCAGTGCTGCACAGAATATTTTATAACTAATTAATTAATACTAAATTAAGAACAAGTTTAATAAGTATTAATGATGTCCATGAGCTTGTCTTGGAAAGCAAAGTTTGTATAAGGAATGCTTATTATTAGAAATTGACCCTCTGAGTTCTTTTTTCTATATTTAGCAGATATCTATATTTTGTCTTCTAAGCAGCTACCGCATTTTGTAATATGTTCAATTTAAAAGTTAGAGAAAGGAAAAATATCATAATAATTATCCTATTATTTTATTTATTTATTTATTTTGCTTAAAATTAGTATACAAAATTTAATACTTACGTTACTAATTTGTATGGTTTATAATTAAGATCGCCTATTGTAACTTTAGCGTCCAAGTGCATTATTATTGCATTCAGTACATTATTAATGTATAAGGGGGCGCGCGGAAAAAATTGTGATCGAAAAGGGAGGCGCCAGTATTGAAAGTTTGAGAAGCACCGGTTTAAATGGTATTTATAATTTTTTTTCCTGTGTTACATATTTGTAACACAACATTTGCAGACACGACCAATTCTCAAATGTGACCGCTAGTTCAATGTCGCACCATTTATTTGTGGCCCTCGTATCCAAATTTTGACCCTTTATTTTTTTAATTTTTTTAAATTCAAGATTTAGATGGATGTTAAATATTGTCGTGATTTAATTTTTCCGAGAGTACCAGAGCCAAATTAACACTGAAGAGATCTTTACGTGCCACATATTCAAGTGATATATATTATTATAACATTTAAAAAAAATTAGTCTAACATTTTCTATCCTAAGTTTCTTGTTTTTTCTTGTTTTTTGTGCATAAACCTCTACATAAACGATACTGAATGGGATGTAATAGAAACTTTTTGAATTACTCTTAAGAGATAAATAGTATGTGTGTATCGAGTAACATAAACCTTATTTAACCGTTCTATTTAAAAAATGTTTCATTTTTTACTTTTTTATACAACAAACGTCAAATTCAGTAAATATATTTTGGGAAAATCATCCCTTATATATGAAATCAGACATTCTATCGAATGCCTAATGCGAAACAGGAAAAAAAGGAAATACATCTCCGATTTGTTTCGAATATTACGAAGCAAGACACGAGAACTTTAACTCGAGGCTCAGACCATGAATTTCTCCATTGCGCTTTGTGATTTGTTCGGGAATATTAAAATATTTAATTTTACTAAAATTTGTTCAACAAAAAATTGATCTTTTCCTGTGCTGCACATTCGCCTAACCATCCCTGAGTAAGCCCCGTATTAAAAATTGGATGGGGGGCTTTTTTGGAAAAGAAATAAAAATGTTTGTAATGATAAAATTTATTCCAAAGTATCAAAATGATTATACGTAGAGACATTTATTGAAAAACGTTATTACTTAAGTCCTAGTTTATTGTCAATTGTTTAATAGGTACTTTTCTCGATATTTTTTTTCGGCAAAAACATTTATAATACTATCCATAGCAGATTATTTTAGTTGTTCAAGTTCATTTTTTTCTGTTGAGAATATTGTTAAGTCCAAAAACTGATTTTGGTTCATGAAAGCTATAAGATGATTTTTAATAATTTTTAGGAAAGAAAACCTTTTAGCTGTGTGTTGCAGTTTTGACATGAAGGGTAAAAATTAGTAGGGTTGATATAAGAACATTCAGAAAACTGTAGGTGAGGCTATTGAAATTATATATAAATAGTTCTGTGAATTCCTTAACTCAATGATTTACTCAATTTCGAATTTTAAATAGCTTTATGAAGTAATTCATACGTATTGTGTTTTAAGTATTTACCATAATCATTAGCTATTTTTGCAGGTTTTTATTAACTTCTTAGTTTAAAAAGAAGAAATATTTATTCGGTTGTAAGATTTCGAAAATCTTGCTAGGATCAAGGAAATTAAATCCTTGTCAGGTTTGGGATATTAACACATTTAAACAGCGATATTTCACATACAATTTGAAAAATGATTCGGAATCTGAAATTCTCTCATCTTCAGAATAAAACATGAAAAAAAAAGAAGCTTTCTTCTGGTTTGTTTCTGAAAGCATGACATTTGCAAAATCTCCGGACTCTCATGGCAAACACCTGAGTAAATTTTGACTTCTTATTAGTGTGAGTCTGCTCAGACGATTATTCAAGAGAGTATTAGCTTTTCGTCATTTTTGTTCATGCTGTAGAGTTAAAGAAATAGGGTCTATGATTTCATATAACCAAGAAAAAATTATCCCAAGTCTTTTATAGAACCATACAAGTCTAATATAGTAATTAAATCATTATACTCATCACGTTTACATTTTTAGTTAAAATTGAATTAAGTTTACAAAATTCTCCCATTATTACTTAGTAGAAAATCTAGCAAATGATTTTAAAAATATTATTAACATTTATTAGATTTTAACACAGCAGCATAACACAGATCTTTATATTGAAAATAGTGATTTCTAATTATCTCACACAGTATTAACAAATCCGTTAAATACAAGTAATGGTGAATAATTTAATATTATGGTTTCAAGTACAATTAATTAATTGTTCTACGTGTTGAGACAATGTGTATGCATCTCTTATTTTAATTTCATTTACTGAAACGAGTCTAATTTAAAGTTCATGAAAAATGCATGGAATTTTTAAACTACGTTCTTAATCTCATAATACCAGAATTTAAAATAACGTAACTCGTTCTTCACTCTACAAATGTATTATTTATATATCTTGGTTTTACGCGATGTTTTATGTAACTTATCAACCCTGTAAAATAAAGTTGGAGGCAATATGAGATCTATTGTTCAATGTGATTCACTACAAGACCGACAAACCTGCAGATGGTACAGACACCACATGAAATCACATAGTAATGCAAGGTCGACATTGCTTTTATTGCAAGCTATGGTACAAAGAAGCAGAAAAAAACCCGAGAAGCAGCAACACATTACAGAAAGAGAAAATATTTTATTGAAAGTTTATACTAAAACAGGTGTTCGAAATTATGACCACAAGCCATTCAAAAGACTTGCCAGAGTTGCTACATGGAATTGCTTACGTTCTCGAAGATTCCTTGCATGTAACGTATCATTTCGTTAGTTGAAGGTATTCGAACGATGACATCTTCAACTGAAGGAATCGGCGTCTCGTATACCAAACTCTTCATGTGACCAGAACCAAACTCACGTGATCTTCTGTTCACCCTTCCAAAGGTCGAGTGATACGGAACACCTCTGTTTCAGTAAGGTCGCTAATACAACTGCCGAGCAGCGTGCACATTATAATTGGCAGATTTATTCGAGATTAGCACGTCGTCAAGTTTTTCGTTTGAGTGGAAGTTTATTCTACTACCTCGAGAAACGGATCACAAATGACGACCTCCAGCAGGATTTGTTTCCCGAAACCTTCCGTTCAGTACCACCTACCACAAGACTGCCTAAATTGACCTTCTGGAAAGTATGGAATTCCACACAGGACCACTTTCAGGCCGGACAGATGAATTCTGATCATAATTTCAAACATCCCTTGTAGTACAATCTTCCGATGAAAATTTTCTCTGTCCCATTAACGTGTTGTTGTTTCTGTTCTTTTTTCTCTTCTTCTGTGTACCATTGTTTGCAACTACGATATTAGCGACTCTGCATTTCAATGTGTGTGATTCCGAGTGGTTTCTGTACTTCCTACACATCCTGCAAGTTTATTAGTCTGGTAGCTAATCACCCTGTGTAGTATTAGGGAAAATATTACCATTACAACCCAGATAAGTCAGACTTGTTGAATGTTTGAAAAAAAGATGTATCGGGCCACTTAAAGAGTATTAAATTATTTCTAATTTATTGGCTGGGGTGTTCTTTTCACGTTTTAAGTGACTTTTCAGTTTATATTTCATATAAAATAACTTTAAATTGATTTTTGGGTGTAACTGAATTTCTTCTAAAACATTTAAATACAATTAAATTAAAATATTAATTCAAAACAATTTAAAAAGTAAGCAATTAACGCCCCACCTTCAGCGGGCAGTGGTAAAATTATCAAAAGCTGGCAGGTCCACGGGGATGAAATTGAGTTATTTTATGCACATCGTGAATCACATTTGGCTATTGGACACGGAAGAATATGATAGAATTCCGAAAGAACTTTCAACCAAATACAAAACATTACATGTTATGATATTGAATTTTACTTTTACCTATGGGAACCTTGTCAGAAAAAGCAGAAAATTATTTTTTTAAAAAGGCATTTTTATGAAACCTGTGATGTGTTTCCTAATGGCAATATATTGTGACTTTTATTGAGTGGAACATTGGATGAATTATTATTTCTGGAAACTTTTGAAGGAATTTTAAAGCAGGCATATAAGAAGTCTCAGTTAACGCTGTGCTCGAAACACTTGCTCAGAATTAAAGATATTCCAGACCAGGAAATTCTCCTCCTGTCATTTGAAATTAGGCCAAGAATGCGTCAAATTTATATGTAAAACGAAGTACCAAAATAAGAATTATTTTGCGGAAAAAATGTAAAAGTGTAATTCAAAATGTTATCCACAAGCCTACTATGTTGAAACGAGTAGGTTAATTTTATTTTCTTATTTTTTATATGAAATTTTTGTTTTCTTTAGCAAAAATACATAAGTTTTGATTGGTACATTTTTCATATTGTTTTTATGTATAATATTTTAATGGAACTTTCATTATTTTTATCAGCACAGCATTTGTATTTTTTAGAAATGTGCATCATTGATATTATAGCCTTATTTTGACTTTTTTTGACACTTTGCTTAAATAGCATTGGGCATATGCCTAGGCATTCTACACAATGCCTAGGTGAAGTATGTAATAATTCTCCTATTTCATTATTCCCTAAAAATGGCAGGCACTCTATACAATCCCTAGGTATTCTACAGAATTCCGGAATTTCATACTTTGCTGGTAACATATATTAAAGCATATTTAAAATGATATTCCTAAAAACATGTTAGTAAAAATGTGCATTCGATTGTATATTTTGGCTATACGTTTTTTTCTTGCCTTTGAACTTTAATCCAAATAATAAAATTCGTTTTGATTTTTTCCCTTTTATTTCACGCGAGACAAATTGAATATTTTTCATTTTTAATAAGTTTATTTTCTCCGATGGTAAACTGCATCAAATGGTAAACAATTATTAAGAGTTTATATTTCATTTGTTACCGTCTGATGTATGAAAATGTTTAAAACGTTTGAAAAACATCTCCTATGCTTTTTTGTTTCATCTGTCTCAGTCTGATGTATGTGAAAATCTTTAAAACATTTTTAAAATAATTAATTTCATGCTACATTTTATCTTTTTATTTAATAAGTAATTCTCTGAATTACTAGCTTAAATTTAGAAACATAGAAGAAAGTTAGAAGTGCAAAGTAAACTAATTGACTCTTCTTTACCAAGTGTTACTTTCGGTTCAATAAGTATTCGTAAAATCTGCTCGACTGGAAATCCCTCTCGAAAACCCCTAAAGCCGATTAGAGAAACCCAATGCGATTACCTGTGAAATAGCAATGAAAAGTCCAAAAAGTTTTTAAGAAAGCCTTTAAGCCTTCAAAAAGTCATCAAGCTATAATCGGTGTACATATATTTCAATTTGTATTGAGATTATTTAGAATTTTATTTTGGGAGATGAAGAGAGATGAATAATTTCGAATACGGAGTTTGATTTATCTAAGCAAATGAATTAATATTTTTTTAAAAAAATCATCATGGGAATAATCTGTTCCTTATAAACTATCAAATAAACATATTCACTAGGATAAATTACAGTATAAAAATATATGTGATATACTTATATATATATATATATATATATATATATATATATATATATATATATATATATATATATTGTTAGGCAGATAGATAAATAGTTGAATAGATAGATACACTTTGCTGTGGGGTCATTAAAACTGTATCATTACGAAGGAAGGATGATTCACACACATATATAAAATTAGCAAAAAAAAGAAAGAAGATTCTGAGATAAGCAGATAATTAGCATTTTACCGCAATGAGACAATGCAAGCTAGAGAAACGTCATCTCGAACTCTGAGTAAAAGAAAAGTTTCACTGTGAATTTTTTATTCGAAAAGTGTGTGTTTGAATTTTGTTTGCTCACAGAAAATAGTATTATGCTTCATAAAAAAAGACCAGCAATTTTTGCAATTTCACAGAACCTAGATCCTGCCCAATAGAAAACAAGATAGATCGCATCGTACGCCTTCTACTATACGGTAGTCTATCGACTAGCATGCGTTTTCAGGAGTGTAATGCAGAACACATTTCTGTAAATGAAGAATCTTTCTTGCTACCATTCAGAAAGACAGATATATTTTCAGGTGAAGTTTGCAGAAATGTGCAATCATATCAAAGAACTTAAATCAAGAATTGAGCTTGTATAAAATACAACAGTATTGGCATGGTAGTGACACGAAGTATGGGGCTGCATAGATTTTTCGAAAGACAATGTTGCGATTTCACTTGACACTGTAGTATAAGCACTTGCCGCGGCAGTAACCCAATCAACTGCATCATGTTGCCTTTATAAACAAATCAGTATTTTAAATGGCACATCATAATGAATTTTATCTTGAAACTAGAAACAAAATTCACGTGACAAGATTTTACTTGATTTCGTTATCCAGGTCATGCACCTGGGGTTATAGTTAATACCCTTGGTACATGGTAGGTGCACCTTTTGATTTCACC